>OY282580.2:15211791-15852662 GCA_958299025.2 Drosophila histrio
TTATTTATTTACGTATTCATTATTTAATTAATTAATTTATTTATTTATTTATTTATTTATTTATTTACTTATTCATTATTTAATTAATTAATTTATTTATTTATTTATTTATTTATTTATTTATTTATTTATTTCTTTATTTCTTTATTTCTTTATTTCTTCATTTCTTTATTTCTTTATTTCTTTATTTCTTTATTTCTTTATTTCTTTATTTCTTTATTTCCTTATTTCTTTATTTCTCTATTTCTTTATTTCATTATTTCTTTATTTATTTATGTATTTATTTAATTATGTATTTATTTATTAATAAAATAATTTATTTATTTATTGACAACTATGAACAGTAGACACAACAATTCATCTAGAATATAATTTAATATAAAAAAAATAATAATAGATTAATTACCAAAGTTAATATTCTTATAACAAACATATTTTATTGCAGGCAATAATAATCTATAATAACATTTTTTAGAACTGTCAATCACTTTTAAATATAAAGAAAATAAATTTATTAAAATTTGTATTAATAAATTAATGAAAATTAAATTATTTAATTATATTTATTTATATATTTTCTATGTATTTCTATGTTAACAATATTCTAGTATTATAATTTACTTTATTGTATTAACATTTTATTATAGTAATTTTAATTTTGTTTTACTTTCAAATCTAATTATATGATTTTTGTTGTGTTTAGTTTAATTATGTTTATTATGTAATACAATTTACAGTTTACAGCAGAGTTAAAATTTATGTATTGTTTGATTTATTACGCCCACAACAAATTATAAATATTATCGCATGAAATTGAAGCTCATTGAAGGATTCCCTGTCAGGTATCGTCTTACCCTTGGGAACTTCTTAATGCCAGAGGTTTCTCCCCATGAGAAACCCTTCAACCGTTGAGTCTGCAATTAATTGACTCTCGATTTATCTGGGACCACACACCTACACACTATAAATCTCCATTGCCACAACTAAAAAAAAAACCTTCAAGCTTCTCACTTCATATGTCTCTTCACCACTTTGGCAAGTTGTTATTCTAATGCCGAATTCCGTTCTTGCAATTGTTTATACACCTGGTGACCCTTTTTTGTTTATTGAAATTTGATTTTGTTTATTGTTTCTATTTGGGGGAGCGCTTAAGGGAAGAGGCGTGTCAATTGGGGTTGAAATTGCCCCCTAAAGTTTCTCCCCTTTGTTGTGTTTTGTTAACAGGTTGTTGTTGTGTCTCAATGATGATGAACACAATTGCTAAGCACCGCTATAAGTCATATCTGGCACCCCAATAAACTCAACCTCACCTTGACCCTTGGCCTTACCCTTAACTTGGCCAAGAAGTCAGCGAAGCAGCACGACAACGTCATCGTCATCGTCGTCCAGCTCAACAAGTTCCTGGGCACAGTCGCCGTCAATGTTTTTACAGCTATTGCTATTGTTTTAACCAGCAGAGGGAGAATACCATATTAAGGAAGGGGGAGGAGGGAGGACGACGCTTTCCATGTGTGGCAAAGTCGAGGGTTGAACGCTCGACTCGTCGCCTGACTGTGGGAATTTCTCAATTGCTGCTTGGTTAATAATTGCTATTGTTGGCTTCTTCACCTCCGACGGGGGAGCTGGTGACTCGAGAGGGGGATGTGGATAGCAGAGAGATTGCGGGGGATGTCTGCGCAATTGTGCGTAACTTGTAATGATGTTTAGCTGAGCGTGTGTACGTGTGTGTGTGTGTGTGTGTGTGTTTGCGACTTCATTTGCGGTTATATTGTAAATAAGCTGCCAACAGGCAGGCAACAGCATGTGGCAAGCGGCAAGTTGCAAGTTGCAAGCAGCATGCGGCAAGTGGCAAAGTGCATTTGAAATTTTGACCAAACGCCTTAGCTGTGAAATTAACTTGACTCACGTCGTAGCTGCTGCAACGGACTTGAGACAAAGCTACCCGCTGCCCGCTACCCGCTCTCCGTTGCACTTGCCACTGCCAGCTAACCCCCCCACCCTTTTTCTAGCCCCCTCGCTAAGCCAACGCACACATTTTGATTAATTGCAGTCTGTGGTTGCATAGCTCAAATAACCGTACAACAAATTCAAATTCAAATTATTCCAGCTGCAGTTGACCCCAATACAGACAGAGAAGCCAAGGGGCAAGGGGCAAGAGACAAGCTGCCGGTTGCAAGTGGGCGTAGTCACTTCAAGCTGGCGCCAAGTTGCGGCAACTTCAAAAAGGTGTGAAGCTGCTGTTCTCCAAACCGAAATGAACCCGAAACAATCCATGGATCGATTGATCTATTCAATCTATAATTACAATTGAAGACCCAACGTTAAATTCCAATTAAAAATGCATTTGGATTTTATTTGATTTATCTGCAGCTCAATTTCATGTTATGAGATAAATAACATAATTAATAAAACTTTAATTGGTTATATTATTTAATATTATAACAATATTATTTTATAGAAATTATTTGTATTTATATATAACATTTTTCAATTGAATTAAAAATATGAAATAACTTAAACAATGTTATTTATTGATTTATTAATTGATTTATTTATTTATTTATAAAATAACTTAAACAATGTTATTTATTTATATATTAATTGATTTATTTATTTATTTATTTTGTATGACTAAAAGCCGTCGACAAAAAATTATGGAAAATTTTTAAATTACATTAAAATATAAGATTTTAAAATTTCTATTGGTAAGTAGTTGAGTAAATATTCCGTAGCGTATTATTAAATGTATAATGTTTGCTAAAATATATTTTATAGAATTTAAGTAACACAAAAAGTTGACAAAATAAATAATATAATAATTGTTGATTTACATAAACGATTTTAATTCATACCAGTAAATTTAATAATAAACAATATGGGCATAAAACACAATAGAATTAGTCTGACATCATTCAATATGTACAGTAAAAAGCTCGGAATCGATAACATAAATAGTAAATCTAAATATTATTGCCCCTCAGCAATTTTAATATGAATATAAGTATTTAAATATATTTTTAGCCAGGACGTAACCGTTATTTGTTTTAAAATACATCGATGATATAATTGTCTTTCCTTTTTATTTATACTTTTCAGTTTATAATAATTATTTCTAGTTATTTAATAAATATTGCAAATTTATAATTATACTTCAACTATTATTATATTCATAATGTAACATGTATTTGTGATATTTGTTGCTAAATTACAATTATATGTCATATATATTAAACCTCTTTAATTTAATATAATTATTTTAATAATTTATACGAGTGTTAAAATATTATATTATTATTTTTATTTTAGGGAATCTTGCTTAATAAATCAATTAAGAATAAAGAAATGACAGAGTATATTAAATCATTTTAATGCGTTTAATCGTACACAAATTTATATAATATATAGTTAAGATTATATTAAGACTGAAATACATATTTATTTTTAAAAACAGGGTATATACAAATGATTTCAAATAATGTAATACAAGTGAAAGGGCAAAGGCAACCCACGATCATCTTATGCACTTGCGTGTCGGGCGGAAAACCCATGAAAAACCGCCGATCTTGAGATACCAAAAATTGGTTATTTTGGGCCATTAAAATACCATCAAATGAAGTAGCAAGAGAGTAAAGTTGTTTTGTTTTTTTTCGAACTAGAGAGCGAGTTCAGTGCATACACGCAAATGCCATTAGATACAAATTGTGGCGCCCCGAGATGCCCCCATCCACCGCTATCCTCATTTTCCCCCTCTCCCCCTCCCTCAGACTGTCTGACATGGCGAGGGCAACTCATCTTCCACTTACAGCCAGCGACAAACTTCCTTCAGCTCGTAATTATCAGCATGATAGCAAAATTTGTAGACCGATAATTATTTTCCCACTATTTTCCGTTGATGCCGCTGTCTGTGACAGGAGACAGGGTGCAAGGGGGCATGGGCAGGGGGGCATCAGGCAGGAACTCGATGCCATACAATATAATTAATAACATGAAAAATACATAATGAAATTATTATCTTGCTGTAATGTGAAATGATTATCTGTCATGTAAGTGTGTGTATCTATGTGTGTGTGTGCATTGTGTGTGTGTGTGTGTGTGTGTGTGCAGTGTGTGAAGAGTGTAAGACAATGGCAAAGACTTGAACTCGAGCGAGTTTAACGCGCATTGAAATGCCGTTTTGAGGGTTGCCACAAGAGGCAGAGGCAAGTGCAGGGCCATTTGATAGGAATGGGAATACTTAGGGATAGGTCAGTGCTAAGACTGACTGTCTGTCTGTCTGTCCCTCTGTCTCACTGGCTGTCTGTCTTATGCAAAGCGTTGGCGTTATGTGTGCATCTGAAGCGTAACGATGCGACTTTGAAACGGTTTTCAGTTGCCAGTTGCCAGTTGCCAGTTGGTGGTTGCAACTTCAACTTCCTCTCCATCTATGACTCCATTTACCTTGTCCAAACTTCAAGTCCGTCCACAGGTGGGCAGTTTCAATTTCTGATGACTGGCTGAGCGCCTCGCAGTTATGTCAGAGGTTGGGTTTGGGTTTTTGGGATGGGTTTTGTGCCTCTCCAGCCAAGCGGAAGTTGATTTATTTGTCTCTACGCTTTGGTGAGAGAATTCTTCACAAAAGTGTTGCATTGTTTCCACCCACCTACAAGAGCGAAGGAAGAAAAAAATTCAAGAAAACCAGTTGATAGCTGCTTCTTCCTCTATATATATATGTATTTTCCATAATTTGAGACCTTTGCGTCGTAAAGAAAATTGTTGAAGCAGAACTTTGGGTCGTTTCTTTTCGTGCTCATAAAATTAAGAAATATTTGTAATAATTAGCACAAGTTTTTTCCATCTCTGTGGCAATTTTCATTAGAAGGCAAAACCGCTGAAAGGTGGCGTAAAAAAAAGTCAGAAAAATGATTAAAATACAAAATTGTTGCTTGCTGTCTTTTGTCATAAAATTTAAATTTTGTTTTGTTGAATGGAAAATGAAAAATGAAAATGGCAACAGCAGCTGTAAGTTGGAGTTTGCAATTGGCCAAATGTTTGATTGGCCTCAAGTGAAGGTAAGATTCAGTACTTCCCCTTCCCCTCCCTTAACTTCCCCTCTGAAGCATTGCATTTTACTTGGCATTCGGAAATTCATTTAGCTTTTGTTGCTACTGCTTCTCTTTCTCTCTCTCTCTTTCTTACCATTTTCTCCATTGCTCCATTATACTTTGGCATTTTCCTTTTCTATTTTTTATAAGCATTTTTCAATCGCATTTCGATGCGCATTTTCATTTGGGGTCAAGAAAAATCCATTAGCAGTCAGTGGAAGTTAAATAGAATCCATTAGCTGCTGCCGGCAGTTGTTGCCTTTCTATTTGTTGTTATTGTTGCCACTCGTGCTGCCTTTATTGTTGTTGTTGTTGCTGTGTAGGTGGTGTTGTTGCTATTCCAGCAAATTGGAATAAAGATTGTGCTAGGCTTGTGGCCCTGGTCGAAGTAAAAGGCACTGAACAGTGCCAGGCGCAGACCAGGCTAAAAAAAAAAGTGAAAGAACTGCGTTCAATGCTCACGCAATAGCCTTTCCATTCCCCCCTGATACTCCTTACCCTTTTCCCAGTTTACTTAAAAAGCAACCCAGTCTTGAAGTGGGTTTGGCAATTAAATTCATCAGATTTTGTATAACCCATTTTAAGGCTAGTTAATGTCTTGTTATGTCCTTAACTTTGAGTCGACTTGGAGTAATTATTATCTGAATCTCTGTTTTTATATATTTCTCTTTTAAATTGAAATTAAACGTAATTTTAAATACTTTCTGCTATGGTCTGTTTTTGTTTGTATTTTCTCTTTTTCTTTATACAGTCACTTAGTTAAACATTGCATTAAAATGACATAATCAACATATTTAAAATGCAACTGCACTTTGCTTGTTTTTATTTTTTTCAGCCCTAAGAGTATGCAACAAATAAGTTGCTTTTTATGTGGCGGTTATTTGCTTGTGAAGACTTCAAATAACTATTATCTTGATGTGTATTTATTCGTGTTTCTTTTTCAATTATATAATCTCTTTCCATTACCAATTCAAAATATTTTTGTATACATTTACATATCTAATTTAAAAATTCAATGGATTATTCATACCTTTATTTCACTCAAGCTTAAAAATATGCAACAGATATTTCGTATTTAGATCTTTTATATACTAAATGTTTTGTGTTCACTTTAAATGCAACTAAAATAGCTAAAAATGAAATGATTTAATTTTAAATTGATTATTAAAAATATTAATTGTCTTTTCTTTGTTTATACATTACTATTAAATTTGTAAATTTCTGTCTCAACTCGTGTGCTTTTATATTACGCAGCCCTAAAAGTATGCAATGTTGACTTGTCTAAGATCTTGTGGAACCTAATTCTCGATATTGTGTTCCACTTTAAAAAGTAGTAAAAATAAAATGCCTTAAATCAAGTTTCAAGTGTATCAAAGCTATGCTAAAGTGAACTTTATCAATGTGCTAGGCCAGGCCGGAAGCAACTGTCTAGCGTTTACGTCGTTAGACTTAGGACTCCAGGCATTGTTCTGTCCCGTGCACACAGAGCACACAGTTCGCCGTCCTTTACGTTATGCCCTGACACCATGACATGCAGTTTGCAAGTGCTTTTGCAAAGGAAAATCTATTAACCTCCAGTGACATGTTACGACGACACGCACATACATACATACATGCACAGTCACACACACACACACACACGCATATCTAATGTGACACAATGCATATTTATGGGCTGTCGATGGCATGCCGTTGTTGGTTGGTTTGTGTCTTGGCTGGGCCGCAGCAGCTAAAAGTATGCAATGCTTTTAATACTCCATTTTGCGGCTTGCGTCTTGGTGTTTTGTTTGCTGATATAAATCATATAAAAGACTGCATACTCTCGCTCGCAATGATTAATTTTTTAACTTGTGCCGCTGCAAAGTATGCTATACATTTAAGTTGTTGGAATTAGGCTTTTAAGCAAGTCGCCTGACACTTTTAACGTGTGTTTACTGTACATAAATCAAAATCAATTGTGAACTTCATAACGTTCGCTGAGCCGACGTTTTTCTTTATCGCCAAGCCAAAATAGGCGCCAAATTATTAACAGAACAATGCAAGAAAAAACGTGCAGGCCAAAAGTCCTTTAATGGAGTTTCGGTAGTGTTGTCAGGCTTACAAAGGGAGGTAGAGCGAGGGATTCAAATATGCGCACTCACTGCCCAGCTGTCAGGCTTTCAAAGAAGGAGTCCGAGCTGCAAGTGGAGTGTGTGGAGGGAGGTAGAGGGAGGGGGAGGGAAGGCACTGAGTGCCTCTGTGAGCAGTCCTGTGAGGATGTGTGAGCGCATTTAACGCATTGTCCTTTTAGCCATATTGATGATGATGCCAAATGACACCAAATGGCAATGGCAACACCGTGGCTGGCAGCATGGATTTTGCTATCACTTGCATGGCTCCAGCTGCTCAAACAGCTCCTCCCCTTCTCCCTGTCCCCGCCCCCGCCCCTGCCCCTCCGCGTGTATTTTGTGTGTTGTTGTCACAGTTGTTTCATGTTATGTTGCCATTATTTCGTGGATTTTTGGCTGCTTTAGCATTTCACTTTGATAGTCTGCGAGCAAAAAAAAAAAGAAAAAAAATGCCACAGCATCATCGTTGTCGTCCTTTCATCCTGCTGCTCCCTGTGGCTCCTTCCTACTGTCTCCTTGCTTAGCCTCGCTCTTGGCTGGTAGCTTTTGCTTTATCTGCTGACAGTCATAAGTTTTGCTTTGCTTTCCATTTTTATTTCATTTATAAGCGTTCCTCCCACACTCTCTCGTGTTGTCCTGGCGTTTCCTCGCTGACTCCTTGTCTCCTACACACTGCCCCCACCCCCCTCTCCATTCTCGCTGGCTCCCCCTGGCCCGTAACTCATCAACGCGCATATGTTCGCTGGTTGTGCCTTGGATTTGCTTCTTCTCTCTCTCTGTGTATATGTGTGTGTGTGTTTGGTTGAAGTTTGCCAGCAAAATTTATTTTTATTTGCTACATTTTGCTACGATTTCTTCTCTGCCTCACTCTCCGCCATTTCCTATCTATCCGTCTCTGGGCATTTATTGTTGCTTTCCTGTTGCTGTTTCCGTTTGTTGTAAATTTTAGTGGATTATCCTGCTGCCTCTCGGCACTGCCATCTACGTAGTTTCTGGCCGTTTGAGTGAATTTATTCAAACTTCACTAAACACAATCAATTTACGAATTATTATTATCCCCCTGCCACCCCTTCTTATCCTTTCTTTCTTGCTTTCTTTCTTTACAGCTCTTCATCTCGAGTTGTCGTCGCCATTTGTTGCCTACTTTTGTGCGTCGCCCTTTTCTTCGCATTTATTGCATTTGTTACGCTTGAGCCAACTGTCCGGCCGTCGAGCACAGACGGAACCGTAGCACTTTACGCTTATGATCTGCCAGCCCCTTCCCTTTAACCCCTCCCATCGCTTATTCGTTTTCCCTTTACGGTTCGGGCTCATTTGCCAGCCGCTTTTAGCTCTTCATGTTTATGATTTCCATTTGCTTTTGGGGGGCGGCGGCTTTCGTCATACATATGTGTGTGGGGGGCGTGGCCAAAAGCGGCTCAGTGTAATTACCACTTAAATCGTGGCCCGCCCTCATCCGGCGTACGCATACAAAAACAATGCCAAAGTGTAATCATAATAAATAATAAATAAATTTTATTGTTTAATGGATTCCAGTTACACTTTCTGAAATGTTGTCGTCGTTGTTCCTTAGTCGTTATTATTGTCGTACTTATTGTTGTTGCTGTTGTCGCTGGCGTCGCCACTGGCATTAGTCACACTTTATTTATGAATTATGATACTCTTTCTTTGCCCTGAATGGGTTAGCCGGTTACATGTGCTATTAGAAGGCGCTGGCAACAGACTAAGACTAAGGGCAACTCAAGGAAAAGAAGCACAAATTTAAAACACAATGAGATTGAATAATGTGTTATTATTAAGTAAATGTTCTTAGAAATGTAGAATATATTATAGCTCCTCGCGGTTGATCTATCTTAAACTTCTTTCAATCCACCATTAGCTTCTTTTTTATCTACATATTTTCATCTCAGCTTTTAGTGTATTTCTACATCGACCACAAAACTATTTTCACATATTAATGAATTTATTTCAATGCATATGTGTGTGTGTGTGTGTGTCTTGGTTTTATTGTTGAGCGCACTCAAATTTGAGTAATAATGATTTATTGTCTATAAGCAGTTAATTAGACTTAAAAGGCGGTCATCAAAAGGCTTAGCCCCTGGCTAATGAAAAACTAAGCGACCCATCTACAGATCCCCGTCTCCGTCCCCGTCCCCGTTCGCCTCTTCACCATTCGTTCCGCTCGACAATTGCTTTGAACTCGTTTCGTGCCATTAGGAAAGTGAAAGCTCCTCAAGCGAAAAGTGCAATTAGGCCAAGGAGCAAGCAGCATCGGCAACGGCATCAGCCATCGGTATCCAGAAGCATCATTCAAGCTGGCCAATTTTACAAAGCCCTGACCAATTAAACTAATGCCAGGGCCAAATGTGCAGGCAAATTTGCTAGTGCCCCCACCCACACACACACACACACACACACACACACACACACAGTTCCTGCGCCAATTCCATCTCCTCTTCCGGCACAAACTCCTAGCCAGAAGATTGTGTAATATTTGCAATGGCAAATCGCATCGAGAGAAATTAATACATCATCAAATAGAAGTAAGACCCAAAGTTCCAGCCGGTCACATAAATAAATAATGCCTATTTATGTTTATTACAGTCATAGCTGCTGGCGACTGCGACGGCGTCTCCTAGACTCTCAGACATAGTCGAAGCCCTTTCCCTACACTGCAATTAAAGCTGTAGTATAAAAGTTGAGTTATTTCTTAGAGTTATTAAATGAATTAACTTCTAGTGAGTTTACGCCAAGCTTAGATTGTTGTTGAATTCCTTTCATCACTGATACGTTTAAGGATATTTAACACAAAGAATAAATGATATTTTTAATGCGCATGGAGGGGCAAAAGTAATCATCCTATTGGAAAACTCTGTAACTTTTAATAATGTTGTGTTTAAAAACTATGAAAACAATTAATTTGCTTTCTTGGGGAGTAAACCAATTCATGGCTAGTCGATTTTGTATTCTGCGTTTGTTTACTTCACAAATGTCAAAACCGAATTGATACCCCCATGTAAAAGTAATAGCATTTTCCAGTAGGGTGATTATTTTTGGTCTACCCTGTATATCAGTGTGATAAATGATATGTAGACTTTCTCACACATAAAAGCATTTTATATATTAATACTTTGTGCAAGAAAACTATATGTAGCCTTGTCCACTTGTAAAATCTATTGATTTATCCTTAAACTACTCAGATATAAATATTCGTTTAAAGGAATGCAGCTGTATTATAAGTTAATCTCAAGCGATTGTTCTATTCTATAACATTTTATTTCCCTGAACAAGGGATTATCAGACTAGCCAAATAGGATAAATATATATAGTTGAAATGCTAAAGATTTAGATTCATTGTATCCGTAATGAATTAATAAATAAAATGCTTTTTATTCTTTAAAAGATTATACTTAATTTCATCATAATAAATTATTAGTAATTTTCTTTACAACACTTGATTACAAGACATAGATTTGCCAACTTTAGTTATATACAACTGGAGACTCTGATTATGTACACGTATTTTCTGAAGCAATTGCTTTAAGATTTAATTGATCTTAAAGATTTCATTCGCATGGCTGATTTGTTGTAAGAAAAACTCTTTCAATGTTTCCATAAGTATTTAACACTGATAAAAGTAAATTCATTGATAATTCGATGATCTGCCTGCTAAGTTTAGATTATAAATAGCATATTAAATTGAACATTAACATAAGTGCGAAAATGACTCAACTTGAAATTAAATTGACGAGTCATGTATTTTTGATGTATTTCAGAACACATCCCTCACTTTGAGCTATAAATAGCGTATACTACATATACTTATTTTTGGCAGTGTATTGTTAGTCATATGCTTATTCAGCTACGGCTTTGCTGCTGTGCAAATGTGGATACGGTAAGTCCTACAATTGGATTATCATTTCGCATTGTGTGAGGAAAGGGGGGTGGGGTGGTAAGAGGAAGAGTTAGAGAGATGCAGCAGCCGCTTTTCTGCCAGAGTTGTCATTGTTTTTTATGCGCCATTTTGATAGAGTCGCCCCAGAAAAGGGTAGAGATACAACTCTACATCTTTTCCCTCACTCTCAGCGTGTGTGTGTGTGTTTTGGCAGGAAGGGAGGTAGCAGAGATTGTGAAGTGTCATGTTGGCTAAATGTTTGGCAAATCCTTGACGCGTCACAGGCAGTTGAAGTTTACGATAAATGCCTGCAGCTCAATGGTAGTTTAAGGGCCCATAATGCGCTCTAAATATTTCAGACATCAGCCCTCAGTTTGGGGAGTCGTTGAGATTTGGCGCTTGCACGAAAACTTGCCGTTTAAAAGTAAACTTATGAGGGTTTACCTGTGGCAGGTGAAAGTCGAACGGGGGGAGAGTCGTTGGGGGACGGTGCACAAGATTGGCATTAAAAGGATAACAGCGGGTGCCAGTTTCTGCTTTCCTGTCAGCCTTTCGTTCCATGTTTCAATTCAGCCAAATTGACATACGTACATCTCCCTCTCCCTCTCGCACTCTACTTCACCCCTCCTCTGACATTCCCTTCACGTTTCTCTGGCAACCGAAAATGAAGCTCATCAGCGACGAGACTCATGTGAAAAGCCGGCGGTTGGAAAAGCGTTTTAATGCGCGTTCGTCGAGGCGTCTAAATGCCAATGCCAAACACAATTTCATTGATCCGCCCACCGCATCCATCCTGCTTTATCCCTCTACCCCACCCACATTCCCGCAGGCACTCGCAGCTGTAACGGGATCCGCTTTTGGAGACAAAACTCCGATGTAGTATGTAGGGACACCTGAACTGAGTTTGGTTCGCCAACGCCGTTCTAATTGACTTTACTCGCATAATACCTTTCTGGCCATGTTTAAGCGTCATCATATTACTTAACTTGCTAACGCACACACACAAATACACATATATAGACCTGGCCAATACAGCACACACACACACGGCCACACACGCATCAAGTGTTTGCCGAATGTGTGTGTGTGTCTGAGTGTGTGTGTGTGTGTGTTCCATGTAATTGGACTCGCTCTCTTTCCAATTGCCAAAACTTTCAACTACTCTTACTACAAAGAGCTAATTCGAATTGAGATGAAGCTGAGGAATTGAGGAAAAAGAGGGAGATGAAGGGAGAGTGAGGAAGAGAGAAAATATAAATAGAAAAGATATACAATATATACAGAATATAAATAGAGAAGAGATAGTGGAATAGTAGAATAGTAGAATAGAAATAGAATAGAAATAGAATAGAAATAGAATAGAAATAGAATAGAAATAGAATAGAAATAGAATAGAAATAGAATAGAAATAGAATAGAAATAGAATAGAAATAGAATAGAAAAAGAATAGAAATAGAATAGAAATAGAATAGAAGTATAATGGAAATAGAATAGAAATAGAATAGAAATATAATAGAAATAGAATAGAAATATAATAGAAATAGAAATAGAATAGAATAGAAATAGAACAGAAATAGAATAGAAATAGAATAGAAAAAGAATGGAAATATAATAGAAATAGAATAGAAATAGAATAGAAATAGAATAGAAATAGAATAGAAATAGAATAGAAATAGAATAGAAATAGAATAGAAATAGAATAGAAATAGAATAGAAATAGAATAGAAATAGAATAGAAATAGAATAGAAATAGAATAGAAATAGAATAGAAATAGAATAGAAATAGAATAGAAATAGAATAGAAATAGAATAGAAATAGAATAGAAATAGAATAGAAATAGAATAGAATTAGAATAGAAATAGAAAAATAGAAAATGTTTTAGGCATAATAACGAGTTCAGATTTGAGTAAAAGTTAAAATATATGTTTACATTTGAAGCACTTAGGCCCGATTTCTCATCTTCCCGATACAGCAAACTTTATGAAAATATTACTTTATCATAAATATAGGATTTAACATTTATCGTTTTCGCATCTTGCCCATTTCAAAATATTTAAAGTTTAAAATAATGTGTCATTTCAACTAAAACAGAGTAGGCTAACGTTAAAAACTTGCAGAGAGGATGATCTACCCTGTAAGTTATCGAGAGGTTGGTACTTAATTTAATATTGTTAATATCTTTATATTTCTCTTATAGCTCACAAATGTTAAACTTAACAGCAGTCATAATATACTTAACTGATTGGTATATGCTTTGTCGAACACCAGTTGATCAACTCTATTAATAGCAATATTAACACTTTTGAACTGGGCGTTCACTATTAGCCAATATTATAATTATTATAAGAATGTCTGAAAATTACTGTTTATATGGAAATTTAACTATTCTTCTCTCTTCAGCGCTTACAGAAGAGTTTTCACTAACAGCTAACATATGTATGTTAAACTTAACAGAGACTGTAATAAACTATTTCTAGAGTTGTGTTCATGGTTCTTTAAATGGGTTAGAGCATTTCAGCTGCAACTTTGAGTATCGTTAGTTTCTGTTTAGTTTTTCAATTCAATTAAATGCGTTCTACATTTTGGGCTCAATTGTTGTTTACACACTTAACTACACACACACACACACACACAGACACACATGCGCGGGCAAATATAGAGCGAAAGAGATAGATATATAGAATCAGAGCTGCGTATTTTTATAGCATACACTTTTGGCCTGGTTGGCAGTTAAGTAGCCAACGGGTTGCAACTTGTTGTTGTTGTTGAACTGGCTTTGGCTCGGTTTTGCTGTAAAACTTTGTTAACTGGCAAACTGGCAAACTGGCGACCGCCGACGCGCCACTCGACGCGGGTTGACAATATTTGCGCTGCATTTGTTGTTGCAACTTGTTGTTGCAAGTTGTTATTGTTGCCGTTGGTCGGGCAATTGAATTTAAGTGGCTGCAACAGTAACAGCAACAAAGTCAATGACACGACTCACATTCGTTTTGGCCACTTTGTGGCAACTACCAAATATGTTGCATAGTTTTTATTCTTTCTATTTTTTTGCTTTTCCTTTCTATTTTTCTATTTTTTTGTTTATTTTTGGGTTTTTTTTCTTTTGCTTTTTGGCGGCAGCCTTATGAAGCATCATCATCAATTTTCATTGTAACGCGATTAGCCCCGGAACTTTCGGATGGGGGGGGTCAGGAAAACCGGATTCGTGCCTAACATCATTTGACCTCCCTCTCGTCTGTTTCTCTCTCTCCTCCTCTACTATCTCTTCCCTCTTGCTCCTCTTGCTGCCCTTAGCCTCCTTCCCTTCTAACAAGTCCAAATCCCGCGAGCATTTATAAATGATGAGAGCGCGCGTTTTGCGACCAAACCAACCCCACCCCCTCTAGAACCTCTCTCACCCTACAGCTCCCTCTTCTCTACTCCTCATTCTGCATTGCCCTCTGCCTCCCTCTTCCTGGCCCATCTCTTCATTCAGCATCTGTTTTATGTTGTCGGCGTATCATTTTTCTATGGCCATGTGTAATTTATGCTCCATTTGCTGATGTTGTTGTTCCCCTGTTGTTGTTGTTGTTGCTGCTGATTGTTGCTTTCATATTTTTCTATATGCATTGCATATTTATTGTGCGGCCATTTTCTATATAATCTCTTCGGTCAGCTCTATTGTTTGGCCATTTTTGGTAGCACCATTTCTGATAGACAGACACATGCTCCTTTGATTTATGAATGCAAACGAGCAAAAGCAACAGCAACAACAACAACAACACATCTAACAACATCTAAGCAACAAAAACAACAACTAAACAAGAACAATATGTTTAGTCAGCGCCGAGCATTTAGTTCTTCCTGTTGCCTCACGCAGTATTTGCTTTTTTTCATCTCCTTTTTTGTTGTTGTTGTTTATTATTATTTTTGGCAATTAGCCTAAAAGTTTGCTACCTTAAATTTCATTAGGATTTGTAGCTGAACAATGAAAATTATTTAGGGATCGTTGTGTGCAGTCGCTGGAATGCCTTTAATACGTTGGAATTGAGTTTAAAACATTGTTCTTAAAGAGTATTAAAAACTGTTCATAAATATAGATTTTATATATTTGTAATATAGATATTCAGATAGATTTTATTTTGTTTATAAATAAATAAATGATGGATAATAGCGGTATTAAGTAATATTCAATTATTTATATTGAAACATTCTACAGCTTTTAGTTTTTTTTGGGTGAACAAAGAAAGTCTTACTAAACCTTAATTTACTCAAGTGAATACTATTTAATATATTTTCTTAAGTTATTTTTAAAGAGCATTAACAACTGTTTGAAATCTATACATATATATTTGGTATATAGATATTTAGATAGATTTGCTCTTGTCTATAAATACATAATTGAATGATAGATCATAGTGGTATTAAGTTAATTTATATCGAAACATTCCACAGCTTTTGGTCTTATTGTGTAAATAAAGAAAGTCCTTTTGAGTAAATTAAGGTGTAGTAAGACTTTCTTCGCTTACACAAAAAACCAAAAGTAAATAATATTTAATATATTTTCTTAAGTTGCGCTTCAACATAATTAAAAGTTCTCTTTATCACTTTTCTATTTAACTTTGATAGTATAATTTTATTTATATTTTGTAAGCATTGCTTTAATAATTTAGCATATTATCTCTTTAAGTAATGAAAGTAAAAGCGTATATATACTTATAAATAATATTGAGAGACATAAAACAATATGAAAACGAACATGTCTATATCAAATTTATTGAATAAGTCAAGTAATTATTTTTAATAGATAAATAACCATATATTTGTCTCTTATTTTAACAAATATTTAAGCTCAGTCTACACTTAATAAACTAAAAGTGGATCTTTTTATATCTTTGTTTTCAACTTGATCTAAGAATCACAAGCATTCATTATAAAACATAATTAAACTATAAAATAAGAAATTGTTTTATTTATGGCTAATAAAATATGTGATATTTTATTTCGTCAAAACAATTACTTGACCAACTGTATATACATAGATGTCATTATTACGAATATTCTATAATTATTCCCATAAACTTAAGGCCGCTTTTTCATTCCGATCTATAAGCAAACATCCAGGGATTTGATTAGAATTCTTAGGAGTCCTAAGTATATGCTTATCCTCAATTAAAGACTAACTGATAATTAGTCACAGCTCAAGCAAAACATACTAAACTTATTATAATTATTAATAAATGAAACTAAACGAAATCCAATTCAATATCAACCTTATTTTAAAGTGTTCCTTTTGACTTTTAAAGCCCAGTTAAGAAACTCCTCTATTGATTGTTTTTGTTATAGTTTAATTCAAGGTTCAGTTGCCACATTAATTGTACCATTTGAGTGGAACATTTGTAGAACATACGTACATACCCAACAATTAGTTACCTCACAATGTGGCACATGCAACTCAATTGAAAATGAATCCAACAGAATCTAAGAATTTAATGCCATTGCAGCCGCATCTCTAATGAAGCAATTTTCACTAAAAGCAGTCACCACAGTCCGCTCCTTACCGCCCCTGATCCTATTTCTAATATGGACTTGCAACTGCTGCTGCTGCTGCTGCTGCTGATGCTGCCTCAATCTGTGGCGCGTGTTTGTTTCAAAGCTCAAATTGCAACTGCCAGGCAAAAGTGTGAGTGAAAGAGAAGGGGAAACTTACAGCTCGGCTTGGCTTTTGCAATTATCCACGAAAATATCCACATGAAGCAAGAGCTACTGGTACCTCTTCTCCATCTTCCACCATCCCATCTTCCACCTGCCACCTTTCTACCTCCTTTACAATGCTTTCAGCACTTGGCAGCTACGTGCGAATTTATTGATAGCGATATTTTTGGTACTGAGCTTAGTTTGAGGGCCAAAAGCGTTGCAATGCGATGCTGCTAAGTGCATTTTACATTTCCGGTCAATGGCGCTAACCTCACGACTCAACTGCTTAACCCTCAAGCCACTCACAGCAGTAGTTCCTCCTTCATCTTGGCCAACTTTCTCCTGCCCCACATTGCCACATTGCCACATTTCTTATTATGTTCGCTTTGGTTTTCATTTGCTTTTCATTTGCCATTACTTGTTAGCAATTTGCGTCACGCTCTCTCTCTCAGTTACCAGTTTCTCTTTCTCTTTCTCTTGGCCATTGAAATCTTTACATTGGTATTATAGCTGCTACTTTCCCCTGTCCCCTGTCCAACCCCCTTGACGGTTATCCCGTCGCGTACGTGTCGCGGCGCCCAGTTTAAGGGTTAGCATTTTCTATTTCTTTTCATTTCATTTCTTTTATTTTTGGGGCCAAGTGTCGACACTTTTTGCAGAAAAAACTTTGCTCTTGTAATTTTTATTGGCTCTGAAGTTCTTCTCTATATTTTCACTCATTTGTAAATGGCACACATAAATTTATTTGTTTGTTTCAACAATGGCATTGCCTTCCCCTCTCTCTCTCTCCACTTTCCCTTTCCCTTTCTCTTCTTTTTGCCATCCATTTGATGCGTGTCTCGTCTCACATATTTTGACAATTTCATTGTCTTTTGTTTTATTTTTTATTTTTATGCACATTTCTTTTTTGGTTTTCTGTTTCAAATGATAATTTTTCGTTTCGCACGCGGTTGTTAGAGGGTAGAGGGGGTGCTGTGGTATTCATATAAAGAGTGTCACGTTCCTTGAGCTCTTGTCGAATGGGGGGGGGGGGGGAAGAGAGTGCTCAGATTGTTCCTTTTGCCAAATGCTTTTATGCTCAAATAACAAGCCATAAACATTTATTTTTTGTTACTTGTGTCATGTGAGTCGCTTACCCATTTTCGCGCTGTTTGCGCGCGTTTTTAAACGCGCCAAAAAGTGGGAAAGATATCGCGAACAAAATAAACAAATAAAAAATGATAACAATTTTATTGCTCACGCAAAACAAATGAACTAAATGGCTTTTCCGCATTACACACATTCATATGGCTGTATTGCAGTTTTAGCTGTTTTTTGCTGTTTTTTTTTGTTCTTCTATGGGCGTGGCACTTGCGCCCCATCATCTAATACACAAATTGCCAGGCACTTTTGTTATTTTGATTGTTTCCTCTCGCCCTGTTTCAAATCTTTATGCCTTTGCCCTTTTGTCATTCTTTATTGTTTAACATTTGATTAGTTGACACTTTTTATGCCACGAATCCAAAGTGATTGCAACTCTTACGTTTGCCCCATGCCACTTGCCACACTCTATTAGATGGCACAACAAATTGGCTGGCAAACAACAAAAATTGCTGATGATTTGCTGTTGACAACAACAGCAACAATAAATTTATTGTATCTCCTGTCACGAACTCGTCGTCTTCGTTACCTGCTGCCCTTTAGACCAGGTTAAACAATTGCTTCTGCTTTCTGTGCCATATTTTTGTAAGATTTTTATTGTTTTACTATTGTATAACTAACATGTTTCTAAGTGCTTGCCTAGTAAATTAACCCTTTTATGTACCGGAAATTGTAGAATTACATTTTGATAACATTAATTTGAATAGTCTTTTGTTTAAACTGTATCGCATTTCCCTTTTGGTATTAAATTTATTTAGCATTATTTGAAAAATTATATCTACAAATATACAGAATTGATTTATATATTAAATATTTATATATTTATATAACCATTGAAGTTAATAATAATATATAAATATAATAATAGGGAAATTCGTAATAAACCCTTTAGCTTAATTATTGAAAGTGCTTCAAAGAATCAAAAAGAAAATGAGACAAAAGAAATGGAAATTTGCTATAATTCGTAATTTATCTGAAATATGTTACAGTATTCTTAAAGTAAAATTGCAAAGAAATGTAAGTGTTTAGTAATTGCTTGTAGGCTCTACAGAAATTTACATTTAAAATCAACAACTTCTTTCGTTCTTAAACTGAGCTTCAGTAGAGATTTCAGGAATATTTCATAAATCCCAATTTCAACTTGCAATCATTAAATAACGGGTTAAGTTCGACTCGATTCACCATTTGACCAGTCAGCAAGGCATTTGGCTAGCTCTTACCATAAATTAAACATATATGACCAACAAGAGATGCACACACACACACACACACTCACAGACTCCCACTCGTATGTGCAATGTGACGCCCATTTTGTATACGAAATTTCTAAATGGAATTTAATTTCCGGATTAGAATAGACATTTCATGCATTTTGAGACTAGGCTAAACTTCGGTAGCCCTCCGCCCATCTGGGTCTGGTCTCAGCCGCCTCTCTATATGCCTCAATGGGCAAATTCAACAGCAACAACAACAACAGAGCCGAGAGAGAAGCAGAGGAAGAGCATTGAGCTCTGCCTGGGCGTGGCAGAGACAAGGTCCGAAAATTGTTCAACATTTGCGGTTTTTTGCTGGCGGCTTTTGTCGTTTTTTGATTAAGTTCCATGGGGTATTTAAATTTTGTAAAGTAATTTGTAACGCTTAATAAAAGATGGGAGTTTAAATGTCTAAGCGGGAAAACTTCATAATTTATACAAAGTAATTGGCTTTAATTGGGAAAAACTCACTTTTTATTAAAAATGTTTATTAAGTCTCGTTTTCTTCTATCTAAAATCGGAATAAATGGCTGCAATTTTAATTCAATAATTCTTGCAAAGGGTATTTCATCTTCGACATTTGAATATTTTTAATTCACTTATTTAAAAATTTGCCAGTTTGCCAATTTTCATATAGGAATTTTGTTGTAAATTTTGGTCTCCACACAAAGGCAAAATGCAAACAGAACATAGAGAGACAGAGGAGGCCAGAGAAAAGCTTTGATTGAGACATGACAGTCTCTTCTCCTCTATCTCTTTCTCTCTGGCAGAGACCTTTGCTGGAAACTGGCTTAGATTTACTATGTTGTTCATGTCGAGTTATTAATGTAATTTGGTCTACCAACACAGCACAGACAATGCCAATCACTACGATGCCGTTGATGATGATGGCAATGATGAACATAATGATGTGTGCAATAAATGAATTTGGGCTTGATACGCTTGATGATGAGATGACAATGAATGTTGGCCTTATATGGACGCCTCGTTTAGCTTAAACTAAATTTTTTAATGGAGTGAAAATTACCGGAAACACAATTCAAATCAAAATGCCTTGCCCTAAAAGTTCAGCAAAAAGTCGAGCCAAAATAATATCATAAAGGCCAACGAAATACACAAGAGAGAGAGAGAGAGAGAGAGAGAGAGAGAAGATGAGAGAGACCGAGTTAAACAATAGAACTGAATGCAGGTGAAGAAAAAACAAAAGAAATCTCAAAAGCTAAATGGCAGCAACGAGTTCTCTAATCATCCAGAAAATGGAGCAACCTCAGGGAATGAGCACACTTGTTGGGACCTTTTTATTTTCTATATGTGTTTGAGCCTTATGGGGCATGCAACACCCTTGACGGCGGAAACACCTTGTTTTCGGCGGCTTCCCCCAACCGTCTTCTATTCGTTTAACATAATATGTTCATTGTTTTTAAAACAACAGGTTAAAAAACAGGCCGTCTGATGAGGCGTTGTTAGTGGAACAGGGCTAAAAGACTTGGTTAAAGAAAGGTGAGAAATGAACCGAGAAATGTGAAAAGCTCAAAGCATTAAGGGCAGTTTAAGTAGTTATTAAAGCACAACTCAAAGAGGCTAAAGAAATAACTTAATTATAACTTAACGTTATATGAAATTCAATATATACATTTAAACGGTCTAAATCGATTTCACATTTTACTGAAAACTCAGTTACGGTAACTAGAACAACATGCAAAACGACGAGCTTAACTTTCAGGCGTTTGTTCTGGTTTGCTTTCTTAGAATTCTTAACTGGTTCTAACAGCGCTACGGTTCAAGGAGACTGACATCTCCTGAAACAGGTGTATACCAACTCTAACTCCTTGTTTTTTAGTAAGTCTTTTTGTATGTTGATATATTTGTCATATCGACAAAACATTCATCTCGAGTCGGCTAGCAGCCAATTCCGAAGTAAAAAGGTTGCTAAATATAATAGAAATATACAATTTATTAATGGATATTATTTATGTAGTTTATCGTATATTTTATTTAAATTTCTTAATTAATAAACGGTGACATCGAGCGCTATCAATATATAATATATCTGTAAAATCTATGTCTATGCTGCGATATTCTATGTATATGCCACTTTATTAATTTTAGAAATATTCAAGTATTACCCTTCTAAAGGGAATAAAAAGACTTGTATATAATATTAGCATTTTAGAACACTTAAAGCTCCCCTCGAAGGAGTTAAGCAAAGCCTAGCCGCCAGCTCGAACTTTTGGACCTTTGCTGGCACGTTAGCCGGATAAGTTTGTGTGTATGTTAGCTGTTGCTTTGTTTAATAATGAATGAATGAGTGACCAACTGAATGAGTGAATAAAACATATTCGTACATACCTAAACACGCGTCTGGCGCCCCAAGTGAAAGCAGCCAGCAGGCCAAAGACGTTGAACGAGGGTATAAAATGAAACAGGGGCAAGTTTAACATGAATTATTATGTGCGGAAAAGTTTCATGAAGCCAGGCCAGACTGGCTAGTTAGGGGCTAACAAAGAGGGGAAAAACAGAGGGACACACACACACACACAGATAAATTCACAATGGAGAGTAGAGTCCTTACCCGTTCTGGTTTGTTTGTCTCGGAACTGAGAACTGGAACTGAGACTGGGAATGAGCATTTTTTTTTTCTTGTATCTGTTACATACAATTTGTTTTAATTGCGCAAAGTAGTTGGCAACACTATTAGTGTAGCCAATTAATTTTCATTTAACAAGCAACCCGCAGGATTCACGCTTCTTCTCCTTGTTGTTGTCCTTATTCTTCTTATTTCCATTGTTCTTGTTGTTGTTGTTGTTGTTATTCTTGTCTGAGTTTTGCTGAGACATTTTAAACACTGTTTTCTTCTCTCTCATACTGTCTCTTTCCCTCATTCTGTCTCTTTCCGTGCGACTAGCCATTTATCAATGATTTAACAGTTTTATTTCTCTTGATTATAAACTAAAAACCAGCTCATAATTTACAAAAGAATTCAGTTTAACAGTTTTTAGATTGCAAATTTAACTTCATTTTATCACAACTCATTTTTCAAATCATTATTTCGTTTATATTAGTTGATAATATTATTGAATTATAATTGTTTAATTGTGAAAAGACGTAAAATAAATTGGCAAATTCAATAAATCAATTTATAGATTAGAACTTGATCAAAATGGCATTCCACATAAAACACAGCTCACTTTTGCCAAAAGTTATGAAAGTTTGAAGTCCGATAATAACTTGATTTACTAGTCAACCAAGGCATAGTTGATATTAGTTTGTTTCCATACACGATTATGTTTTTATATTTTACCCAATTTGAAAGACGAGCTAAATCGAGGCAAATCTACAATAAAACTTGTTTAATTGAATTATATAATACTAAATCTCTTAATTAACTTCTTAAGCAGTATACACATTTAAGTTTCATTCTCAAGAAAACAATGATTTATTTCTTAAAAAAATGAAAATTTGAATGCATTCTTTCGACTCTCCACAATTTCTCCATCTCTATTTGGCGGCAACCGATTCGTATCTGGGCGGAAGAGATGAGGGATAAGCCTGCTGTGTCGACTGCCAATCAGCTGTTGTTTGAGCTGGAGTTACGGTCATCATTTGAGGTTGAGGTTGAGGTTGAGGTGGCATCGATTGGGTGGTTGTTGTGACGACCACTGGAGAGGGGCGTGTGATGCATTGATTAACGGATACAGCAGCTCCTGAGGTGGGCACCACCACCACATTCCGGGCCATCATACGTCTGCAACGACGGCAGGGACGATCCCAGGCCCAGGGTCTTAGCGCATAGAGGAGACCACGGCGATGATAGCACTCGCATTGAATGTTGACCTGTTGTATTTCAGCCATCTCGTACTATTGTATTCCTGGTTTGTCGTTCGTTTTATTACTGAATGTTAAATTAATTGCCAAGTAGCATTTATAAAGCAAAATGTTTTTGCCACTCGCTGATATCTGTTATCATAATCCTCGACATTCAATATCTTATCATTTGCGTAATGACTTAATGATAGATCCACACATGCCGTGATTCATTTGTAGGTCTTGCCAATGCGTAGCCTTCTTAAGAATGCTTCACTGGGTTTGAGTTTTCAAGCAGCGTCTGCAATTCTCTGACTCATGTGTATCCTAATGCCGGGCATGCCCCAAGTACCACATTAGTTGATGATCGAACGCACAGTTTCAGGTTGAGTAATGATACCATGTTAATATGTGGCTTAAACTGTAGTCGCGACTGCCAAGGTGACTGTCGGGTAGGTTCGATGGCATTTCACTTATGTATAGACTGTCTCCCTTTAATCTAGGGCTTTATATTCACTTTTATAGATACCATACCATACCGCAACTACTGTACTTAAAATGTGAAGATTTATACTACGCTTTTTATTTGTATGCCAATAAAGTTTTGTGGCATTTGTTAGACAGACGACTTTCCATTGTAGTTGTTCATCAAGAGTTATAGTTTTTCTTCTTCTTATTTATTCCACTTTTCTTAACTTTTCTATGCAATATACTTAGCAAAGCATCTGCTGCTGACATATAGTTATAAGCATCTTTATATAGCTAAGAAATTGTTATGGACTGCAAATTAATTGAAGTAGACACTTCAAAACTTTCGTTTTTATACTGTCTAATCATGAAACTTGTTCGCTTCTTTGCAACTATTAAGATGATTCGATTCCACTATTTAATGAACTAAAAGTATTTATTATAATTTATAAATTAATTTAATATTATGCATCGTTAAATATATTTTATAGTCGCTCATTGGCAGAATAGAATGGGAAGTTTTATAAACAGTTTTTCTCAGAATTCTGTCCTACAAAAACTATTCAACATTTATGATATTTGCATTTGAAACGAACAACAATACAATCATTGAAAATCAATCAAAATTACTACAGGGAGGAGAAGGATGCAGGTTTTGTATTTACAAAAAAAAAAAACATTTTGATAGCAAGTTTACAGCTCTAATCAAATGTAAAAGAGGGAAGCAGATAAGGCGATATCATTGTTATAGTATTTATGTAATTCTAGGTACTTTGATTATGTAAATGTTTGATACATTAAGAGAGCTAGCTTTGATCGCTGTGATTAAAACAATGGCCTCAGTATTAACAGCATCTCGTTAACACAATTATTCAAAAGGGAGTTCGATGTATGATCAAAGTGTTGAGTTACCTATTTTTTTACTTATTTATTTCATGTTAAAATCTTATATTATATTGTTAAATATTTAATGATATATTTTATTATATTTCATTATAGTTCAAATAACAAAAACTTTATACTTTACATTGTAAAATTATTAAATGTATCCATCCCAAAAAAAAGTTTGCGGCACGTCTTTTTGTAATCGTGTAGAGCCATAAAAAAACATGGAGTGCAAAACATATAGTGCATTGATTACATTGAGTAAATGGATTTAAATGACCAATTGAAAAGACAATAATGAAATCGACTGAACAAATAGGATTACCCGTCAAATGAACAGCCCAACGTGTAACCCATTTAAAATAATTGACAGATTTTAGTAGAGGTTTTTATTTATTTCATATTTATGGCAATGACAAAACAAATATACATATATTTAACTCTTTTTTTCTGGCTACATCATAATATAATTTCAATTATAAATAAATACTTTAATATTCCCCAATTGAACTTAAAGAAGCATTTCAAATGAATTTTCAATTAGTTGACACCTCCCATCAGTTAACCAGTTCACCACCTCGGCTGCTGTTGGACAACGATGACCTCCTCGCGTGGTGGTGGACGACGTCCACCAATGTTGAACTCGATGAGTGGTCGGCTGGGTCGCACCACATCTACCTCGATGATGGGGCGCTGTGGTGGGGGCTGGTAGACAGCCGCTGGTGTGACCACCTCAACCACTTCCGGTCGATAGGAGGGATAGCGAGAGCCAACGTCAATCTCTACAATGGGACGTGGAATCCTTGGTGGCACAATGTCCACCTCCACAATGGGACGTCCATGGTGGTGATGATGATGATGATGGCGGCGTTCGTCGTCGTAGTATGACATTGTGTTGCCTTTAGGTCTCTGTGTAGCGCCTTTCTATCTAAAGTCCTGCGAACTTGCGGTTGCTTTTGCTTTTGCTTTTTGCCGTTGACTGAACTATTTTCGCTATTGCTTAACATATTTAAGCGGACTGTTCGACGGTGTTTTTGCCCAGTTCGGTACTTTTTTTTTGCATTTGATGGCTTAGTTTCATTATCTTGTCAGGTGGTCTTACTGTCTTCCGATAAATATTGATAAACAACTTCCAGTGAGGGCGACGGGGGACACCAAACAAAATGCGTTGTCAAATTTTCGTTTTGTACTCAAATTTCATGAAACTCGCAAAATTCACAAAGTGAATCATGGAATAATAATAAATACAATTTTAATTGGAGTACAAACTCTGGTTTTTTGCCAATATTAAAGAACGTAAACATAACATCATCAACGCCTTCAAGCCCATATGTCATTGTTATCGGATTTCTTTTGACAGTTGAATCTAATGTTTTCTTTTAAAAAATAAATAGTTTCCAATAAAAGAGAATATTCGTAAGTGAAGAACAGATTGTCTACATAAATAATTATATTAAATCAAATGGCGTCGTAGCCGTATAAATTTTATTTATTTAGGTGATAAGTAAAATCAATAGCAACAAATTTCATTCGTCTTTTTATTTATATTTGAGTGAACAACTAAATTGTTTGTGCAAATAGCAAGGAAATGTTTTCAAACATTTTACTCTTAAACATTTATTGTCTTTCTTGTTGCACCGATTCTTAAAATCTTCTCCTTCAGTCGGGAAAGGTAAATTATTTGATTAATAAAATACTTTGTCATCCTCCCTGATAGTTTTCTAAAGATAAATAAAAAGATTTATGTCTCTATTGAATTGTGTTGAATTTTGTATAATATTTCTTTTTCTTTTTCAAAAATTTACTAGCTGAATGCATGTTTTCCCAGGAATTGTACTGCATTGAGGCTTCCATGGTCAGATTTGTATATTTCTCTCGTTTGTCAGAATGAGCTATGGAATGAACTCGATTTGCATATCAAACTACCTGTTTAAATTCACTTATTGTTGATATGAAATTATTATTATTAATTGACGCAGAAAAAGGGAAGAACAACTCAAAAGAAAAGTAAGTCCCTTATAGTATGCTATGCAAATTGAACACATATATATTTTTTATAGTTTACTTCTGGGCGTAAAAGATTTATTGTTGGTTGGGAAGAAGAACGCTTCAAAGATCCTGAGTTCTAACTGAGTTAAAGTAATTGTTGCTTCACTTATATATTACATGGAGTTTTGTCTTTTTTTGTCAACTTATAAACAGTTTTATTTATTTTTTTTATATGTATACACAAATATTTAATGAATATTATTAAGCGATAGAGCTTCGATCACTTGATTTCGTCATTGCCCGATATGTTATGTGTGTTTTGTCTACCAACGTGGATATGGTGGTGGATTGTTAATATGCTGATATTGCTGATATTGCTGATATTGATAGCCCTGTTGTTGTTGTTGTTGTTGATAGTAACCCGTTGTGTTGGCCATGCCCATTGCACCATATGGTTGAGGTTGTGGCATCATCATTTGTCCACCAGGCTGCGGCACATAAGTGACCGGTTGGTTCATGACGACGACTTCGGGCCTAGCAATCGGCGTCGGATAATATGACCCACCATAGCCGGAGAAAACATCAATCTCGATATCTGCAGAGCAAGCGACAATATTATAGTATAGTTAAAGGCATTGACTGCTTAATGATATGCATCAATCATATATATGCTAAAGGTAACTCAGCAGTTCAGTTTCTTACTTGGGCAATGATGGTGATGACGATGACCATAGCGATAGGAATCTTCATAGTATACCCGCATCGTACTCGTCTACCACTGTGCGCTCTCGAGCACAACAAATCGAATACTGCGCATTGTCGCAATGCCAAAACATTATTCGGGCTAACAAAACAAGCTTCACTTCCATTGCCACTGCCATTGGCGAATGCCATCAATCAGTTCTGAGGCTTAATGGCATTTCCATTCCACTCGATTCCATGCCATTCCAATGTTCAAGATAAGCGGCTCCAGCACAGGTGTTTAGTCATTTGAACTGACAATTATGAACTGATAGCGATATGCGTCCAGTGCGAGGGTTGCACGAAAAGAACATAGATGCAGGGTTTTAAACGTAAATTGATTTAAAATGTACACTGAAAAGGGGAATTTCTAAATAAGGGGACAATAAGTTAAATTCGAATACTCTTTCTAAAGTTTTTAACAAAGTTATTAAATATTTTTCTTTATTTTTAAACTGAGTTAAGCGATGCAATTGTCTTCAAACAAATTTAGAGAAATACTATAAATTTATTTTGTATTTTATATTCATAATTATTTATAAATATTTGAATATTTTATTCTATATATATTTCCTGAACTTTTGCTATATTTTGCCTTGAGTTCTAATCATAATTATTGTACATTTTAATAGTATATTTTATTAATTATATGCACATATCATAGAACATATTTCTAGTGCTTAAAAACAGCTTAAGCTATCTTTATTATTAGACTAGTACAATGATCGATAGTTATATGCTCTATTTACCCCGCAAGCATACTTCTTAAACTTACCTCGTTTATGCTTAGTTGTTGGTCAGATAGTTTGTTATGTTGTGAGTTGCTGTAACACTGACCAGGCAGCCTTTGTGGCTGTAATTATTGTTTTGCTAAGGGTTAAATGACTGTCTCAATAATATTTGATTACAATCAATGTGTAGGGTAAGCCACAGCTGGCAATTGGCTTATCGCAGATAAATTGTCATTGATAAGCCACTTATCAGTGCGATAAGCAATGGCGCAATACAAAACAAATCGAACAAGTGTTAAGTTATAATATATGTATTTATATTTCAGTTGATTTATGTGTTATGTCTAAAGAAAATGCGTAAATTCTTCATAGGTTATCCTGCTAGGTCTTCCTTCGTCCTAGCTGCTCTCTCTCTAGTAGCCTGGTGGGTTGTGGTAGTGGCCATTTGACTGTGGTGGATAGTAGGGTGGTGGTGGCTGTTGGACAACTACAACTGGAGCTGGTCGGGGCGGTGCCTGGACAACTACAACTGGAGCTGGTCGGGGCGGTGCCTGGACAACAACCACATTGGAATGATGACGTCTGGGCCAGCGTGGTGCAATCTGCACATTGATGATGGGTCCACGACGTGGTGGTCCTCCACAGCGATCATTTGGTGGCATTGTGTTATGTTACTGTTAAACTGGAGAAAACTTTGAAGAGCGTCAATTGGATACGTCCTAACGCTTTAACTTGTCGCCCACAACTGAACTGGACACTAATCGAAATGAGAATCAAACGACACGAAAGCTTTGTAAAGCCTTATAAGTATTACTCATACGCAGTGGGTGCAATTTGCGATATGAGCAGAATGTGTGATATTTTCAATATTGCCTGATTAGAAATACATGTGCATATCAGTCTATATATTTTGGCAATCTTATCATAAGTAAGATAAGCAAAATTTCTGTATTTTGCAAAACTTGTAGTTTATTCCACTAATTTAGCTCTTTTCGGTTTGAGCAATTTTTGATTTCGTCATAAATGGGCTTCCCTCCACTTTTCTGACTCATTAGGACGCGATTGCCCAAGTCTAGGTGACTAATTATTGTGTTGATCTATCGATTATGGTAGGTTAAAAGATTATAGATAAATACATTCGATATAGAATTATTTTTTGCAACTGAGGTGAAGTTTCTATCAGTTATTGAATTAAAGTTAAAGTAAGCAAATGATGAATAATAAATTCATCACAATATAATCAATAGGGAGTAATTTTGGTACTGATTATTTGTTTATCATTCCATACATTCTGAATATTTGAATACATTTAGACTAGTGAAGCTCTGACAAATTTTTAGTTAGAAATTATACAATTTTCTTAGTAAATACTATTACAACTTCTGTACATTAATTTCAGTTTATTTGTTTATTCATATTTTCAATTTAATTCTTTTAAAACTGCTTTAAGTCGACGCTAAATAAACAAATTAACATTTTCTGTTAACAGTTTGACGCGCTGCAAGAAAATGCTAAATATTTGTACATCAATTAAACAACTGATGGGAAATGCAGTTGAAGTGTATAGGTAAATTAAATTTTCGGGTCAATAGTTAGTAGAGAAATCTCAGGAGTCCTTCAATTAGGACTGTAACTGGGATAAATATTTCAAAATGCGTTGAGTTATTTGTGGGGTGTGCTAATTGAGTTGTTGTTTCAGCTTGTAGGCTGTCAAGTGTGCGGCTTTACAAGTGAACAGAGTGTGGG
Organism: Drosophila histrio; assembly: GCA_958299025.2. NCBI lineage: Eukaryota > Metazoa > Arthropoda > Insecta > Diptera > Drosophilidae > Drosophila > Drosophila histrio. The sequence goes on from OY282580.2 coordinate 15,241,310, forward strand.
AAGGTGTTGTTGGGGGAAAGGGGACGCGTTGCATTTGTGAATTTGCAGCACTTGAGTGTCACTTTGATCAAAGCAAAGGGGTTAAGGGGTAACACTCAAATGGGTTGGGGGTAATAAGGACGAAATACTTCCACAACGTCCTGACAGGCAAAAGTTAAACATGCACAAAGCAGCGAACGACTTGGAAAACTTTTTAACTGGCTTGAAAGAAGGAAATGAGTGCGAGTTGGAGGCTTATGCCGCATAACTCGTACATATTGCAAATGTGTTGGATGTGGCAAGCTCAATGGGATAAGAGGGTGCTAGAGGGGCGAGAAGGGGGGGGGGGAAGGGAGTTGGGACAGACAGGCAGGCAGCTTGACAGCGCGTAGCCAATGTAATGATGCCGCTTGGCTTCCCTATGCCACTCCTGACCCTTCCCCTTGCGCCTGCCATCCCTCTTCACTTGGTTTTTTCGCATGCATATTTTAGGAAATGAATTGCAAGCCTGGCAAGATAAAACGCCAGCGTCTCAGAGTCGTGTGGAGCAGCGAATCGATAACTGTCAAAAAATAAGCCGGCAAGCAACACGCAAGGGGAGCTGGTAAAGTCGAGGGAATCAGAAATCGCGAGGCGGCACACAATTTAAATATTTATGGAGCTTCGCAAGAGGCGCCACAGCACACGGCATAACCAAAAAACCGTAACCGTAAACCCAACCGAAAACCGAGTAACTGCAGCAGCAGCAGCAGCCACCAAACTGGAAGCCATCGGAAGGAGCAGCGGGAGAAGTAGAAGGAACAGTGGGGATTGCGGGAACAGAAGCGTTTGCAGCGCCAGAAAACGCATTTCCTGCACATGTCATGACTTGAAGTCGGCGGCTAGAATGCCAGGGAAATGCTATGGAGAAGTGGAAACTGGGAAGTTTGCTTGAGAGGAAGTGCATTGCATTTGTCGCTGGGTGTGGCCAGGGGATGGGAAACCGCAGCAACATCACAGACCTGCGAATGATTTTCAATATTTAGAAATTTCGACATTATTCTTGAAACACGACAAGCGCTGCGCATGGCAAAGTCTTTAAAGTGTTGAAGCTAATGGCAACATAATATCAAAGTCTAACTTTTACGTAGTATATTTATTAATTGTATGAGTGGATAGAACTTAGAGTTATAGAAGAAGGTGAATGGAAACCTGTTATTCATATTACTTATAATATTTAATATTATTTAATTTAATATTTTAATTTAATATTAATTCTAGAATTATTAAAAGCCTTCCAACACTTTCTATTTTGTAATTCTAAGCTATTTGAATAAAGAAGCATATATTTTAGTATTACATGTGATATAGGAAAAAATCTTTTCTATAGTATTCTATCTTTTGTGGACATGAAGTATACATGAATAGCATTTAATATATAAACAGTTTACTACATTAAAAAATACCACTTAACTCACATTTAATAATTTATTTGCACATTACACAGAAATTATTATAAATGGTATATCAAAACCCAACTATTTTTAACATTAAACCAAATTGTCTAATCAAGCGTTCCCAATTAGTTTCCGGCTTTGGTTTACTTAATATTAGATAAGCCAGAAGTAAAACCATAGCCAAACTGTAGAGACTTAAAATACACAGAAACTTATACCGCAAATTGCGTAGATCCTCATAAATCACTTTGTAGATAAGTTGAAAACATAGACATATGGTAGATCTGTTGAGATATCCACCATCCATTATACACCCCATGAATATGAGGAACATCACGAAACTCTGCTTCGACAAACAGTATTCTAGATCAGCCGTAAGTGCATGATATAGTCTATTAGAATGATGCACTTCTGGTTGCGTATATATAATAGCTTCTTTGGGTAGAGGATGCATAATGCGTAGCTCTTCAATTTGGTGAAAATCGATTCGGGAATATTGCTCATTTCGAGTATAACTAATACTTGGTACTATATCTTCCTAAAGGAAAGTGTTTCACAAAGATGAATTAAGGTTAACTGTAGGCATTGCATTTTCATATGATATTTACAATACTCAACACAGACTGTTCACTTGAAATACTACAGCTTGATGACTGGCTTATACTATCTTCATCCTAGGGAGAGGTGTTTTATCTTAATGATACGATATAAGTGTTAACGTTCCTTACAGAAGTCAAATCACGCATCTTAAAAGTTTCAGTAAATTGGTTCGGTGGTACCTGAACTGTTATTTTATTCATTCCAGTGATGAACTCAGGTATTATATTGATTTCTGGTTCGCTAAATCTTCCAGTCTCATCATATATTTTTATTACTTTCTTGTAGTTACTTGACGTCTGATTAACTGTGACTTGTCCATCCATCTTGAATCTTTGATGTGTTTCTTACTTTTATTTGAGTGTAAAGTTATAATTGTTGAATGTATTATACGTTTTATTTGTATGGGATGATGTGAAAGTAATATGATTTGATATATTAAACAAAGATGTAGAGATATTTCTTATAAGTCGTCTTTATAAAAGAGAATTTCGACTTGAAATTTGTAAAATTCTGTTTTATTGTATAGATGGATTAATTTCTATTAAATTTAAAAATAATTTAGGCGTTTAACTCGAGTTTTTCAATATGTTATATATATATGCGACTTTTACAAATCATTTTTATATAGTTTCTTGCCGTTCTCTTGCCGTTCACTTGTATTTGTGGCAATTTCCGGCTTTTCGCTTTATAATTGGTTTTCATTTATTGTGACAAACACACGAGTTGAGCGAAATTTAATAAAAAGCATTTTCAGGCACATGTCAAGCTAAAACTTTTGTGCCGTTGTCCTGGCTAATGAAGCAAGCCTACGATTGGGCCATGGCCAAAATGAAGTTGTTGATTTGTCGGGGTTGGAGCAACGAGAGGAATGTCAAAACGTCAGCAAATATTTTGTAGCTCTGTTGCGTAACATGACACAGACCCTTGTGCCCCGCAATTCCGTTCATCCAACTGTGAAAGTGCCTCAAACTCGGCCACAGTTCTGTCTCTGCCTCTGCCTCTGCTGCTGCCTCTGCCTCTGCCCTGGACTGCGTCCACTCGAGTGTGCAATTAGGTGAAAATAAATGGTTTAACAAACGCCTCGAAGTATGCAATCATTTAAATTTCACTTCATTTGTCCTTTTCATGATTTCACTGCGCAACTTAAACCCCTCCCCATTCATCCCTCAGTTCTACATTCCTTGTCACCAAATTACAGAACCAAACAAAATTATTTTGATTTATATGCAAGGCGACAGTCGCCTCAGTCCACACCTGCCTTCAGCTGAGCTGTGTGTTGTTTTTTCTTTCTTTTTTCTTCTACTGCTTCTCGACTGTCAATAGATTTTGGGGGCCAACTAAATGCTTTGATTCAGCCTGGACACGCATTTCCTCGCCCCGTTTCCCCCCCTCTGCCTGTCAACAAAACGCGCCGAGAACGAATTTGAAATGCAAATTTAATTTGAGACGCGACGGTGGCTTGCTGCTTGGCTCTGACCCACGTCTCTGCAGCTAGCTAGCTTGGCCAGCTCCTCACATTAATTGCCCACATTCCAGAGAGCAGCTAAAGGAGCCTGAAGTCCTTTCAAGGGAGCGCGCGTTTTGCCTGTTAATTTTACGCCAAATCAGCAACAACTTTGGATTTGAATTTGGATTTGGATTTACATTTCGATTTGTGCCATGTGCATAAAATTTTACGCTGACTCCAAAAAGTAAACGAAACGAGGGGAAAGATAGAGAGTGACAGAGATAGAGAGAGAGAGAGAGAGGAGAAGGTAAGAGCGCTGAGTGTTTGGCCTGATTGAAATGTTGGCAACTATTGCGAAAACTACTCGCAAGTTTATTGGCAAATTGATGAAGTGCTTGTGCTTCGTGCCTCATGCTCGTTGCATGTAGTACGATATAAGCCGCCAAAGGCTGCCAAACAATTTCTAGCAAAGTTGCCTACACTTGAGTTAGAACCTGCCAACATACATACCACCGCACCGCATCTTCCCCTCATTCGCTAACCAACTCATTCCGCGTTATACGCGTTGCATGCCGGCTGCAATTTGGCGGCGCTGATATGCAAATTAAGTTGTTGCGCTAAACGACGTGCCGGGAAACAGGTTCGGGGTTGTTCTTTCTGCCATCCACCCTCATCCCTCCCTTGCCTGCGGAGACAGCTCGTGCAATTGCCTTTGCCGTTACCTTGCCAGCTCATTTGTACTATTACAATTCGTCACAAACTATGAGAAATGTGTGTGGGTATGTGTGTGTGTGTAGGAGCTTTCAAAACTTTATACGCCCGCGAAAATGCACTTGAATTTCATAAGCGAGGTGTGTTTCAAATGTTAATAGTTTATCCAGATTTGACGGCGTTTTATTAAATATTTATCGGGGGAGAAAATAAATTTATAGAAAGTTGCTTTCCTTCAGAATGCACCGGTTTATATAAATTGATAAAAATTAAAATTTTGCAAGTGTGGAATAATTATTTTAAATATTTGAAGATTTAATAAATTGGTATATATTCAAGTCTTTTTGATCTATTTTAGGACAAGTATTATTTCTTGGCGAGCATAAAATATACAATAATTTAAAAATTTTCTGAAATATTAATTGCGTATCTGAAAGACCTCCATCAAATTATTCTTTATTCAATCATTATTAAAGAAGATCTTAGAGCTTATAAATATATATAAACATATTCATTTATTTACATACATAGTTGAGTAAATACAGAAACTTAGAAATCTTCATTACTCGTTTGAGCTGATGTTCTCGCAGCCTTCCACGTCAAAAGCCGAACTGCAATTCCCTTCGGCGTCTCTTTCTCCGATCTTCTCACGTCGCTCGGTTATGGAGATGCGAATTCGCCAACGAGTGAATCCGCCTGCAGGTGAATTCGTCTGCTAGTGAATTCGCTTGCGAGTGAATTAGCCTGCGAGTGAATTCGACTGCGAGTGAATCCGCCTGCGAGTGAATTCGTCTGCAAGTGAATTCGCTTGCGAGTGAATTAGCCTGCGAGTGAATTCGCCTTGCTCAATGTTGTTATGTTTGCTCGTTGTTGTTATGTTTGCTCGTTGTTGTTGTCTAGTACACAGGGATTGATGTACACAGGGATATAACATCCCACGTGTATAAATGCTTATAACTCTTCACTCTATAATTCAGATATATAAATTATGTATCTAGAAGGACTACAGATAAGTATTCTTTAATCATTATTAAAGAAAAGCTAGGAACTTCTAAAAATATATGTATACATTGGTTTAATAGCTCATATATTATTAAAGAAGAACTAGAAACTTCAAAATATATACATATGTTTAATAACTCTTCCTATTTATACTTATGAGTTATTCGTTACATCTGAAGAATATTCTTTGAAAATCCCCTTGGACTATCTCTGCTAGCAGCCCTCGCTTAGCGTCATGATTTGTTGCATGTGGCTGTGCGATTCGTGGCAAGATTTATGGCAAGAGGAAAGTCGCGCGCCTGCATAAATTGGCTCGTAATCTGGAGCCTGGAAAACCAAACCGAAAAGCGCGCACTTCATTAGCTCAATAATTTCACAATAAATTATGCAAACCGATTGACAAAAAGAACAAATTGAAATCGAGTTGATTTTCCATTTTTAAGTTCGCATTTCGCATTTCTCAATTTTTGATTTTCCATTTGCCTTTTCCCCCCTTTTGCAATGCGTTGTTTTTGTTTTCTTATGCATTGTCGGAGAATGCGCGGAAATGCCGCGAAATGTTTGACATGCTCGCTCACTCGCTAGATAGATAGATAGATAGATGGATAACTAGAATGCTGTCAACGGGGACGTATACGTAATGTCGAAAATCACAAAGCACAAATCGAAATCACCAAAAATCGCAAATCAAAATCGAAATTGCAAATCACAAATAGCAATTGCCAAAATCGAAATGCATAAATAAATTATAAGCCGACAGAAAGGCCGACAACATAACAGGGACGATTGAGAAGGGGGATGGGGTCGCTTTTGGTGCGCCAAATCTATTATATCGCGGATGCGACCTTGTCAAATTATATGCTGAGCGGCGCTTATCGGCAACGGAAATGCGTATTATCAGATTTGCCTTTGACCAATGCAAATTTCCACCCACAACTCCCAAAATCTGAACCCGAAACCAGAAAAGCCGGACTCAGACTAGAATATACTACATAGTAGGGAAAGCGAACAGAACATTTTGGTTAAAAGCTGTATTCTCATTTTGATGTATCATTTATTGACCGAGGAAGCGAGAGACAGAGAGAGAAAGAGAGAGAGAGAGAGGAAAAGGACAGAGGGAGAGAGATAGAGAGCCTGTTCTATAGTAGGCACAACAATTGTCGTTTGGTCTGCGTGTGGCTGCAATTTTAATTAAAATTTATTGATTTACAGCTGAATAAATGCGCATTGCAATTGCAATTGCAATTGTATTGATGTCGTGCCATTTGTTGTTCGATTTCGTCCTCTCTCCTACCAACTTTCTTCTCCCCCACTATTTCTATCTCGTGTTTCGAGCTTTGATACCTTTGATTACGTTTAAAGCTTGTGATTTGACGCTTAGGCTATGTCACCCGATAATCGATGGAGCCGAAATGATTTAGAATAATTCATAGCATATTTAGTAATATATGCCTGGAATAACATTAAATTAATATTATGCAAATAGGATCTGAAATAGGTAGAACTAAAGAAGCTAACGGAGTGAAAACTGATTCGAGCTGTAATCATAATAAGTATTTCAAATCCACAGACTTAATCGTGAGTCTATACTTTCAAACTGCTGACTATTTAAATCCAATACTCTAAAATAATATAATATTGTGGCTTAGTTTAAGCTTTCGCTGGCTTATTTGTTTATCTATCTAATTATTTGATTAAACAATTTTATAATTTCTAAAAAAAAACTCTGGATTAATGGCTTTAGTTGTTTAGCATTTATTTAGACCCAATAATAAATGAGGTAAACACAATGATTTGTTTTGTTGAAGCGTGTGAAGTTTTTATTCGCTGGGATTAAGTACAAATTAACATGCATTGTATATGTTTTTAATTATATGTATATCAAAATTTCTTATAATCCCCGCCTAGCAGCTTGACTTCTTACATTCATTCAAATTTTATTCTAAAGAAAATACACACTGATATTTTTCAATATGAAAACCGAGCGTATATATCTATCAAATATATTTTGATTGATGACGTTCATAAATATTGCAGGGTTGTCAACAGCTTCACATTATTTTTTATGCCGCAGTTTATTCTTATATTTACAACGTTTTAATTGTTATAAAACATTTACTATTAATTGGTGTTATGCATGAAATTTATGCAACATTCTACAAACATTAAATGGACTAAAAAATAATTTTTTTTTTATAGTTTGGCGGTTTTTTAAGCCATAAACCAATTATCAATGAAATTTATTTGAGCTTCTGCAACAGGGAATTTTACCTTATGGTTAACCACAACAAATATTTGTATTGTTGTATTGATTATTATTAGTATATTTATCTTTATATACATTGAAAAATATAATGTGTGAAGATAGATACAATTTAAGGAGTATACACATAATTTAGCCTCTTTTTAGTTATTAGAGTATTTCAGTTTCGCATTTAGGCATTTAGCGCATTTGTCTCAATTCTTCAGTTGTTCAGTCTCAATCTCAGCATTTGGTTTCAATAATGCATTTCCGCTTTTAATTAAAGTTTTAGTTGTAAAACATTTTTCAAAAGTTGCTGCAAAAGTTACTTTTGGTTGCTGCTGTTTTGTTTGGTTTCTCATTTCTCCCCGCTCTCTTCAATGTCATTAACAGGTGAAAGTTTTCAACAGCAGATGCAGTACACACAGATACACACACACACATACATATCATTAAGCTAGCTTAGCAGCAAGCGGATGAACAATTGCTATTGTGGCTCATTTGACAGTTTTCATTTAGTTTTTTTTCTTTTTGGTAGAGCGATGGTTGTTGCCTCATTGTCTTGAGCTGACAGGAAGGGGAAATGGAAGATGCGATGCAGTTGCCACTGCTGTTGCATTATTAACGGCAACATAGTGTTAAGGAGTGCAGTAAGCCAAATGTTAACTATCCGGCCATCCAAAAGTTAGGGCAACAAGACTTGCGGCTATAAATCAGGGCAACAAAACAAAAGAACATTTTCTGTTGTCTACCTGAAGGCGCAGACTTGTATGTGTGTTTGTGTGGAGATCTGTGTGTGTGTGTGTGTGTGTGAGGGTGTGAGCAGTTTTTAACAACATCTGGCACTGATTTTAAGGTCTCGCTTGGAGAGAGATTCGCGGCTTAATTACAATAAAATATTTAAACCGCGCCCGGTTCGCAGACTCTTTCCGGGCTTAAGTTGCTTTATGCCAGGTGTTTATGGGCCGAACATTGCTTTTTACGACCAGCCACACATGTCGAAACGTAATTTGATAGTTATGGTTGCCCCAAGGGGCAGGGGCAAGTGGCAAACGGGAAGCGACAAGCGTCAAGCGGCAAGTGGCAATGTGACAGCTAACAATATGTGAAGAAGAAGAGGCAGAAAAAGCTGCGTTGTGAAAACTTTTAAGCAAGTCGCATGAATATTTAGTTGCGTAATGTGCCACACCCACCGCCCCTCTTTAATTTGTGCGACAAGCCAAACAAAACAAAAGGAAAACAAAGCGACAGAAAAGAAAATGCTAATTTTATTGACACCCCACCCCCGCCAAATATTCTGAAGGAGCACAAAATGCGGAAATTGAAGAAAGGTAAGCGGTTTGCGGGTTGTGAGTGACAAGTGTCGAAGGGAACGAGAGACGAGGGAAAAGGAAGGAACTGTAGCCTCTGCTACGGTAGCTGCCCGACCTGGCCTTGCTCTGGCAAGTCATTAACACATTTGAGCCCCAGTAAATGTATAAACTACAGCCACGCCCACCATCCCCTCACATCCTGTGCCTAATTAACACGTTTTGAATTGTGAATTTTGAAATGCGGCAACAACAAAGACGACAACATCAACAACAACGAGAATGCCATTAAACAGGAACAACAATTTATTCAAAATGGATTTAGTGTTAAGTAAAACAACTGGGAATATACATTAATCACTGCAACGAATATGAAATACCCTAATGCCAGTTTATATTATTTATTTGTTATAAGTCGACTAAGAGCAGAATTTAAAATAATATTAGAAGATAAGCTTATGAAAATATCAATAAAATTATACTATTTACCATTTATATATATCAAAATATAAATAGTTTTAATAATATAAACTCAATTTGCTAATTACAAAATTGTTTAATTTGCTCAACATTCGATGCAAGTATTTATAATTAAGTCATAGTTCTTAAAAATGTTTAAAATGTATTAGCTATTTTAAATGAAATAGAAAATGTATAAAATGTGAAAGGTAAATCGAATAATATACTTCTGACAAAAAGGCTTAGTATTATAAAAAATTGCTAAAAATAATATCAATAAGAAAACATTGCCTATTTGATTACGTTATTCCTTAAATAGAAATGAAAAATTATTTATTTATTACCTCTAAATTTCCTATAATAAGCTTAAAGTTATTTTTAAAAAGGGTCTCTGAATTGATGTGGGAATAATGTACATAGTATAATTCAATAACGTTCTTACGCTATACAAATAGCCCAACTCTGATGAAAGTCTGCTTATATCCTTTGGCATAAGTGTAGAACAATCTGGTGGCATATTGATTCCTGGTTCTTGGCCCGGTCCTTGAGGCACTTTGGACCTTTTTTTGTGCTCTCGGGTAAAGGGGAATTGGCCTAGGCAGTTTAGTGTCTGAGGGGCGCAACCTTGAAGGTGTCAAAATAACATATTTCAATGGGCGTTTGGGCGTGGCATTTGTTAGGCACAAAATGAAATTAAAACGCGCATAAATTATATGATGAAGGAGTCAAAACTGTCGACAACGACAACGACGACGACGACCGAAAATCGTGGAATATATTAAGACATTTTGGCGGCTGTTAATTTCTGGCATAAAGTTTTGCATACTTTTGTGCGAGAGGCTACGAGTGGGGTGAGATAGGAGTAAGGGTAGGGAATTACTGCATAATTGCTCAATAGTGCGCAGCATTTTGCTTAAGCAATTATGTCGATGTCGGCAAGAGGCAAGAGGTAATGAAGAGAGGGGAGGGGGGCTGTGATTTATGTATGTGGCAGCTACGCCCAGTCAAATTGTGTGTAAGTCCCACTATTGTATGTGTGTTGCATGTCATTTGATTAACTGAAGTTGTTGTAGCCATTGCAGTAAGCCTCAAGAATTTCGCTACAATTTTAATTTTATCCCTTCATTTGCTTCCCTTTCTTACCTCCTCCCTCTTCGCTTCAGCCAATGCACAACTCATTTACGTGCGTTTTATGCCAAGCAGCTGCTATCTGCCTGCATTGTCCTTGTGCAAATTAATTAAAAACTGTTTAAACCGTCGTCGGTTTCATCAAACAGTTGCTGGTTTCGGCTCCATTTACAGGACAAATAATAAAATCGTAGCAACAAAATATTATTCCCACCATGTGAATATTACGACTCGTATTCGTACGAGTATTCATATTGCTTTTCATATTCATCTTGCTGCTGAAAGTTAAAGCAATTCCAAAAAAAAAAGTGTTGGACATGTTGTACGATATTTCTTCTTCGTCTGGTTTCCTTTTTACAGCTCTCGTCATCAAAGTTCAAACTGCCTGCCGTTATAGTATTTACGCTCCATCCCTCTACTCCCCTTCCCTGCCACCCCTTTTATTTAAATCGAAAAAAGTTTACACTCAAACCTCTTGCCTCGGCTTTTAGCTCCTGTCTGTATTTTATGACTAGTTGTAATGCCAACTGTCTGAGCTTGAGTTACAGGAGCAGGAAGGGGCACTGAAAGTATCTCAGCCTCAAGTGGCCAAAGTCGTGAGTTAGAGCTTCTGCTCTCAGTTGTTACAGCTTCTCCGAACAGGCAAATAAAAAGTCAAAGCCAAAGCACCGGGCTGCAAGTCCAAGCAACTACAGTGAAAATTATACAACAAATAACTGCGCTATGGAATTCTGTGGAATTTTCAAATTAAAATTCATTTCAACTGACAGTTCTCAGAAGGTTACCGGAAAGTTATGCAGGTGCAGTCTTAAATGCATAATCATTTATCTGAAACGTTGTTTACCTTAACATTTTCTCATAGAATTTTGTCATAGTTTAACACAAATTTTCAGAGCAATATTTGAGGTATTACGGCCTCAATATCTTTGAGTGCATGATGGAAAATTTAATTGAATTCAGACACTCAATAACATTTTGTGTAAATATTACTGAACATTTATCACATTTCAACATTTATAAGAATAGGAAACCTTTTGTGGATTTATCTTTCGATTTGATGCCAAACAACAGTGTGAGATATATAAAAAGTATAGGAATAAATGGAAATTCAAAAGATCTTAATTAAATACTTCAATAAAATTGAATATAAATGATCGAGTTTAACTTAAATTTCGGGTGTAGCTCATAACAAAAGTAGACTAGAGATGTGGCAAATATGATGAGTATCTTGGGGTTGATGTATCCAGAAAATTTCCCCACAATACTGCGACCCCTTCGCCCACAAATTGAAAGAAAACGAATTACAAGAGAATTACATTGGTAGTGAATTTGAGATATATTAAGGTTGAAGTCGCGACTGTTTGACTTTTTTAATTATAAGTCAATTATTCCTCATGCTAAGTTTGTCTTGCATTTGTTTCGACTTCGTGAGTCTTCACTGTACCTCACACATACTCCTAAACACTGTTGGCTGTTTTTATGACAACTCAATTCCGAAATACACTTTAGTTTGTCAGCAGCAATCGCAACCCTTTCCCTTTACCCTTTTCTCTCATCGTAACTCGCACCTTGCCAACGAGACACCCGCACCTTTAGCAATCCATGACCTGATCTATAACCGGGTTGAGTTGTTCTTGTTGTTGCTGTTGCTGTTGTTGTTGGGGCACACAAAACGCATAAATTTATGTCAAAGACTCGAGTGCCAACAACGCCACCCAAACAAACGACAAAAACAAATTTATTTGGACTTTTTAACAACTTTTGTGACTGTGCATTTGTATCTGTATCTGTGCCGCATGTATCTATAGCTATAGCTGTATTTAAGTGTGTGTGTGTGTATGTGTTTGTGTTGAGGTGTTGCCAGTGCAAAGTTGCCACAGAGTTTGCAAATATTTTTTATGTGCATATTCCAAAAGGGGTCTTGCTTGATGTGTGTGTGTGTGTGTGTGTGTTCATGTTCCTCAACCGAGCTCATACTATGATGAGTTAACCCTCTGACTGCGGGCATTCATTTAGGTTTGGGTTAGGGCCACTTTGAGCCGAGTCTTGTTGGCCACTTTTGCTGATTGCGCTAGAGTTGTTGCGAGCCAACATTAAAGCTGTACAGCTCATCTAGAGCCAAGAGTTTAGCACCACCAAAATAGTTGACAACAACAATTTCGAGTGTGGCATTTTAGTAAAGTGGCAATTGCTGTAAGTGCAAAACTCGGTTGTAAACTCGGCCAGTAGCTCAGCGTTATCCACAGCTGGGCACAACTGTTGCGCGTTTGTTGCTAGCTACGTTGGCAACATGTTGCCAGCAGAGAGCGGAACGCTGTGGCAATGAAACATGCACGCTCTTAAATCCAACCTTCGGCTGCTATGTTAACCGAGGCACGAACGACAAACGAATGGGATTCGTGTCAAGTTTGACCCACAAACGAAGTGCGCTTAAAAGTAGGCAACATTTTATTATATTTATATTTGTGAATGCAACAAAGAAGATCAAAGAATTGTAATGGACTTTTGTAATACAAATTGCTTGAATTTGAATTTATTAATTATTATTCCGATCTGTTCCTAACTAACCTAGCACAACAACTAAGCCTTGGCAACATTTCGGCTCTCAAATGTTGCCAAACTTTCTGCTCTCTTCTTCATTTCACTGCGCCGGCGTCAAAGGCAGTCGCGTTGTCTCGTGAATTCCCTTCGTGTTGCCGTCGTGTCAAGCCGAGCCTCGTTCGCACTCGTGTCTAGTGTTGTGCCTCGGTTTTAAGCTGCAATAAAATACAAATTGTGTTAGTTGGTAAGAAGCATTCGGTGGCAACGGGCGACAAAAACGGACACAGCCGAAGTTGTTTAAAATCAAATCGAATTCTAAAAAATTCGCGCAATCGAAGTGTAAGTCGTTATGGGGCACAAACGCAAACGCGTGTGTGTAGCATGTGGCAAGTGGCAAGTGGCTAAAAGCAAGTGTCGTGTGTTTTTAGAGCTAATGAAAGACGGTGAACGGCGTCTCATGTGCGCTGTAATTATGCAAATGGCACTCGACAGTCGCAGACTTAGTGACAAATGGACAGAGCTTGTGGCATAGAAAGCAGCTGCAAGGCTGCAGCACTCAAGTGCAACTGTTGCCAGAAACTGTCGACCTTGTCGACATGCCGCATGCATATTCATGCCGGGTTCAACACACACAAACACACACACACACACAGAAACAACAAGAAGAACAAAATGTGGGCCAACTGCAGCGACAACAAATTTCAGCTCAATTTAAGCCAAAACTTGTGCTCCACTTTTACCTGGGCGCTTTGCCAGCTCGCGTTTCCCTTCTCCACCCAACCGCTCCGCAGCAGCCCTGGCTCTGGCTCATCTGTCAAATTCTTATAATTTCTTGAGATTTTTCTTTATTTTTTCTTCTCCTTTATTTTATATTCTTTATGCTCTATGCCTTTTTGCTGTCTTCTTTTCTTTGGAACAACTTGTTGTCCTTGGCAGCAGCAACAGTCGAAAACAGTCGGAACCGTCGCAAAACGCAAATAAATTTATTTTTATTATTCTACTGTGACAGTTGATTGTGGTCCTTCTTATTCGGAGACATAATGTGGCCATTGCATCGTATTTTTATGTGTCTTTTGTGTGTTCCTGTGGCCTACTCGCTTTCTGCATTCCCACTTCATGTCCTCATTCATGCTGTACACTTTTTGGCGCGCAGACCTTACAGAATTTATGAAAAGTTTCGTTAGTTTCTGTGTGTAATTACATTTGAGTCAAAATCTAGGGGATTGTCGAATTTGAAGCATAAAGTTTTAATGAATTTTTGCTCAACTTGCTGTAATTGCATAAATTAATACAAGTTGCTCAAGCGTGTATAAAAATTAAACGAGCCAAAAATGTAGGCAATAATTTAATATAAACTTATTTGGGTGCATTTTTAAATATAAAAAAAAATATAACATATTTTATACATATATTTCCATCCCCAATATTATATATTTTATTATGTTCCTTAAGTTTGTTCTTTAAATAAATTAATATGTTTAAGTAGAAAAGGTCAAACTGCCCTGTACTCTACTACCATAATATTCACTTGTGAAATAATTAAATATATTATAAATAATGTGTTTTTTAAATATATAAAAATAATAACAAATTTTTATTTATTATTATAATTGAAACAATTAATTTCCCATTAAGTTTAAAGCTTAAAATCGTTCTTCATTTTGTGACGACAATATTTATTTATTTTTGTAGACTCCAATAAGTACGATAAGTATTAAAAATTACTTTGAAATTTATGTATTTTCACTCTCAGTAATAATCAGATTGATAGCAAACTAGAGACTTTCCAAAATGCGATTTAAAAGCAAGTGAGCCAAATTGTATTTTCTGCTATTTGGCATTGTTAACGAAAATGCTGAACAAATGTTGCTTCTAATTGTTGGGCCAAAAAGGTTTGGCTTTTAGTCTGCCATTGGCTAATAAGTTAACAGCACGCAAACAATTTTGAAGCCAGCACAAATATGTGGGCCAAGAGGCCAGGCATTCAGGCAGGCAAGCAGACAGGTAACTGGTAACTGGTAACAGGTAACACACACAGGGTACAAGCCTGTAAACATGAATAAGACATTAGGTATCCAGTTTACATGTGTAGGATCTGCGTCCATTTACACTCAAGATGGCCCACACACACACAAACACACACACACACACACAGCTACAAATTATGATTATTAACAAAATATGTTAATTTAATGTCTAGGCGTATCTTGAACTCTATTTAAGTATTGCCCCTATACCCACCTGTCAGTCTGTTGTAATTTAGGCCTGAAATTGAAATGTCTATGGCTTTAAATATTCATTGGCTTCAAATAAGGCGCTGTTGGCCAAGTTTGCTGCCATACTATGCGGCATGTGGCATTTTCAATCAATTTAATTGAAATATTCAATTATAGAGTGCTGGACAAAAGCGGCTTTAAGTGCACAATTTAAGTACAATTGAAGAGTTAATATACGCTTATAATATATATATAAAATAAAAAGAAACATGTTAAAAATATTTAACAAATTAAATTGCCATAGGCTACAGTAATAAAATGCCAACAAGAATGCAACATATACGGCGTCATCTTTTGTTGTTACATTCAGCATAAAATTGCATTTGCGTTTTAACATTAAAATGCCATTTGAGTTGGCGGCATTTCCAGTGCTTGCCAAACTGTTCAGTCAACCGAGTCGGATTAATATGTACGTTGCGTAAACATCAATTGAAAAAGTTCACGCAGCTGCAACTGCAACTGCAACGTTTAACCATTAAACACCACAACAACAACAATAACAGCAAGCCAAAACGAGCTGCAAACAAACAAACCACGTTCCAGCAACAAAAACAACAACAACAACCATTAAGTAAAACAAATAACTGACGAAGAAGCAACAAGAACAACGAGAACGAGAACAGCGAATATGACGACCATTAAGCTGCTTATTATCGGTAAGTTTTATCTTACAATTAAACAGCAGCAGCAGCTGCAATTACAACAACTGCAACTGCTGTTACATCTGCCTCATCTGTCATTTTTTCCAGCATTTATTTGCCAAGTACATCTCAAACTTTCACCTCAATCTCTGCCCCATAAAATTAAATGAGTTTCAAATGGGAAATTCAACAGTTGCTAAAGCGAACAACTCGAAAAATGCTTAGAAATTAAGAACAATCTCGATTACGTACGAAATTCATAAAAGATATTTCTTTATTTATTTTCTATCGATAATAAAACAATATAATTGTTAACATACAATGGGTTGCAATGGAATTGCAGCAATAATTTTAAATAGTTGACAAAAGATTTAGCAACATGATCAAAACTAATATCTTGACATTTAGGTTAATTATTTTCTTTGATACAAATCTCTTTATAAGCAAGGCACATTCCATTTAGATACAAATTTCATATAGTTAAGCCTTATATTTAAGATTATTAAACTCTGTTTTAAATTAAATTGTATCATTCAAAAATATAAACATGCTATCATTTTGCATTTAACTTTGCACTGAAAAGTATGCTTTGTTTATTTCCATGAAACTTATGTTAAATGACAATTTTGTTTTTTAGGCCATTTTCTGATCAATTTAAGTTGCCTGGAAGGCACTCATTTGTAATCATTTCAATATTATTTTAATAGAAAAGAAAAGATCTCGAAACTGACCAATTGTGTTTTGTTTTATTCTATAGTCATCTTCTAAAACATTATTATTTCTGCATTATTTATTTATTTTTTTTCTTTTTGATTTTATTAGCTAGCACCTTACAACACATGAATGAAAAATGTATTATAATACCGAGCCCCATAACACACACACACACACAATATGAGGATGTTAAGTGTAAGTAGGGTAATCTTACTGACGTCCAATTGTGTTGGCAGAACCTTGCCGTTTAAGTCGTCTGAAAGGTCCGGCAGGTAGTTGACCTCTTGTGAGCAGACTCCGGTGTCTTAGCAGTCTTTCATTGTATCTGCTAGTATGTCTTCCAATTTGCTCTTCCACTGTATGCAGATTGAGGTCTCTATGGAGTGTGGAACCGCGTACGTACCAGGAACAGTTGTTTGTCTGCTGCAGTGCATGATTATGTAATACTTGGATACGTTTGTAGTTCGATTTTTCTGCGATCCCCCAAATCTGCACTTCATAAAGTGCACATATACAGCCCTTTAATATCTATGCGGCAAGATGCCCCTTTTATTAATAACACATCGCAGATGTTGCTCTAAGATGTGGCCCAAAGGTAAGGCGCTTGTCCAGAGTAATGCCAAGATATTTGGTTTGCGGCGGCTGCTTCAGGGTAAATCCATCTAGCTGGATTGCAGGGGTATCTAAGTATTATTGCAACCACTATATTGATTAAATATTTAAATTAAATAGAATATATTCATAATTTTGATTCATTTAAAAAATAATCAATTTATAACCAATTATAGGTTTTTCTTAAGTATTCTATGAGTATCTATAAGTGCTCAAAATAATTCAATAGGACTTCATTATGTACACACATCAACAGATAATATAATAATTCTAGTATAATTACACAATTTCTAAGTATCTCTACTTGAACAAAGGTTTCACCTGTATTAATATGAACAGCAACCCTTTAATAAAATGCCGACAGGTTATTTTTGACGTCAAGTTTGAAATGCTTTGATTTTCCGAACATAATCACAGATAATGAACAATTGCTAAATCTAGAAGTAGATTAACATATTTTCAGTGAAATATGTAAATGGAATAAGTAGCTCTAGGCTGAGCATATGAATGATGAATGAATCTACTTTTCAAGGACTCTTCAACATTGGCTTGAAGTTATATTATTTTTTTTTTATTTTCATTTCTGGAAATTTCTCACACTTAACGCCCGCGATTATAAAGTTAAAACCTTTTGTGGAATGTTTAAAGCTGTTGTTATTATTATTAAGGATTGCAGTTGGTTGCTTTTTGTTTTCCATTTGCTTGGGGTTTTCATTTTATGCGCGCTTTGGGAAATTTCACAATACCACAGAGTCGGGGGTGTGGTCTTTGCCCAGTTGCCCGTCTGCCCGTCTGCTTGTGCAGACCATAAACAAGACATGTCGTCCACTCAACGGCAACAGCAACGACCACTCATCATCATGGCACTGGGGTGGGGCAAAACCTGCCTTCCATTCGCAATTCCCATCATCTTCAGCTTTGGCCACAGCATATCCACTTCAACGCACAAAACTCAACGCCGCAAAATTTGTTAACAATTCATTTCCGCGCTTTGGGCTTCATAAATTGCTTTTATTAGCAAGCAACAACAACAACAAGAAGAATAACCAAAACCGGAATATAAACCAACTTTTTCTCTTTTTGTTGCCCTCTTTTACTTTTTTTGGGTAATAATACACTTGAACTTTTGCATAGCAAATAAAAAGCGTTAAAATGCGTGCGGTGGCTGGTAGGCAGGCAGGCAAGGGGAAAGGCGAGTTGGGGCAGGGGAACTGTCTGAAAATCAAATTAAAAGAGACGCCAGTCGGTGGTGGTCGGTGACGCCCTTTGCCCTCGAGGCAGTGACAAGTTGTGAAGCGGGATTGGACCTGAATGTGGATGTGAATCGTGGACGTGTACGTGGACGTGGACGTAGACGTGAATTGTGGACAGGACTCTGCAAGTTGTTGACAGGCACGCAGGCAATAAAATTCAATATTTCATTAAAACGCACGTTACGCATACGCAGCGTGCGTCGGGCCTCCCGAAAACGTAACGTAACGTAACGAAAACCGCAACTGCGTGTTGTTGTTTTTATCACACGCAGCGTCAACTGGCCCAACGCTCAAATCCGATTTCATGTTATTAGCGCTGACCTCCCCCGCCCCTGCCTCCAGTTACCCCTCTCTTCCCCCACCACTTTCCTTCATACACACACGCCATGGCCCTGAACCAAATTCGAGTCCGACTGTTCCGACTACGAGTCCAGCTGAAGTCCTGCCAGAATGTGTGAGCGAGAGTTGTTGTCCTCATCGAAATTGAGTCGTTTGTCGTCCGCCCCCTACCCCCTTCCCCCTTTAACTCCCTTTAACGTTGTTGGCCCGGTTGGTTAGTTAGCCTGGTTACCGGGGTTTTTGGTAGGCTTGTTAGGCGGCTGCGACGCTGACAGATTATTCGCTTTATTATTCATAAGGACTCGCCCCGTCCATTGACTAGGGTCGCCAGCCAGCCAGCCAGCCAGCAGCAGCAGTTATTCATTACATTCGGACGTTCCAAACAGACTGAAAAAGGTACATTGAGTCAATGGAAAGGTTTGTGACATGTTGTAAGTGCGTTAAATGTACTCCCAACTCAATTATGATTGCTATTACCCAGCGACAACATAAATGGATTAAAAGTATTCAGATTTTGATTTACTTTTGACGGGGGTTATGTTTTTAAAGGGTGATCCGGTTTAAGGGAGTTCTTGAATAAGCATTTAAGGGGTCAATTAACTTTAGTGGCTGAATAGAAGTTTGAATTGAATTTAAATTTATTCTTGTTGCAAAACTGGTGCAAAAATAGTTCATAAGTGGTTCAAAAGTGGTTCACAAGTAGCTCTCTGATATTTATCAGTTGTTGTGTAGAGAAACTCAAAGGGAGCAATTGATATAATGAAGTTATTGGAATCACTTTTGAATTTAAAATAAAATTAGAAAATAAGATTATGAACAATGACATTATATTATATATTGTATAAACTGAGAAGAGCAATGATTGCCATATAGTTTTAGCTTGTTATTAAGAAGAGTCTTAGCAGGTAAAGTATTTAATTGCTTCTAGATAACCTTGTTATAGTTTAGTAAACTAAAATCTGATGAATTAGTGTCAGAAGGTAATTCGTAGTATAGTTAATAATTAACAAATTAAATATATATTTGATTAAACTGACTGTTTGCTTTCCTTACAATTTTCATCAGCTTTTCGAATGCAGTTTCTTCACAGCAATTTGGATATTTGCATTTTTGTTTTTGGCATAGGGTATTTGAATAGTCTAGAGTGCTTAACTTGACGCTGGCTAGGCGCTAATGTAGCTGCTCATTTGGATTTATTAATTGCGCTCTGGTATTGTGCGTAGCAAGTAAATTAATTAGCAAATACTTGCCTTAATAATCATTTTAATGGAATTTGTAATTTAATGCGCCTAACGAGAGTTTTATGTGTGATTACGGGAAACTGCCCAACACCCTATTCCGCCCCCCCCCCCTTGAGACCCTATGGCTACCCCCTATTGATTTTCCCGATGTTCGGTCTGTCTGCACAAGCGAAGCAGAAATTGTAACAGAAACAGAAACAGAACCAGAAGCAAACCGCAATTTGTTTAAGCCGCTTTAAATATTTCAACATGGCAACTTGGTCGACTTGGTTCGACTTTGACTTCGATGGGGTTTCGCTAACGTATCTCAGTTTCGGTCAGTTGGGTCAATCAACTCTCTCTGTCTCTCTCGCACTCGCACTCGCACTCCCTTTCCCTCTTTCTCTCGCTCTGCTTCACCGGACAGTCAATCACTTAATAAAACTTTTATGGCAAGCCATTAATTGATGGCGCTAAATTCTCAGTGCAATAAAACACAAAGCAATTCAACTGCGGCAAGTTATAGGGGGCAAGTTCGTTGGGAAAGGGGCGAGGAAAAGCTTTAAATAATTGGAATAATTTAGCTGCGTGCGGTGTAATTCTTTTTATTATGTTTTACGATTTCCCACCCCGCTGATACTCTTTACAAAATTTTCTTTCTGCTAACAACTGCCGTCCCTTTTCCTTTTCTCTCGTCCTGCTGATATGCTAAATAGCCAGAAAAGTTGGCTATAAATTTTAAAGCTTTCAATTATAGGGCGATAAGTTGAACGTTGCACAAATCGTGCAACTGAATCTCATATCTCCAATCGGCAAGCACAAACATGAACCGAAACACACACACATACACACACACACACACTTACAGGAGAAAAGTTTTGCCAGCTCAAGTACTGAAATATTTTCCAGTAGCTTGCACAACCGAAAAAGCAACTTTGTGTGTGTGGCGTGTGTGTGTGTGTCTGCAGTTTAGCAGCTGCAAAACTAAACACACGCAAAATTTGCTTTAACTTAAGTGCATAAATTTTACAAGAGCAACAAAATGCAGCGAATCGAAACGGAATCTTGTGAAATGGAGACGACAACGATATGATGCAAAATCGGATGAATGCAAGTGTTTTAAAGACGGGACAAGTAAAAATATTCATACATACTCATATCTAACTCTATTCCTATGTGTTATCTTTTAATTAAACATGAAAGTGAGTCGCCTGCCTGATTGCTGACTGAATTTGCCAACTTCAAGAGGGCAGACAGCAAACCAACAAAATGTTTTGTCTGCCTAAACAGAAATCGATGCAACAAAAACCACTTTAACCTGCCTCGTCTCCTCTTCTATTTCCTTCCTGTCCTTACACTTCCAAAGCAAGCGTAAACTCATTTAAATTTGAGATAAGATTTAGTTGTATGCATCGACTGGATAATGTTAACAAATATTGAAACTCAAAATCATATTTAAATCGGTTTCACAAGGCGAGGAGAAGACTTGTATTCACTTAAATCTGATCTGATGATGTAGGTACTATATGATTTCCAACTCGGTATTACGATAAACGACTTATGTTTATTAGAGTGAGTTAATAATTGTCCTAAAATTAATTTGAAATTTAAATTAAACTCATAAATAATGGATATTTTATACTGAATAAGTAGTATCTAAAATTAAAACTTAATTAACTAAAAAATGAATTAAGTGAATTTATTTTATTATTAATATTCCAATTAATAGCCAAGATGATCATCAGTTTTCAAATCTACATAATTCCGGATACGAATATAATAATTTTACATGTGCCCCATAAGCTGAAAGCAACCGCATTTTATACAACGTGTAGTCAGTTTGTTTTGAGTACTTTACAAAGACTATTTTTGTGAACATCTATACCCACATAAGGTCTGCATTTAAGCACCTCTAACACTGCAGACTTCAACACATTTTCTGGCTCACAGATTAAGATGCTTCGGGCAGGTGAAGTTTTGACAAAACTCGTTTCTTTGGCTGCTTTTAAGCATTGCCATCTACTAAAATCAAATAGCAGACGTCGACGCATGTGACATTCATACCAAACCAGAGACAATGACATCAGCTTAGTCTCCCACCAAGTACAACGTCAACTCCATCTTGGCCATATGGCTGACATTCAACGTGGCTTGAAAAATATGAAATTTCCTGCAAAATTTATAAGTCTGCCAACCTGAATGCCCCTGACAACAGCAGCTAACATCAGTTTCAGTTTCAAGTTCAGTTTCTGTTTAAGTTCAATTCCAGCAAGTTTGTTCAGTTGCATATACAGGGCACGTCGCCCATTTTTGGGGCAATAAAAACGTGGCAAGCAGAGAGAGAAAAAACTAAAATAAACAAAACTTCATACGCATATTTAATTGAAGTTGAACCAGCGCGAGGCAACAAACCGCAAAATCCTAAGATAACAATAACTAAGCATACTTTAAGTAGTTCTGTTATATGCAAGTATGTGACCTGGTGATACCCTGTAAATTAGTTTAAAATCAATTGAATATCTGGCGAGTTTTGTTCTATTTTTAATATTTCTGTGACAGCCGATTATGAAGATTAGCATAATATATAGCATACTTTTTTGGGCGGAATAGAATTAGAACATTTAATTACATAGAACAATGAATTGTGCAACACTGCATTATAATTAAAATTTAGCGATTATTTTTATTTTATATTCTGTATTTATTTGTATTCTATGATATAAATAATATAACATATTGCTTGTTCTTTTTAGCACTTCTGAAATATGAAGAAGAATTTTAATAATAAAATCCCAGACCATGAAATAAAATACTCTGATAACAATAGGGAAAAAAATAAATATTTTTAAACAATTAAGAAGTATTCTTATCGATTTAATGTAGTTGAAACTCCCTAGCGATGCTAGGTATTACAGCGTTGGGAGACAGTCAAAGACAGTTTACAGTGTCGCTTGAGCAAACTTACAACATGACTGGAAACCAGAAGAAGGAAAAGGAGGAACGATTTGCAGAGAAAACAAATCAAAATGAAAATAAGCAAATGAAGGAAAAGCCAAAAACCACACACAATCACACAAAATGTCCTTTGGGTGCAAAATCGATTAAAGGCATTGAAAACGAGAAAAACGGAAGTCAATCACCAGACGAGACGAGGCAATGCGAGATGGTGTGAGAGATGGAATGGCATGAGATGAGTGAAGACGAGACGCTGTCTCACCTGACGCTGACATGGGAATTAGTGCTTAGAGTACTTGGATTGCTTACACATAACGAGCAACACATCCTGCCGCCTGTCATCCGTGTGAGAGCTGCCTAATAAGCCGTCTAAAGCGATGCCTTTGCTGATGCCGCATATCGCCAATTTGCACCCACTGTGCGTCGCATTAATGCCAACGAATGTGTTTCGCATTAGCAAAAGAATTTCGCCAGTGTTTGCTCTCGGGAGTAAGCACAGAATGGGCGTAGGATGTAAGAAGATAGGGAGGAGCAAGTGTGGAACGTACGAGTATGTAGCGTAAGTAGCGTAGATGAGGGGAGTTTCTACTGTAATTGCACGCCAATGTACGCACGTAACTGCATATTTACATATCACTCGTCGACAGTGCTGACAACGAGGCAACAGCGGTAGCAGCGACAGCGACAGCGACAGAGGCAGCAAACAGCGACAGAGACAGAGACTGCGACAGCGACAGCGAGTGTGGGGAAGTGAATTAAAATAAATTAAAGCATGCTTTCAGGCGCGCCATGTAAATAATGCAGCGCCATTTTTCTCACAACGTCGAGTGACAACGCAACGCAGCGCAACGTGAAGTAGGCGTGGTAGCGCCTCACACTGATTGATATGTCTGTCGTCAGAGAGAGAGAGAGAGAGAGCGCGAGTCCTAGATGGATCTTATCTGTTCCATTGCCGGTAGCCCCGTAGGTGTTGAATCATTTACAACAAACGATGCTGCTGTCTCCTCTGCGTTTGTCGTCAACGTTCGTTCGCTGATTGCGTCAAGTGGGACAGGGAATAATAACAATAACAACAAAAAGAACTACAAAAGTAGCTGCCACTCAGATTATTATTATTATTACTGCTTCTGCTGCTGCTTGTGGCTATCAAGCTACCAACTTGACCAGGAGCGAAGAAGTTCTCCACTGTAAAAAGCCATATCAATTAGATGTATTTCCTCTGCCTCAGACCCAGACTTTATGCTGATTTAACTGAATAACGAGACAGAGCTTCTCAGATTCCATTCATTGTTCGGTTTCTTGGAACTGTCGCTTTGGATTGATATGTCTGACATTCAGTACTAAAATTACTGAGAAGCACAGTGCTCAGTAATTAAAAAGAAAAATAAATCACCGTCATGATAAACAAGATAGATGCCATATTCCGATTTTTAATAATTTAACAAGTTTATGACACTTAAATTTGATATTTGTTTGGCTTCAACGAAGTGGAAATAATTCGCCAATTAGTTAATTTAATTCACAAAATGAAGACTTATGTTATTAGATGGACTATATCCCAAGGTTAGATATTATTTGTCTTCAAGTCAATCATTAAATTTGGAATATTAATGAATAATTGATAATAATAATAATAATATAAATATTTATTCGACAAGGGCTAAGAAAGAAATGAGGGGCGTCCCATCCAATCTCTTGATAATCAAGCAGATCCTGTATTTATTGATAAAAATTAAGAATCTGAAAGATAGCTGCACTGAAGAGAATACTACGCATAAAACTATTTCCTGCCAGCGCATTTAATTTATTTTTATGCGCTCCTGCTTAACTGGACATAACGTAATGAATTTTTCAAAGGACTTTCCTTCATTTGATCAAAATAGTATGAGAGAACAGCAAATGGTAACCATGCCGTGCCTTGGTTACCTTTGTCCGATTCTCTGTATCTCTCTGCCAACTGTCAGCTGCTTGACAAATCAGAAAGTGCCCGTTCACCGTCCCTCCGCCTTCCCGTCGCCACCTGACGCTGTGGCAACCCCTTGAAAATGTCACATGCGCTTGGCATACATGTGCATATACGTATATGTATATGTATATACATATTTATACTTATATATAGTAGTATATTCAGCACTTGGCAGTCACAGTTCCAACAGCAAAAGCAGCTGCTTGTTAATCCGCATATACAAATATTTCTCATACGCTCCGTGTGCCCGCTTGTGCTATGGTTAAGCTCTTTGATAAACTAGGTGAGTTTGTTGTTGTTGCTTCGCATAGTTGTTCTGTTTTATTAACCCAATAACTAAGCAGCCCGCGGCTACTTTTGTTCTTGTTGTTCTCGTTGTTGTTCTCGTTGTTGTTCTTGTTGCTGCTGTCTCAGAACGAAGCTTTAAGTCAAAATGCCAGCAATGCGGGTCGCTTGTCGCTTGTCTTTGCTTTTGTGTGCCCCACTTGGCAGTGACAACAACAACAGCAGCAGCAGCAGCCCCTGTGACTGTCAACTGCAGCAAATCTGACTACCCATCTCCTACACCTCCACCTTATACCTCCCTCAGCCACTTACCTAACACCTTTGACTTTATTCCAGCAGCTGGCGCTTATCTGTCATGGTAACCAGTCGGGATTTTAATTAGCGCCTAGCCCCAATCGTAAGCATAGCCCAGCTCACTCGTGTCCAGCACACGGTTTACATGCCCCTCCCCTGTTTTGCGTTGCATGCCCCTTTTGCATGGCATTTGGCTGCTCGTTCGTTTGTTAAAACGTTGCCTGCTTCTTTTTTTTTTATTTTTGGTTGTCCTGGCGACGACGTTGACACGCGCTTCTCGCTCATTATCCTTTATGAATTTTTCATAACTGCAACACACAGCAGACCGTGGCAGCAATTGAAATTTTAACCTTTTTTTGATGAAAGTCGAGGGGAACAGCGGAATGGGGGGGATAATTTTTTGAGCGCGTGCTCGGCAAGCTAATGCCACAAAGTAAAGTTGGCTGCAAATTAGATTTAACCCGGTATAAGAAACTCCATTGAAGTGCGGCGTGCTTAAGCTTAACCCAAGTTTAACCTTCACACTTTTAAGATGCTTGCAGCTCCGGTTCAGGACTTCCCTTTTTTTGAAGAACACCCCTAATCATTCATTCCTCTTTCGCTTGCCACCACTTGCGGGCTCCTTAAACGCCACGTGGTGTTGCATTTTTTATTAGCATTTCGCACGCTTTCAGCTTTCGTTCGTCACCTTTCTGCCAGGTGTTTTGCTTTTGAAGCTTTGCGGCAATCATTGTAGTCCTTTGTTCCATACCTAAAGGGTATATTGGGTATATACGCTGAAATACGGAAATTACATATTAAACAATATGACTAAAATAAAGAAAATAACGAGAAATTCCACAAACAACCAACAGAAATTTACTTACATCTTCTATCATTTAAACACCCAGAAGAACTATTGTGAGGGGATATAGTTAAAGATCTTTATTCAGATTCAGATTTGAAATACAAAACTAACGCATTTGTTTTCAAATTTACGAATGAAAGTTATCAATAGGACAGTGTAGAATAAAATTACTTTAAATTCAAAGCTCCATCTCCTTAGAAAACTTTTCAATTGGGGATATATCTGAATAGTTCGCTTAAGAAACTAGGAGTTCAAGCTATCAAATTGTCAAGAATTTCAGAATATATTCTTTATAGTTTAGAAATTTTAACAGTATCGGCAGGACAGCTGTAAATCATATGACATCGCATTTCTTTTGCCAGAAAAACGATCAAATGAAGAAGAAAAACTATCGTTAAACTATCCCTTGCTGGAAACTTGTTTTAAATATATATAAAATCAATTGTCTCTCTATATTTTGCTACAACATCAACAATCGTGAAACGATCGCTTAAACTCTTATTAACAAATATTTGTATATCTATCTGGTATTCACTTTTATTATTTTGATATCTTTCGTAAAAGTTCAGGGCATTTCGTCCAATCATCAACACAATTGTAGTTCAACTTAATTTCAGCTTCTTCCATTTTCTTTTAGCACATTTTTCATTTGCACGCTATTTTGCAACTGTCTCTAAGTCTGTCTGTGTGCATAAATTCTAGCTGTGCAAATTGCGACGCTTAGTTTTTGTTGCCAGCTTTCAATTAGACTGAGGGACGAGACATGCCGCACAGTGTTGCAACAGCTTGCTAGCTAGCTGGCAGCCTAAGGCAGTTGCAGTTGCTGTTGCTTTTGCTGCTCATCTCACTTGTCTTTTGTTGTAAAATTGTTGCTGAATCTGCTGCTGCTGCTGCTGCTGCTGCCGCTCTGTGGCACTGTGGTTGTCGTTGTGGCTGTCGCTGTGGCAGTATGGCAACTTCTTGGACCTGGCTGCACTTTTGTTTCGACTCGCTGAGCCGTGTCCTTAGCAAGCCTGCAGGCTGCCATCCCAGACGTTGCTCTTTCCATAACTAAAATGAGACACTTGGCTTCTGTTCTTACAGTTGTTGTTAGTGCTGTTGTTGTTGTTGATGTTGTTGCAGTTGCTGTTGCTGTTGTTGTCAACTCGAGTGGCACTTTTGCATTGCATGCGCTGAGATGCCGTCGTTTCTGTTGTTCTCGAAGCGTCAGTTGCATTGTCAGCTTTGCACCTTCGCTGTGGCAGCAACGACTGTGTGTGGCTGCCACAGCGGCGGCTTCTTAGAAATTCATTTCGCCGGCTGCATTGTCGCGCAAAAGTTTAATTACAAAAGACAAAATGCACTGGTTACCCGCCCCACTCTCTCCCCGTTGTAGTGTTGGCGAGTCCTTGCAGCATCCTTTTTTGCCATTGCACTTTCACCTGGCCTTTGTATTGCCCCCTCTGTCGCGTTGCTTCCTCTTTTAATTTCTTGCCGCCGCTCGCAATTTCGCTTCACAAGTTTTGCTCATCATTAAATCGTATGGCAAAATCCTCTTTGACAGTTTTAGAAGTCGCCTTCGTAGTCGCAGTCGTCGACGTTTTTTTTTAATCAGTTGCATGAGTCTTGCGCCTCGCTGCGCTTTACAACACTTTGTCTTCACCAACACTCGAAAGTCTGTGTGTGCACTACGATATCTGCGTTTATCTTTTTATTCCCCCTTTAGTTTTTATTATATGCGGCTTAATTGTTTGAAACAACGCCAAGAAATGGAACTTGGGGAGTTCTAAAGTACAATAGTATATATTCTTATACAAGTTTGAATAGTGTTGAGTAATATTCGAGAAATCGTTATAATAGTTGGGTAATTATTTATTGGATTTTTATAATTTATATACGTTTTTATTTTGTGTTTTATTTCCAATTTAAGTTTAATTTTCTAGATTTTATTCCTGTACGCGACCTATTCACAAATAATGCCAGTGAAATTAAACATTGATATTATTTAATAATATAATAATAATAATAAAGTGAATGCTCGAATTTTGAATAGACAATTAATCATCAGTTTGGTCATTGTGCGTTGGCAACAGTATAAAATCAATTTAAACATATGGTATCTTTAATGTGTTGTGTAACTAATTGGAAATTGTATTATGCAAATTTCGATTAGTTACTGAAATTGCATAATTAATCAATTGTTTGACAATACTCGCTTGGGAGTACACTGAACTTGTAATTCTCTAAATAGTCTTGTACTAAACTATACTATTATTTACGGCCTCAGTAAGTAACTAAATAATTAATTATATCTATAATGAATAACAGTTTAAGAGCTCACTAAACTCTGTTCACTCTGTGTATTCTCTTCTCAGTTTATGTACTCATAGCGTTATCCTTTATCCTTGTTGCTCAGTCTTTTAATTGCTTAAGCACTTTACAACACACACTTGAGCAACACTTAGTGTTGTATTAGCGTATATTACAGAATGTATTCTAAACCTTTTAATATTCAATACTTGCGTATTAATTATTTAAAATGCAAATGTTTACACGACACACACTTGACGAGCTAAAATAGCCAGAAGCAAAAACAGAGAATGAAATAGAACCATTTGCTAACAAGCAATAGAAAGAGCAAGGCAGAGAGGCAGTGGGAAAGGGACAGAGAGAGAGAGAGAGGCTACTGAAATTGATGAGCTTAAGTATGTCAACATAAATTGCAATCACATAATATTCCATTTTGCCAGCCATTCATTACGGACATTATTGTTGTCGCTGTTGTTGTTGTTATTGGTCGTTTTTAATAAATTTTAAATAAACAAACAGACCGAGAGACCGATGGACAGATAGTAGATGGAAAGACTGACAGCAGCGACGACAGAGCGAAAGAGAAGGGAGATGCGGGGAGTATCGCGAACTGTGGACAAATATTTGCATTAGATGCGATACTTTTGCCATATATACGACGAGTGTCTGTATATGCATCTCTCTATATAGCCGGGAACTCTGGGCGTTAAGGCCGCGTCGGCAGCCCTCGTCATGGAGTTTGCCCTTGTTTACAGCATTTACGCTCAGGCAGCGGCAGTTTTGTTTGTTTTATAAATTATTGACACTTTATTGACAGGCAACAGTAACGACAACAACAACAACAGTAACGACAACAACAGTAACAACAACAACTGCGTAAGCGACACACACAATGAGCCAGAAAACAATGGCGAATAAAGTTCATTATGTGCTCAATGCACAGTGGAACAAAAGCGTCACAGAATTGCAAATGTAAAGCACGAACTGTGCATCATTGGCTTAATATGCCATATAAGTAATTTGACACCTATCCCCCACTTCTTCTCACTTCACTCATTCCCTTAGCTGCCCTCACCTACACCCCATTTAATAATAAATCCAACTAAATGACAAACACTCTGGCAATAAAAAACGTTGTGAAAAAATGACAGAGAATTGTGCATAAAACATTAAAAGGCAACAAATAAATAATAAATGTTAAAAATAATAATAAGTCCATTTGACACCTTTGTTGTTGCTTTCATTTGCCGTAAATTGATTTTTTTGTCTCTGTTTATTAAAAGGGTAATTTTAAAAGGGTATTTCTTTTAAATTATATAAAAGCAATCAGTTTTCTAACGAGTATAATATGAGTTAGAGACTTAACTCTTATTTTCTAACATTTCCATCTAGAGTTTAGATTTTCAGCAATTGATTTCTTTATTTAACAAAGTTAGTATCTCCAAGTCCATCATTTTTTACTAGAGCATCGGAGTTATTAAATTTATCTGGAATATTCTGTATTTTTTTGTATTTATATTAATAAATATTTTCATTGCGGCATGCACAAATGCTCACTACAAATATAAAATGCAAAGTTATTTATTGACATAAATAATTAAATAATTTGTTGGAGTGTTGTGTAATCAAAGAGCTCAGTTAATGGTTATGTGTCTAACAAATTAATTGGCCTCCATCAGTTACAACTGATGTTGCCGACAACCATGGACATAATGAGCACTTGTAAATTGCACACAGTAAATGAGACGCTTTTTTGTTAGAATTTGGATTAAAAATGTAAAATTTAACTAATATCAAAGCTATATCATAACTAAATAATTGTTTTAAATTTTTTTAAGGTGATCGACAATTTACAATCATCTGCAATAAATTCTCTAATTGACATATTGTAGTTTTACTAGAATAAATGAAGGGAATTGAAAGATCTTAAGTTGCATAGAGTTAAGCTGAGTTTTGTGAAGTTAAGAAAGTCCCTTTCCAGTTACTATATAGGTATTAATTATTAGTTATTAATTATATATTTCAGAAAATTACAAGTGGATTTTATATATATATAAATTTAAAATATGTATTAAACGTATAATATAATTTGCTATTATATTAATATATACATTTAACTTGCCAGCTTAAGCAAATTGGTTTTCTTTTGACTTATTATCGATAGCTATTTAAGTCTTTATAAAAAAAAGGATAATCCATATTGTTGCCATAACAACAGAGCATTTAAATCTGTGTTTTAAGCCAGACATCGCCATCGGCAATCATTCCATTTGGTTTCTGTGAGTATTGTTTAATACACTTTGTGTATTTTTGTTTTATGCCATTTAATTTTTATTTGCTTACACACGTCGTATACTCGATATACCCCATATTCGTCGTCTACCACTGCTGTCGTCCCTTTCCATCATTCACTCCGTCTCTCAGGCTATCACTCGTTTGTTTTACTGCTCGCAGTTTGTTTTGTTTGCATTTCATCCGTGTGCCGTCGATTGATTTATATCAATATCCGTCAACCATTTCATTATGTAATATCCCACCAGGCGATCGGAAATCCAAATAAAAAAAAAACACAACAGTTAAATCTGTTTGCATTAATTAAAATCACAAACTGCACATACATATGGATAATGCTGGAAATTTGAGTTCAAAGTGACAAACTGCTTTTTGTGGTAATAACTATGGCTGTTTTATTACGCAAATTTATTGAAATACAATCCCAAAAGAAATGATCAATGATATAGATATTTTTAAACAAAACTTGAAATTATGTAATAAATAGCTTAACTAATTTGATATAATATTTAGAGCAAAGCTCTTATAGTGCATTAGATCTACAATTTCATACTCACAGTCTCTGCTGTTCCTGCTTATTCTTAAAGATTTATATTCATTAATACTGGATTCATAGATATTTCAAGGTATGCACAACCCTTTTGGCTCATACTTTCAATTACGTGGTATACAAAGGGTATCAAAAAATAAATTAAATTGTCATTAAGTGAATGCTGCCAAAGCGAAGGCTATTAATAAATCTGATTACGCAGGAAGTTGGGGGAGTACTTAATATATACATATATACATGCAGGGAGCATAAGCTGAATTCCTATACAACTAGCACATAATTTATACCCAATGCACACACACACACATACAGACACACACACACCCACTCACGGGGCCGCATGTCAATAATGTGAAAATAAAACACAATTTGTATCAATAAATTTTCAATTAACGTTGAAAAATTCACTACCCCAAAAGCCACAGTGACAGCGAACAACAACAAAAATAACAAGAACCAAAATAGGAACAACAATGGCAAACAACAATGGGGCAATACTTATAGCCAGGACTGCCAAGTAGGCGTGGCACGGCAGCATGTCTAACTGATTGACAAGTACCAAATCAAAATTGAAATGTAAATGGAGCGAAATTCCTTAAACAGAACGGAAAACCGAAAAGGGCAGTGAACTAGTCACAACAGAAGCGCGACAAAGATCCAACTGGGTAATAGAGAGGGACGGGCAATGGGAAAGAGTGTGTCAGAAATACACAACATTTTATTAACTGAAATATGCCAGTGAAATACATTGTAGTGAAGAAGACAATTGAAAATTATAGCTAGATTTCTCTTTAAATAAATTCTTCTAAACTCACTAAAATGTCAAGGAATTCCTCTCTATTAAGAAGTCCAAATGGAGTCCCAGATATAGTATTTATATTGAGAATATTTCTGTATTAAATTATTATTTAAAAGATCACTGAAAATACTGTTGCGATATATAATTTAGATCATAATATAATAAATGGTAAATGAACCTATAATTGCTGTTAGTTGTTGTAGTTGATTTTCAAAAGCCAAGTTAATAATATATAATACTGAATTCCAAATGACAATTCCTTCTTTCGAGTTTAATAAATTTGCTGCAAATGCTTTAAAGTTTTAAGAATTCATTGCCACCTAACAATTCATGTTCTTCTTAACAAAAGCTTAGCTCAAAATATGAACCAAAGCAACCACTCAAAATGCTATTAAAATTCGCTACTAACGGTATAGAGAAGAGATGACGACAACCCTGCAATTGAGTGTTGCCAAAACAAAGCAAAAATAAAATGGAGTTTATGACTGGCATCAGTTCACTCAGTTCTCTTCCTCTCTTCTGCATCTCTCTTCCTCTTGCATGTCTGCATGCAATTGACGCATTGCCTCCGTCCCTGGTCTCGTTTCCGCAACGGTGGGAAGGGGAGTTGGATGACTTTCCACTTAGTGGGCGGCATCAGTTGACAGATCAACAGGATATAATGAACATTATGAAATGGCGATGGCTCTGCAGAAGCGTGCACTAAATGAATGGATAAAAGCACAAATCGTGGGGGAAGTTGAGTTGTAGTCGTATTCCATCCCCGTTCTCCCTTCTCTGTGACCAACTCAACCTCCACCTCGACTTCCCCCTTCTTTCTGCTGTAGTCAGTAATTGTTTGTGCGCTTGTCCCTTTTGCCATTCAGTCATTCAGTTAAGCAAACAATAAGCAGCGTTGGGTCCACAGGAACTGCGCTGCAATCAACATAATCGCTGTGCAGGAAAAGGACCCTCAGCGCCCGAAACAGGCAACAGCCCAAGAGGCAGGAGCCAAAAGGCAGCCAACAGGCAACTGAAGCCAACAGCGGGCATGACAATTTCAAATGAATGTTAAATGCCAAACAGCGAATGTTGACTGGAAACAGCAACAGAAACAGAAACAAACGATGATGACGACAAACAAAACAACAACAACAACATAGAAGTCGGAAACACAAGAAAAAAACACATTTTGCCTGAAGCGACAACAACAAAAGCTGTGCCACATGCTGCGAAGCCTCAACATAATAGTGGAAGTATATGCAATACATAACAACAGTAACAACAACAACACTAACAGCAACAACAACAACAGCAATTATTGCAACAATAAGTTGCATAAAAGCGCAAAAGGAAAACGCACAAAAGGACATCGTTGGCAACAGCAGGCCACATGCCACATGCTACATGCGGTAGGCAGCATTCGATGCTGACGTCATCAGCTGCTAGAGAATGAGAATCAGTAGATGCTGCACCATTGTTTGCCTCATATTGCAGCAACAACTGGCAATTGCAACAAGATTTAATTGCCTCACGTTGCAGACACTGCTGCTGCTGCTGCTGCTGTTGCTGTTGCTCCTGTATATCCTGCAGGATATCAACCTGAAGCTGCATGAAACTTCCAAAAAAAAAAAATAAAATCGAGAAAAAAATGTACTCGTCCAAAAGCTAATTAAGCTAAAAGTCAACGGGTGCGCCTCATGCTGCATGCCTTCTTTGCTGGACATGCCACGCCTGCGTCTGCCTCTTCCCCTTTCCCCCTTCTATGGACATTCAACGTCGCCCAATGCTGCTGCATTGAAAAGCCGGAAACTGCTTGGGAAAAAGTTTGCGACGCGCCAACGAACGACATTCATTTAAAATTAATTAAAAGAAAATTCGGTCAACTGTGAAACACAAAGACAAAAGAACAAGAGCCAAAATATATAAATTAAGTGGCGTCACTTTTTATAAACGATAATTAAATGCCCTTCATAAGAGCTATCGATAACATATTGCTAATCTAGATTGCATTAATTAATTTAATATATTTATAAATGAATTTAATATGAACTTTTAATATAGTTTGTAAAATTATGCGATTTTATGGGAAATTGTATAATGAATAGATAGGTAAAATTTTAGATACAATTAATGGTAAATATTGAAAGTATATGTTAGTATAGTATTCTTACAATATGTTTTAAATATGTTTTATCATAAAGTATTTATAATATTCTTATTAATAGTATATCAATTAATTAAATTAATATTTTCTTTATTGCTGACTTATAATCACTACACTTTAAGATTTGTTTTGGATATACGTAGGAATCAAGAAAAATATCTGTATTGTAAATTATTTAAATTGATGATTGATTGATGTCTTATCAAATAATTTAAGTAACTTTTAAACTTCCCGCTTATATATATATTGCATTTTTATTATTTCTTCGCAAGTATTAAACTAACTGAAGTACTTACTTCCCGGTAAGTAACACCAAATGAGTTAACTTAGTATGTCAGTCCGTTTTAAAAGAGTATTAAAAACGAAAAGTTGGCAAATAAAATCGGAATATGTGAATGTTGAAGTCGACAGGGCGGCAACATTTGCTGCTCCTGCCGCTTCGGCTGGTTGAAGACGTGGCCATAAAAATGTTGTACAATTAATGTTTATTAACGTTCGGCATTTCGGCCTGGCCGCTGGCCAATTGCTTACGTTGCATGCAACGTGCTGTCCCAATCTGCAACCACCGGATGCTGTTAAGTGGCTGTAGTAAGTAAGTGCGACTCGACTGAAAGTGGTTGGTTGACATTGCGTTGCCGAAAAGCGAGCAGCACATTACATTTAAATTTCCATTCGTGGCGTCTCGACGGAAGTCTAGACGCTGAACCGGCAACGTGACTCAGACAGATTGTGGCGCGATGGTTGTGGTGAAGGGACACGGGGCACGGGGCGAGGCGGTTGAGATTTTGTCCCGTTTGCTACTTATTGTTGTCATTCAATTTGCAATTTGTGCAGCGGCTCAACTCATAAATCTTGTCGCATTTCTTTCCCATTGTTTTGCTTGAATTTCCGGCATTTTGTCATCATCTACAAAGAGCACATAAAATATTCAGTTGAAGTCTTTATGGCGACTTTCAGACTCATTTCCGCTGCTCTTCAATTTTTATTTTGGCATTACTTTTGATTTTTAATAACAATTATTCAAGTTAATCAAGCTCTGGGGCTCTATAGATTGATGTTTGCTTTCAATTTGTTTTCAATAAATTTTATTCCAGCCGGCAGGCGAAGCGCTTTAATTGGGTTTAAAATTACAACAAATATTTTCATATTCTCGTCTCTATTTTGTGCCACGACTTTTTCAATGAAAACTTCACACACAAGTTGTCAGAATTTTCAGCTACACAACAAACTATAAAGGCAACAAAAATGATGCGTGCAAATTTGGTTAAAATTTTGTGGAGACAACATCACACACACAGCGACTATAAAAGCAACAACATCATTATCAACTTCATCATCATTATTGTCAACAGCGCTGAAAGCGCTGCGCTGGTTTTCAAGATTTTTCTTATGAAAATTGAAAATGATCCTTTGCAAATATTTACACTCGACTGCGGTGACCAGGAGGACGCTTTTTTGGACTGCCATATGCTAAAGTATCTGCCAGCGACAGAGATAATTAAATCAGGCACACATATGTACATATATATATATGTACGAGTACATACACACACTCATACACACACACACACACACACACAACACTTGTAGCAAAGAGTCAACAAACAGAAACTTGTTGTACCAGTTGTTGAAAACAGCCAAACCTATAGAGAGAGAGAGAGAGCTACTCGCTCTGTAGCTACTTTTAAAAAACTCAAAAGAAAGCTGAGTGAATCAACAACCATAGAATTAATACACTTGCTTTTTATTGTACAATAATAAAGTATTTGCAACATATGTGTTGATTTTAATGGAATATACTCGTAGGTAAATCAATTTCAAGTACAAAAGTATATATTTAATTCGAATTGAATTTTCTGAATACGAAGAGAATTCTACTGTCTGGAATTAGTATATTATTTTACTTGAATTATATATAACTGTGTTTTAATATAGATTTACCGAAAGTATTAGAATGTAAGCTATAAAAATATATATATTTTGCATAAATATCGATTAACCAAATCTGGAGTAATAGTTGTTTCAATTACATCAAGACCCTGCAGATCAATAAATTATTATAATGTCATAGCATCCAATATGCATTGCCTGTTGTAAGCCAAAATCCATAACCCAGTTTCGTTGAAATTTCATTAAAATGGAAAATTGTTTCGGCATTCTGATGGATGCAGAAAACCACCTCAGAGTTTTGGCCAACAATCGCTGTTGGTCTCAGGCCATCTTTGACAGGCGGACAGACAGACAACCAGACAGACAGAGAGACAGGCAAACAGAGAGACAGTCAGATGGACAGGCAAATAGATGGAATGGATAAACAGAGAGCAAGACACACAGGCAGAAAAAGTAAAGGCAACACCTACAGATTGCATACAATTAGTAGAGCTGCAGATGCAGCCGCATTCGTATCCGTATCTATATCTGTAAATGTAGCTGTATCTGCATCTCTAGTTGTATCTGTGGGCGTATCTTTGCTCAATTTTTTTTCTTTCTTGACTGTCTGACATTCTAATTTGCATTTCTCGCCGCCGCTTTTGCCTTCTACACGTTGCAATTGAATTTTGACACGGACTCTCGGCAATCTTTGGACAGCTACCGATGCCCATTATCTGCACTTTTTATGCGCCCGATAAGGTGCAGGGGCAACGATTGTGGCAAGGTGGATAGCTGCATGTTTTATGTATGCATGATGAAAGCCAAAAAGCGCGCGCTTGCCTCAAACTGTGCAACAAAGCGCCACATACACGAGGCAGCAACACAGCAAAAAAAAAAAAATTGATGATGATGAAGCTGTGTGCAGCAGCTTGGTGGCAAGGAGCAAGCTGCATGCAACAACAAGGCGCCGTGGCCAACGCCTGAAAAAGTATCTGAAAACTTGAACTTTTGTGCGCTTCGCAACTTAACGATTGACAGGGGGTGAAGGGGGGGAGGACGACTTGAGGGGTTCCTCTTGTCTCTCTCGGGTGCCCGCATTCCTAGCTACTGTTTATTTTATTTTCTGTAAGCAAGCCCCTTGCCACATGCCACAGCACACTCCTCTCTGTCCCTCTTGCAACACTTGGAGCGCTATCTGTCGTCGCCTTGCACTGCGAAGCAGTTTTTCATTTTTATTTTTCTCCCCATTTTTTTGTACTCGTTGAAAATGCGATTTTCTTGTAGAATCGTACAATCCTTATCCATATCTCTCTCCCCACAGTGAAAATATGTTGTGTCGAAAGGGGGTTTGTGGTTTACCCTCTTATAGACACACGCATGCAGATTTTTTGAAAGCCAACATGCCACGCACATTTTGCTTACAGCTCTTTACTAGCAGCTGCAACTTACCCCGCTCCTGTTATTTATCCTGCAGCCTGGGTTTTACAATCGCATCTCATTGCATGCTTTTTGGTTTGTTTTCTCTACCAATACCCTGTAGCCAGAGGAGTATGATAACGGATGTGATGATGACAGAGAAATATGACAATTAGTCTAAGGAGTGAATCGATTTAAGACGGCTTTCTCATCATTAACCCGCTTTCTTTCCCATAACTAGTAATCGAAAATAATTAAAGATTAGAGTGCTAGCTACCTTCATCTTCTGTTCATCAGATTAACTTGTATTTAGCGATTTTTCTACTCTCCCAAATAATATATTTCATTCCATAGGTAATATATATTTTGTAGAAGTCGTAGTTTTCGTAATTTCAGCTCTAAAAGATTGCCCTTTTATCTCTAGAATATCCAACAGATAGCTCTTTGTTTTGTTGCCCTTTAGTTTCACTAAAACAATAACAAAGTACATATCTTTTCTATTTACTTATATATCTATATCTATAACTAATTTAATGTTCTTTCCTTGTATCTTTAAGAGTTTAATTTATCAAGTGTTTTTGTCAATAAATTAGTTATTCATTACTTGCCATGCTCTGACATCTTTCAACTCACTTTAGTGTTAACTACAGGGTATTTCACAGTTAAGCACTTTACACATTGTATTTTTTTTGCTGCTTGGCACATGCAGCGCATTAAGCAAATTTCTTGCTTTTTGCACTTTCTCTGCACTTTTATCCCAGCTTGTTTTGTGGCCAATTATGTTTTTTGTTCATTGTTCATTGTGGCTGGCTTCGTTTTGACTCTTCTCAATCTCAATCTGGTTCTCGTTCTCGTTCTCATTTTCATCTTCGTCCTCTGTGATTGACATTTGACGTTTAAATGCCAAATTAGCTCCCTGCTTTGATTCGACTTTACGTTGTACACTTTTTACGCTACTCGACATGTACTTGGCCTTAAGTTTCAGCTATGAAGAAGCTACTTTAAAAAAGTTGTTGCAACTACAGCGGCTGAAACGAGCATCTGACAATGGGCCACTGACTGCAACAACTGTTGTAGTTGTTAAGTGCAAAATGTAATGAGTGGAAAAGTTTTGCTTTCACCAACTTAATGATGTCAACTCAACGTATCCAACAGATGAACAGATGAACAAGTTAACAAGTACAGAAAATTTGTGGCAGAATCACGTTAAATCTTTTGCAAACTGTTGCAATTGGGCTGCCTACGGAGAACAGTATCAAATAACCCAGACATTGTTCTGAATTTCATTTTATTTTACAATTTGTAACTTATGCATTGGCTCAATCAATTTTAATTAAAAAGCGCGGCCATTGCGTTTAAATTTCATTATTTGAAATTGAATATTAAGTTGCCTACAATATAGGACAATTGTATTGAACAATTAGAATTTAAAGAGAGTTTAATTCAGATTTCATATAAATTATATATTCTGTAAAAGATTTAAGAAAGTCTATTATATATTCCAAATAATTATTATTTTAATAATGTAATTCAAGAGGTGTCTATTCTTACTGAGAAATTTAAGCAATTAATTTAATCGATTTTTAAGAATTTTTATCTTTTATAAATTTTAATAAAATCTGTTTTATTTTACACAGTCTGATCAATTTTATTTTACTCTACTCTGTTCTATATCCTAAGTACATTCAATTGTATTCTACTTTGTTCTATTATTTTCTACTGCATTGCCAGTTAAAACAATTATTTGTAAATAATGATTGCTGAATATTTTACAATCGATCGAATGTTTAGATTGATTCCAATGAAATTCCATACAACAAATGAAAGTAGCATGAAACTGAGATTTAATATAAGTCATTGTTTTTGAGAATAGAAAATATATTTTAAAATATTCTAGAGTACATTTTTCAGCTAACGCACATGTTCTGTTCTCCAATCTTGAATCAGCTTTACAGTAAATGAGCAAAAATTTATGCGCACACAATAAAAAATGTTTAAATATCAATAAAAGGAAGTATGTGCTTTTCCAGGCCAAAGGAGGAGAAGGTGTGAGGAGGAGGAGGAGGTGTGGCAAGGGTACGGGTTTGTGCGTGTGTGCGCAGCTAACGAAACAGAAAATGAAGCAAAGGTTGCTTGCTGCTGGTAGAAGGCAGGCTCAACTTGCCACGGCAGCTGTGCAACGGCAAAGAGGTGCATACAACAAGTATGAGTACTCGTGGCAGCGAAGGCTGCGTCGGCGTCGGCGTCGGCAACGGCGTCAGCGTCTGCAGCGGAAAGTTCAACTACATAAACAAGTCACGTGTGCAACGTGCGAAGCGCAACGAATCGCAACCAGAAAAGAGGTGAAACAGGTGGAAAACTTTGGTGGCAACACCTTCTGACGGTTATGTGGCGCGCGCTTTTGTTTCACCTGCGTCGTCGTTGCATATTTCACACCATGTGGCAACGCTGGCAAGAAGTTTCCATTTGCCTCGCATTCCCCAACTTCGAATGAAATAACCGCAATGGAAAAGCACAAAAAGATTTACTACTTTGCCAAGGTGCCACTCCCCCACTTATACACGCACACACTCGCACACACACACACACACACACAGCCCAGCACACCCGACACATTCCCAGCTGGCAGTAAAATAGTAACTGACGGCATGCAAATTTGTTTGCATTCAGAGCGCAACAGCAACAGCGCCACCTGTCGGCGAATATGATTATTAACTATGCGATACCCTTCAGTTAACAAAGGATTCCTTGATATTACAGAATTACACCTAGTGTATCATATATTTAAGTATGACTTTAAAGCTGTTTGAGCTTGTCGAATCCTACTGTAAGTTACAGTTTTTATTTGGAAGCTTATTTGACTCATCGAACTTAAAATTCCATCTGTAATTATTCACATTTAATTTTAATAATATTTAACACGCATCAAGAATGTTTAAAAACGATAATTGTAATAGGAATTTCATTAAAATAGTTATCAATTCATTTAATTATCTTTTTAATTGATTTGACAATCTGTTGTCTAGCATTTAAAATTAAAAATATATTGTTTAAGCTTCAAATATACCAAAGGTCAGCAATGGAATCTTGCGTATGATATTAATTATCAATAATTAAACAATCACTTCAGTAATAAACTTATTTCCCATATTATAATTGCCATTGGAATCCTCAAATATATATTAGAGAAGTGCCGTTGAAGCAGTTGTAATACAATATACTATATACCCACGACATTGGCTACAGGATATAAACAATAAGTACAGCAGCAAGAACAAGAATAACAGCTAAAGCAACTGCACAAAATGGCAATGGCAATGGCAACTTGCAACATGCTGCCTTGTTTCATGTTACCTGCCGCCTGCTGGCTGCCTTTTATTATTATGGCTCGTCGTTCTTTGCCCCATGTTTGTTGTCGCATAAATTTTGCGGCTTCTTAAGTCGCAAGCAATAAAATAATATTAGCTGCATAGTCTACTAGGGAGGCAAGCTGTTGGCATGGTGGCATGAAAATGGCAATGCCGGCGCCGAAAAGTATGCAACACGACAATGCAACATTGGCAATGATTGCAGCTGGCAGTCAGGCTGCAAGGCAACAATTCGGAAATGGCTCCGCCCCAAGACAAACGCATTTGTCGTATAATTTATGACATGGCCTAAGGTGACTTTTCTGCCGGCTGCGGAAAGTGCTGGAAAGTGAGGGAAGAAGGAAGGAATCTCCAGCTGGTGTTATGTGCGATTTGGTCGTTACCTCTTTTGAAGTGTTGCATGTTATTTATGAGACCGAGGGTAATCAAACTGCATGTCAAAACCATAAACGGCTCAAACAACCCTCTGGAGTGGCCATCAAACCGTGGGTTAAGTGTGCAAAATGTGACTCGTAATCAAAGCAAACACAGTAAAAGTTTATAGACGTTGTACACGATTCTTCACCTCCCAAACTTTACGTTTATTTGCCGGAAGTGATTGTTAAACTACATATTAATGGCTTCTTCTTGTATTAAATATAGTTATGACTAAAACATGCTATAACACTTAATCTTCAACTATAAGTCATGCTTCTAAGACACAGTTTCCACAATAAAAGATGAACAGATGTCAGCAAACAGTGGAAAGCGATAAAGTGGAAGAGGAAATGAAAACTGAAAACTGAAAAGAACTTTATAAATATATATTTCTTTCACCCACACAGTGTAAATTAATCTATGGCACTGCCTCCAATACTGTGAATTAATAATTTGATGTAAAGACAGATATATGTATATAATTATTCATTATTGATATGATATCTATTAATGAGATATATTTGGCTTAATCGGTTTTTTTTTAAATACAAACAAATACGTGCAATTTTTACTTTGTCAAAATAACTACTTGACAAACTGTAGGTAAATTAAGGCAAACATCAGCACAGGGAGAGATCTTCTTCTGCTCGCACTCGCAGAATATTTCCCTCACAATTTCTCTCTTGGTATCTTCTACTCTGTCAACTGTCACAGCTGCCCAGCTCTTTTCCCAAACTGTCATTATGGGCTCGAAGATAAACGACTCTGTGAGTCTGTGAATTTTGTTCCATTTTGTTTCCGTTCTTTGTTTTTATTCTTGTTGCTTTTGTTGCAGCTGCAGCTGCAAGTGTCTGCAGTT
This sequence comes from Drosophila histrio, assembly GCA_958299025.2. Taxonomy (NCBI): domain Eukaryota; kingdom Metazoa; phylum Arthropoda; class Insecta; order Diptera; family Drosophilidae; genus Drosophila; species Drosophila histrio. The sequence continues at coordinate 15,283,575 of OY282580.2, forward strand.
GAGGAGCAACTGCAGCAGTGACACCCGCGTTGACTTTTCATATGGCTGCACTCCGTAACAATTTAAACTTTTGACTATTAGTGAGTGAGAGGTGCCCGCCGGGTTTACCTCCTTGCTCGTCCTTGGTCCATCGTAGAACATACTTCTAGCTCGGAGCTGGGCTGTAAAAATAGTTGCAAGTTTGTGACATCAGGCAAAAGTTTTGGCCAGCTGAGTTTTTGGATTGCCGCCGCCCACTCGTTACAGTGGAGCAAGCCCATCGATTGACACTCGCTGCCCTGACCGTTGCCCCGCACCCTTACCCACTCCGTCTCCCTCTCCCTCTCCCCCATCCTCTGTCATCAATCTGCGAAAAGTTTGTCTCAGTTTTATGAGCGGTTTTTGCTTCTTTTCTAGCTTCCGTTCCACGCAAAAATGTTTGTTTATGGCATGTCAACGCCTAATGACGCGCCCATTTTTCATTCAACTCAAATGGCCATATGGTCTATAACAGTAACTGCCATAGACCAAATCGAGTGCTCAATGGTAACTTTATTTAACGTTAGAGTACGCGAATTAGATAAGCAGTTCAACTTAGATTGTATGAACCTTATCAAATTCTTTTGTTTGGTATACTATAGTATAACTGTGACTGGTCAATTAAACTTCTTCTATTAAACTTACTACGTATATACTATTTTGAACTGATTAACTGTGTGACTATCTGAGTGAATGAAAGAACGGCCCAAAATTTAAAATTGAATAATTACCAGTTGCTTGGAAAACTGTTGGTAAAAAGTCCATTGTTCTTTATCTAATCTGCTTTAACCCAAATCAATCATCTGCCTATTGGCAGACGAAGAACTACAAAACACTTTTTTACACTAAGGAGAATACATTTGTATAATGTATTGAATTCATTTATGAATTGTTTTATTACACAATAAAAGAGATTTGGCTATTGATATTAATTATTTAATTTGTTTCTTAGTCATTTCCAAACAATACTTCTTCGTTGCACGACGATCCGTTTTTCCATTTGTAGTACTCTTCAAATTATCCAATATAAAGACTCCTCCATTCAACTGCAAGTACTGGGCCTTCACATGCTTTGCCACAAAGTCAATAACATCCTGTGGTTCTAGCTTGGCTCCAAGTTTCTTGACAACTGCAGCAGCTGCTTCGTCTCCGTTGAGTGGATTCATTTTGCCAAAAACACAGACTTCGGAGACCTGAGGCATTTGGGCGATTACCTTTTCTATATCTTGAGGATAATACATAATGTTCTGGTACTTCAGCATATCCTTTTTGCGATCCACAATGAACAGAAAGCCATCTTTATCCACGTAGCCCAAATCTCCCGTGTGATACCATAAGTCATTGTCTTGCATTTTACGAGTTTCTTCAGGATTTCCGTAATACCCGGCCCAATATTTTCCGGTGTACAAACACAACTCACCCACCTCATTGGGACCTAAAGCTTCTCCCTGTTCGCTGAGTACTTTCAATTTGATATCGTCCGCTAAGCGACCCACCGAATTAGGCTTCTGGTCGAAGTGACAGTTAAAAGTTCCTGCTCCTCCCAACTCCGTGAAACTATAGCCGAAAAAGAAGCCACACATTGGCGAAAGCAGTCGGCGAATACTCTGTTGAACTTCGATGGGACAGCCAGCACCTCCATAAGAATAAAGACGTAGACTGTCAAGATAATGCCCTTCGAACTCGGGACAGTTAACCATTTGTGCCATGTGGGAAGGAACTTGAATCAGGAAAGTCACCTTGTATTTCTTAATAAGTCGCAATATGTCTGCGGGATCGAATGCCTTATCCGATATAATCCGTACAGCACTGCGTATTCCAGATGCAAGCGTAACCACAAGCCCTGTCATCCAGTCCAAAGTACTGTGTACGTACAATACATCAGAGGTGGTTATGTAACTATAATAGAAATATTGAAAATTTAATAATACTGATAAAAGTATTGAAATTACTCTACTTACGGACTGACGCTTGCCATGGTGTTGGGAACAGTCACAGCTTTGGGAGTTCCAGTTGTGCCTGAGGAGCAAAGTATGGCCAAAGTTTGATTGTTTCCTTGTTTCAGACGTTCAGGTTGAAAGTTGTGTTCCACCGGTGTGGAAAGCACCTCTTCAATGCTTATGGAATCCCCTTTATGGTTCCGCATTGTCACAATCTTCACATTCAACTTCTTCGTTGCAGCTTTCACCTTCTCGTATTCGTCGCCATCGCAGAAGATAATCTTGGGTTTTGTGATTTCAAAGAGCTTTTCAATTGTATCTTGTTCGTAGTTTATGTTGAGGGAATGAAAAGGAATGCCGTTGAAGAAGCAGCCATAAGCTACAGCAAATATATGTGTAGTATTTCTAGCTATAAGCCCAACTATATCCGATTGCTGTAGATCCAAATTCCTCAAGTATTTGGCCACGCGCTTGGAATTCAGGAAAAGTTCTTCCCGAGTCAGAATGGTATTTTCGGTATCGGAAATCTTTAAAAAATAAATATGTATTTATGTATAATCTCAACATTTTAATGATACACGACTCAACTAACCTGTGCTATTAACTTTGGATGGCGTTGCATCTCATGGAAGATAATTTCGCCAATCGATAGATCCTTTGAGAAATAATCAGGCTGGGGCTTACCACTCCAAATCTTTTGGTCTGCATCGTAGCTGATCTCCGGCATGTACTTCATTATAAAGTTCTTTTATAAAAACTTTTTTCACAACTGCTAAAACTTTTCAGCTAATGTGGCTTTTATAGTCCGTTAGCAAGTCCAAATATCTAATCAATCAGCAGATTGATGCCCAAGTTCATGCAGTGTTCTAGCAAGTCAGAATTATACGGAGGATTTCTGATCGTCCGATGTTGATAAGCACGACATTGTTGATCACCCCACAGCCAGTTTGTTTACAGTCATGACAAAGTGTTGTGAGTACTTTAACTAGTGGTTGCCTGTAGATCGTCAGTGATTGCCAAGCTTTTTGACCAAGTCATTGTATCTTTCCATTAAAAAAGTATTTATGAATTTAACTATTATTGTTATTTATTGTAGGGCTTTGAATAACTATACTACAAGTAGAGGCCATTATGTGCTTATCAAACCAAAGTTGATTGGGGGCCAATGAGCTAAATTATCAAATGTAACTTTACGGTTTTACATTTCATAATTGAATGCCAAAATAACCGATAAACTGATACGCGCGACTGTAGAATACCCTGCGACAGTTCTCAGAAAGAAGTACTTTGATTCCCAGACGCGTTAACGCAGACGAACAGACAGACAGACGGACAGACAGAAGGACAGAGAGACGGATAGACAGACGGAAAAGTGTCAATCGACTTGGCTATTGATACTGAACAAGAATATATATATATATACCTGATAGATCATCAAAGATGCCTTCTTATGCCTGTTACATACATTTGCAAGTTCATTACACCCTTTTTGCCCACTTTTAATCGGCATAGGGTATACTAGTGTAGAAACACTTAAGCCTAATGAAAATATTCTTGTGTCAGTCTTATCATTGTTGTGGAGCTTGCTGCCGTGTCATAATAACTTGCAATACTCGTAGCTGTTAATTGACTTCGATGTGGGTCCGCACAAATTGAAAGTACTTCAAAGTTCACTTGGGGTCTTTAATAGTGTTATCACTTGAAATTATTTAATCAACGTTAAGTAGGGATCGTCGAGTGACGAACTGTAAGATACTCTTGCTTAATTTCTATGATTTTCACCTGATAATACGTAAATCAAAATGCATTCTGTGCTGTGATTCGATTTTACTGATGTAGTAACAAAATTGGTTAAAAAATTAATAAGTTTTATTTAGTTCAATTATACATTTTTAAATAATAGTCATGTTTGTCGATAGTTAGCCTTACTATCATCTTAATCGATCAACAATATTTAAATTTTCTCCTTTAAGCATTTATTAAAATAAAAATGGAGTAGTGTATTTACATTATTACTAATTCTTTGAAAACATTAGTCTATTTTTTTCAAATTTCAAGCAGAATGCCTGTGTTGTACGTCGATTCGTTTTGCCAGTCGCAGTGCGCTTCAGATCATCCAATATAAAGACTCCTCCATACAATTGCAGGTACTTTGCCTTCACATGCTTTGCCACAAAGTCAATAACATCCTGGGCTTCTAGCTTGGCTCCAAGTTTCTTGACAATTGCAGCTGTTGCTTCGTCTCCGTTGACTGGATTATTGTTGCCAAAGACACAGACTTCAGAGACTTCGGGCATTTGGGAGATAACCTTTTCTAAATCTTGAGGATAATACTGGTTGCCCTGGTACTTGAGCATTTCCTTTTTGCGATCCACAATGAAGAGAAAGCCATCCTCATCGACGTAGCCCAAATCTCCCGAGTGATACCATAAGTTATTGTCTCGCATTTTGCGAGTTTCTTCCGGATTTCCATAATACCCGCCCCAATATCTGCCGGTGTACACACAAACCTCACCCACCTCATTGGGACCTAAAGATTCTCCCTGTTCGTTGAGTATTTTCATTTGGCTACCGTCTCCTAAGCGACCCACCGAATTAGGCTTTTGATCGAAGTGACAATTTATAGTGCCTGCAGAACACAACTCGGTGAAACCGTATCCGAAAAAGAAACAACACCTTGGGGATAGACGACGGCGAATACTCCGTTGAACTTCTATGGAACAGCCAGATCCTCCATAAAAGAAATAGCGTACACTATCCAGGCAATCCCCTTCGAACTCGGGACAGTTAACCATTTGTGCCATGTGGGGAGGAGCGTGCATCAGATAAGTCACCTTGTATTTCTTAATAAGCCGTAATGCCTCCGCTGGATCGAAAGGCTTGTCCGATATTATGCGTTGTGCACTGCGTACTCCAGAGGAAAGCGTAGCCACAAGCCCAGACATCCAGTCCAAAGTACTGTGTACGTACAACACATCAGAGGTGGTTAAAAAACTATAATAGAAAAGTTGAATACTTGAAAATCCTGCAGATACTATTGATGATATATATATGCTACTTACGGGCTGACGTTTGCCATGGTGTTGGGAATAGTAACAGCCTTGGGAGTTCCAGTTGTGCCTGAGGAGCAAAGTATGGCCAAAGTTTGATTGTTCCCTTGTTCCAGACGTGCCGGTTGAAAGTTCTGTTCCACCGGTGTGGAAAGCACCTCTTCAATGCTTATGGAATCCCCTTTATGGTTCCGCATTGTCACAATTTTCACATTCAACTTCTTTGTTGCAGCTTTTACCTTTTCGTAGTCTTCGCCATCGCAAAATATAATCTTGGGTTTTGTGATATCAAAGAGTTTTTCAATCGTTTCCTGCTCGTAAATTATGTTGAGAGAATGAAATGCAATTCCGTTGAAGAAGCAGCCATAAGCTACGGCCGATATATGTGTAGTATTTCTGGCTATGAGTCCAACTATATCCGATTGCTGTAGATCCAAGTTCCTTAAGTACTTGGCCACGCGCTTGGAATTCAGGAAAAGTTCCTGCCGAGTCAGGACGGTATTTTCGGTATCGGAAATCTTTAGAAAATAATTTACTCCGGTTATAGTCGTACAATTGCAATGATAAACTACTAAACTCACCTGTGCTATTAACTCTGGATGGCGTAGCATTTCATGGAAGATAACCTCGCCAACCGATAGATCCTTTGAGAAATAATCACGTTGTGCCTTACCACTCCATATCTTTTGGTCCGCATCGTAGCTGATCTCCGGCAAGTACTTCATTGTAATGTTCTCTTATTAATACTGTCTAGCAAATGTTGAAATTTTCCAGTAGATGTTGCTTTTTATAGTCTGCAAGCCAGTCCGAGTATCTAATCAATTTTCATATGATGTCTACGTTCATGCAGTATTCAAGCAAGTCAGAGTTATACGGAGGATTTGCGATCGTTCAATGTTGATAACCGTTGTTGTTGAAAAGACCACACTCAGTGTTTTCGCAGTCATGACCAGCTGTTGTAATTACTTCAGCAGGTAGTCATTCTATGCCTATCAGTGCATGTTAAGCAAGTGAGAACGTTATAGTCGAGTGTGCTCGACTGTGAAGAACCCTGTACCCATATCAGTGCATATATACGAAATATCCAGTCCTTGGATTAACTAACACATAATTGTTTACGTACTTAATTAAACACACTAACAAATAGTAATAGGTACAAATGTAAAATGTAATGTTATATAAGTAAGCATATTATTTATTCACCACAGAGGAAAAAAACCTACTTCATAAATACTAATCCAAATTATATATAAATTTGTTCCATCATTCACTTATTATATTAATTCGTTATTATTATATATATAAAATTATAATAATAAATAATAATACTATGTATTTTAATACAATTAACATTGTTTTGGAATGCATTCTATACGCATTCCAAAAGAATGCCATTTGGTTGTATTGAACACCGCATGACATGCGTTTCTGCCTTCTTCTAGAATGCCTTCTGGTATTGAAAATGATAATTTGATTGGAAAAGTGGAGATAACAGGGTAATAATATACCCCTTATTAAAGTTGGTTCTACGGCGCTGTTTAAAATTCGTTTAAGAATAACTACCGGGTTCATTATCAAGTGTTTATTAATAAGAAATTGTCAGTGCACATCACATGAGTGTCAAAAAAGACTTGGTTTAAATAACCACTATAGAAGTCTTGTCAGCAATTTCTGCAGCACTAGTTTCTATAGTCTCTGATCACGAATATATATTTACTTAATGTGGAAGGAGATGGTTTCATCTGTTGCTTGCATTGTCACAAAATTGTTAGCCTCTTTAATTACTTGTGTACAGGGTCTAAAAACCGATAACAAAGTGAACAGATAAGCGGCTGGGCTTAGTTAGCCAAGTTAGTTAGCTGCTACGTCATATTAACTTGCAATTACATTTTCTTGTTGGCTTCGATGAGGTGTCAGGCCTTTAAAGTATGTACTTAAAGTGCACTTGAGGTCTTATATATTGTATCACTTGAGATTATTTAATCAAAGAAGAGTAGGAAGCGTGTTGTAAGTAGACTACTCGACCAATTCTAGTTGATAAGACAATCTTGTGTTATTTTAATATTTATTATCTGATAAGACTAACAATACACTTAAATTTTTATTTCTAAAATGCAATTAACTGGAGAAAAGCTTAATTAAAAATTAATTTGTACTTACATCTATTGGAAAACTTAATCTAACTATGAACCTAATCTATCAGCCAATATAAAATCCTCATTTTATATCCCCTTCGAAAGTTTGAATAAAAATGTATGCATATATTAAGATTGCTTATTTGTATGATAGACTTCCTAATAAACTTAGTAAGGATGTTTTTCTGAACTTTTGGTAGCTTTATTGAGCTTATGAAAAAATATTTAAAAAAATTTTAAATAATATAAAAATAATAATATACACAACTTATTAGTAATACGCATTCGTTAATAATGTTAAATGTTCTTAGACAATTTCAAGCAGAATGCCTGTGTTTCACGGCGATTCGTTTTGCCATTCGTAGTGCGCTTCAGATCATCCAATATGTAGACTCCTCCATTCAACTGCAAGTATTTGGCCTTTATATGTTTTGCCACAAAGTCAATAACATCTTGGGGTTCTAGCTTGACTCCAAGTTTCTTGACAACTGCAGCAGCTGCTTCGTCCCCGTTGACTGGATTATGGTTGCCAAACACACAGACTTCAGAAACCTCAGGCATTTGGGTGATTACCTGTTCTATTTCATGAGGATAGTACATTATGTTCTGGTACTTGAGCATATCCTTTTTGCGGTCCTCAATAAACAAAAAACCATCTGAGTCGACGTAGCCCAAATCTCCCGAGTGATACCATTGGTTTTTGTCTCGGATCTTCCGAGTTTCCTCAGGATTTCCGTAATACCCGCCCCAATATTTTCCTGTGCACAAACACACCTCACCCACCTCATTGGGACCCAAAGATTCTCCCTGTTCGTTAAGAATTTTCAATTTGGTGCCGTCTCCTAAGCGGCCCACAGAATTGGGCTTCTGATCGAAGTGCAAATTTAAAGTTCCCATTGAACACAACTCGGTAAAACTATATGTGAAGAAGAAACCACACCTTGGAGAAAAACGACGGCGAAGACTGTGTTGAACCTCGAGGGAACATCCAGCACCTCCATATATATAATAGAGTACGCTGTCCAGGCAATCTCCCTCAATTTCCGGACAGTTAACCATCATTGCCATGTGAGAAGGAACTTGAATCAGGAAAGTCACCTTATACTTCTTAACAATTCGCAATATGTCTGCTGGATCGAAAACTTTGTCTGATATGATGCGTTGGGCGCTGCGAACTCCACAAGAAATAGTTGTCATAAGACCCGTCACCCAGTCCAAAGTACTATGTACATATAATACGTCAGTTGTGGCTACGAAACTAAAATAGAGATGTTGAAGACTGGATAAGCACGATAGTAAAATAAATAAAGTTTTACTTACGAGCAAAAATTTGCCATTGTGGGACCATTGGGAATTGTCACAGCCTTGGGAGTCCCACTTGTGCCTGAAGAACAAAGTATGGCCAAAGTTTGATTGATTCCTTGTTCCAGATGAGCCGGTTGAAAGTTCTGTTCCACTGGTGTGGAAAGCACTTCTTCAATGCTTATGGAATCCCCTTTATGGTTCCGCATTGTCACAATCTTCACATTCAACTTCTTCGTTGCAGCTTTCACCTTCTCGTATTCGTCGCCATCGCAGAAGATAATCTTGGGTTTTGTGATTTCAAAGAGTTTTCCAATTGTATCTTGCTCGTAATTTATGTTGAGGGAATGAAAGGCCATTCCATTGAAAAAGCATCCGTAGGCCACAGCAAATATATGTGTAGTATTTCTGGCTATAAGCCCAACTATATCCGATTGCTCTAAACCGAAATTCCGTAAGTAACCGGCCACGCGCTTGGAGTTCATGAAAAGTTCCCCTCGAGTCAATACGGTATTTTCGGTATCGGAAATCTTGAAATAATAGTATGGGTTATTATCAAAAGGTTAAAATGAGTTTTGACTTAACTAACCTGTGCTATTAACTGTTGATGGTGTTGCATTTCATGGAAGATAATCTGGCCAATCGACAGATCCTTTGAGAAATATGGAGGCTGTTGTATACCACTCCATATCTTTTGGTCCGCATTGTAGTTGATTTCCGGCCTGTACTTCATTCTAATGTTCCTTGATGAATACCTTCTTTGCAAATGTTAAAATTTTCCAGCAAATGCTGCTTTTTATAGTCCGTTAACAAGTTTAAATATCTAATCAATCGACTTATTGATGTGCAATTCCACGTAATGTTCAAGTACGTCTGATTTATATAGTGGATTTCCGGACGTTCCTTAAAATGCACCTGTGGTCTGATGTGTTGCATCACTAGAAATAATATAATTATAAAAGAGTTGTGTTCCAATTAAGACTGAACTGCCATGGACAACTGATAAGACAATCTTGATTAAATTCAATATAAATTATCAGATAAGTTGAAAATTAAAATCCATTGTAAAGTTCCAAGAACAAAACTTTTCTTATTCGCGTTGGTGGTGTACAAATTAATTTAATATAACATTATATATGTGGTTAACTATGAAGCATATATATCAGCCTAGTACTCTTAAAGTATTATTCGTAATATATATTATATAAATCATATAATATTCATATAACAAATTCCTATTTTATATGCCGTTTCAAGGGCTTGCTGACAAAAAAACTATGCGGATAATAATGCATTTTTACGGATATTTTGGGGAACTTTAAAGAATGTGTTAATATCAAAATGAAGGTGAACAAACATTATCATATATTAAAAGTATAGGTTTTTGGAGACCTTTTTTTATTACTAATTGGTAAAGAAGTGTTTAGCTGGCTCGAAGTCTGTGTGTATTTATTTGTAAATATAAAGTGAATGCCGATTTATTTTGACTGTCATCGGCGGTCGTAACTAATCAAACAAGTTTACATACAAGACGTGTGTAATTAGTGCTGATTGGAGTTAGTAACTGAGTGTAATTCCGTAAGTGTCTGTAAATATGATCGCAGTTAACACTGTCGGTTAGTAGTTAAGTGGTTTGTTGGCTGGTGTATTTATTATATATAGCACTTCAAGGGCGTAGCGTTTTTTGTAAAGTTGGTATTGGTTTAATATTTGTTTACATTTGAAATTGGCAATATCGTCGCTCTTTACGCAATGTATTGATACTGCTGTCTTTTGTATGTGTATTTTTAGCCATTGATTGCTGTCTGATTTGAGTTAGAATATTTTCATTTGAATTTTGATTTTACAGATTACATATAGCATTTGTTAAGTGTAGATTTATGATTACCATTGCAAGGTATCTTGTAAATTACATTACTTTTGTCTATTGCTTGTATTCGACATATTGATTTGTTGAAAAATGTTTGAAGTGTGATCGTAGGTTTGTGTGCTTCTTGTATATTTTGTTTATCGTTAATTATCATCTATTCTAATTCGATAAAGTTATTTGTTCTTAGACATTTCCAAGCAGAATGCCTGTGTTTCACGGCGATTCGTTTTGCCATTCGTAGTGCGCTTCAGATCATCCAATATGTAGACTCCTCCTTTCAACTGCAGGTACTGGGCCTTCAGATGCTTTGCCACAAAGTCAATAACATCCTGCGGTTCTAACTTGGCTCCATGTTTCTTCACAATTGCAGCAGCTGCTTCATCTCCGCTGACTGGATTATTGTTGCCAAACACACAGACTTCGGAGACCTCAGGCATTTGGGTGATTACCTTTTCTATATCTTGAGGATAATACATTATGTTCTGGTACTTAAGCATATCCTTTAGGCGATCCACAATGAACAGAAAGCCATCTTCGTCGACGTAGCCCAAATCACCTGAGTGATACCATAAGTTTTTGTCTCGCAATTTTCGGGATTCTTCAGGATTTCCGTAATACCCGCCCCAATAGTTTCCTGTACACAAACACACCTCACCCACCTCATTGGGACCCAAAGATTCGCCCTGTTCGTTCAGAATTTTCAATTTGGTGCCGTCTGATAAGCGCCCAACAGAATTGGGCTTCTGATCGAAGTGCAAATTTAAAGTTCCTAATGAACCCAGCTCGGTAAAACTATATGTGAAGAAGAAACCACATCTTGGAGATAAACGACGGCGAAGGCTTTGTTGAACTTCGAGGGAACAGCTAGCACCTGCATAAAGATAATAGAGTACGCTGTCTAGATAATCCCCCTCAATTTCCGGACAGTGTACCATCTGTGCCATGTGAGTAGGAACTTGAATCAGGAAAGTCACCTTATACTTCTTAACAATTCGCAATATGTCTGCTGGATCGAAAACTTTGTCTGATATGATGCGTTGAGCGCTGCGAACTCCAGAACAAATGGTTGTCATAAGACCCGTCACCCAGTCCAAAGTACTATGTACATATATTACATCAGTCGTGGCTACGAAACTAAAATAGAGATGTTGAAAACTGGAAAAGCACCATGGTAGAATAACTAAAATTTAACTTACGGAACAAAATTTGCCAATGCCGGACCATTGGGAATTGTCACAGCCTTGGGAGTTCCAGTTGTGCCTGAGGAGCAGAGTATGGCCAAAGTTTGATTGATTCCTTGTTCCAGATGAGCCGGTTGAAAGTTCTGTTCCACTGGTGTGGAAAGCACTTCTTCAATGCTTGTGGAATCCCCTTTATGGTTCCGCATTGTCACAATCTTCACATTCAACTTCTTCGTTGCAGCTTTCACCTTCTCGTATTCGTCGCCATCGCAGAAGATAATCTTGGGTTTTGTGATTTCAAAGAGTTTTTCAATTGTATCTTGCTCGTAATTTATGTTGAGGGAATGAAAGGCCATTCCGTTGAAGAAGCATCCGTAGGCCACAGCAAATATATGTGTAGTATTTCTGCCTATAAGCCCAACTATATCCGTTTGCTCTAAACCCAAGTTTCGTAAGTAACTGGCCACGCGCTTGGAGTTCATGAAAAGTTCCCCTCGTGTCAATACGGTATTTTCGGTAGCGGAAATCTTGAAATAAAAGTATAATTGGGTTATAATCAAAGACTTAAATGGTTTTTGACTTATCTAACCTGTGCTATTAACTGTTGATGGTGTTGCATTTCATGGAAGATAATCTGGCCAATCGATAGATCCTTTGAGAAATATGGAGGCTTTTGTGTACCACTCCATATCTTTTGGTCCGCATTGTAGTTGACTTCCGGCGTGTACTTCATTCTTATGCTTATTGCTGGCTACTTTCTTAGCAAATGTGAAAATTTTCCAGCGAATGTCTCTTTTTATAGTCCCCAAAAAAGTCGAAATATCTAATCATTCGGCATATTGATGTCCAAGTCCATTTTGTGTTATAGTAAGTCCGAATTATCACAACGGTAGTCTGATCATCCGTCGATGATAATTTCTCAGTCTGTTTGGTCGGTATGCTTACAGCGGTTGTCAGGCTGTTGTGATAACTCCGTCGTTTTAAGACTATCAGTGCTGGCAATAAGAATGGTATCATAGCAAAAAAATTAGACTTTACGCCAAGCTGGTTGTATCAGTGTTATCACAATTGTCGGTTGTACCATAATAACGAAAGTGTATGGGTCTGCAGACATCCGAGGTACTTGAAAAGATTTCTGTTGACCTGATAATTCACTTGCGATTTTTATACCCTGTGGGGGTATATTAAGTTTGTTAAATGTATGTATGTAACTGGCAGAAGGAAGCGTAGCCGACCACATCTTGAACAGCATCAGTAGTCAAGTCGATGGAGCCATGTCCGTCTGTCCGTCGGTACGTCTGTCAGTCGGTACGTCTGTCAGTCGGTACGTCTGTCAGTCGGTACGTCTATCAGTCGGTACGTCTGTCAGTCGGTACGTCTGTCAGTCGGTACGTCTGTCAGTCGGTACGTCTGTCAGTCGGTACGTCTGTCAGTCGGTACGTCTGTCAGTCGGTACGTCTGTCAGTCGGTACGTCTGTCAGTCGGTACGTCTGTCAGTCGGTACGTCTGTCAGTCGGTACGTCTGTCAGTCGGTACGTCTGTCAGTCGGTACGTCTGTCAGTCGGTACGTCTGTCAGTCGGTACGTCTGTCCGTCGGTCCGCCCGTATGAACGAAAGGATCTCAGAGATGATTAGAGCTCGAAGCTTGAACTTTGTCTCCCAGCTCTGGTAATATTTATAGGTAGATCAAGTTTATCTTCGCCCCCTTCGCCCATGATGTGTCCAGAAAATTTCATCACGATGCCACGCCTCCTTCTCCATAAATTAACACAAAACAAAAGAATTACCAGAGAATTAGATCAGGAGTGAATTTGAGCGGGTCCCTGTAGAGCCACAGGGTATATTATGGTCGGGTTCTCGACTGTTTGGCCTGTATAGGCATGAAATAATTGAGAAGCGTGTTGTAGTTGAGGCTACTCAACTATTGACAGCTGATAAGATAATCTTCTCGAACTTCCGTGTTTATTATCTGATAGTTAGGGAAATGAAAAGAGACTTAACGAATGAATTTTTAAATCGAGTTTATTAATGTGCTGTAAATATTTGACAGTAAAACAATTAGATTCAATTACATGGTCGGTAGTAGATAGTCTGGTTCCTCGATAATTATAACGTCTATCGAGCGTAGCGAAAATATGGCTGTTATACTGTCATGCAAAATATTTCGTTGTCGTAGAAGAAATTAAGGGAAGTGGAAAGCGTATGTGGCGAGTAGAACATGCAGGAAGTGTTTAGAGCTGCGCGCTAGTTGCAGTTGCAAGATAAATGGCCCACCAAGAGGGTCTGTGTGTTGGAGTCGTGTATGTAGGCGTTTCTGGCTAAACTGATTTCATGCAATTTGGCTGCACAGTTGGCCAAAAGTTGTGCAACTGGGGGAAACCGTAAATTTAGCAGGCAGCTACATTTGTACTTCCTGGCACAGTTTCGGCTGATAGCCAAGGCCAGTTGTGTGTGTGTGTGTGTTTGGGCCAAAAATCAGAACATAAGTGAAAACTTTGGCCAATTAATGGCATCATTGAATTTCCACTTGACTTTTTCAGCTGCCAAACTGGCCGATGACTGGCCAAAGGGCGTTCAATTTTATATCCTCACTCAATGAATCCCCGTTGGCCTTCTCCGTTTTCCCACATCCTGAATGACAGTGTGTGTGTATGTATGTGTGTGTGTGTGTGCTTTTAGAAAAGTTTTTCAGTGAAAAATGGCCCTTCGAATAGATCTTGGGGAGGACCAGAGTCAGTTGGTCGCCATGGCTTGAGCTGGGATAAAAGTGATAAATGAATTTTCACAAAAGTAATTAAAAGTAAAGTAACTAGCGTCGTGTGATGTCTGTGGTAGATAGAAAGGGCAGGAAAATATTTAGAGGAGAAGGTAGGGGAGGGGTGTTGGGGGGAGGTATTGCCAACAGCAACAGCAGCCAAAACTTTGGCATAAAAGAAATCTAATAAGACTTTTTAATAGTTGGCGTGAAGTTAATTTTTAGCTAGGCAGCGAATACAAAACCAAAACAAATGGTTCAAAATTGATGGGAAAACAGTTAGCCCCTTTTGCTACCTCTCTCTCTCTCTCTCTCTCTCTCTTTCACACACACACACACACGTTTCTTTCTTTCTTTCTATCTTTCTCCTAACATTTTTTTATTTACTTATACTTTGTGGGTCGTTAGCCAGCTTATCTATCGCGCTCTAATTTGTCTGGCTCCAAGGCGTGTGATATTCTCTTGTACATTATTATGAAATATAGGGAAATGTGTTCAGTTTAATCAGTTTGGCGAAAAACCAAAGGGAATTTCACACCATAAAATAATAATAGATATTAATAGGAAAAAGTTATAATGGATTAAATATAATATTTTGATGCAAATGAAAAAGAAACATAATATATCATAATCCCACTTGGTTTTTTTTGCTGATTCATTTTAATCCCTCTTCTAAAAAAGGTGCAGCTTAAAAATTATGCATTATATATGTAATGTCGCACTTCAGTTTTCTCTCTCTCTCTCTCTCTCTCTCTCTCTCACACACAGTCTCTCTCTTAGGCTTCTCTAAATTTATAATTCTCAGCAGTTAAATATAAACTGTTGCATTTTAGGTTTTCCATGTCGACATGCTCTATTCATATTTTGTATTTCATTTCCTTCGATGTTGATTAATTGTGTAATATTTCTCACTCACTTACACACACTTTTAGACACTCACATACATAAAAAGTTGAGTCTCTCATTCAATTTCCCTTCTCAATTGTCTATCAACTGTTCATCCTTTGACTTGGATTTGAATTGATGTTGATTGATGATGTTTATGTCTTACTATGGGGACTTTTCCTGCCTTTTTGAAATGAACACATCTTGCGAAAGTTCTTAAACTATTTTACTGATTATTTCAATAATATCTACATGATATAGTTACGTTAACACCATAATATCATGTAAAACCTGCAAGTTTGATTCGAATAGCTTGTTAAACAAAATATTTACACACGCCCAACTATCTATTTATATTAAAGACTTTGTTCTTAAGTTAGTAATTTGTTTTAAGAAAAGTGATACTAAAAAGTCTCCATAGTACATACTTACACTCAGCACACACACACACACCAACAGATACACATACACCGTAGTGACAGATTTCTTTGCAGAGGAAACTGACGTGTTTTTAAAGCTCGTCTTCTTATTTGTTATCATACAGCGTTCTTTTGCCTTAATAAATGCAGGTTTTACTAGGTTTCTGATCGCACGAATATGTGCTCATCTCACGGTGTCTTCACTGGTGCAACTGGAATTTCTGCGACAGCTGTTCAGTCAATACACAAACCGCTTGGTTGCGTTTGGACAGCTGATAGTCCAAAGTGAGCGTTGCATATTCTAGGGAACTGCTGGTCTTGTTGCATACGTTAAGGCAGAAGTCTTAAATACTGCCCTTTCCCGCTAAAAGTTGCGAAACACGAAAACGTGCCGAATACGCGAAATTAAAAGTGACATGGCAAATGACTCAAAAGTCGCCTCAAAAAAGACAGTGTCAGCTATTGCAGGAAATCCAGCCACTCAGTCCACCTCTGGTCAAGTTTCCGCAGCCTCAGCGGGTAAAGCAAGTGCCAAATGCAGAGATGGCTCTAATGACATACCGAGTGCAGCCAGATACTTCAAATTTGTATATAAATGAAATAAAAAATGCATACACAGTAGTGTTGCGTACTTTGTTAAAATAGAATGAAAATCATTTGGCTATTAAATCCTTTAGACAAACATTAATTTGTAGCCACAAAAACAAAGGCGTTCAGCTAACCGAAAAACAAGCCAACGACAAACAAACAAATAAACAAGCAAACAACAACGACAACAACAACAACAACAATAAATAAACTAAGCAAAGTGCTTTTTGTGAATGTTGTTGGGTCAAAATCTGTTGACCACTGACTGCTTTTTAGAGAATCCTCTTCTATCCCAGACACCTCCCCACCCTCTTAAAACCCACTCAAGGCAACCTAAGCGAATTGAATCGAACTAAATCGATGCAGACAAAAGCACAAATTAACAGTTTGATTTTCACGCTAAACAAAACGCAACGAAAAATCAACAAACGACGCGAAATCGATTTGAGTCGAGCCTCAGCTCGAATGTTGACCAAACCAGCAGCAAAAGCGACTGATGGACCTGAGAAGGGGAAAGAGAGAAGAAAAGGGGGGTTAGTGCTAGTGGAAAAAACACTTTGTGAAAATCAACGAAACAAAATCAAAGCGCTATTGAATTTTCTAAATGGCATTTTGAAAGCGGCAGCGGCCAACAAAACACAAACAGAACACAACACAACACAACACACAAGCAACAACATCACGAGCGAAGCTTCTGAGGGTTCTCATAGAAAGGTGAAATAGGTGTAACGAAATGCCAACGAGTTCAAAATGCTTTGACATGTGCTAAAAGGGTACAAACAGCAATAGCAACAAGCAAAACTAAATAAAGAAATTGTAAGACTTGTGGTATAATGATGAAATACCCTGTAGATATCTGTGGTAATATAACAATACTAACAAATGCACTAAATTAAATTTAATTTTTCTAAAAGAACACATATAATTTCCATTTAAAAATATAATATAAAAATATTATAAATAATATAAAAATAAATTGCTTAGCGCGGTTAATACCGGCTCACATCAACTGGTAAATTAAGTCTGATCCAGTCAGCGCTTATCTACTTTATAATAAAATTATAATACCCTTAGCAAGGGTATAAAATCATTCGCTGAACAAAATATGCTGCAATATTTTTGTAACTTTTTTGGGGCAACATTTTGACCACATATGCGGAGACAGAGACAGAGGGACGAACAAAAGAATGAGTGAGAAAGGGACAGGGTGAGAATGAGGGGCACTCACTTGAGTTGAAGGTGTCATGTGTCAGCGGCGTAATCACACCCTTTTGAACGGACTACGGACTGCCAACCTCTGGCAGGTAAACGAGGTTTCGACCTTTGTCAACGAATTTGGAGAACGTAAAGCGTTTAGTTCGGTTTATCTTATATACTTTTGTGGGGTAGGAAAAATAAGCACCACTCTTTAAGTTAAGCTGAGAAATCCTTAAATAATAATGGAATATTTTTCCACTATTGTGAGTTGTGCGACTTTTTACTGAACAAAATGTGTATAAATATTTTAACATTTCTTCAAATGTAAAAAACATTTTTTTTAAATATTTAAAAATAATTGAATTTCAATTGAAGTCGCAAATTTTTCTTAAATTTTTCTCTTCTTGATATTTGGCAATGTTTACGTACAGAAATTGTTGTCGCTCGGTTTTTCAATGGTGTAACGGAAACGGAAACGTCATATGCGTTATATATGTACGAGTATATGTGTATATATAGACATATATAAATATATATATATATACTACATATAAAGTACATATAAAATAACATTTTCTTTGCACTTTCGCAAACTGTGATGCCAAAAATAACGGGCCACGTTTCCTACAAAATTTGTTTGCGTGCCAATTTCGCCGCCAGTTGCATGAACGAAACGGGAGGGAAAATGTGAGGGAAATAGTAGAAAAACTGTGCCAGTCATTACATTTATTGCGAGCACATTCAATATTGAATGAATGGCCCGCTAGGATTTTCTATTTGAAATTAACAATTCAATTTCATTTGCATTTCAATGGCAAAATGTGCCAGGCCCGACAAGTTCGGTTACAAAGTGCAAGTTAGTCGGTCTCTCTCTCTCTCGCTCTCTCTCTCTTTCCATTGACGAGTAGCCAGGCCAATTCTACGTATATTGTTGACTAGTGAAATTGAATTTTCCTTTTGATGTCAAGAACTTATTTAGTACAAGTATAGTTCGCTTTTCGATCTGTGAAATGTAAGCGAGAAATGGCTCAATTTCATGTTGTTGTGCTTTGGTATTACTTTAATGGTTCAAGTCAAAAAAATGTTTTACAGATATTGTGTAGTATGTTGTGATATAGTATAAGAGCTGCTGTTTTTGTGGTAAACAGCTGTCGGTTATACTTGTGTTAGAATACAGAACCTTTAATATATTTACATTGAGTGAAGTCAATTAAAGAGAGACTTTTTGCCTTGAACTATTTGATTATCTTATGTCAAACGATAATTTAGCTGTTAATTTCTAAGATTTATAAATCAAGTTTTGCCTTGTTTTCATATCTTTTTAGTCAGTTGATGCTAATATTTACATATATATGAATACATATCATTTAATAGCGCTTCCTTCCTGAAAATAGTCCATTCATTATCTAAAATTCTGCTTAAAACGAATTTAAGTGACATGAATTCGTCTGCCAATAATGAATCAATTTAGTACATTAATTGAAAATGTAATTGCAATTAATGTTGAATTTACACATATTAAAATGGCACGTGTTTCATTATTGTCTTTATCAGGTTTGCCTAAATTTAAATATGACCCCCCCGAAAATATATCAAATAATTTGAAATTTAAAATCTATACGCAATTTATCAAATATTCCCCATACTTCTGCTTAAATATTCAACAGAAAATCGTATCGCACACACATTTTGCCAGTGAACAAATAAAATATGCATATGAAATACACACCAAATTCGTTTATTAATAGATGGGTATTTCGATGGGAAATCGTTGTAGTTGTTATACAATAATCGAACGTTGAACATTGCATTAGAATATTGTATATAGTATATATACGCAAATGGACGATTGTCAGGTGTTTATGGCAGAAAGCTGTTAGGCTGTTGGCCGTGCTATTTTTGGACCACACTCTCATTTTCCCCACTCTTCGTTGGGCAGCTCATTAGTCGCATTGAAAATTACACAAAACATTTTAACAACAATTGAAAATTTTTGGCATAATTTATGTTTTACGTACAGTTTTACGGCAACTGGTCGGCAAACGTTGTAAATAATTAAGCCAAGCAGGGCAGCTAATTCCCAGCACTTATTCAGATTCCCACACCACGCATACAGAGTGAGTTGGTGTGTTGGTGTGTTGGTGTGTCTGTGTGTGTGGGCCATGTTTAATTATTCAACGAGCAAATGAAGCATACATGAATCCGTGCTTTGAGCAGGCGTGAAGCTGTAAACCTCATTCGCAAAACTTTACTTGAAAGCGTACAATCCAAATATAAAAACTTTCAACATACATACATATATATGAAGGAACAAGAAACAATTGGTAAAGAGACATTCAGACTAGCAGTTATCCTGTAATTAAACAAGAGTATAATCTATTAAGATAAAATCATTGCTCTATAGATTATTTATTTTAATTAGTACATGGAAGGTAAACAAAACGGAAGACAGTCTAACGTAGAGGTAGAAATAAATCTAATTTAGATTATAGATTGTGTTGTAGTAAAGCATATACAACTCTTTCTATATTCCAATTTCGGCATACCCATTCTTTAACTCTTCATTAGTACAGAGTATAAAAAACAAAGCAGTGTACATCAAATGAGAAGGGAAGACCACCAGTTGTGGGTTGGGGTAGTTAACAGACTTCAAACCCGCCTCATTTCTAAATCTGCATCATTTTAATTTCATATTTTCTTGCTACCATCACTCATTTTCCTTTTTTTTTCTTTTCATTCTCTGTTGCTTTCTCTGTTCGACTTGTGGTGAAACTTTTCCAATACTTTATGTGCTATTTGTGTTGCGTTATGCCTACTGTTTCTCCACTCAACCTGCTGCTGTTAATTGTTACAACAACAACAACAACAATAACAACAACAAATGTCGGCAAGTGGCAACTTCAACTTTGGAGCTACACTGCATTTGCCGAGTAATTTTATGAAGCGCATAATTACGCAAATTAGCATAAATGAGTGCCAGGCTATCAGTCTATCGCACTCACGCCTCGCAAAACGGCTATACAACCGCCTATATCCATCTCTTTCCATCTCTCATTACTGATTAAAAAAGTGAAAAATATGAGAAAAAAAAAAGATGTTGTGTAAATGTTTAAAAAGCTTCTTCTCTTTTTTTTTTTTGTTTGGTATAAATTATTTTTGCAAATTTTATTTAATGCCAAATGCAAAGAAATTAAAACAAGCGATGGCGAGATGGCAAACAGACCGAAGTGGGAATAAAGGGTTATGCCAAGGAGGGAGGGGGGTAGTATGTTAATGAGCTCGTGTAAATAGACAAACAATGGCCAAAAACGGGTTGGCTGCAAGGAGTATCAACTGCCTCAGGACAAAACGACAAGAACCCAGAGAAGTAGACAAAGGAATGGAGAGGGGAAGAGGGGGAGGGGGGGAGAGAAAGAGAGATGGAGCGAGGGCAGTGACTGCTTCAAGTGCCATGCGAAAAAGTTGACTTGGCCCCAAAAAAGTAGTTAAAATTTACCAAGTGAAATTTGAAAATGAAAATGTTGCCGGCTCGCATTTTATAGCTGAAATGCCATCAAATTTGCATGTTAAGCAAGCGCACTGAATGGGCATCTGGAGAGGCAGCAACTCTGCAGCTAGAGAACTCTAGAGAATAATGCGAGAAATATATATATATATGTACCTTATATAGTGAGAGAATGCTCCAGTGTGCTTCAAGATAACGCTAAGAAGATGAAAAACAATAGAATAGAGAGCCGACAGCAGAATTGGGTTGAGTTTTAAATAAGAAACAGATTTACGGATATTGTCACTCTATAGTGTTAGATTAAACATCATCAAATCCGTTAGTTCTCAAATGCCAAGAGAAAACCATAAAGATGATTTATCACATATTTTAGATATTTAGAAAACTCGCAAGAAATTTGTAGTCTTTTATAACAATTGTCGTTTATTCTGTATTTATTGTTATAAATATTAAAAATAACCTCCTGTTTTGGATTTTTAAAATATGTATTATATTTGACTCTTATTTCATTTGATTTTAAATTTATTATTCAGTTTGTATCTAAACTTGTTCGTTTTAAAACATTACAATTTCTGTTCTATGGCATTAAAATTAAATAGTTCCTTGATTACAATATAAAGCAAATTATTGCCCTGCCATTAAGACTTTGACTTGACATTGACTATGAATATTCTCAATTTTGTCCTGCAATCTAAATCAATTTTGTATGAATTGCTAGTGAAATTTAAGACAGAAGGAAATACAATTTCGAGAGTCTGAATGCTGACTTAATTGTGCTGAATTATGTTACAATATTCCAACAAATAGCATGACATTGAAATCAATTGTTTTGCCACAATTCCAGCTATAACTACAACTACAAGTAATTCCTATTTCAAGCTCAAAAGCCCCATGACCTGCGGACTACAGCATAAACCTCTCAGGCAGCTCATCATTCAGTTCCGCTGAGCATAATTAACTCACCGACAGTAGGCACTCCACACACACACACAGGACCACACACATAAATCATTAAAGCAGCGTTAATTGTTTGGCCAATGCTTCTTAGCCTTGGCTGTCAAATAGGCTTTATTGATGGGCCGCTGGCAGCATAAATGATTTGATTTGCTTTGCTTTGCTTAGTCTTAGTTTTAGTTCCCCTACGTGGTCAATCCCTCGACCAATGCCACCACCTGTCAGCCGCTGGGCACTCGCGTCGTATTCGCAATGCGATCGCAAAGGTTACTTGGCTTTGATTTTTGGACTGCAAATGAGCCAAGTAGGTTACCCACCCCAAAGTCAACAAATCATGTGGCGCAAATGTTGCAATGTTAACAACGACAACAACAACAACAACAGCAACAACTACGAGAAATGTACATGTAAACGCCTAATATGTAGTAGCTGAAACATAAACACGAACTCGAGAGTTGCGAGTTGCGAGAACTGCAAATGTCGTCGTAATAATTCAATTTGGTGTCATTGCTGGGCTGGGTTAGTTGTCTAATTAAATTGACACATTGACAACTTCTTGCTCATTAGCTCTGGCCACAACAACAGCTGCAACATGGTCAAAGTCATGTGTTAGTTCGTGCGAGTTAAATGTCGCTTTTAGCTTGTTGTATCGTACGTGTATGTATAAATAACACATGTGTTTAGTTTTGTTTAGTTTATAGATTTGCGTTTATTTATGATATCAAATACTCCCCAAGGGAAGACCTCCCTATTCTAACTCCCTTTCTCTATCTCTATACCACTCTCCTCACACACACACACACACACACACACACGCAAGCGTCTACACATAATAAGGCAGACGTTAATAGGCAACACATAATAAATCATCACAGTCGCCACACGTTGGTCACTCGCTCAGGTCAGTTTCTGTATGTGTGTGTGTGTGTGTGTGTGGTTGTGCGTGTGTGCTTATATGGCTCTTTTTATGGCCATATCAGTGTATAGTTTTATGTACGTGCACACAGCGAAAAAAAGCACTATCAATTAATCATTTTTTTATATAAAAAATTGTATTTTAATTTATTAGTTAAACTTTTTCTGCATAAAGCAGTTTAAAACAAAATGAATTGTAAATTTATCAATTTAAATATGATTTTTAAAGTGTATTCTTAATTATAATGAATAATAGTATTTGTATTAAATAATATAATGCATAAAATATTTAATCATGGTGTCTTTTAAGATCTTTGATCAGGTTTATGTATAAATCCATCGTAAGCTTTCCTTAATGATTTTTTAAGCTAAATATTATTCGTATATATACTCCATTGCTTAGCTTGTTAATATGCTGAGAATTTAGTTAATTAAATTAAAATTAAACAAAAAATTATGTGAATCTAAGAAAACTTATTTTTCTGTTATGTTATGTTTTATTAGTGTTTATTAAATTGTTAATTAATTCACGCTAAAATCTATTTTTAATCTATTTGCTAAAGGACTAAAAGTCATATTTCTTACCTCCAAATATACTCTAGAAATTGTATTTTAATCTTGCCGGCAAAGTGAACCAATGAACTGCAAATATCAAAATATATTTTGCTGCAAAGTATTTCATTTCTTAAACTTTGCAAAAAAAAGAAAATACAGACGAATAAGTGAAAGAAACTTTGCTGTTAAAAAAGATACAGAAATACTTGTGCATCTTTGTATCATCATATTGAAAAGGAATGAAAGCTACAATCGAAGTGAATGATTTCTTTTTCTCAGTGTATGCGCAGTAAAACTAACAACCACGAGAACAACAAAAATGTCCATGTTGGGCAGCGGCTGCCCAAAAAGCAAATTATTTATATATAAAAAATGGCACAAAGCATTTTGTGGCATAGCTGAGGATGAAGAGGACGAGTGGGAAGTGGAGAAGGAGGTGTACGAATAGGAAATGGAGGACAGTGGGTACAACAAACGCGTGATTTATTTACTAAACGTGCAAAAACCTCAGCAAAAATTACAAGTATCAGGCGGAGAAAGCGGAGGTGCAACTCAGAGAAATGGAGAAGTTGGTGAGAGAAGAAAAGTGAGGGTAGGCAGGGGCAGATTTCATTGTCTGTGTGCGTTGCCTTGTTCATAAATAATAATTCTAAGCCGCCAACATGCACAGTAACATATGTTATGAGATTGCATGTGTGTGTGTGTGTGTGTGGTGTAAATCCATGTGTGTGTGTGTATAAACCGGCAAACGCATTTGTCACAGTTGAACGCCGTTAACAATGTTGCCGTCGCTCATACGCCCTGTGAACGCCCGCCAGTCGCACCTTAATCAGCAAACGGTGAACACAGCCAAAGGGGGAAGGGGAATGGGGGAAAGGGAATGATGACGATGGCAGTTGATAGGTAAGGGAAGGAAATCAAAGGGAAATCGCTTCAAGCATCAGCTGTACAACTCCTAAGCACTTTACACAGTGTGCCCTGCTTTGTTGCCGATTCACATAGCTCGACGTTTGCACTATGGATTTTTGCTTCGGGGTTGCGATTTCTGATTGTTTGTCTTTGGCTGATTGAGCGGATTGTGCTGGACCTTTAATGGTCATAAATATTTAGGCCACTAAACAAAAACTTACGCTCCAATGCATAACCCAAGGACTATGATAATTTGTCTAATCAGCGAGCGTAGCTGCTGAAGGGAGGGAGGAAGTATTGAAATTGAAGCTGATAAAGTTTGCTTGATTGCAAAATATTAAATATACCTATAAAAATTCTGTTTAATATTTGAATTAATAAATAATATTTGAAAAATATTCTAAATAAATAACTTATTTTAAATATATAAAAATCTAACAAATATGTGTAACAATAAAATATTATTTAAATTGAAATTGCTATAATAAAAGAAAGTCTAAGCAGACCTTCTGTCATGGGAATCCCTCTAATGATTAGAGTTACTATTGTGAAGAAAGGGTCCCTTTTTGTAATTTATTAACTATTACTGAATGTGTTTTGTTTTCCCTAAAGACAGTCGTATTTTATGAAGGCGATACTTTTCTCTGTGTTTCATACCCGAAATACTTAATCTATTTATACCTATTAAGGCGAGTTTGAATACTTTATCACTCTCACTCACTACTCTTTTGACTCATTTAATATGGCTACATCTTCATAATTTGTAAGTTAGTTTAATTATTAAAAAATTCAAAATATTGCCTACAACATTTTTAACAAATTTAAAGCGTTACTTCAAATTGAAACATTTTGTCAGAGCTTCGTTGGCATTGCCAACATTATCCTTATCTAATTGAGACACAGGGCCTATCTATCATTCTCCCCGTGCTCGTAAGCATTTCCCCAGCTAAACCGTTGAGTAATACCCACCGTATAACCTAAGGCAATGCTAAAGCTCTCAATCATGTGAGCTCTTCAATCGCATCGGCTTTTTGGCCCACGTAGGAGAACAATTCAAGTAATTCCCCGAGTTGCCTCAAAATGGCGCTGGCACTTCTCATCAGTATGGGCCATTATTTATCTTTTACTCCTTTGAAGGCAGCAACCAGTTACCAATTCAAGCACAGGTTCCAGCTGGTTTCCCATATGTTTGTTCTTCTTACTGTTATTGTTGTTGTTGTTGTTGCTGT
The DNA here is from genome assembly GCA_958299025.2 of Drosophila histrio. Lineage (NCBI taxonomy): Eukaryota > Metazoa > Arthropoda > Insecta > Diptera > Drosophilidae > Drosophila > Drosophila histrio. Next base: position 15,308,982 of record OY282580.2, read on the forward strand.
TGGTGTTGTTATTGGTGTTATGCTCATTTTGAAAAAAACATTGCGTAGGTTTTTGGCGGCTGTTTCCTATGGCGAATTTTTATGACAGCTTGCCGGAATTTTTCCCCCGACATTTTCGCTTGGTCTTTTGCCAGGCAAAAAACACGCGCGACCCGGAAAAACAAAAAACAACAACAGCAACAACGAAAAAAACAGAAGAAAAATAAGAAAAATATCATTGAGCTCGCTCGTGCACACAGCTTGAAACAACATTTTGTTCCTAGCCATTAGTTTAGCTCCGTTCTCAGTTCAGTTCAGTTCAACTCAGTTCAGTTTCGGTTCAGTTTCCTGCTGTGCGTTGTCCCCTCTCCTCTCTATCTGTCTCTTATACACACGCACACTCCTACACACACACACACACAAACATACACACCTTTAAGTTATAGCTGAACCTATTTTTTTTTGACAGAAGGGAAAAAGCATTTGTGAGCCATTTTCCGCACGATTTTCCGCGTTAAACCCTTTTCAAAAATTGACAAATCTATTCAGAGGGCGGGAGGGGGGTACTTCTGGCCTGGTTTTCAATGAGAATAGCTGTAGTCTAATTATGAGACTCCTGAGTTATATATATAGCCTATGGCTCGATTGATTTTGTTTCGCTTCGTTTGCTGCATTGCAATTTCGTTTCTTATTGTTGTTGCTGTTGTTGTTTGCATTGGTGTATTAGTGTTTTTGGCCCAAATATTTGGGCCCGCCTCGGGCTGGGCCATGTGTCATTTTGGACATTTGTTTTGGACAAACCCCCAAGTGGACTGGCCCCCTTTTCCTTTTCTCTTTCGCCTGGACAATGCATTCAATCGTAAACGAGCTGCATTGGCCGCAAAACAAAAACAACAACAAAATGGGGAAAAAAAAAGAAAACGAGAATAGAAAATAAAAAATAAAAAGAACTGAAAAGCTTAAAAACCTAAAACACAAAAATTGCGGCCTGGCCGCCATCAACAGCAACAGCAACAACTACAAACGACAAACGACAACAACAAATAGCTCCACTCGAGTTGTGAGCTGTGTGCTAAACTTCAGCGACAGTAAACTCTACAAGTACTCCGCACCACCCTCCCCCCCTTTTTTATCACCCCCCCTTGCCCACTTGTGACTAAGCCTCTGCTTGGCAGAGTCCGTTGTGCGCTCTGCAAATATGTTGAACATGGCCGCAGCCTGGTCCTGGCCCATTGTCCTTCTGATCCTGATCACTGCGCTGTGCATTTTAACGCTGAGTTGTTTTTCACAGTATTTTTGTTTTTCTCTCTCTCTTTTGTTTGATTTTGTTTCGTGGTATACCCTGTAATTAGTTTTATGTATACAAAGGTAATCGAAGGTTTAACTGTGGTAATAAATTAAGATTCTTACTGAGTTGCAATAAGTATAAATTTCTATGAGCTAACTGATTATTAATAATCGATTAAGAGCTGTATTTGTTACGTTTTAATATAAAATATTTTAGAATATTTCCATAAAAACTCATAAAGAGATTATCATTACTATATATTATATTTATCCAGTAATGATAACATTTTCAGTTGAAAGGCATTTTCAATAAATTGATTCACATATTATATCATAATTTATCTAAAATTGTTTACAGGATATTTTAACTTTGTGTCGAGCTCTTGGCAGTTGCATTTTTTGCCAACGTATTCTTTTTTTTTTTTTTCTATGCTTTTGTTTTGTTGTGCGCTTTGTTTTACTTGCGCTTTAACTTTAAATGAATTTCTATTATTTTTGTGTTTATTTGAGCTTTGCAGTCGTTGCTACTTTTGGCCATTTCCCACGTTCCTCTTCGTCGTCTTGCCCGCATTAGGGTTGTGTGCCAAAAACCTTGCCATTTCCAACCTTATCGTTGTTGTCGTCTGTTGCTGTTTTATTCCGGCACTCATTGCTGCTTAGCCATTGTTGTTGTTCTTGTTGTTGTTGTAGTTCTTGCTGCGTTGTGTTTGAACAAAACTAAATTGGTATATCCGTTTTTATTAAGCAACATTTCCGGTTACTCTCGAGTGTTTGCAGCAATGGCAATGGCAATGGCCAAAGAGATGGACAAAGATGCCTTATGGCAATAGATGCCCATCGCCAATTTTGTCTCCTCTCTCACACTCATCCCCACTCTTTCTTATTCTTGCTCTTTCTTGCGCTCTTAACTCTCAGCCAGTGACAATTTTTCATGTTGTTGTCAGTTTTTGCTGGTCGTCGGTCGACTTGGTCCACTTGCCAGTCAGCTCGTTAGTTTTGTCTGCGTGTTTTGCTCTATTTCGTTGCTGCCTTTAATTTTTCTCCGCCTTTTTTGAGCTATTTGAGTATGGGAAAGACGTATGCGGCTTTAAGCAAAAGCTCATTACGTATACGCAGCGTGGTGCACGTAGTTAACGCTCTACCGAGCCATGGCAATTGATTTGTTTCCACGCAAAAACCGAAAGAAAAGCAAACCAGACTTGTCAAACTGTACGGATGGGGCGTTTACGTTGAAATTAAATTTGTTGTCAATAAAAATGCAAAAATTTAAACCACCAGCGCAGCAAACAAAAAGAGTAAAAAACGGGTTTTCCACTCTGTGGGGTTTCTGTGGCCGTTGGGCAATCGCTTGTTGCCTAAATGCCAGCGCTTATCTCAATGAAAATCCACAAGGACCTCATAAATATGTATGTATGTTTGGGTCGATGCTTTGCAAAAACCTTTTGCTGTGGTCAGAAATATTTAGCCCGGCTCAAACAGCATGCCAAGCTTACGCTTCTCACTCGCACACACACACACACACACACACCCACTCTGACTGTCTGTCTGTCTGTCGGTCTGTCTGTCTGTATGGCACTCGGACTGCGTCAAGGCGCCAGATAGTTTCAAAAGTGATTTGGGTACACTTTTGGGATTTGGTTTTGCTTCTATCGTCTGCTCAACGGCATATTAAATTAAAGTGTTCAGGGTATCACCTCATGCTGCATTCCTCTTCCCTTCCCCGCCCGCATTCTCACAAGCAAAAGTGTCAGTGGCAAGTGTCAAAGGTGCCTGTTTTTAAATTATTCGCACAACAAAAATAACAAGAGCAAAAACATGACAAAAATTTGTTAGAATATGCGTTTAGCCACAAAATTTGAGATAAGTGTTGTCCTTGTGTTTCCCCCCATTCCCTCTATCCTTTATTCCCTCTAACTCCTCTCAGTTGTGGCTGCCTGGCAAATGAATGGAAGAGTTCTGACCAAGCAACATACCAAATTATGCAGAAAACTAAATATGACAGCAACAAAAACTAAATAATAAAACACTGAAAACAAAAACAAAACAGCAAAATGGGTAAACAAAAAATACAAGAGACGAATATGTGAAAATATAAAATCTTCTTTTTTGGGGCTAATCTTACGAAATATGCATATGTAAGTAAATATTTCGTACACATGTTCTCTATTCTTTTTGTGTTATTTTTTGGCTAATACTGTTGACTTGGGAATTAAACAGTTTTGCTCTTGAATTAAATCAATTTTCCTTGTGTCTAATGAAGGATGGGGAAGAGTAATCAGATAATTTTAGTTAGGTAAAATTATAAACTGACGGATTGGTTAACTTTAAATTATTTGTCATATAAATATAACTAAATATATTTAATTATTTCAAGGTTTAACGATGTGGAAACTAGAAGTTTGTATTTTAACACTTTCTTAATTGATGAAAGGAATTTTATAAATATATGAAGTTTGTTTAACTCGAGTTTGTGGCTTATCCAATACTTTTAGTTTAATTACATTTTGAAATGGAACAGTTTGTGCAAATATAAATTTACTGAATATTTATTTCTTAATATTATATTATATTATATTATAAGTCTACGTTTTTAGACCATCAACTGTGTCGTTTTATTATGCATTACAATATTATTTTGTACTTAGCTGAAAGACAATTTCAAATTGAATAAACTCCATTTGAAAACTCTTACAAGCCATTGACAAATTATTAGAAAATTGCACATAATTGCATAATAAACAATAAATATGTGAGTAATGGATGAAATTGTTAACATTTTTTGATGCAATTTTTTGCTGCACTTTGGTAATTAAACAAAGGCGAGCACTTAATTAAATTTTTGCCATCAAAGTACAAGCTGCAAAAATTTGTTGCAGCAAATGAAGAGGCGAACACGAAGGCCTAATTAAAAGCATAATTTAATTAAGAGGCGGCAGCTGTTGGCCTGAAAGTACAACAAGAACAACAACAACAACAACAGCAAGCGACAACAAGCGACAACAGAAAGCTGCAGCAAGAGGCAAGTTGTGTGGCATATGCCACAAAACAAGAACACATACTGCAAAATGGTCAAGCTGAGTGCATGAGTGCATGTATGTGCGTGTGTGTGTGTGTGTGTGTGTTGTACGTGTATTAATGCAGTCATAAATTTTGTGGCAAGTGCGGCAAGTGCTGCTGCAGTCATTTCTGTAGTTGTTGTTGCTGCCGCTGCCGCATGTTGTTGCATGTTTCGCAAAGTGTCGCACAAAAGTATGCAACCGAACAAACTGAACAAACAAACAAATAGTTGGCATTATTTAATTTACAACAAATAATGTTTCATGTTAAACCACATGATTAATGCACTCATTGGACGGACGGACGGACGGACGGACATGTCTTTAAAAGCACGCCTCTTTTCAATTGTCGCACAATTTATGACAAATTAAATGCACATCAATGGCTGGCAGTGGTTAACACACACACACACAGCAATAGTCAGACACTTGCAAACCGCATTAGCAAACAGAAAATTGTCTTAGAGCTAGCCGAATGCCAAAGATACTCTTCACAAAGATACTCAACATTCTTGAGCTCATTATAAATGCTTGAAGTCCTCAGATCTATGATCAGAAGCTTATTCTCTTTCTTCGCCTTACTATCCTTTCAATTTTCCTTTCATTCCGCTCAATCTTCCTTTGTTTTTAGATCTTTTATCCTCCATTACAAATATTTTTTAGTATTTTCCTGTATCTGTCTATAGATATCCTCAAATTATTTATTGTGTTATAAAAAGAATAGAAACCATAAAAATAATATATAAAAATAACTTCTATTCCTTATTCCAAATGCAAATCAAATTAAATTTAAAGCTCACAATTTGGACTTGAAATAAACACAGTTTTACTATAAGTTTTCCTATTTTCAATGCTCCTTCGAGTTTTATATTCTAGACTGCTTATCAGCATAGACTCTAACTATGAAATACATAACGATTTATCTCATAAATATGACTAAAAACAGATTCTAACTACAATTGTTTCACTTTAACTTGATATGCGATAGCCATTTTCCTTCTCTTCTGCCATAAATTGAAAGAGAATATTAAATAAATTTCTGATCACACAAATAAACATATAAATTCGATGCTTAATTTGATTGGGTAACAATCATAACAAGATTATGCCAACAGCCTCGGGTAGAGTATGTCGTAATCTGCGGTTACTAGGCTTTGGCTTTGGCATTCCATGCCATCTCTATCGTCCATCGTCCATCGTCCATCGTCTATTGTCTATTGTCTCTTTCTCAGCGTGCGTGCCTTATTGACTTGGCTTTTACTGGACAAACAGAGCCGCAAAAGTCAATTGTGAGAATCTCTGGCAGCGGAAATGAACGAGTCCTGTACACGTGGACACCAACAAAAAGGGACTTACCCCTTGGGTGTAGAGTCCCTCTAAATGACGACACAATATAAACTGTGAACTATGCGACGTTGATTTTTCATTTCAATGAGGGAAACTCTGCTGCAATTCTTTTTGGCCTGCATTGTCCTTCTCCACCTCAGTCAGGCACTGTTTGTTCATTTGTCTTGCTCTAGCAGTCTTTAGCCATCTATCCATCCATTTATACCTCCCCCTTTCTCTTGTTTTGTGTCCATATCTGATGTTCGTGTTTGCTCTGATGCTGGCCGCATATAAATCCAACTGCGTGTTAGTCTGTCATGGAATCCAGTCCCAGTGAATCTTTGCTAGGTAAGCACAGTGAACGCACAGCAGTTCTGCCAGCATCACAATCCAATCCCAACGCAACGCAAAACACAAACCAATTCAAAATCCCGCCCCTTATTTCCTCCTTCACTTTCCACACGTCCCCGGCCGCTGTCTGCCCAGTTTAAGTTTCCTCAGTGTGCACTAAATGTTGTTGATACGGTTTCCGTTTGTCTAAAGCTCCATGCGGCACTTAAGTGAACTTTAAACACTTTTATTAATGGCATATTATGTAATATACGTGCTCCCTTTCTTTCTGATCTATATATATAAATGTATGTGTGTATTTGATGATGGAGGGGGTTAGCAAAGGGTTTATTTAATGGGCAACTCGGCTCGCCAACTTTGAAACATTACTAGCTGCAAATGGGAAAGGCACTGCGAATGTTTTAATTAAAGTGAAATTGGGTATTCTGAGTGGCAATCCCCAATCCACAATCTCAGCTACCAACAGTCAACAGCTAACAGCTAACAGGCAACTCTGGCAAACTGTGCCATCTCTGGCTTTAGCCTTAGCCAGATGTTACGCATACGCAGCGTAAAACTTTGCCCATGCCTCTTGAATACGTATATGTATGAACTTATCTTTAGGTCCAATAACTATGTGAGCAATTATGCAACAGTTCTGACTCAAATCTCTAAGCTGGTAAAATTATATAAAACTAGTATTTCAAATGCCAAGCAAGTTGCAAACCGAAAATTATCATCAATTTTGAGTGTTCCTTCAAGATTAGTTCCTTTAGATTAGTAAAAGACTTGAGACAGTCAGAAAATTAAGAAATATTCTATGGTCAATGGATAAGGACTAAATGGAACTGTATAAAACACTTTTTGAGAAACACTTAAAGGTACATTAACACTTTAGTCTACATATTTATATATTTGATTTAATAACTTTTGAATTATATTTACCAATAATTTTTTCAAGACTGTCCAGATACAAATTTACGATTTTATCCATATTTTATATTTAATAGTTTCTTCATTGTTAGAGCATTATCTAGTCGTCTAATGCTTAAATCTAGTTCCACCCTTCAATTGCTATAATTGCCAGCTTAGTCGTCATTCTCATCAGCCTTTCGTTCCGCCCCCCGCTCCCTCTTCCATTCCCCATCCTCATTTCCACTTCTGCTATCCACCACTCGCCTCTAATGTCGTTAGCTGGAGCAAGGAATGGCGAATGTGTGGGGGGAGGTGAGGAAAGGCTAAGCAAATACTTTGTTATATCTCTCATATTACGCATACGCAACGTTTGCAGTTAATTTGCAAAATGTTTCACATGTTGGCATTTTAATGAGTTGTCTCGGCACTTTAAAATCTAGCATGCTATAGCATAACCGTTCCCCCCCCCCGCACTATTCTCCCCTGCCCAGCACATTATGGAATCGTTTCAGCGACAGGTTGCAGTTCGCTCTTGAGTCTTAACAGTTCTTTGGTCAACATCGATAACCGTGCAATTGTTGCTACTCTGCCAATTGGTACTCTGAGCACAATCGTAAATATTTCTCATTGTGCATTGCTTATTGCGCATTATGTCATGCAAATATTTGTCACAGCATTTTGTCATCCTCAGTTTGTTCTCAGTAAGCTGCTCATTGAGTTGCAGCAGTTGCATCATTTTCTGCAACAACAACTTGATATTGTTAAATGTTTCAGCTGCAGCCATATGCTGGCCACACACACACATATACACTCACAGGCAGACAATAATCTAGTGTCCAAAATAATACACAAAAGGCAACTGCGCTGTAGAGTTGCTTTGTGCCTGAGCTCTAAAGACTTATGACATTTGGTCATAACATCAACAAGAAAAATAACTCAAATAACAACAACAGCAGTAGAAACAACAACAACAACAATGCCCGGCATGTCAGCAGCACATTACACGGCCTCCTTAGTAGTTGATTTTTGCACAGCAATTGCTGTTGTTGTAATTGTTATGGGCTGAAATTACAAGCGAGGCGAGAGTCTAAGAACGAAGAGGAAAGGGGCTAAAAAGTAATATATTTTACAACAGCAGCAAAGGGCGAGACTGCATATTATATTTATGCCGTTATGCCACACAACAACAACAACAACAACAAGAACAACAATTGCAATAGCTGTTGTTAAAAGCAGAAATTTCGCATTAAGCTGAAAGAAAAGCAAAAGCTTGTGGATTGCGGGAGGGGTACAGACAAGTTCAGGCCACAAGTAAACGAGCCAAGCAGCTTGTTTTAAACCTACACACACACACACACACACATGTATGTATGCATGTGTGAGTGCAACTTACATTAGTTGTACTCGTAGCTTTGGCAGGAGGCGCCGGCTGGCAAACATCTTCCTGTTGTTGTCCTGTCGCTTGTTGGCCTCGGCGTTGTAGCATGAAATCTTTTTAAATATACACCCACATATATGGAATATACTCCCACACACACACACACACACACACGCACACACGTGTAATACAAATAACAACTGGCAGCATTGCCATAATTCTTGTCTACGCACAAAAGTATGCTACACTTTATACGAGTATGAAATAAATAATTACAAACAAGTCAAGCAAGTAACCGCAATGTTGTATGTTGTAGAGAAAGGAGAAAACAGGGAAATAAGAAGGTAGAAAGAGTCTCTCCATAATGCAGTTGGTTGCTGATTCAGTTGCAGGAAACATACGTCCACGCCGACAGTGCTAAAAGTGCATTACACTGTGCCAAGTATCCTGTTTGAGGAGCTGTATTTGCGAGCTGATGTTAAATTATGTTTGTTCTGCGGTTCATAATGAACCCATTGCTTGAGATGTGCCAAATAAACAGAGATAAAGATATAATAAAAAGAGATGTACTAGAAATGCCATTTACTTCTTCAGAAGTGTTCAAGAGTCAATTCACAATAATGTCTTATGGTTACCATTGAACAAGAACGGGTTACAATTGAAATCAGGTTAAGGAATAACAACAATTACAGTGAAATTAATAAGATTAAGATTATAAGAAAATAAACATATTATTAAACAATATTATGTGTGAAATATAAAGCGAAGATTTTAGAATGAAGGCATTAGTTACCAAATGTTCTTATAAAATATTCGTAAAATGCTTATTTTTTTCTTCGGGCACATAAGCAGATAAATGTAAAATATACATATGTGTTTCTAAACTTTGTTTTAACTTATTTCCACAGTTATATTGCTGTAAGATTGAATGATCTATGTGAATATCTTATTGAATGCAATGAATCCATAGCTATTGCCGAATTTAGATTTAATTTTTGATACAAAATGTTCTGTGTAAAGCCAAGCAAACTTCACTAACAATACATATCGATAATTGGGCAATTTTTCAGGTTCTTTTAATACAAATTAAGCAAGGCAAAAGCAAAATAGAAACACTTTTATGTTCTGTTGATAACTACGTAGTAAGAACAATAAGAACTCTGAAAAAAGAGCTCCGTGTGACACAGCACAGCTTTTCTCTCTGTGCATTTCTGGTTCGTCTATGATTTTATTTTCATTTCTGTTTTGATTTCGTTTGGTTTATGGAGACATCAACGTGCAGTCACCATACTCCCCCCTAGCAACCCTCTCAAGTCTCGAAGAAACCTCAGGCAAAACAGAAAATTGAGCAAAAAAATGCAATGCAAAAGTTTTTCTTATTGCCGTTGTTATGTGTGCGTGTGTGGGAGGGAGTTTTTTTTTTGTGTGTGTTTGTTTTGGTTGGCAGACTTTTGACTTGTGTTCGCCGGCAAATGAACCAGCAGGACGACAACCTCAAAAGTCAAACGACCTCCCTCCCATTGCTGCACAAAGACCCCCTTCGGAGGGAAGTGCTAGTGAGCTGTGTGCACTTGCATTTATGAATGTTTAAGTACTCGAATCTACAGCAAGTTTCACCAAAGCAGCAGCACAATTGAAAAATTCATAAAGCCTCCAGAGAAATACATAAATGAGTGAGACGGCAAGAGGAGTGAAGAGAAGGGAAACGAGAGAGACGAAACTTTGTTCTCAGTTGACTTTTGTGTGTGTGTGCGGAAGCTCTAATGATGGTTAATTATTATAAGTCATACGCACACACAAAACTGAGAACTGAGAACTGAGAACTTTACATATTACAGTTTGGCAAGCACAGTACCACTGCCATAACATAACTGAACTTTTCTTTATTTGCCAAGTTGCGTAAACAAAGTTGATTTACATTTAAAAATTCATCGAGTTGAAAACATTTTAAAATAGTTGTTAAATATGTTAAATGAGATCGCTGTCGGCTATTTTGGGGTCTGTGTAAAAAAAACAACACACCTCTTGTTTACCAAAAAAAAAAGAAAAAGATTTACCTATCAGAGATTTTCATTTACCTTTCTATTACACAGTTTTTAGTTCCTGTACGCAAAGTTTAAGGGGTATTTTAAGTATTAAGTATCAGACAATTATAAAAAAATCAAATAACCAAGTTTTTTTAGATATTTAATAATTACTTAGTTGAAAAATCTCTATACATATATTTTATATTTCTAATTTGAAACTTGCACTACCTTTGAATAAAGTCAAAGATACTTTAATTATTCAAAAAAAATATATATGAAAACTGAGTACTAAGTAACTTTTAGTCGAGTAAAGTCAACAGTATCGTTTTCATATGTTTTTATCGCTTTTATATTTTAATTTCGTGAAAATCAACTTAAATAAAGCAAATGAAAACTATATTTAAATGCATATGAAGTTTACATAAGCTCGAATATTTGGGCAAAGGGGCGTGGCTGTGGCAGATGTAGGGCAGGGGCGGTGGTTAGTGGCCGGCAACCGTTTATAATTATTTGCATAAAAATATGCAAATCGTTTGCCAAGGTAGCCAACAACAAGCTTTGAGTGTTATTCACAGTTTCGCATTTGCTTTGCTCTCAGAGCGCTCCCTCCCTTCTTACATTAATTTAAACCATAAAAAATTATTTAAAAACAGATGGCAAAGCGGTTATCATAAATTTTAATAATTATATTTACGTACTTTAAAGCGTTTAAAAAATATAGTAGAGATATTTTATCACTAACTTTTGATTGAAAAAAAGAAAGCTACAACATCCTATTCAAATATTTAATATTTTATATTTTTCCGGCATTCCGGAAACTCTACTTTAGTTTCACTATACTTTAATTTTTATTAACTATTGTTAAAATATAAAAATTGCAAACATTTTGTATATTTTTGTTAGCTAAAAGCTTATAATACTACTAATCTTAGCTAAGTTAGCAGAATCAGAAGCATAAATAAATCCACAACTAAATGAAGAGATATGATTGAAAAGAGTTGTAAATACATTTGTCAGCATTTAGGCAAACAAATGCTGCAATTTTTAACATTTTTTAAAAATTGTTCTCTGCTTTTTGCGCCGTTTTCTTTTCATCATTTTTTTTAGCGGGTCCACAACAGCAACAATTGCAATGTTAATTACAATAACTCAGAGCGAAGAGTTAACAAAAAGTTGGCAGTAAAAAAAAGGAAGCATTTCCCCGCTTTTGCAGTCTCTGTCTCTCTTCGCCAACCCGTCGAAATAAAGGGAGCGAAAAAAAAGTATAGCATACATTTGCGGGCGGCAATTGAAAATACAGTTGCCGGGCAGAGCACATTGAGCTGTTTGTTTTATGCGGCAGAGTGAAAAATCTCAACACAATATCAAATGCATGTGTACACATTGCGCGTTTAGTTCTTTTTTTCTTTTTGTTGTATTTGCAAGCTTTTCTTTTTTCCGATGTCTGCAAAAAACTGGACGAACAATGAAGAGCAAGTAAACAACAAAACTAACAAAAATATAATATATATATATATATAAATATATATGTATATATTTATATGTATGTACATTGTATAGTTGAAACAGATTTGCACAAACAAAATGCATGTGGGTGGTTGGATGGTTGGGTGGTTTGTGCGGTGGGTTAAAAAACTGGCAGGCAGACAAATTAAAACTAAGCGCTGCATGTACAAACAACTCTCCCAAGGGGTTGTACTCGACCCAATGGCAGCTACTCGACCATTTGCTCCATTTAGTTGTAGACACACACACACACACATACACACATACGCTGAGCTGTGTGCTTAGTTTCATTTGAACTGTAAAACAAGCAACCAAAAGAAACTCTGCAATAAATTTGACCATTTCATTTTGCAAAAACCATTTTTATTGCGTTATCGAAATCGATTTCTCTACAATTTCAACAATCATTATTTTCCAAATGGTTTTCTTACATTTTGAGACACAACAACTCGAGTGTTAAAGGGGTTTCTTATGGTAATTTAGCAAATGAACTATATTAAAAGAGGGGATAATGGATAAGTAGAGAGTGCTCAACAGCAAGATACTCAACAAACACATTTGTATTCAGATAGATTTAAAATAGAGTCGTGAAAAGATGTTCTTTCTGACTCTTCGCTCATTTTCTCCCAGAAGCTTTATCTCTTTATTTATATGCCCAACTTTACGATATGAAATGCAGCTTCCTCTGAGCATCTCATACAACACCACACACACCTATTGGTTTAATGGGTATAAAGCGATGTGCCGTGCATATCATAGCTAAGCAGGAAAGTTTGCTTAAGTTGATTTGATTGCAACCCTCATAAATATGTCATGTTAAATTTTAATGTAATTGAGTCGAAAACCATTTGGGGAACACTTTGCCGCACTCGTCGAGAACTACTCGTTGTTTCAATTTTGCCATAGATCTACAACTCGGTTGCTTGTGCTCCGTTGCGTTTCGTGTGTGTGTGTGTGTGCATTATTCATTTTGTGGCGTAGATTTACAATTCGAACAATTTTACAATATTTTTAGTATTGATTGCCGCGACTGTTGCTTCTGATAATAAAATAAATCAAATCAATTGAGCAAAACTCGCTCGCGGATACATTTTCAGAATGCGAAATGCCTTTTTTCTCCATTTCTCTGTCTCTTTCTCTTTCTCTCTTCACTCCACTCCACTCTATCTTTCTGCGCTGTCTGTGTGTGCTTTTCGGTTATTTCTATTTGAGTTTCTGTGTTTGTTGTTGTATAGGGTTTAAGCTCACACGGCGCACTCTTAATTAAATGTACGCTCCAAATTTACACAACCAAATTGCATTGCCATGTAATACCCATTCTGATTGTTCTTCTTGTTGCTTCCACATTCATGTTGCAGGTTGCCTGTGGCTTTGGCTTTCGCTGACGCCGAGCGGAGCAGACGAATCGCTGGACACACGCGAAGGCGTCGATCTGGTGCTCAAGTGCCGTTTCACCGAGCATTATGATTCAACTGACTTCACCTTCTACTGGGCCAGATGGACCTGCTGCCCTACATTGTTTGAGAACGTGGCCATTGGCGACGTGCAGCTCAACTCGAATTATCGGTAAGTCTGTGTGTCTGTGTGTGTTTGTGCCATGTCCTTTTGTCCTGTTAACTGTTTGCTGCGTGTCTGTTTGTCTGTGTGTGTGTGTGTGTGTGTGTACTGTGTGCAATGGTCTGATAAATCACAGGCGGCCTCATAAATTTAACATTGATGGCCTGTCAATAAGCAGACGAAAAGCTAAAGGCAGCCTCGACGGGTGGGTGAGGAGACGCCTGCACATTTATTTAATTGCCTGGCTGACAACGACAACGACAACGACAACGACAACGACATCGACACTGAGTGGCCCAAGGATCGAGAATTACACTCAGATGACTTCCCCCACTTCGCGCAGTCTCTATCGCATGTTTATTGATAAAAGATGAAAGATGCGAAAGTTTCGCGATGCGTTCAGCTGTTAAATTTATTAAAATTGCCATTGGCAGCAATATGGACAATAAGGACATCGATGTCATCGCTGGGTTGTGTACATCATTAAATGTTCATCTGGCAGCCGATAATTCATAGCCTGCCACGCCTAGAAACACGTCGACGACCTCCCCGCATGCACTGTAAACAAAACGATGGCCATTGCAAATAGCCCAGGGGAAAAGGGGGCATAAAGTGGTATAACGAGGGGACAAGGCAAGTGTTGGAGCACAAAACGTGGCCATCAGACGCAGCTGTTCTCCGTGTCGGAAGCAAAAGTAAAATTATTATTATAACATTCGCTAAAACAATGGGCGAAAACAAAACCCAAAAGAAAACTGGAGTCCTAAATTTAACAAAAGAAACAAGAACTCAATTGCGTAATAAACTATTTAAAGTGAATAAAGAATGAATGAATAAATTGGAGTAAAGAAACTTAGAGCATTAGATGTTGGCAAATTGTGGGATGACTTTAAACGTTTGTGTTATTTCATTATAACTATGCAGTGTCTTTTATTAAATTTTACTTTATTACATTGTATAGAAACGCCTTTGATATTTGGTAACAACATGAAATTTAGTAAAAGTTTCTGATTTTAAAATTAAATATATATAGAGCTATTTATATTATTTTTTATTTATATATTTAATTTAAGTAAATTTCTAGCTATATGTCCTTAATTGTGTAATATTTATATAATAGTTTTAAATCTATCAATATTATATTTTAAATAAGTGTTAATCACTTGGTATTTTTATACAAATCCTTAAGTTACTATTTAAATGCCTTAAAAATATTTTATTTTTATTGTTTAATCACAATGAACTTTTATTGTAAATACCAATTACTATATTATTGGCTTCAACTATAAGATAAAGTAATCATATCTAAGCTAAAAGTCTCCAATTTATTCCACTGTGTATAATTGGCAACACATTGCGTATACGCAACTTGATTAAAGCGTGAAAAACTCATCAAGCGTTGTGCGCCTTTAAATGGCTGTTTGGAAAATGTGGTGAATGTTCGCCGTTGCTTGATTCTCTCATTGCTCCGCTGTCCCGATTCCCGATTCCCGCCCGCCTATTTATTTATTAATCATAATAATCATTTTGCAGCGCATTTTAAGCGTGAAAAACATTCAATGCGGCGTATGCCGCAAATCGCTTGGAAAATTTTCAACAGTCCACGCCCACAATAAGAGACAATCACACAAAAGAGACAGCAATACATAGAGAAGGAGAGAAAGAGAGTGAGAGATATTACACATGGTACATATAGGCCAGATGATATATAATATATGGCCAAGAATGGCAGCCGCAGAACATGCAAAAACAACCAGACAGATCGGCAAACAAAAGAAAATTATTGTAAATTTTTGCTAATCGCGCGTTAAACAATTTGCTTGATTTATGTGCACTAAGAGAGTGGGCTAATGGCGTTACCAGAAAAACATCAACAGAAGCTATAAAGAGCTGCGAATATAAGGCCAATAGATACCCTGTACTAAAAGGGAACTCGAAGAGCGAAGAAGCTTCCATCAAACGGTCTTTAGCCAGGTTTTCCCCGCAGAAGTTCACTCATGAACCGCTATATATATTTTACTGATTATATATAAGTATATATATTATTTTAGATAACATAACTACCCGCCTCCCTTAAGGCAACAGAGTATACAAATGGCTGCCTGCATTTGTGACACAACATCGATGTTTTTCGATGGAATTTTTTATTGCTTTTATCCAAATATTGGTCAAAGTTTGGAAGCAATTTGATTTGATCCTTGGCTAAAACACAAAGGACAATCACAATTTCAGCGGATTTGATATTAATTATCCATTTCCCCCCTTTTCCTATGTATGATATATGCAAAGGGAAATAATTAAATTGCAGCATTATCACCTGACAGCTGACCGTTCATGGAATTTTGTAATGACTGCCAAAGAAGCAGCTTTCAATCAACGCAGTCTCGTTAACTGCTTGTGGATGATGGATGTCAGTTTGGTCACTGGGACTGTGGATCTGATAGCTGACCTAAATATCAAACACACACACACACACAGGGAGAATTCCACACCTCAATCACCCTACTCAGTGTGTCCATTTGCACTTTGTCCTTTTCAAAATTGTCATCTGGATGACATGAAATTTGCTTTAGGAACGAATTCACATCGACAAGAGTATTCAGCTGTTCCATCTCTCATCTCGGTCTGACAAATGCGTTACTTTCTTTTTTATTTATTCTATTTTTTTTTTTATCTCTTGGAGAGCCTCTGTTCCTGTGCCATGATATTGGAATTTTGTGTTCAAGTGCCGCTAACATTTCGGAAACAATCAGAACACATTTTTTGTTTTTTCTTTCCTTTTCCTAGAACAGATGAAAATTGCTGCCATAAGAGCGACAACAAAGAGGTTTTTGCCTTTTCAATTGCGTTAAAAAGAAATTTAATATGAAGGCTCGGGAACATATCGATTTTTTTAATTTGGAGGTTCGCTCAATTTGTAAGGAAACCAACCGCCAGGGGGCGCTTTTTGTGTCTTTGTTGTGGCTGGTTGTGGAATTTTTTGTTTAAGCGAAATAAAACCAAACTGAATTTGTGCTCCTGCGGTGGAAAGAAGCAGCACCCAGCAGGATACGGTATCCATCAGTGTAAAAATTGCTCAATGGGCATTGACTTTTTGATCTATTTGCTTTCTAAAATGTCAAAGGGTAGCTAAGACTAAGTGCAGCAGTTTGTTACATAGGTTAAGGGTTATAAGGCATTTAAGTTTGACTTTCAGTTGGTTAGAATATAAAACTCATTGTTAATTGTTCATTTCTAAGCGCATACTTAAAATTATTATTATATACGATAGTATTTATTTGATTTTGCTTACTGATTAATCAACCAGCGTTGACTTTAAATATTTGTTAATATATTTGTATAGTATTACAAACGAGTTACAAGAAAGCCATATTATATTTTATGTTTTTAGCAATTAAGCTAATTGTTACTTACCGAAATCCCCATTGTCGACAATTTTGTTGGGTTTATATCTATCGTATTTAATCACATCGTTATCCCTCGCTTCTTCTATTTGTTCTCTAACAACAAAAGGGCATATAAACTTCGTTATACAGTTGCAAATTTGATTTTGAGCCATTTCTTGCTTCAGGTTTTTTTCTCTCTGTGTGTTTCTTGTCATTGTAGTAGTAGGATGCCAGTTCAAGCTGACACATTTCTCATTTTGTGATGGATGTGCGCAATAATTTTTGCTATTTATGCAAAAGTCGGTTGTTATCAATGGCAGTCCCAAAAGGAGGCGCGTCACAGGGATACAGCTACAAAGCTACAAGCATAACCCCAAGGCCCATATCTCGCTTTCGATATCTCTCTTTTATGCGAATGCGGGTCAACATTTAACCTTTACCTTGTGCGCACACAGATACAAATACTGATGTAGATACAGAGACAAATGCCTAGATCAGAATATGTGTGTGGCAACACGTGTTGTATCCGATTCGTTTGACTTCTGTTCTTTCCGCGCAAACCCCTAAAAACTGACAGACACACACATGTCGCGATGGGGGCGTTACATCTATCAGCGCCAGGAGAATATATATATATATATATGATATATATGATATGTGTATATGTATGTGTGTGTGTGTGTGTGTAGGGGAATGGCAACACTTATGCAAATTGAAATGCAAATAAGCCTGGCAACCGACGAAGCGACTCTCTGTTTGTCTGTCTTTTTGTCTGTTTGTCTGTCTGTCCTCACAAGCTTACCACAAAGTCAGACAGTCCCAACGCGAATTCGGATTCTTTGTTGGTTCTCACGCTTTATTGAATTCATTTAAAAAACAATTTTTCATTTTGGCTGCCGTCGACAACAACAACAACAGCAACCACAACAGGAAGTATTTCTCTTGGCTGAAATGTGCCCCTTTTGTTTATAGGATGCCTTGAAGTATGCTATAAAAAATGTGACTGCTGCTAACATTCCAATTAGCCTTTTGTTTGGTGTCAATGCAGCCTACAACCCAAAGAAACATTCACAAAAAAAAAAAAAAAATGAAGCCAAAAAACAAAAACCAAAGAAGAAAAAAGGAAACAATCGAGTAAACAGGGCTTCATCTACAGGTCCTTCGGGCAGCTATTAAAAGCATTGAAAAGCTGTCTGCAGCTTTGTTTGCCTTTTGGCCAGAGAATCAAGCAAGCCAGGCCGAAACCGAGACCGAGACCGAGGCGGAGACGGAGGAACACGGGCGAGGAACACGCCCCGTTGCTTACAGTTGCCTTTTGTTTGGCGCTGTCAACGCCTAAATGTATGCTCTTCAAAATGTGCACGATGTGCCTACCGCCTACCGCCTACCCCAAAAGACAATTAAACTCTTGTTAATGGCGAGTAGCAATAAAAAAGGACAATAGATAAATTGGTCCCATTCAGAATGATGTTCAACAGGCCAAAAGCAGACAACTGCCATCATATAAACTGTTTATATATGTGTTTTGCATCACATTGAATCGAAAATTTTTACTTGTTTCCTCAAGTACTTGAATCACATTTTAGAGGAGAACATTTACTCGTTTTTGTGTTTATATGTTATACTTTTAGTTCAAACATATCCATGCAAAGTTTACTTTCTGGTATAAAACTTTCGAGTACTTGGAAACTTTTGGTGAGAATTTCAGTAGCTGAAACTGCAATAGAATCTATTTTTTATAGAGAGAGTTACTCGTACATATTCTAACTCTGAGACTTACCTAGTGTAAGGAAACACAGAGTACCATTTTATATTTCCTTTTGTAAATATAATATTTGGATTGTTCTAAATTCTAAGTGCAGAACAATTTAATCTTTAAATATAAATATAGAAATTATTGAAAATTGTCATAAATTAAAGAATTGTAGATACTCTTTTGTGGATGCCAATTAAATCGTATATATCTGATATATGTCTATAGTTAAAGTCATATCAGTATTTGATAAATTTACAATTTAACTTAAATTCAAGCAAACGATTCCAACTCTAATTTAATTTAGGAAATGTGCCAAATTCTTACGATAATTAAATTAGATTTGCAAGCATTTAATTCATTTAAACATTGTAGATCTCAAATCATCACCTTAATGCCCTTAAATTCCAAAACAGAGTTAAATGTTCTATCCAAAATAAAAGGAGAACCTTTTACTGCCGTCAAATACGTTTCAAGCTGGGCATTAAAAGTTGCTGCCTGCAACGACTTTAATGAGTTTACGCGTTGCAAGAGGGGAACAACAACAACAAGACCGAGTTCAGGTTGAGGCTCAGTGATTTTCCAACGGATTTCAAACTCAGGCCAACTCAGAAGCTGTGGCTGTAACTTGCACAGTTTACAGTGTTTCGCCATGTGGTCTTCTGGCTTGTTGTTGCTGGCATTGCTGCTGTTTATTGTTTTTGGTGCTTTTATGCTGCAGGGCGATGTGTAAATTAATTTCAACCGCTAAGCTTAATTTAAAGTTAGCTAAAGCCCACACACGCACAATAATAATAATAATAACAACAACAGCCTTGCACTGACCTTCTATGCAAATAAGCCTCAGCAGCAATAACAATAACAAGAACGATAGCAACAACTACAACAACCGCAAAAGCTGGCAGGCCACCCGTCGTCCCGTCATGTGAAGTTCATAAAGTTTCCAATGCCTCGCTTCGTTTCATCGTTCCGTTCTCCGTTCTCCGGACAAACGCAAAAGGCAGCAGCAGCAGCGACGACGACGCCGGAAGTTGTCCGCTGTACGAAGTGCGACTTGTCAACGTGTACTTCCGGCCACCGTCCTACGCCACAACAGCCGCAAAGAGACAGAGAGAAAGAGGCTCATTCCCGAGTCCACCCAGGAAACAGGCGCCTCGGTCTCGGTCTGCGTCTTGTTGTAGGCTTCAGTCTCGTCCTCGTCCTCGTCCTCGTCCTCGTCCTCGTGCTTCTGCTTTAGCTCAGGCTCAGGCCGGTTCCCCAGTTCCCTGTTTCCCCAGTCAGTTATCAACTTTATGAATTATTCAGTTAAATTTTCCCCTATTGCACTCCCTGCTGTGGACACGCTTGATATGTTACAAGCTTTAACCATTGTCAGCAGTTTAAATCCCAAAAATATATACATAATTAGGCTTAAGCATAAACGAAGTGTGATGCAATAGTGTTGAAGTTGATTTAAGTGTTTAAGCAAGTTAAGACAATTGACTTTTGAATATTCCGTAATTAGTTAATTAATTTAAAGAATATGCAAAAGTTGTGAAAGTAAGTTTGCTAAGTATATAAAGATTATATATGTGCATTATTCAGGGAATATTTTATTCTATAAAGACATAATTATAAATATAACATTGCTTGTTTTTTGAGTAATTTTGTAATTATGTATATTTGATAGCAAACTTGTATTTTTGTTTAAGGTGTGTTTTTGTCTGGGGTATATCATTGTTAGCCTTTTTATACTTTCATTAAATGTTGTAAATTTAGATAACGCATTTAAAATGTTAGATCGAACAATATGCTTTTATAAATGCTTGACATATTTTCGTAATTCAATCTTCTTCACTTACTTTCTCTCTACATATATCAATTTCTCCCTTCCTTTACTTTTTGTAATATCTCTTGATCAGATTTGAAGCATCGTAAATAATTTACTTGCTTATTATGCTTGTAAATATAATAATATTCTCAGCTCAAACAGGCATCAATAATCTCACAAGACGAAAGGTACGCATATTGCGCATACGCCGCGTATTGCAGCAACAAATTTAAATGTAAACCAAATTTGTTGTTTATTCAACTGTTGTTGTTGTTCGTTCCTGTTGTTGTAGTCGTCATTGTCGTTGTCCATGTTATAGCCGGCAGCAGCCTTGACAACTGCTGCTTATTCCTGCTGTGTCTTCTTTCGCCTCTCGTTGTTGTTGTTGTTGTTGTTATGTTTTAGCGTAAGTGATTTTGAAACACCTGCTTAACATGTTGCAAGGCAACCACCAGCAGCAGCACCACCTGCACCACCAACATCACCACCTGCACCTTCACTATGTATGTTGTTCCTCTTTTTGTGTCGACATTTATTTAGCTGGCTGTTGTTGTTGCTGCTGCTGCTGTTTGCGGTTGCCGTAACGCAGTTTAGCCAACTTAGGAGGCCAAAAGGAGCAAGATGAGGAGCAGGAGTGGAGGAAGCTGGAATAGCAGCAGGACGACAAGACACTGCCTGGCAAGGAAGCCATTAACAGCCTTTGGGGCTTCTGCTGTCGCTTGTTTGCTGCTCATTTTCTCTGCCTGCTGCTCCTTGACAGGCTCTTCTTTTCTCTCTCTATCTCTCTCTCTCATTCTTTCTCTCTCTCTCTGTCTCTCTCTCTCTCTCTGTTTCTCTCTGACTGCCAACCGACTGCTCTTCTGTTACCATAAACTTGGTCGTTGTCGCACATGCAACTAACATAAATTTTATGTAATAATTTTTCTAATCAGAAAATGAATACACGTCGCGTTGTCGACCATGCTTCCTCTCTCACTCTGTCTCTCTTTCGCTGTCCTGCTTTTACCTGCTGCTTCTACATTTTAAATACATTTTTAAATGCTGCAAAAAACGTAGCGCGTGCTGCTTTGTTGTAGTTGCTGTTTTTGTTGCTGTTGCTTGTCATTCGCCGTTAAAATCAATTTACGACAAAATAAACACACGCATTGCGAACAGTGCCACGCCCCGTTGGCACCGCCCCCTCCCACAATGCTGAATGTTTGCACTGCTGCGCTGTTTGTTTGTTTCCTGTGTCGTCCGCGTCCGCGTCCTCGTCCCCTCCCCTCGCCTCAAGTTCAATCTTCGCCACATCCTGGCTGAATGTCATGTCAGTGGCAGAGTTTGAGAAACAGACCAGGAGACGACGATGTCAACGTCTGCCGATGTCACCTTTAATGTAGAAACATTTTTATATATATATAAATTCTTTTTGCTCGGCATTGACAGACAATGAGTAGGGAGAGATCTCGAGGAGGGGGCAGCATGTGAGTATCCCGCACAAATTTCTCTTTCTCGCTTATCAAAATTGGCTTAAGGACCGACATGCGACCTGCAAAGAATTTAATGTGTCTCGTCTTAAATGCGTTTAAAAGGTACTCGTTATATGCCAACACACACAAAGCCAATGCAAACTAGTTTATGGCCAGATTTATGGGGTAGCTCATTAAGTGCAAATGCCAAACTTAACTAAAAGGATGCAGCCAGAATACGGACTATGATAGACAGGATACAGGACATGGCATACGGAGACGGACACGGGGAGGAAGCAGATGGAGCGGGCTGCTCATTAAAATGCAGCACGCAAAATTTGATAGCAGCAACTAACAGGGCTGGAAAGAGAATAGGGGGTAGAAAACATGATATTACCAATTCAATCACTAATAAGATAGTAAGGCAACTCCTTGCAGTAGAGTGTCTTAAATCGGAAGGATACTTAAAGCACTTTCCAACTGAGACTATTAATGAAAACAACAGATGAGTCTATGAAAATGTATTTTAAATCAACTACATTAAATTTACTATAGATTATTGTGTAATTATTATATAGTTTATTCAATGACATTAATGACTGCAATCTTGGAAGGTAATTGGACTAAAAAAGAATCTAAATTATTAACAAAAATACAATAAATAAAATATTATAAAATAAATTAATGAGATTATTTGGTAAATACCACAAATCTATAGTTATTTTTATGACAATTGCATTGGAAAACCAATGAACGAAATGTCTCTGAAATGTCAGAGTTATCGTTGTTAAGAGTCACAAAAATTGACTGTCATAAATTCATTTTCAACAATTCAATTAGTTATTGGTTTAATTAATAAAATAAATAAATGTAAAAAATATATTTTATGCCTTTTCGTTGAATTTAAAAATTAATTTAATTGAATTTAATTAATTTATATTTTATTTGACTCTTTCAACAAACATTTTGACATTTGAAGGCAACCGAAGTTGGTTTCAGGAATACCGGCAATTATATCTGATATTCTTTTGAATTTTGGAACTTGCCTGATAAAAACCAAAACTTGTTTAAATATTGTCAAAGTTAATCATATATTCATTGAGGAAATATATTAAAAGGGATGCTAATAAAGGGTTTTAATAGTAGTAACAAAAACATAAAGAATAACTATCTTAACACTTTCTTATAAGAGATTAAGCAATAATTAATTTTCAAAAACTACATATATTTTTCTGCTATTTCCCTCTCACACTAGAACTCTACTTCTTGCTACTTCCTTCTACCACTCAAAGTTAACATTTCAAGCATTTTAAAATTGTTGTGCAGCCCTGGGAGCTGTCAGAAATCAAAATGGGAGCACAGAGAAACGATGAAGCTGCCATAAACCTGAGAGTAATTAAAAATTCAACGCAAAATCAACAGCAAAAATCTGTTAACTGTTAGCTGTAACCTGTTACCAATCACTGAAGGGAGCTTCCAAAAGGTGCGAACCGGAGCTCCGGAGTCAGGGAGTCTGTGACTGGGCGAGTGAAAATGCCGCAGGTGCAAATACGTAAAGGGAAGACGGGGGGACTGTCTGGTTGAATTACTTGAAGCTGGTTGTTTTGGGGCCACCAATAACAACAACAATAAGAAATAAATACTACAAGCTGGTACCAACAACGTTAAGAGGGGTTGTTCTCTGTGATGTCGCAAGACATAGAAGGCGAAGGGGGAACGGCAAGGGGCAGTAGACGGGTAGCAGCTGCGAACGCTAGTCGATGAGGGCGCCGAGTGTCAGAAATTATTGCTCCCGCGAGCATTGTGAAAGGCAAATAGTTTGACGGCGGGCAAAACACTAGCAAAAACAAACGATCGCCCAGAGGCGTTACAAGAACGGACAGTGGGGCAGTGAGACAGTCAGACAGTGAGACAGTGGGGCAATGCCAAGGGTTAAGGGTCCCGATGACAAGCGACGCACTGCCAATGATGATGATGGCTACGATGATTAGAACTGGCAAAAGGCCTCCAAGGAGCAACATCAGCCGGTTCTGTCCATTGCCTTAATTACGTGCAGATAAGAAACGCAAATATGAATACAGCAACGCCTTCTGTCTGCTGCCTCCCACTGGCCTGCACAATGCCGCCGCCCATCCACAAATGGGCCAGTAGACAAGTGTTGTCCATGGCGCAACAGCTGCGTCACTAAACGCCCGGGACATAAACATAAAAAGTCTATGAAACTGTCATAAAGCAGGCAATAGAAGTGAACGACCAACTCGTAGCTACGGCACACGCCTCCCCATCTCCTCCCCACCCCCCCTATCCTCGGAAGCTCCTCCCTGGGGTGTCACGGCATTGGCCTTGTCCCGGACAGAGAAACTCATTTGTAAGGCGAGTGTCATAAAAAATTGCCAAAAGAAATTAGACGAGTCCTCTCCAACTGTTGTGCAATGTGCGCCTAAAAGCGCGCTTTAAAATTGTTCAAGTGACCCACAAAGCGAAGAGGAAGAGGAACTAACACCGTGTGACTCGACCAGACACAAGCTCTAAGCTCGTTTAGCAAGCACAGTCGAACCTAGCTTAAATAAATCTCCTTAGCCAAGTAGAACCAGATATTTTCCATTACTATTTCCTGAAATATGATTCTGAGCGCGTTTTAATCTTGATCATATCCTACAAATATTGAAAGATTGGTAGACTAATAGACACAGCAACGAATTGTGTAATATTATATTATTTTCAGAAGATCCTTATAATAGTCTATCTCTTACAGTAAAATGTAAATTATATTAGTAAAAAGTAAAATTATATTAGAATATTCAATGTCCATTAATTTTGTTATCTAAGAAAACATACTGGAAATTCCCTTGCTTTCACAAAAGTTCACTTTATTTAAGCTACACTGTAATTCGGAAGCCAAGCGAAAAATTATCTAACAACATGCCATAGTAAATAGTAGGAGAGTAAACGATGCAGGGGAGGCACAGACATGAGACATGGCCAGCTTAGACGGAGGGCTTTGGGGGTCTTAGCCATTTCATTTTTAGCCTTGTTGCTGTCTATGTGTTGGTGTGTGTGTGTTCTGTAAAGATTATGCGCTTATAATGGGCCGCAAGTTTCCTCGACGGCCATGGGCCGTTTCCAAATCTCTACAAAATTGGCTTTTGAGCGCACATAAAATGTGTAAAGCGGGGAACCGAGTGTTACAACTGTTAAGCAAAGGCGCATAACAGCCCAAAAGTAGATAACAACAACAGTAACAACAACAACAACAGCAACAAGCAGAGCAAGCCATAAATTAGAACAGAAACGAAGTGAGTGCATTGTGTATCCGCATCCGCATCCGGATCCGCATTCCGCACTTATATGACCCGGCCATGTGTGCTCCATTGTCCCCCCGCTGTCCCCCGACCCCCCCTTACAGTCCCCAGCTCTCAGTTCCCGCATGAGTCGTAAAACGCAACATAATGAAACATTATAAAAATCATAAAAATCAACATCATATTTATGCACAAGGTCCGGAAACGCAGGAGCGTAACAAAAAGAGACAACAGCAGAGGAGAAGGAGGGAAAGGGAGAAAACTGCTGAAAGCTGCAAAATATGCAAAGTGACTGACGAAACATGACGCAAGAACACAAAAGCAAACCAAATTGTTATGATTCTACTTATAAATATCGAACTTTTTGTACTCTCCATTAAGGATTCGAATGAACCAATTGAACGTTGTGAATATATATATAAATATAATTCAGCTAGTAAAAATATTGAGTATATTATATAGAAATTAAAAAAATATGCAGGTTCCGAATAATAATAATTATATATAAAACTGTTATAATAATAAAACTGTTATATTATTGTCATACGACTGTTGTAGAGGGAGAATGTGGAACAATACTGACTAGGAATTTTCAATACTCAAAAATTGATTATATATCTGCCGTAAAATTGGTACACTATGTAAATTAATTGTGATTCGTTCAATAATTTTTTTGTTTATTATCTGAAATAATTTAACGAGCTTAAAAACCTAAGGTTTATTTTATTTGCAACAATTGAACATTCCAAATTCCATTTGCTGAAGCTAAAAAAAAAAATACTGAAAATACCATTACTTAAGTTTTTAGCATATACCAAATATGAGTATCTGAAATCTACAAACATCTTACCAAATTTATAATATCTTCTGTTGCTGCTATAAATATGCAAAGTGTCCTCAACCCAAACACAAGCACACACGACTCTTAAATTTGCTGCGACAACCATATTGAGTGTGAGTGAGATAGAGGGAATGCGTGGCAGACGGCAGACGGCAGAAGGCGTCAATGCTCGTAAATTTGGTACTGCTGCAATTTCTTCGCACAGATTATAACTTATGAGACATGGCGGCCAGCAGCAGACGCAGCGAGTGCATGAGAGAGTGAGACAGCGTATGTGTGTGTCTGTGAGAGTAGGAGAAAGTAGTCTAAGCGCGGTCTGTTTGTTGTTTTTGTTATGTACATTACAGTAAATAAGCGTGTGGCGAGAGAGCGAGACAGCATTAATGTTAGCCAGTGTTGCCATAATTTCAATAATTCAAATAGCTTATTTCATAAAAATTATATAAAAATAAATAGATAATATAAATAAATTATAACAGAAAACGAAATAAATTAATTAAATAGTATATGTCGCTAGAAAAAGCTAAAAAAGGCTAAAAGCTAAAAGGGATCAAGAAATTGACACACTCTACTAATTTAAAGTATATGTACATATACAAAAGTGTAATGACGCTTTTCCAATTGAGAAAGCAATTTGTTTAATTTTACATTTATTGAAATATTTATTTCAACACCTCAGCTATACTATTTGTCTATATGTTTGCCTCCATTATACTATTTTAGTTTGTTCTCAATATATTTTCTTCAGAGAACTATTAATATTCTTTGGTATATTCGTCTGACACTCTATAAAATAGTCAAATTATTACCAGACATCCTGCTAATAGCATTTCCTCAATTGTTTTAGTTATAGCTATTTTTTCAACATAGCTAAGTCTATCTACAAAATAGCTAAACTATAAGAATTAACATTCTTTGGTATAATCAATTAATCAGTGAATCTGAAAGAAGTTAAATCATTTCTTAAAATTGCCAGATTTCTAGCTAAAAGCATTTCTTTAATTGTTTAAGCTATTGCTATCTTTCCAAAATAGCTAAGTCCAGCTAAAAATAGCTAAAAATGGCAACATTGCTGCCAGCTGAGCGTGGATTTGTGTGCTCTTGTTAGAGCAACCGTTTGTCGGTCTCGCATGTTTTATGACAGCCCGCAAGAGTTATGTGTGTGTGTGTGTGTCTGTGTGTGTCTGTGTGCAACCTTATCACAGACCACACGATGCTTTCTGTCTTCGCATATTAACATTTATTTTTCACAGTCATTTTGACTGCGGCGACAACACAGCAGAAAATTTTACTACTTCTGCTCAGCAAATAAAAGCTGACAGTACAAATAAAAAAAGAGTGTTGCATAAAACGCAAAGCTGCTGCCCAAAAACCGCAAGCACATAGTGTATGCATATGTATAGTATGTGTGCGTGTGTGTGTGTGTGAGTGTGTGAGTGTGTGCATGCAACTGTCGGTTTTCCTGACTTTTGCTTAACATTCGGGCCAGCGACGATATGATTTATGCATATTTCACAGTGAAATCTATTGAGAAATCAGTGACAAGCAAAATATGCATGAACTCTCTCACACACACATACACCACTTCACCCAGACACGCACACATACAAATAGAATAGCAGCTGCGTATATACACACATAAGATGCTTAGCAAATGGACAAGTTGATGCATATCCAATCCCTTCAAACTTTATTTCACAAAAGCACTAATATTATCAATATGAAAAGTCATTGTTGATTCTATGCGTGACTTTTGAGCGTCTTTTGAAGCAGCTCTTGTCACTTATTGACAAAAACAATGATAAATTACAAATACGGTTAGGACACTCAGCATTTATAATTTTTAACTCTTTTATTAAAAGCATTAAATTGCTTTAAAAACGCATACGGATTATCTAATGTTTTATGCAATATGTGCATTTATAATTGGATTAGATTGCATAATTGATTTTATACTAATTAAATATTTACTTTTTCACTCCAGATTATGGTTTACAATTAAAATGCACTCACACCAATACTAATGCATTGCTGTTAAGCATTAAATTCATACACACGCATGCGGATCAATCAAAACAATTTGATTGGTGCTTTTTTGTGCTGCTTGTACGCCATGTTTTGTTCTTAGCGACAGAGTGTGTGCGTCAGAGTGATCGACACTATGGTGATCTGTTGAAGCTTTTGTGCGACAGAGTGAGACAGTAATTGTGCTTGCATACTTGGCTTTTTGAATGTGCGTGCGTAAAGAGCAAAGCAATATCAATGGCAAGCTCTAAGAGAAGCTGTCTTTTTCAATTTACTCTAGCAATCAATAGACTTACAGCAAACAGTTTGATTAGCGGCGTATGAAAAGTGCTTGGCCGCAATTTCATTGGCAAATGTTGTGAGTGTCAGCAGCAGCTTTGACCTTTGACATTGCTTTGCTTTTTGCTGTGTGATGTCCTTATTATGAACACCTGCCGACACTGACACTAAAACCTTTGGCAAGGATATTGTTGTTGTTGTTGCCTTGGCTTGTCATGTTGCTGTCATTTGCACACATTTACTGTTAAAGAGCGCACACAAAACTGTTGCAAAGGACGGGCACATCAAGAGTATCCTACACACACACACACAGAGAGACGTAAATAGTTTAGCTACCAAGGTTAAACACACACACACACACACACACGCGCGTATATTAACAACATGAGGACATTGCATTGAATTTGAATGGCACAAAAGGCGACAGCGCCCAAAGGAAATGTTGCCAGGTTTGGGGCACGTCCAGATAAAGTCAACATAGCATCAAATTGCCAATAGAGCTGACAGAGTGAGAGAGTGAATAGCAGAGGGGGTGGGGGGGCGTGGCAGCGGCAAGCAAAGGCATTTATAGAAATTTTGCACAAGCGCAAGGCAAACAAACGGAATGGATGAAAGTGCGCGCTGAAGCGGGCAGGCTTTAATAGCAAGGGAGGGAGCAAAGTAACGGGTGGGAGGGGGGGGGGGGTAGGATGCATAGCAATAAGCATGATGGATACAGATACATGTGACCTCTCTCCCCATTCACATTTAGCATGAATGTCGCCTTTGCATAACAAATGTTAGCAACATGTTTCAATAATGAGCAGCCGTAACCCAGCTACCCTCCCTCTCTATCCACCCTCTCTCCCACTCTTCCCGTCCCACTCTGCCATTCACATTGCCATTGCCATTACCATGTCCATTACCCAACGACGAGGCACGATTGAGCAATACGCTGCACATCTCCGCCGGCGTATGCCCCTTATCCCTCATACCTCAACACTCACCCCACCCACACTTTGGGCCCAAACCATCAAGCATTTTGACCCCCAGGGTTAGCCCTTTATAATAGCGTTGCGCGTCTCTTACGCTAACTCTGAATGTGACTGTGACTGGCGACTGTGTTCCAGCACCAAATTAATCGTTTCCACTGTGCGGTTGGCACACTCCTCCCGTTTTCCCTGCTCTTCCCCATCCATCCCCTCCCCCACCCCCCTTCATCTTCTCATCATTCCGCCACCGCTGTCAGTGTGCGCCTCATTTGTTATGGTCATTTGCATAAATAAGTCACTGGCAGCGGCATTTGGACCAGTCCTACCACTGGACGACAATCTGAACAGACGGACAGAAGGACAGACGGAGAATCCAGCACCGGTTTGAGGACATCGGGAGCATCGCAGCCGAGTTGGCGGAAATTGTGTGAATAACTTGATGAATGTTGAGGCCTGGACTCGAGTTAGTTGTTGCCTGATTTGCTTCGCTTGGTTTCAGTTTCTGCTTGCTCTTCGATTTTGGGCCTTCTCTTTGTTTCGCCTCGTCTGTCGTCTGTCGAGTGACTTTGGTCCTAATACTATTTGGATTTGATTGTTATAGGTCAGGAACTATTCGTCTAATGCTGATTGCATTACAACAGGCTTCCAGACATGAAATATTTAGTTGTAAACTCATTTGACCACGTTTAACACAGTTAAAGTAAAGATAATTAAAGGGTTTTCCTAGGTCACAACTCTACATATTCTTGACAATCTGAAGCCACAACTGAAAAAGTAAATTAGAAAGTATTTAAGATACACTTTGAAGAACTATATATAATTTCATTGTTTGCAAAGATAAAGGGCTACGTTATGAATATTTTCGTCTATCTATACGTCTGCTTACTATTTATGTATTACAATTTATTATATGACAGATTTGTTTTAACATTTAAAGCATTTATTTTAAAATAAGTCTGCCTAAGTTTCCTGTATCCAAATCACAGTACTTTCCTAGAAAGTTCTCTCCGTGTATTATATTACTTCTATAAAAGCAATTAAATAGTTTGTTCTTCTTCGAATCTCCATGCTCCAATCCTAAGTAACTTTCCATTTTAATGCTTTTTCTGTTTAATCTACTTTGAAATTTGCTGCCAATTTCTGAGGCATCTGCTCGAGTTCTTTACTTTACACCTAATTCCCGACACGCTCTCTCTTTCTATCCATCTATCTCTCATCTCACAATCACACTCACACTCACATATCATTGCGTTCAGTTTTATTTAAGGCAAGTAACAACAACAATGTTAAACATTTAATGGCGACAAGAAGAAGAAGAAGAACAACAACAACAAGGACAAACAACGACAGTCATTTTGTAACAGAGCCTAAAGAGTCCTTGCTCCCCATTTGTCCTTGCCGCGGAGGGTCCAACCCTCCACAGCTGCGACAGTGAGTCCTGCTGCAAGGATGCGTGACAATATGCCGTTTAATTATACGCCGCGACCCTTTTTGCTACTGCTGTTGTTGCTGTTGTTGCTGTTGTTGTTGTGATATCGCACACACATTTTAAAAGTCAATTATCCGCACATAACGCACATCGTTTACAGTGGATGAGTTGGGGAACAGAAGGAGGATTGCCCAAGGAGCCGTAACGTTGCCAGAGTCCTTGCCATATCCTTGCCACGCGTCAAATTTGGCGCGCGCTTTTTAAACTTTCTCCTCGCCAAAGTGATGGCAGCTACAAAAAGTTTATTATTTTTATGAGACGGCGTCACAGCATGCGAGAAACAGCTCATGGACACCCCCCCCCCCCCCACTACTTCGCCACACCTCGTCCATCCGCCTCCCTCGATTGAATAATGTGTGCCAGCGTATATAAATGGAAAGAAGAGGAACGATAAGTGGGGAACCCCACAAACTCGATAAGTCGACACTCGATACTAAAACCGATAATAACATAATCTGACAACGAGCCCGAGTAGTTTTTACATCGCACTAACGAGCAGACGCGAGCTTTAGTTACAGTTAACAAGCCCGTGGCATGCCTCAGGTTAGCGTTTGTTGTGGCACCAACGAGCCGTGGGGCAGAACGGAGCGACCACCGGCTGAACACGAGTCAATCGGGCTACACTGTGCCACAAAGTGTGGCAACTTTTAACGATATCAATATATACATTTGTAGTCCATACAAATTCAATAAACTTTTGCTGCAAAATGAGACACGACTTACTCTATAAAAATAATTGATAATCTAATTTAATTTTGTGTGATAAATGGAATCATTCAACATTATTATTCTACAAAACATAATAGTATACAATATTTAAACATACATCTAAATATATAAATCTCTTTGTCCTAACTCGCTGACTGACTGATCATTCTGAGGGACAAACTTTTAGAACCAAGCGCTTGTGATTCTTATACAACATAGCTGAGGCAATTGTATTGTGGGTCAACTTTGGGGTAAAAGCATCCATATTGATACTTGTAACCTATACTTTAACTAATCATCTAATTAAAAATGTTTTAACTATCTATAAGCTATATGCAACTGATCAATATCTATATATCAATTTTGTAAATGATCTCTTCGCTAGATTTCACTTAAAAACATCAATATAAAAATGATCGAGAGTTAAGATATAGGCTCTGGGTGGAACGGGTTACAGCTCTAAGGAGCATAATATATAAGAATAATTATACCTACATAATTCTATATTCATTTCATTTCATTTCCATTCTTAAAAGAATAGATAATTTCTTCTACATCTAACTAAATTATTATTGTATGTAGTATAACTTATTCTAAGCATATCTTAACCTGAGTTACGCTGTTTCAATTCCCATTCCATTCCACTTCGCTGCCCACCTTACCATTTGACTTTATTCTAATCTCATTACATTCCCCTTTAATGAGATATTTAAATGAAATTTCAATGTTTGTCATTCCATGCGATATCAGAGCATTTCTTCATACTCCATTCTATTCACATTTAATTTTCATACAAAATAATATTCATATTTTTCGCTTAAGGAAAATTAAAGATTTTTGCTGCTGAAATACTCCAAGGGAATGCAATTCTATTCATTCCACAATATCCCATTCAACTTCACTCAATTACCATTACATACCTTTCTAAAATAAGTGTACAGCTTCTCAAAAATCATTGACTGCTGCTTTTGAGACACTCCATGTCAATTCCAGTTCATTCCACAACATTCTATACGTCTCCAATTTTATATAAATATAATATTCTAGCTGCTAGAATATCGTGAACTTCAACTGCTGAGTTACTCTATAAAAATTGCATTCCTTTTCCAACTAATATGATATGTAGCAGCTCGTTGATTCCACATATCAAAATCAATCAGAACCGCATATTGTGTGCAGTTCAGTGTAGTTATTCAATGGAAACTTCTACAATATGAGAAGTACTTTTCCACAGATAGTGTGGAGTGAGCAATGTATGGGGATTGCAGTAGCGGCTGGCAGGCAGGCAGGCAGGCATTTGCCATGTAATTGGCTGCAATTTGCATAACAATTCTGCGACTGTTTTGCATAAGTCCTGCGACGATGCAACATAATAACGGAGGCAGCACTTATATTCACATTAGAAATTCCTTTTTGGGCCCCCGCCTGGGCAAGGACATAAGGACATGAAGAAGGCAACAGCTGAAGCAGCAGGCAGCTGGCTGCATGCGCCAGGCAGAGGCAATTATGTGCTTCGCTTGAGCTGCAGCACTCGGCATATACACTCCACACACACTCACACACACACGCACACACAGAGAACGAACTCAAGATGCAGCCTCGTAAAAGTCAGAGCCGGAAATGCAGCGCAAAAATCTCTGGCAACGGTAAAAACGCAGCCATTTCCTTGGGCCCGGCCAAAAAAGTGAAAACTGAAAACAAAAATCAGAGAACAGAAAACAGAACCCCCAAAATGCTATTTGAGCTAGCACAACGGAAGTGCGCCGCATTTGGGTCTACAAATGCACACACACACACATGTCTTGCTCAATCACCCCCTCCGTCGCACCACTCCTCCCTCTTATAGTCAGCTACCCCCCGCCTTGAAGACATAGTTGCAATTGCCATAAAAGTTATCAAAATTGAAATTTTATTTAAAAAGTTTCTCGCTTTGGCCTCTCACAGCTTGCATATGCACTCAAGAAGTTTATAAGATCAACTTTAATAATGTCGAGTGCATGATTTATGCCCCACAGACACACACACACACAAACACACACTTATACATACACATATTGAAACCCCAACATCCTTGTGAAAAAATCTCATCATGAGAAATTAAAACTTAAACACAAAGCGATCCGGCGACGAGGCTAAATAAATGACGACGACGTTGATGAAGAAAGAGTCAAGCAGGAGAGTTGAAGAAGGAAAAGAGGAAGACTGTGTATATCACAGGACTTGTAGGTCTGCATATGCACTAAAAGCATTTTCCTTTTGCCTCAATATATTCAACAGTTTCAGAGCTATTACGCTTGATTGAGTTTTACCTAAGAAAACTCCCCCAATTTCCATTGCACAGTCTTGACTTAATATTACCAGGTAGCTAGCAAAGAAATAAAAGAAATAACGAAAAGATGTTAAATTAATCAAAATGTAATGTGGCCTTCCCATGGCAACCGGAGAAAGCCTCCCAAAAATTAAGCTAATAAATTCACAAAAATGAGTTCGACGCTTAATTTGCCATGAGCATTTTTCATTTTATTTCGCGGCCCCTTGCAACACATTCCCCTTAAGCTCCGTTCAGAAAAAAGAAAAGCCCAAATGGTCCACGCAAAGCCATAGCAACAAAATAAGAAAAATAAAAAAACTGAAGAAAGCCCAAAAAGAGAAACAACAATAAATGAGCTACAAGCTGTCGGGATAAACAGGAAAATTCTAATGAAACTTTGTTGACTTGAAAATGCTCTGTGGTTAGCTGAACTTTAGCTACGATAGGTAATTTATAAAAGGAATTCCACTTATAATGCTAAATGAAGACATCATAAGAAAACTGATGGAAACTTATTTCAGTTAAGCATTTGGTTCTATTAAAAAGTCTACAAAACAAGACTTCCCCATATCAATTCTATTAAAATCTGATTATATATAAATACAATCGTTACTTTTATTTGAAGTTCGTTTATTTTGTATACAGTTCTTAGTCTAATGAAAACTCATTTAATATTTGTATAATTATAGTTAAATACAGTCAATTAATATAAAAATGTATATAAGAACTACATAAAAACTCCATCAACTAATATACCCTACCAACTGGTAAAGTACGGAACCGCATTAGTACAAGAGGCATACGTCTGTATATTGTATGGAAGTACCTACAATAAATACGAACTCACTTAGCTTAGCCTAGGTAAATTAACAAAGTATGGCCGCAGTTAATTTACATAAAGTACAGAAAGAAAATAACGTTATTTTGTTATTTTTTATGCGGTCTGCTGTTGCGCCCTAACAAATTGCAATCTTACCACTTAAAATCTTTTGTTTTTGGCTGTTTTTCATTTTTACAGACTTGATTTTCGGCCAGGCCGTGGCATTTACGATCTGCAAATTAAGAACACTTCCTATAATCGGGACAATGGACGGTTCGAGTGTCGCATCAAGGCTAAAGGCACTGGCGCCGATGTGCATCAGGAATTTTACAATGTGACCGTGCTGACGGCACCACATCCGCCGATGGTAACACCCGGCAACATTGCGGTCGCCACCGAGGAAAAACCCCTTGAACTCACCTGCAGCAGCATTGGCGGCTCCCCGGATCCTATGATAACGTAAGTTCGCATTGTTAATGATTCACTTCATTCGGAGAGGGACTCACATTTTGAATGCATGTACATTTTGTAATGCTTTGAAAGAGAGCTGCTTTGATTTCTTATTAAATGCAGATCTAAAAAAGTTTGATTTAATTTTAAAATCAGTAAATGATAACTTAACTATTCGGTGAAGTTATCGTTAGATCTGAACGTTATTTATTAAACGTTAATTAAACATACATAAACTATTCTGCTGCCAGAGTATTGAAACTTCGGCGTACCGAACTAAAAAGTTTAGTCTGTGTTTTTTTTTTTTTGTTTTTTTATATATTTGGGGTCAGCTGTCGTCGGTGCTGCGGTCAGCGACAGTTAAAGCACATCCGGCAGCAAGTAAATCACTTAACTGGTCGCCTTCATTAATAATCCCAGCCGGCACATAGTTGATTTTCTCCTTTTTTTTCGTTTTCGGCACTAAATCGCCGTCTCTCACTTCACTCTCCAACTGAACACTTTGCCCCACTCTATTTGCCTGTCTCTTTTGTGAATTGCAGCTGGTACCGAGAGGGTAGCAACGTTCCATTGCAGTCATATGCACTGAAGGGCGGCTCGAAGAACCACTACACGAATGCCACACTGCAGATACTGCCCAGAAGGGCCGATGATGGTGCCAAGTACAAATGCGTTGTTTGGAATCGAGCCATGCCCGAGGGACATTCGCTGGAGACCAGCGTGGCTCTGAACGTAAACTGTGAGTATTCAACTTGGACCATGGGGGGGAAATCCAACTGAAAAAGGTTATGGAATCGCGCCAAGAGAAAATAAGAAAAACACTTGCCATAGACCCCAAATTTATGACTTGACCCACGATTAATTCAAGAGGCTTTTCTTCTTTTAATGTTTTGCCAAAACATTATTGTCTGACGATTTGTTATAACGCGAAATATAATAATATGTTTTACAACTCGGTTATTTTTGTCTGTTTTAAAATAAAATAATATAGCAAAGAAGAGACGGACGGAAGAGAAAGATTATTTAAAGTAAATGCCTCTTTTAAAATATGATAATATAGAGAAAAGTTAAAGTTCCTCGAGATGAAACAAAACATGATCAAGGATCTTTTAAAAATTAAAGAAATAATAAAGAAATAAATAATATTTAAGTTCACAATTTAAGCTTACTCCAAAAGATTTCTATAGGCGATCATATTAAAGTAAAGCTAGGAAATACTTCATAAAAATATATACATAAGTAAATTGAAATATCTCTTACTTTCTATTTTCTTATATTGCAACGCTCAGCTTAAGTTATATTCCTAAAATCATAGTAAACATGCTAGACCTTTTATTAATATATTTTATATTTCTTAATTTCCCTAATATCATTTCTGACAACTAAAATACCTTTAGCTTAATACCTTTGTCGCCTACCTCGAATAACATATAAACTCTAATATCTAAGCACATATTCCCACGTCTTTTATTTTTATGACAGAAAGAGCATTTAAAGTGCGCTTTATTACACTTGCCTTCTGCTGGTTTTTCTGTGTGTTTTCCACGTTTTTTTCTTTTGTCAGTCTTTGTAATTAAATGCAGCAGTTTGTTGAACAAATGTTGCTGTCCAGTTGTCACATGATCAACGTGACCCAGAAGCCGCGCACATGGCAGACCCATAAAATGTCTGGCTGAAAGACACACACACACACACACACACCCGCTCATACACACACCCGCTCATACACACACACACACATCAAGTACACCACTTGATTGTTAGTTATTGGTTTTTACAGCACAAGGAGCTTCGTTGGAGTCTGTTCTACTACTATAGGCGAACTCAAGACTCAAGCTGTCATATTAGCTGACAAGTATTTTTGGGGGCCAGGAATTAGGGGGGGGGGTGTTGTACACATGGCAACCATTGCAAGCATTTTACCATTTTTACCAATATTAAATTTCATTTGAATGGGCCACGCTGCGTATGCGCAATAAACTTGTCACGTTAGTTGCATTTAATAATAAAATTCACTAAAAACGACATCATATAAAATCTGCATAAAATTTATGCAATCAAATAGAGTTACAGTTGGCTACAGACTACCGTTGTTCGCTTTGTTGTTGTTGTGGTGCGAAAAAAAAGGTAGCGAAAAAAAAATAACTGGCAAGTAACAAGATTCAGCGATTCAGCGGCAAAGTGTGTGAGAACGGGAAGGGAATAGAGATGAGGGAAAGCGCAAATATATTCATAGGAAAACATAAATTGCAGTCATTTTTATACACGCCGGATTTGTAGCCGCAAAAGTAGACAAACAACAACAGCAACAGCAACATGACTACATATGTGCGTGTGTGTTGTGTGTTTGTGTCTGTGTGTGTGTGTGTGTGTGTGTCACATGCAGCGGACTCGTAACGTCAGCGTAACAAATATTTATAGTCTTTGCTATTTGGCACAGAAAACGAAACGAAATCCCAGACAACAAACCAAGAAAAAGTCTAACAACAGCCAAAGCATTAAATGCTATGGACACACCATAAGCTAAATACGCTATAAAAAAATAGTAAAAGAAACATTTAAAAGACAAAATAAAATAATTAAAATGGTATTATAGCTATTATAATAACACACAACTTATAATTCACACAGCTTTCTATATTAAACGAATTTAAGAGAGACCTAGAATATTTTATAATTCTAGAGAAGTCTCTATTATAATATAGGTGTGCTTATATATGATATTAGTTCTTTGATGAATTAATTTACCTAATTTATAAAATAAAAGCAGTTATAACTATTATTATTAGAATTCAAAATTTGAAATAATGTTTGGAAATTAACAATTGCAATAATTTATATATAGATTAAAATTAAAACCGAATGGATGCAAAAATATAAAGTTTAAAAGCGTATTAAATAAAATAACAATATATAATTTAACCGATAGCATGAACTGCCGTATTATAATTACTAGAGACTCACCTATATATTTATTTAAGTATGATTTATAATACAGAATTGCCATATACAATTTTAATTGATACCACTTATCAATGTCATTAAAATCTTGTCTCACATTACAATGAT
Organism: Drosophila histrio; assembly: GCA_958299025.2. Classification (NCBI taxonomy): domain Eukaryota; kingdom Metazoa; phylum Arthropoda; class Insecta; order Diptera; family Drosophilidae; genus Drosophila; species Drosophila histrio. Next base: position 15,347,005 of record OY282580.2, read on the forward strand.
CTATTATTAAATATAAAATGATAAATGCATATAACGTTTCCTAAATGAACTTATAAATAGCAGAGCGTGAAGTTATTATAAGATACAAAAGCGGATCAGCTTTTGAATGAAAAGTAGGCAAAGTCAAAGCTTATAGAAAGTTGAAAAGAATTATACAAATTAAACATTCTTAGAAAATAATCCTTGGAAGCGTTACAAACTTAATGACAAATTTTAATGCCCACTTAAGCGGCATAAAAAGGTATTACAGCAAGCTGGTTAAAGGCTCCACACACACACACACACACATACCCATATTTGTGGAAAACGAAATGAAATGAAGAAGCACAACACAACAGACAACGGAAAACGAGAATAAATGACAACAAGCAAGTGGAATATGAAGAAACGAAGTGCACAGAAGTTGAGTCGAAGGCCAAGTTACCAGGGGAAAGGCGACTTGTCGTTGCCGGATAAAGACTCCTCAAGCTACAGGAGAACTGGGCACAAATGTGTGTGTTGGTGTGTGTGTGTGTATGGGACTCTGGGTCGGCTGAGAGGAGAGGTTAGCAATTTTGGGTTTAGTATTTATGATGCTCATTTAAAATCCATTAGCAGCATAGTCAGCATAGGCCACAGCGGCAAATAAAAGGCAGAAGAACATAGAACATGGGCCCATATAATGTGTGTTGGGCTATGGGCCAAAGTCAGAAGTGCCTCCAAGGTGCATTTAGCTGGAAGCCAAAATGTGGCCCATTCTGGCCACAAGGGCCAACAGGCCAGCCGGGAACTAACAACCTGTCCGAGACGTTTAACAACAATTGAATTTAGAGCGCGGCTTTTGAACATCGCAATGGCCTCCAGGCCAAGAGGACTAGAAAACAGTAAAGTATCCCCTCATATTTCGAGAGTCATTTGGATAAGCGGAACTGAAAGATGTTTATTGAAATATTCCATAATGAAAGTATAAAGTAAATAATAAATAATATATAGTAAATAATAAATAATATATAGTAAATAATAAATAATAAATAGTAAATAATAAGTAATATTATAATAAATTATAAATATGTAAAATTATATATAATAAATAATGATTAATATTATAAGAATATTCGAAATATTAACGCAAAATAGTTAAGGGGTCTGTTGAATAACAATCAAATGTTATTGTGACGTTAACATAGCTGTTAAGTGCGCTGTTAACTTATTTGCTTTGTCTGTTGTATCTTAAATTCAGTGTTTACATTTAGAATTATGGTGCTGCTGGGAACTGCTTGAAAACAACTAAAGCAGCCCAATTTTTAAGACATTTATCGAATTGGATTAGTGCAATTTTATATACTAGCTTTTAGAGTTAACTGTTATTTCATTAACAGCTGTTTACCAACTATATAAAATATATACTAAATGCTATAAAAATCTATAAAGATCATATTAATAAAAAAATGTATTATTAGATTTTTACAAAATGCAATTTATAATCAAAATCCTAATATCTTTATTATTCTTGCCAATATCAAATTAAAAGTACAGTTTATCAGTCTTGTGCAGTTTGACAAGCATTGGCATTGATAGAAGGATATGAATGTGAATGTAAGCTAAAGGCGACGTTGTTCTGCAGTCTTAATGCTTGACGCTGATTGTGATGGATAAGCAATTGGCAGCATTAGACAGCTAAGCAACAGCAAAGGCAACAGAGAGGGATAGAAAGATGCTGGCTATCTCACTCGCACGCACACACACACACACACACACACACATAGACAGATAGTTGTGGCAGAGAGCAAGAGCAATTTTTAATTGAAAATGTTTGCATGGATTCTTGCCAATGTGATTCCTTGCATGTGAGACGTGCCCCTTTGGCCCCCCTTGCCTCTTGCCCCTCCGCGCTCCGCCTGCTCAGCCGGTCATGCCACGTCGCTGTTGATGTTGCTCTTTGTGTGCGTTGCGTGTTGTGCCTGCATTTGATTGATTTATGCCCCAGCGAGACGGCAGCGTTGCCAAAAATGAAGCAGAAAAAATACCAGAAGTTGAAAATGCTAAAAAATAAAAAAAAGAACATTATTCGGTGCCATTTCAAAAATAAACTCCCAATGCGTCATGTCGTCAACGTCAGCGTCATCGTCATCATCATCATCATCGAGTGCTGAGTGTTTTATAACGTGCGAAAATCCCAAATGAAATTATTACAATTTGCTGTCTCTCTTTCACTCGTTCTCTGTGTGTTAAATACACATACAGAAGGTGTAGCATACTTTTGAGCGCACATCAGCTAATAGTAGTATGATATGCAAAAGTGAGATTAAAGACGAGGCCTGCAAATTGCGCATACGCAACGTGGCCGTGCATAGCCAGCGCATAACAACAAGAACAGCGGCATATAGTAAAAGCGACACGTGGTGCTGTCAACTTGGCACAGTTTTAGAAGCTGGCAACACACGTTTCCCCACATATACTATTTTCAGTTGCCACAACGCGAATTGCACTAGAAATGCATATGTGCGTTGATGTGTGTGAGTGTGTGTCAGTGTGTGTCAGTGTGTGTCAGGTGTATGTGGGTGATGGAACATGGCACGTGACTTTTGTGCAGTTGCATGCAACTCACGTAATAAACCTTACCTCCACTTGCCGCTGCCTTGGCCAAAAAGTCGCTGGCGACGAAGACAAACAGGACTCATGTGTCGTGGCCTGCTGAAGTGGAAAGCAAAGCCGTTGAAAAGACATTTCAATTTAAATAAAAAAAAACCAAGACATGCCTGGGGCAAGTGGTGGGGAGTGGCAACATCACCTACCCAGGTGGCATGCAAATGCAGGAACATCGTCTCTGACAATAATGCGCATTAGCGTGAAATTCTCTGGCACAAAACCAAAACGACAGCCGCCAAATGCAAATGCAAGTTCTTTCGGCGCATCCTTTGCTTGACAAATATTTGCTGGGAGAACTTTGATTCGATTACACGAATACGCCACGATAATCGCTCAATTATCGATAGTTCAGAGATTTCTGATTTCACTTAGCACAAGTTGCGAAACTCTCTGGTGTTTGTTAAGTAAGTTTGATAACAATTTTAGTTTTCGTTTTTCGCATGTCATATTAATTTTCTAAAGAAGTTTTAAGCATCAGTTCATAAACAGAGTTTAGGTTTAACTTTGCAGAATATGCTCAAGTTTATCATTTCTTTATTATGACTCAAAATTCCATTTTATAGTTACATAAAACAGAGAAATCTCTCGATTGTTAGCTTAACGCGCTCTGCAGAGCTGTGGATGCTAAAAATCAATTGGATCGTAGCGCAGCTGAGCAAACTGAGATCTACAGTGCAGTGGAAGCTATGCTTGCTGTGCATTTAGAGTCCACATAAGTCCAGCTGAGCAAGAAGAGAGCAGTGGATGCTAAGTGTTTGAGTGCAAGAGCAGCAAAGTAAGCTGATACCAATTAAACGAGCTGCAGTGAAAGCTTTGTATAATTGTGTACATGTGCAGGAGCAGCTGAGCAGGCTGTAATAGAGCCCACTGTGGAGGCTAAGTATGCCTGCCTGTGGATGTGTGTGATCTGTGATAGAACCCACACTGCATAAATAGGGAAAATAGGGGATGCCAAATATGGGAAAGTTAAATAAAAGTCATCGAATATTATTATTATTATTATTATTAATTTTTTTATTATTATTATTGTTATTATTATTATTTATATTATTATTACTATTATTATTATTAAAATTATAATTATTATTATTATTAATATTATTATTATTGTTATTATTATTATTATTATTATTAATATTATTATTATTATTATTATTATTATTATTATTATAATTAATATTATTATTATTATTATTATTTTTATTATTATTATTATTATTATTATTATTATTACTATTATTATTATTATTATTATTATTATTATTATTATTATTATTATTATTATTATTATTATTATTATTATTATTATTATTATTATTATTATTATTATTATTATTATTATTATTATTATTATTATTATTATTATTATTATTATTATTATTATTATTATTATTATTATTATTATTATTATTATTATTATTATTATTATTATTATTATCATTATCATTATTATTAATATTATTATTATTGTTATTTTTAATTTTAAGTATATTTTATATAATAATAGACTCTTGAAAGGCTTATATTTTTAAAACTTGTATACATAGTACATACATATGACAGTATTTAATAATATTTAATTATTCTTCAACTGAAAATATCTGAAATATATACAATTCATAATTTTAGATAAATTGTACAGTCAAACAAAATGCCAGTGAAATGTGTGTGCTGTGCTTGCATGCTTTTCACCACTGTACATTAACGGCACGACACCTTGACAAACGAAATTGTTGGCTTACATCCCTGAGGTAGCAAAATAACAACAACAACAACAGCGACTACAGAAACTATAACTATTGCAGCAACAACAACAGTTGCCATCTCGGTTGTTATTGCTTGCCAATATCGAAGCCGTTGGAACCTGGAGCCTGGAGCGGGTCTGCGGCTTGTCCTTTTTGATTATGCCGTTGCCAAAAGGCAAAAGGCAAAGTGCCAAAAAGCAAAGAACGAAATATCTGTACTCGGCTGAGCAACACGAAAAGCTTTTTGCCCAGCCAAATGTTAGATGATAGAGGGAGAATCGTATTGCCATTGGGAACGATACAGACACGTGCTAATGCCCCACACAATTGCAATTAGTGTCAGTGTTGGCAGCCCTGGCAATCCTGTCCAGCAGCGAGTCGAGTCTATGCCATAGACCATAGAGCGGCCCTGCAGCCAGGACATTTGCATAGTCAGAAACGGGAAACCCGACCACAAAAGAAAATGCCGTTGCCAAAAGTTGCAGACAATTTGCAGAGTCCAGCTTCAAGTTGCTTGTATTGTGTCTCATCCTCCTCCTGCTTCTCTTATATCCTGTTCCGATTGTTATGCTTTAAGATTTGGCTTTTGCTTTCGGGCTTTTTTTCTCAGTTTTCCTTAAGCTGATTTGAAGTTTTGCTTTTTTGCCGCGGGCCGTCTTGACTTTTCTTGTACAGGACACTGTTTAATATATATATATATATATATATATACAGCAATTTAGACGCCTTTAACTGGAATCTCAGCTATCTGAGAGGAGTTCACGTTAACTTCATCAGCTTTAAGCTGCAGCTTAAGTCGCTAAAGCGTAAATTATCTGCATAAAAGATGTAAAATGTTTCTTTTTGCAGCTCAAAGTGGCACAAAGTGAAATAAAGTAGTAGGTGGTGGGGGTATGTGTGTAACAGGGGGAACTTAACAGCTTTTGTGACAAAGCAAATTAATTGCTGCCCGCTTTCAATTAACTTGTAGCGCCACCCAACCAATCACCCAACCAACCAACTTCATCAGCATTGTGGGCAACCGCAAGTGCAGAGCAAAAGTTTTGTTGTACTTCTCTTAGCGGTTGTTGTTGTCGTTGTTGTTGTAGCTGCGACTGTTACAACGCGCAGCCAATTCAATTAATTTCAATGGCCATACATATGACACCTATGGACCAATGCATTGCAATGCACACAGAAGTCCCCTCACCACCCACAAACCAACGAGCTGCAGCCCAAAAAAGTAGGCAACACTTTTTTATAAGCAATTGCCAACGAACGATAAACATTCACACAGCGAACAGGGGGCATGAATGCCGTGGGGGAGGCTGTGAAAGGGAAAGCGGATTTCAGAGTGTCTCTGAATTTTGGGTTTGGGTTTTTGGTGCAGCTGCCTGTCAACAGAAGCCGGCCACAAGCTTGTCAACAATTGTACAATAAAAATATTCCGACATGCATTGAAAAACTCTGTGCTCAATATATTTTATATGTGAAACGATGTCGGTTTTGCCCATTTTTGAAACGTTTTTTTCTATAGTTACCTTCCAATGAAGATTTATTAAAGAGGTATAAATGTGTAGCTGTAATGCAGAAAGTAACGCTTTAAAGTTGCCAGAGTTTATCTAAAGGTCAAGGTGTTTTTAGTGTAAATCTGGTGGCATAATAATAATAATAACAATAATACTTCTGCATATAATTAATCAATATATAACCATAAAGCGATTCAGAAAGGAGGCTAATTTAATACAAATTCAAAAAGTATAAATATATATTGACGGCCACTTCGTAACTTTGATATTATTCTCGTAGTCTCCCTTCTTAATTAATAATTAAAAAGAGTAGACACAAATTAGCTTAGATTTGAATATTCTATCTCTAGCATATTATCTCCCTTCCGTTCTTAACTAATTTTCCTGACATTTCCACACTGTTAATTATTCAACTATTTTCAATATTTCTTCCTGTCTCTCTTTTTCTCCCCTTTTAATTCTATTAACTCATGTGCTTCCTGCGTACAATTGAGTTTGCTTCCGTTCTAGAAAAACTTTACGATAATTTCGAATACTGTTCACTCTTTAAATCGTAAAAATTGTATTGTAATCTTTAGTAAATTATGAATAATTTAAACCGCAAAAAAAATATCTTCCAGTACATTTCGCTTTAATTGTGCATTTTTATTATGTCTATTCGCCGATGTTAATTGTTATTTAGTTAATAAAAAAAGTTGAATATTGTTTGAAATGTGAACGCTTAATTTAAACGTTTAAGCCAAAACCATTTCGATATTTATTTTGTCGGGGCATGTGGCATATATATATCTGTGTGTGTGTATGTGTGTGTGGTGGGTAGGTGTTGCAAGCACGCGCAACGGAAGTCACGTGACGTGTTGTGTGACACGTACGCGACAGCAGCTGCTCCTGCTCCCGCTCCTATTCCGGCTTCGGCTCCTGCTCCCTAGATTCAGTTCCAGCTCCTGCTGTTGACGCTGAATCTGCCGCTTGTTGTCGTTGTTGCAACAACTTTTCAATTTGGCCAAGACGAGGCAGGGATAATGGCAATGTCAAAGAGGAGGTGGAGTTGAAGCTGTTGCAGCTTAAAGCAAATGCAAACTTGACTCATTAAAATAACTCCGAGCAGTTGTGTGATACATCCTGCAGGCAGCAACCGCAACAGCAGCAACAACAACAGCAGCAACAACAACAACATAAAGCAACGGCATTAATAACGAGGGGCTCGGCCCAGTTCCGGGTTAAATAATTTAATTTCGCTGCAAAATGGCCAACGGGCATAAGTAACGACCACGCGGCGTATGAGCAACGCTCAGTTTTATTTAACGCTGCCTAGCCGGAAGCCAGAGCCTCGTTTGGGTCGTGTAACGAGGTTTATACACACGTTGGGGAGAGATTGAATGGGGTGCTATGCATATGTTGCATATATGGAAGGAGATGGGGTGGCAACTTGGTGGCTTGTTGCAGGTGCAGGCGACGCATATTTCATGGCACTAATGTAGCCAGTCATAAAATCACAATGCGCTGCGTTCCAGGGGGGCGTTTGTGGCGAGGCGTGGCAACATGCATGTGAACATTCAGCAGCCAAACAGCCAGCGATATGCAGAGCTGCTAACTTATTTAAAATAAAAAGGCAGAAAAGTGGTCAGAAGTCGATGGAGAAATACCCTGCTGCAAGATTTAAAAGATTATAAATCTTATCGCTTCTGCCTTGGTTTATTTTTACAGCAGAAAAGATTAAAATAATTGATTTAATAAAGAATATATCAGAAAGATATTTTATGTTGAAACGAATAAATAGGTGTACTACAAGAAAAAACTGATTTGAATTCATTGTAAAGCTCAATTCGTTTTTTCAAATTGAATAATAAAATACTATAAAATAAATTGCTCAATTATTGAATTTGTTTTTCTAATAATTGTTAATATTTGTATTAGTTTAATAAAAATTTATGGGAAGGAAAATATTTTCTGCTTATATAATAATAGTTAAGTTAAGAGACAATAAACTTGAATTTATTTGTACGTATACAAGAAATATAATTCTTTTATTTTAATACATACATTTGGAGATAATAGATTATTAAATAAAATATTAATTATTTAAGTTTTTACTTAAATAGGCTAGCATCTAATTAAATTGTTAAGTATCACCATATCCTCTATATTCGAAATAAAACAGATTTTCTTATATTTATCTTTTAACCCACAGCTTGTTTGATCCCCAATGTATTTCACTTTATTGCCAAGCTCTTCAGAAACTGTAAAGACTAGATCCCATTAGATAATAACTTTATAAGTAGTTTTTAAGCCATGATTAGCTCCCGGCTGTCTTGGGTACATAAATTCACGAAGAAGGTGTCAAAATCATGATAACCTGCTGCAGAAACTTAAAAACATAACACGAAAATTTAAAAAAAAGAGAGAAAAACTTATTTAAAAACTGAGAAAGGGGAAAAAATCGCATAGCCAACTTCATGGCAAATGTCAGCAAGTTTTGTGGCAAGGGACTGGGCTAGATGGGCGTGGCAGCAACACCCGTCAGCGTGAAACTGCATGGCTGGCTGGGCACAAAAATACGCAAGGGGTGAGCGAGATGGAGCAAGAGGGTGGGCGAGGGAGAGGGAGAAGGAGCGGGGTCTTAGGTACAGCAGGCAGCATGTGTTGAAATGTAAACTGGACTTGTTTTTATTTTTTCAGCACGCTGACAAGCGCTGCTCATTAAATTTTATTTTATAATTACACACACCAATACACACGCATAGTTGCACCCTACAACAAACACACACACGCACACTGACATAGGCTTTAATGTGTGTTGCTTGCCTCGTCGTAATTGGGTCTCGAGCAACGCAGCTTTTTTGGTGCCTCTGCAAAATGGCCCCGATTCTTGGTCGTTTAGAACATTTTGGTTCAGGAATTTTTGCAGGACAAAAGCAACAACAACAACAACAACGGGAACCAAAACAACGTCGAGTACAACAACAACGTCAACTGAGCTCAACAATGGGCATTTGGTCAGTCAGTCGGTGATTAAAGTAAAGTATTTGAAAGTTAATTGGTTCTGAAACAACAACAACAACCGTAGCAACAACTATAGTTAGGAGCTGTTATGCCTTACGCTTGACTAACCAGCCAAGTGGCAAACGGACCCCAAAAAACCGATTTAAACCGAACAAAAACCAACGGTACATAGCTAGCCAGTTAAACAAAATTGCCCATTGTACAGTGGTGTTATTATTGAAATTAATAGAAAATTGTGACAAATTAAAATTAATGTAAATAATAATTGCTAATATAAATTTCTTTGAATTTTCTATTTGACAGTATACTTGCATTTTAAAACAAATTACCGTAAATATTTGTAATAAACGATAGCATTTTTTTTTATAATATCTGAGATCTTTAGCAAGATGTCCCAATATTATAAAAGTTTCGTAGGTTAATATACTGAAATACCAGTAATTTTACTTGCTAATTTTTGATATTTAATCTAATTGCTTTAGTAAACATTTTTCAGCAATGTTCCCCAGCACATTTACAAGTGAAGAAAATTTCTAAAATACTTATAAAGATTTGTTTTTCATTTAAAGGCATTATTTATTTTAAGATAGGAAATATTCTTTTTAGTAAATGCTTTTGGTTCTTTTATAACAAGAAATGGTATAAAATATATTAAGCAAAATTCTTTAATGAAGTTTTAATGCTTATCATAAGTTGTTCCAACATATTCATCAATATTGATAAGTTGTTGCTTCCACACGTTAATTAATTTTTCCATATTGGAGTTTCTGCTGTTGTGCATATGTTGTATCCAATAGATTTGTCAATATTGATAAATTATTGCTTCCACAGTTCATTTTCAATTAAATTAAATTTAAAAGTGCTGTTTTTCTGCAATATTTCACAAAGAAATTGATCGCAAATTATGATAATTATTTAAAATTGTATATTTCTTACAATTATTGTATTTTTGTCCAATGTTTCTTTGTCAACGATTAATATTGAAGATTCGTCATGCAGTTTGATCTGTTTCTTAACTTTATTTGAGCCATACTTTAATTTTCCACTCCAATCTAATAGACCTACGCCCACTGTGCAATGTTGTGCACAATGCACTTGTTATAATAGTCGAAGGGACCTCGTCCATTTGCTAGTTGTTGCGGCTGTTACACCTCAAATAGGTATTATTTAAAAATGTCGATGGGTCACGCTGCTCGTCAATGTCCTGCTCGGCCTGAATGTCCTGCCGGCTGGACGTGTAATTGAAAATGGTTATTGGCAAGTTAATGGGCCATTGAAGTCAACTTGCCCCTTAATTGGCTATTTGTATGCGCGACTGAAGAAGAAACCCGTTCTTAACCCCCTTCTATCAACTCTTTCCTTGCAGATTATCCCCGAGTGGAGGTGGGTCCACAAAACCCTCTTCGCATTGAACGCGATCATATTGCCAAACTGGATTGCCGTGTGGACGCGAAGCCGATGGTGTCGAATGTTCGTTGGTCACGCAATGGACAATATGTGAGTGCCACGCCCAGTCATACGATCTATCGAGTGAGTCGCCATCATGCCGGCAAGTATACCTGCAGTGCGGACAACGGTCTGGGCAAGACCGGAGAGAAGGATATTCTGCTGGACGTGCTCTATCCACCGATTGTCACCATCGAATCGAAGACACACGAGGCCGAGGAGGGGGAAACTGTGTTGGTGCGTTGCAATGTCACCGCCAATCCACCTCCGATTGCCATCGAATGGTTGAAGGAAGGTGCTCCCGATTTTCGCTATACCGGCGAACTCTTAACCCTCGTCTCGGTGCGGGCAGAACATGCGGGCAATTATATTTGTCGCTCTGTGAATCTCATGCAGCCCTTCAACTCCAAACGCATCGAAGGTGTGGGCAACTCCACTGTGGCTCTCCTCGTGCGTCATCGTCCTGGCCAGGCATATATAACACCCAACAAACCGGTGGTGCATGTGGGCAACGGTGTGACCCTCAGCTGCTCGGCCAATCCGCCTGGTTGGCCGGTGCCACAATATCGCTGGTTCCGCGACATGGACGGGGAGGTGAGCAACACCCAGAAGATTCTCGCCCAGGGACCGCAGTACTCCATACCGAAGGCACATCTGGGCAGCGAGGGTAGGTATCATTGTCATGCGGTGAATGAGCTGGGCATTGGCAAGATGGCCACCATTGTGCTGGAGGTGCATCAACCGCCACAATTTCTGGCCAAGCTGCAACAGCACATGACACGACGGGTGGGAGATGTGGACTATGCGGTTACCTGCAGCGCCAAGGCGAAGCCGACACCACAGATACGCTGGATCAAGGATGGCACGGAGATTCTGCCCGCTCGCAAGCTCTACGAGATTAGGACAACGCCCACAGATGCTGGCGGAGGTGTTGTCACCGTGCAGAGCATACTGCGATTCCGGGGCAAGGCGCGTCCCAATGGCAATCAATTGTTGCCCGGCGATCGAGGACTCTTCACGTGCCTGTACGAGAACGATGTGAACTCGGCGAACTCCTCGATGCATCTGAGAATTGAACATGAACCGATTGTGCTCCATCAGTATAACAAGGTTGCCTATGATATGAGGGAGTCTGCCGAGGTTGTCTGCAAGGTGCAAGCTTATCCCAAGCCAGAGTTTCAGTGGCAATTCGGCAATAATCCTTCGCCTCTAACGATGTCCTCCGACGGACACTACGAGATAAGCACGAGAATGGAAAACAATGACATTTATACTTCCATTTTGAGGATTGCACATTTGCAGCACTCGGACTATGGCGAGTATACCTGCCGTGCTGTGAATCCCCTGGACACCATACGCACACAGATTCGTCTGCAGCCCAAGGGACCGCCGGAGAAACCCACCTCACTGAAGGTCATCGAAGTGGCCCACAATTATGCCGTGCTTAGTTGGCAACCTGGATTCAATGGTGGATTGATGAGCACCAAGTATTTGGTTAGTTATCGTCGGGTTGCCACGCCCAGGGAACAGTTGCTCTCTGATTGTTCCGGTCACGCCTTTACGCCCAGTTATCAGGTGAGCAGCTCCTCATCTCAGGTGGGTGCCCACGAGTGGATCGAATTCAATTGCTTCAGGGAGAATCCCTGCAAGTTGGCGCCCCTGGATCAACATCAGAGTTACATGTTTAAGATTTATGCACTGAATGCGAAGGGAAACTCTGGTTATTCCAATGAGATATTGGCCACCACAAAGGTCAGCAAGATTCCACCTCCGCTCCATGTCAGCTACGATCCTAATTCACATGTGCTGGGCATCAATGTGGCCGCCACTTGTCTCTCCCTGATCGCCGTCGTCGAGTCATTGGTCACTCGAGATGCCACAGTTCCCATGTGGGAGATTGTGGAGACTCTCACGCTTCTGCCGTCGGGCAGCGAGGCCACCTTCAAGGAGGCGGTCATCAATCACATTGCCCGCACCGCCCACTACACCACAGCAACCACTTCGGGACGCAGTCTGAATCCCTCGAGCGGACAATTGGGTGAGGATCGCACCATGGCTTTGGCGGAGACTGCGGGTCCAGGTCCCGTGGTAAGGGTGAAGCTCTGTCTCCTGGCCAATCATGAGCACTGCGGAGCCTACGCGAATGCCGAAAGTAAGTTCAAAGACAAATTACTGAAGTTAGCTCAAAATCAAACCCTAATACTTTTTAAAAGTATATAAATACTATGTATCGCATGAAAGGAGGCATGTCTGACCCTGTAAAATATATATATTCTCTTGATCAGCATCAACAGTCGAATCGATATAGCCTTGTCGGTATGTCTGTCCTTCTGTCCGTCTGTCTATCTGCTTCTACACAGGTCTGTCTTATTACTGCAAGCTGTTCATATATCGGAACAGAGCGGATCTAATCATTATATCATATATATAGATATTAATTAATTTATATTTAATTTGTATTTATTTTAATATCTAATGTCATCTAACTTATTTTTAATAATCTTGTTCGGCATTTAAGTTTATTCATAACGTTTTGTGCAACTATAAAATCAAATAACTATGAATACTAAGTAATTTTATTCTTCTTAAAACAAGTTTATCAAACAATAGAATATATTTTCACATTACACATCAAACTGAACTACTATTGCAACGACAGATTCAATTATGTGGAACTTCCGCAATTCACAACTATTTAAATTCATTTAATTAATATTTATCCATAAGATGTTATTTAGTAGTTCCCTTTAACTACCGCAAATCGCAACCATTTGAGCCGGTTCAATAAATGTTTAACCACTCCACCCCGTTTGTCTCCCTTATAGTTGGAAAATCGTACATGCCACACAGCTCTGGCCTTGCCACATCCGCCCTGGTGGCCATCATCATTGCCGCACTCTCCTTTGTGCTGCTCCTCGTGCTGCTTTACGCATTCTGTCGCTGCCGGCGAACGCATGCGGCAAAGAAGCAAGCAGCCGCGGCTGCCACAACCACACCGAATGCCGGCAGCGGGGCCAACAAGGAGTACGATGTGGATGCATCGCGTGCCTCAGTGGTGGCAACAACAAACGGCGAGCAGCAACGAGAGACGCAGTCAACATTGGCGCCGCCTCCACCACCGTATTATCCAACTGGAAGTCTGGACAGCAAGCAGTTAGATGGTGGCATGGAACTAACACTCACCGCGTTGCACGATCCCGACGAACAGCTGAACATGCAGCAGGGTGAGATGCATTCGCAGCAATATCCCAAGCAGGCGCAGTCCTCACAAGGACTCTACGGAGGACATTCGAATGGATATGGATATCATGTGACAAGTGCTATTGGCGTCGATAGCGACAGCTATCAAGTGCTGCCCTCCAGTGCCGGACATCATGGCGAGTGTAAGTAGGCAGCAGCAGCAGCAGAAGCAGTAGCAAGGCGGATATACAGGGGAAAAACAGGGGAAAATAAGGGGGGAGAGCAGGAGGAATTTCTGTTTCTTCATTAAGCGTCGAATTTTTGGGGTGCAGAGATTTATGGCGGCCATTTTGACGCCTCTTGTTGCTGCTGCTCGTGCAGCTTTTGGCCGTAATTGCATTTCATGTCAATCTGCGACTCAGCCTCATCTCCTCATCTCCGCTTCCCTCCTGCCACCACCTCCTCATCCGACACTGCTGCGTGTCGCGTATAAGCAGCTTCAGTTCTTGCCTTTTCAACCAAATGACATCATCAGCCAGCCAGCGAGCCAATCGACTATCTGTTTCGAAAGGGAGTCCTGCGTATCCTCCAGTGTATCCTTCGGTCTATCCTGCCGTGTAGCATTCCGGCGTAATTCCAATTAAGTGAGAATTAAACCGTTAGTCGTGCCTTTTGTCCTTTTGTCCTTTCATTCTTTCAGGCAGGCACCGTTTTTAATTGGCTTTAAGCCAAACGGCATCCTTCACATTGCAACACGGCCGTAGAGTCATAAAAATGTTGCCGAAAAATATATCTTGTCGTCCTTTCAGGCCTCTCAAGTGGTTGCCACTTCAGACTCCTGTCAAACAAAGACAATTAAAAACTGAAACTAAACTAGAAATAGAAAATAAAAAGGGGCCCATTTGATGGAATTCCCCCAAAAAAGATTAAGGATTAGGCGCCAACGCTTTAAGCTGCCACACGAGTCATCAACATTTAAGTATAATGGCAAATCTATCCATGAACTCCAAATACTTTAGTCCCAGTACTTGGATATAATCTCTGAAACAAAAGGGATTATTCAGTAATAGAATGGGAATGAGGACATTGCTTAGATAATTTTAATAGGCAATTGAGAATAAAAAGTTAATTCTCGGAAAAGCTTCAAATAATCTCTGTTTGCAACGGGAACATATGTGAAATAAAGAAAAAACAAATGCTTTTAACATCAAAAACACGTGCCAAACCGAGAGAAACAATTTGAAATTCTTTGAAATAGTAGATGGTTGAGCAGTTATGAAAATAAGTCAAGCCATAGTTAGAAGACAAACTTCATACATTGATAATTGTCAAGGGTATCATAATTTTGGGAAAATGTTCGGACAAAGGAAATTCGACTGTGATGGCAATAACAGAGATATGCTATAATTTATTTAAACATTTCTAGGGCAAGTTAGTTTACCAATGAAAGGATTAAAACAATAAACAAAAACAATTAAGTAATACGGATTAGTATATTAAACATGTTCCTTGAGTAGCTTCATCTTTAGATAATAACTTTATGTGTTATCTAAATTTTCCACTGACTATAAGCTAAATTTATATTTAGCTGTATTTTTATATAATTTTTGACGAAATATCCGAATATCAAAATGCAAACTAATTGCATTTCTAAAAATTAAAATAATATTAATATTAAACTAAACCCTTTTAAAATACCTAAATACCTAAATTTAATAAACTTTCGAGGCGTTGGAAAATATTGTCAAAGTTTCCTTCTTGCCTCTTGACCCCCTTTCTAGTTTTTCTATCAAGTTTGACCGAAAAATATGCACCACAAAATGCAATTTATTTGTATGTGTTGGAGGAATGTGTGTCTGTGTGTATGTGAGTGTGTGTGTGTGTGTGTATGCGTTCTTTGACAACATTGGTCTTTGCTATTTCCGTGGTTGTTGTTCTTCTTGTTGCTTTTTGTTCATTTTTTGACTCTGCACTTAAATGCGCGATGCCAATGCGAACTTAATTACAATTTCTCTACCCCTTCCCATCCATTAAAACGGAAACTCAACGAACTGGCGACACATAACGTGCTGTATGTGTGTGCATGTGTGTATCTGTGTGTGTGTATGTGTGTGTGTGTGTGGCTCATGCGGTTGCAACCAAAGCAGGACCACTTGAGGCGACTCCAGTGCCAGCCAACATCAGCAGCAGCAGCAACAACCTCCTCCAACAAGCAGCACGCGCCGCCAAACTAACGAAGCAGCCCACCACCACCAACAACACCACCACCACCACCAGCAACACCACCCACAACGGTAACAGCATGAGCAACAACTCCACCTTGAAGCGAGCTGGCAACCTTGGCCAGCTGCAGCGTGAGATGAGGGGGCAACTGGGGCAACAGGGGCAACATCTGGTGACCGCAGCCACGGCTGGCACCACAACGGCGCTGGCAACGACAATTACAACAACTTCACGTAATGCCAAAACCGCAACAACAACAACAACGCTCGCCATTACAGGTAACACTCACACACACACACACACACGCACACACATACGCACACACACACCAACATATGTATGCACACACGGAGAAGATGCAAAAAGGAAATGTTGTTGTGGGATTAGAGCAAGTGGATCCCGCACCACCAACAAGCGCACCACCAAACAGCACCATCAGCAGCACCAGACACTAGAACATTGCACCACAAAATGCACACACGACGGCAATAACTAAATAGTTGAATAACAGACATTGCACCATGCCACATGCCACTTGAAACAATCACTAAATGCACCAGCACAATTGTTGTTCCAACTCAACTTCTTCACTTTATTATTATTATTATATCTGCAATTTATTAGCATTTTTATATACCTTTTAAATATAAGAATGTCGGCAAAAGAAAGAAAGAAAGGAGGTTATATAGAGAGTAAATTAGAGATATAGAGAGACAGAGAGAGAAAGAAATAAATAAGCAAAAAAATGAGTTCACAATCAAGAATTTTGTCTGAAAACAAAATTGTATGCTGTGTGTTTTTTTTATTTATCTTATATTTGTCCAAAAGTTTCCTTTTCATTTTAAATAGTGAAATCAAATTAAATGCAAATATTAAAGACAAACATTCTGGATCTGAAAAAATGTAGGAAAAAAGATAAACTACTGTATTGACTAGAAACGAGACTGCAAAGCCACTAGAAACTTTGCCGGTTGAGTTTGCAAAATGGTTTTCCAATAATCGTATGGCAATTTATGTATGCTCTTCAACAAACTGAGCAATTGCAATTAGTTAAAGCAAACAGGCAGACTTAGAAAAATAAGTAAATATATAAAAAAAACAACTAAGGGATTAAAATGTTCTTTATTATAGTGATTATAACAAAAGTTACTTCTGGCTTCGTGAACAATTTACGAGGGCGAAAGGTGTCGTAGCACAATTTTAACACAAGCTGGTTCTGCTTAGCCCATAGACAGACCAAAATACCAAATTCAGTGTCTCTAGCTCTTATATTCTCTTAGATCTAGGCGCTTATACATACGGACGGACAGACTGACGGACAGACGGACGGACAAACGGACATGACGAACATGACTCGGCTGTTGATGCTGATCAAGAATATATGTACTTTATAGGATCTACAAGACTTCCATCCCTCAAACTTAATAGAACCTTATACTTTTTTAAAGTAAAGGGCCTAAAAATGGAAGTCATTTTATCAACACGCAGAAGTTGTAATATAATATCCGCCAAATGGAATCGAAACTAAGTTTCAAAGACATTTTTATACTAAGGGCACATTGTCATTTATCTTATAATTTAACTAAGAAAAGTATATTCAAACTTATCGTACAGCCTAATTATAGAGAAGACTTTGTTTTATTTCAGTTTCCTTCCTTCGATGGCATAAAAACTAAGTCAGTTATTGTTATGTGAAGTAATGCTTGGGCTAATCTAGGTAGATAAGACTATTGAATCAGTGGGAGCTTGTTAAACTTAACATTCATTGGCTTTTCATTAAGTGTCTATCATTTGTCAGATGTAGAAAAAAAAACATAAAAAAACATAAAAACAAGAAAAGCAAACAGAAGACTGAAGCGAAACATAATCCACATTCATACGAAATTATTTTGAATCTAAATCTTATCTCTAGCAACAATATATTTGGCAGCAATTTTGTAACTCCGGTAATTAGAAGAAGAAGAAAAAGAACACCGAAATGTATATGCTAATGCCACGGATATCGCGACTTGTTTTAATGCCACGCCAGAAACCATTTAAATGCAGCAATAATTTCTTTAAATTGAGCTTTAAGTCGCCGACAGCGACGCCGACGGCGGCGCCAACTGCGACGCCGGCAGCGGCAATGCAGCAACATCATAAACAGGGCAACAAGTCATTGGTGCGAGAGAAATCGATTGATACGAAGAAAAAGATAATTGAGGAGCAGCAGCCAAAGATCAGCATTAAGGATCAAAGAGAAAAATGGATGGCCAAAGTTTCCCCTTCACGCAGGGCCAAAGCTAGCTCTGCAAGTGGAAATAAACCAGTTCAGCCGGGCCTGGTATCTGCGGGAATTCCCCAATCTCTGGGCAGTTCTAAGCAATTTCAGCGGGAACAGCGAAAGCAGCCTAAGGTGGATGAGGAGGTAGACAGCGAGATCAAAGGATCAAGCAGTGTGGCGGATCGCAAAAACTGGATGAATCGCATGCATGGCGGCCAGCAGCAGAAGCAGGCACAATGGCTGAAGGACATGCAGGCAAAACAGCAGGCAGGACGCGACATGCAACAGCAGAAGGTGCAACAAATGAAACAGACGCAACCACAACAGATACAGACTAAGAAAGGAAAGCCCTCAGTTGCCACATCTCAGTCTGCGACTGCTGCTGAGAGAGAAACGGAAACGGAGTCGGAACCAGAACCCGAACCCGAACCCGAACCCAAAACTCCAGAGCGTCTGGCCTATCTGGAGGCCGTAAGGCAACTCAACTCCTATCAAATGCTCGAGCCGACAACAGGACGAGCTCAGACCAAGACGAGTCGAGGTGGCGACAAAACCGAACCGAATATTGAGCATACTCTGCAGTGTCTGCGCGAAACGGGCTTCGAGGAGTCGCAACTGGAGAGCATACCCGTTATCCAGGTGGCAGGCACAAAGGGACGCGGCTCCACTTGCATCCTGGTCGAGGCGATACTATTATCGCATGGCGTTAAGACTGGCGTGCTCTGTGCTCCGCATCTATTCGTGACCAGCGAACGCATTCGCATTGACGGTGAACCCCTGTCCGATGAAGAGTTCAC
This sequence comes from Drosophila histrio, assembly GCA_958299025.2. NCBI lineage: Eukaryota > Metazoa > Arthropoda > Insecta > Diptera > Drosophilidae > Drosophila > Drosophila histrio. Next base: position 15,365,798 of record OY282580.2, read on the forward strand.
GGAATTATTTCTGCAGCTGCAACAGCAATTGGGGCACGTGCAACCGCCGCCAAGTTACAACAAATTGCTAACGATAATGGCATTCCATGCCTTTCGCAATGCCAATGTGGATGTGGCAATTGTTGAGATAGGCAGCGGTTGTGCCAGCGATTGCACCAACATCACATCCCACGCCCGGACAATCGGGATCAGCACTTTGGGCTGGGAACAGAGCTTCAGTTTGAGCAACTCGATGAGGGACATTGCCTGGGCAAAGGCGGCGATTATGAAGCCGGAGGCAAGTATCTACACTAGCGCCAATCAAGCTGAGTGCTTTGAGGTGCTCAGTCAAAGGGCCAAGCAACTTGGCGTCCAACTCCATCGGGTGCCCAGTTATCCCTCCTATGTGGAGGCCAATGTCTCGAATAAAAAGTTGTTGAACAGCGTAAACTTCTCGGTGAAGTTGAATGGTTCCCTGGCCATTCAGCTGGCCTACGATTATATGCGACGTTATAAGCCGGAATATGTGGTCGGCCTGGAACACAATGGCACACAGTTGACGCCAGGTGCCACACGTGGCATTGAGACTTTCGTGCAACGCGGCCAGTTTGAGATCATGAAATATGATATATTCAATGTGTATATGGACAGTGCCGATACCCTGGAGAGCATGATGATGTGCCGGGAATGGTTTTACACTCGCACACGCAGCAGTCGCTCCCCAAAGGTTCTGCTCTTCAGTAAAGTCAATGAATTCAATTCGAAGGATCTTTTGACCATACTACGTCACAATATGCGCTTTGAGGAGGCCGGCTTTGTGCCAAGTCCGAGTTTGTTTGAGGGGGAATCTACGGATGGGGAACAGGATAAGGCAACCAAGGACGCAATTGCCTGGCACAGCATGGAGGAACTGCAACGGGCTCGACGCAATGCCAGCAATTGGCGTTCCCTCTGTGAGGAGGATGGCACCCGGGACAGCGCCCAACTTTCCATCTCCATTGAGTCCTTCTTCGATTATCTGCACAACAAACATGGCAATCAGAGGTATGGCATGCGCAATGAAATCGATGTCCTTGTCACAGGCTCCAGAGAACTAGTGGCCGGCACTATCAGTTGGCTTCAGAAGAAGAAGGACGCCCAGTTAAAAAAGTGGCATTAGCCTTAACTCGATTTCGGGGTTAGGAAATTCGCCTAACGAAGTCACGATTAGAGTAAAAAAAACGTGGACCATCGCTTAGCGTTGTTATTAGAGTTATATAACGAGAATGTGTATTTATTATCAAATTACCCGTTTGCTGTTCTACTTTAAAATAATAAAGAAGCAAAGCATCTATTTTTAAGTCAAGAAAAATGCAATGGATCACAAATGGAAGAGGACAAGCTGATATTATAAGAGTATTTTACTTTTATAAATTGATTATATTTTATTGATTTGTATAACTCGACCATTGAATGCTTGAAAAAAAAAAACTATTAAATCTTCTTCAGATCTATAAATTATTGATATGCATCGTTTCTTACTGATCCCTTCTTTGATAAGATTGTCAGGGTTTTCCAGAATATCTTAGGAAACTTGGCAACTGTTCTCATCTAAAACTATTTAAAACCAAACTAATTTTCGAATATTTCTTTGCTTAAAAGTAAAGTATAAATTATTTCATTGTTATTACTTTTCGGAGTATTTAATTATTGGAAAGGAATAAAATATATTGGTCTTCCCATTCAGTATTTAATATAGGTAGATATTCGTTAATTCTTAAGCCCTCTTAATGCTAATCTAAAATCATATTTATATCTTAAATAAAGAGTGTTTTATTGTATTTATAGAATGATTTTCAACACTGGTGTTCTATATAAAAATTCGGTAAATTTCACTTAAACTATATCAACCACAAATAAAAGAATCTTGTGGTTTCTATGTGAAATTACCTATCATAAAACTATTTCCTTTTAAATATGAAATGTTTAAAATGTCTGTTCTTTCGCTTTCCAGTTCTATTAATTAAGCTTGCTCACATTTATCAATAATGCACCTGATAGATATTAATTACCATAAAATAAACATTATTAATTTTCCTTTTTGATAAGAAGAAGGTTTATTAATTTAAACCATGAAAATTATTTGAAATGTAAATGTAATGCAGATGAGGAGAGCAAGAAGACGAGACTCAACCATAAGTGAAACCCATCAAATGCAGACCTTGGTTGGAATGCAGGTCGGAGGCGTCGGTCCGACTGGACATCTGCCAGATGAGCATGACAAGGCATCTTTTGTGTTTCCCAATTAGCCAGTGTGACTTTCATGTTTCCTTCTCTGCACGACAGCAGCAAAGAGCACCTTCTCTCCCCTCACTTTACATCTTTACATCTGAATGTAGTCGAGCACCTGGCACACACATTTTGGCACAACAGACTGTATGCATTGTTAATTTATGTACTTGGTATCTGTTGCAGGGTCGAACAATAGCCAGGAAAACAACTATAGCAATGCCCGCGATCTGTCACAGGAGGCACTCTGGAGACTTCAACTTGCCGCTGCTCAATCTCAGCAAATCTATGTGGAACAGCGTCCACCATCTGCATTCAGTGGTTTGGTGGATTACGCCGGATATCCCATGGCAGTGCCACCACCGACGCACATAACCACAGTGACCAGTTCGTTGAGTCAACAGAGCTTTGGACAACAGCCACAACAGAGAGAGTTGACAGCAACACAGCATCAGCAGCAGCAGCAGCAGCAGCAACAACAACCGTTGACGCCGCATGAAATGTTGCAAGCGGCACAACGCTATGGCACATTGAGAAAGTCGAAGCAACCACCGCTGCCACCGCAGCGCAAGGATCATCAGCAGCAACAACAACAACAACAGCAGCAGCAGCAGCAGCAGCTGGGTGAGTGTTGACCGTTTGTCTTAGCCAAGTGTAGAGGAGATAAGCTGAACCAAAAGCTGGGGGGACAGCGGGGAGAATGAATGGCTCGGAAATCAGTTTGATTGATAATGCAACTAAGTGTTGCACAAGCAGGGCGGAAGCTTCTACACACACACACACACTCACACACACACTTACACTTCTAAATAAAATAGCATTGCTCAGCGGCATAAGGAGAAGGATGCAATTCTGCTGCCAGGATGTGCACAATTTGCATCTGTATCCTTTTATGCATGAGCAGCCGGAACCCGACACAGCAAACAACCACTAGAGACTCACACACACAACAAATACGCTTCCACACACACACACACACAGCTAAAAGTACAGTAAAGATTCATGAATTGCAACACGCACGAACTGTCACGAAATTACAAAATATTACTCTCCTTAGTTTTATTATATATGTGTCAAATATTTAAAACATTATCTGAAGTGAAGTTATCATAAAAAAAGTTCTTCCTTACAGTCTAAGTTTTCGAATAGTTTTTAAAGAAATACAAAATGTAATAATTTATATTTGTTTGCAAATTTAAACTACATCAAAAATACGGTTGTTCTTATTATTGACCCTTTACTGTAAATCCCTACTGTACTCCCCTCTCAACGTCTCTGCCCTTTCCCCCTCGCACATCAAGCACAACAAATCGCTCCCAGCGACAACTATCGCAACAGGCACACTGGCTGAGTCGCCTTTCCGCTTTTCCACCTTCCTGCTATCCTCCCGCCCTTGCTTCACAGTCAACATTCAACTGATATAGAAAATGACTTAAAAAAATACTCAAAACAAACGGCAGCTGAATACGAAAAAAAATGGAAAACTGAACGAGCACAAAATATTTTACAAAATCAAAATCAAACAACGCTGCCAGCTATAAGTAAAGTGAATCACTGTACAGAATGCAACACCACTTGGCCCATCAGCAAACTAAAATAAAAACCTCAAAAATATATACAAAAAAAAAAAGGGTTGCAGTTTTATAGATACTTCTGCACAATGGAAAATGATTGAGAGAAAACCATTCAAAATCAGTTGCGTTTGCCAAGTTTATTTCCATATTTACGTTGCGATTTATGCTGATGATTCGTTCAGTTAGCGCAGTCATTATTCATTTTTTACCATCACAATTTATGGAGAACTTTGGGTTGGCTAAAACACTTACTTTTAGCTTAATATAAAGCTTTATTCTTTTTAACAAATACTGTCTGGGAATTGAAACTGGTTAGAATGAGAGAAACTTAGTCGCAATTTGCAATAACGTTGATAAAGTTTATCACAACTGTTTACGAATTTGATATTTACGATTGTTAGACATACACTCACATATTTAATTAAACAATTCCATCTAATTTATTTGAATAGAACTAATTGTGATTTTCTTTTACATTTCACTTTTTAACTAAATTAAATTATCACATTCAAAATGTTGGGAAATATACACAATTAACCTAACTAACCACAAAAGCTTACCAAAATAGTTACTGAAGTTTCTCAAGCAGCTCAAAAAGTGCGGCAATCATTTTGTGTTTTTACCACTGCAAGCCGCCAAACTGCAAAGCCATAAAAAGTGTGCGTTGTGTAAAAAGTATTGCGATTGAGCTGGTTATGTATGCACACCAAAGGAGACACACACACACACACAAAAAGCGTTCACAGAGCGTATGCGTAATTTCTGTACCCTGCACCTGACAACATTTGGGCATTTGTTGAAATTTTATAACTTTGGAAAACCATAATAGTAAAAAGCAGTTCGTAGCTTCGACACTACACAAGGAGCGTTGCAAGTATTTGTTATAAGAGTCAAGTGAGCAGCCCAATTGATAACTAAGAATTTATAGAAACTAGAGAAATAAACAATCTGGAATGTGGGATAACAACAACTACAACTTTTTTTATATTTCGAAAACATTTAAATAAATATAGAACATCTTTAAGTCGTCCATTTGATGACTAGTTTTTGGGTAAATACAATTTAATGCTGTTTCAATTAGATAAACAATCAAAGAGATAATGAAAGTTGGTGAAAAGAAATGTTCTTGCTGCCCATTAATATTTACCATATTTACCTCAAACATTATGAACTTCTTCTAAGCCTCTTAGCTGTCATCACAGCAGTTGCACAAGCATTTCAATTAAAACATAGTAGTCAAAGTCGAACGGCTTCTGTCTCAGAGTGTGCCGCATTTATTGGCCACAAAACAAAACAGAATCACAAAAAGACAACTGCAAAAAGAGAAAAGAGAAAACTGAAAACTGGGCAGGCAATAAAAAAATATGTCTGTTAACTTCTTGGCTGACATAAGAAAGCCAAAGCCCAGCAGAGGGCACAGTCAAAGCATCACAAGAAAGATAAAATGATTGGCTTCTACGGTCAGAGGGCAGATGAAGAGGCGCCAAGCAACTGAAAGTTTCATTTTTTAAAGCTCTTTCCCGCAAACTAGGAGAGTTGAAAGGGTAGACAGAATATAGAGATATTTATGGGACAGCTATAAGACAGCATATCCAATACTCGGGTACTTGGAAACAAAGTTTTCCTACATTGAGAAAAAAAATTAACTACAATACAAATATCTTTATAAACTGTTTATAAAACATCATTATAATGTGCTGATATTTGGAATGCTACATCCTTTAATACAAACGTCCTTTACTGTTCATCATTCAGATATAATTGATCGTATTTCTGTTTGATTCTGTCTTACTATTATTAGTTATATATTTATCTTCTTTTGAGACGAACAGATGCCTTATAACATTGAAGTAAGAGTTCCCCTGGTTGCTATATATATATGATATAGTTTCTGTATCTTAACTCTTATGTTCTGCATACCTCGTTGCTTTGAAACTGAACGACATTCCAGCACAACTTTATCAGCTTTGCTTGTGAATCTCTTCGGATAAATACCCTACACTCGACAATATTAAAATGCCTACCGAAGAGTGACTCTGTTTCAAGTTATGCCATTAACTTCGTTTACTCTTTTACTATTTACTTTTGCCCACTCAAAGAAGGTAACTGATTGTCGAATACTCCCCATTGCAGTTATTCAAGTTATGCAGTTTACTTTGGCTGTTGTTGAGCTCCCTCTTTTTGTGCTTATGCTTTTAGCATTCCAATGGCCACACGGGCACAATAGCCTGAATCCAAACAACGAGAACAACAATAAGAGTACAGAGAGAGAGGTAACAACAATAAAAGTAAACTTGAATTTCTAGAGGGAACTCGAATGTCTAGTTTAAAGTAGAAAACTTGTTAGTCGCTGTGCATCTTTTGACGTTTGCAAGGGAAAATATTTCGCCATTGTTTGGTGTATTGACGCTGAAAAGTATGCAATGCTTTTGAGCTCTCGATCTGTGCAATTCAATTGCCGCATTTGCGGCTGTTCATTGACGGGGGGTTACACTCTCTTCCCCCGCACACAATGAAGGTGCAGCATGCAATACCAATGCAGTACGACTCTCTGTCTCTTTCTCTCTATTGCCAGTTTGTGTGAGTGCATTCCGCGAATCGCGTACCACTTCAAGCCATCATTGTTTCTGCGAAAAGTCTGCCCTTTCGAATTGATTTAGGTCTAAAACTGTTAGCAATCAATACTAAACAATATGTTTCTTTTACCACTGTGGAAGTTCTTTAAGTGGTAGTGTAGATTAGAGTAATAAGCTAATTTCACGACAAACCGATAAACCGAATCATTTATATTATAATTTTATATTCTTCTATCAGATAAGTAATATAAACATATAAAGGTTTGGGTCATATAATAAATATTACAACTAGAAGAGGAAGATTTGAAATATCGGGTAGTATAATATAACAGGAGACTGCTACTAGAAGTTAGAGTATCAAAATATGGGATAGACATCTGATATGTGATAGATATCTGAAATTGCAGACTTCTTTATTTTTTATGCATATGTTAACCCCTTTCTTTCTTTCACTTACAGCATCTGTAACTATATTTTGACTTTGCATCTTTATGGCATTTAAACAGAGTCATCTCTGAAGCATTCAACTTATCTATTCCATAAATTAACTCATTAAATTCAAGTTAACCAAATTTACACAACACCAGACGAGTCCGCACTTACCAGCTCATTACAGGGTATCTCAATTTCATTAACTAGCTGTTGTTGACAATAAGAAATTAACAATTAGAAGCTTATTAACCACATTAATTTACGAGGCAACAAAAGCGACTCAGCGAACAGATCATTAAGCATACAGAAAGCATAATATACACACACATAAAAGCTGCCACAAACACACACACACGCACACACACACACTCACACATACACACACTTCTGGGACATAAGATATGTGCATATAAACTGGTAAACAGAGGCCGCCATTATTTATACCGGGCCAACAACTTTTGACAAATTTTTTGGCAAAACATTTTGCGTAATAAATTTATTTTAATTACAACGCCAAAAGTGGGCGCATTGCTTGTCGGTCATGGTAATGGGGGTGGGGGAGTTGGTGGGCGTGCCAACAGCGGATGCTGTGGTACGTAATGAATGCGCTTCAATTAAATGAAATATTCATAGGCATAAATACGAGAGAGACAGAGAGTGAGCTCTGCTTGTGGCAGTAACAGAAACAGGTCCACGGTCTCCCAAGCCAGGTGCCGAAGCAGCCAGAAAATCAGCCAGAAAACCCGCCAGGAGCCAGGCGAGTCCAATGAAAGCCATTGCAATACCTGCGGCCAAGCATGTTTTATGAGCCAGCAGCAAGCAGCCGGCAGCAGGTTGCGACCAGGGGCGTCAGGGGCTAACGATAGAGACCACGAACAGCACACGGAACGGGGCACATTAACCGACAATACAGACTGCATAAAATAATAACAACAACAACAGCCAATCGAAAAATAATGCAAAACATTAATGAAAATTGTATACTCTGCAGGGGCAAAACATAACTCATATAGAATAATTGATTGGTTAGCCAAGATAAAGTTTGAATAATTCAGAATATCTAAAAGAGGACTTTCATATGTTGATCATTCTCACTGTTTCCAAAATTGTTTTTAAAGGAATGTTTTCATACATACTTATATAGCAAAGAACATATAATCTTCGTGTAGATTAATCTTCAGAGAATTTTGCTACTTTAGTAAGTAATTGCTTAAATTTGGCATTGATTATTTCCACAATAATATGATAATATAATTCTTAACAATTCAAATTGAATAGTAAACAATTTATCATTTCTCTTTCTCGTCTGTGGTTTTTCTTCTCATTAAAAACAAGTTTACACTGTTTATAAACACTTACTATCAGCTATGTTTCGAAAACAACAAATAAAACAATCCTTCCTCTAGGACATACAATCGAATGGTTTCAACTAGACTTGATTAATGTTGAGTTGACTGTTGCTGAAGTTATATACGTCTTATATGCTGAGTGGGCCACACATTTATTCCGATTAACTTGGCAATTATATTTTACCATTGCCAACCTAATGCAATAGCTGTTCTATCCAAAGGGCAGAGTGCGGAATATAACGTCAAATGGCAAGCCATCATCGACGCATTGGAGCCTGTGTTGGAGCTTGTTAATTATGGCAGAGCTAACTGCGTTCCGCGCTATCCGGTGGTTGGCAGCGGGAAACTCGGGGAAACGGAGAAACTCGGAAACAGTTTGTCGTAACTGTGAAATTCGGCCAACGGTCTATGCATCTTTCAAACAATTTACCAATTTGGCGTTGTCTATACATGTGCGTGTGTGTGTGTTGACTGACCACAACTCGTATCGCTCATAAAATGTTTATTAGGTAATGAAACATAGCTAGAACAACAACAATAACGACAGCAATAACAACAAACGCTGTCACACATAAATTTTGAAACGAGCCTCTCGTCCTTTGAGGCATATACTGGTTTTTTCGCATTGTTTGCACTGCGCTTAAGCTTCAGAAATTGAAATAGTTAATTGTGTTTTTGAAGCGGAAATCGTTTCGGGAACCGACCTCAATAGTACAACTGCCAACATAGAATTTAACAAAGCTAAAGCCAACGCTAAACGGATTTTCCAAACAAATTTCGCGAAGCTTTGATAAATTTTCAATGCGTGCGCATAAAAGTATGCAAAAGTATTTTATATTGTGTGGAAAGCGAGGCGCAACCGCAGGCTACGATTTGCACTTCCACTTGACTTGAATTGAAGATAAAGAGGGCAAGATGGGAGGAAGAGGAACGGTTGGGTAGAGACAGCACGTTGTGAAGTGTGCGTGGCAAATGCAGAAAATGTATTTATGCAAAAGTTGCAATTGTCAACGTTGGCGCGAAGTGCAAAAAGTGTTGCGCGAAATCAACGAGACATAGTCACGCACACATGCTTCCAAGCACAACACACCTACACAACGCACACTCACACAATCAAACGAAAGTTCATGCGCTGCAGTTTGTGAAATATTTAAATGCAAAGCCACAAATGCGAAAAACATATGTCATGGGATTTCAAATTAATTATTAAGCGTGTTCTGAAAATCTCTTTTGAATGAATTTCACTTCAACTGGCTAGAAATACCATTAAGGTTATTTTCTGTCAGTTTAGTTAGTTATGTGAACGTGAGAATGGAATACATACAAATTGTTACACTCTATTCTGTATATTTATTAAAAATCTAGATAAAAAACTCATTTACCTTTCAATTTCAAACGTGATTGGCATTTTCCTGTTGCACCAAAAAATATGCTATACATATTCGATACACTCGAAATATCTTAGTTGAACTCTTGCAATTCCTTTTATCCATACCAATAGCTAGCAAATGTATATATTCCAATAGACGTGTACTACAAGATTACACTTTAAACCTCAAAATATCTTTGGAGATTCAACTTGATTAGGTTAAGGATTACATTACGCAATCGAAGCCCGAGTGTAAACGTGCTAAAACCCACATTCACACGAAGAGTACAAAACTTGACAAGAGTTGACTTTTCAAATATCTAACAAATACACACACAGCCACAACACCTATACACTCTCTCTCACACACACACACTCACACATAGACTCGCATGGATAGACTGGAAGATAGAAGCTCAGAGCTCACCTGAGTGTTTGAGTGTTTTGGCATTTGAATTGAGTTTTGCATTCCAGAACTGTCGCTGAGTGTTGATTATGTTTCGCTGCTTTTGTCACATAATACAGATAGATATTTGGTTTGATATATTTGAATGCAATGACTATAGTCAGCCCATCGTATGTATTTATTCATTGCATCCACGCTGATTGAATGCAAATGCATTTGGAGCGGCAACGCATTCAAATATATAATATATACGTATTCAACATTTTAATTTTATTTATATAAATAACTACATAAGTATTTATATGCAAATCGCGTGCTTAGAGTGGCATTCACAAATATGCTGACCCATTTGCATATGGAATAGGGTTAAACATACAGACAAATGCCCATAATTATACCCTGTATAGAGTAAAAACTAAGAGGTAGTAGATCTGTAAAGTGTGCTAAACTCAAATTCGTTATTAATTATTAATGGTTACTATACAGTGAGGGGCAGAGTCTAGGCTTTATACCTATATACAGCAATACAATACTAAAATAGGATCAAAACTGAAATACATATTTAACATAGTATCACTTCTAACTATATTTAAGAGACTACTTTATTATTATTTAATTTTTGAAGCCATACTTCTTTGGCTGCTTTATTGATAAAGTTGAATAAATATCTTATTATATATTATTATTTTAATAAAATATATACTCAGTCTCCACATAACACACAAGTGCAGAGTATATCTACTCGTCGATAATACTCAACTCCACCCAACGTTGCCAGTAAATTACGCAAATTAATAATGTCATGACCCTCGTTGTAAATATGTTTGAATCCAAATTTAAAGCATATTTTAATGGAGTTTTTAATTATTTGTAATTATGCAATTCTCATATTATTTATTAGTGAGCTTAACAAAATCGATTAACTATCTCACTTCCTCTCTCTCTCTCTTTTTGTATGTCTCTCATTACAGCGGACATAATACAGGATTTAGCAAATTAAACTAATTGCCAGTCAAGAGACATTACAACAGCAACAACAACAACAACAACAACAAAAACGTTTAACAAACACGTTTTGACATTAGCATTAAGTAAGTAAATGGAGCCGAAAAAAAACATTTAAAATGCACCAATTGAACGCATTTAATGTGCATAAAACAAACTAAAATTAGCAAATATTGCATACTTTTAGGTGTCTTCTTACTACATAAAATAAATAAAACAATTAACAGGTAGAGTAATGCAAATTTCGACCAACAAGTAAAGCAAAATCCATAAACCTTAGACTTACCAACGTAGAACTAAGCACAGCAAAAGGGGCATTTAATGTATAAACTAAATATGAAATATACAAAATAAAATGCTCTACGTAAAATATCCAAGGATATAAGCACTTTAATGAAGAGTTTAATTGTAAAATACACAGAGTGAGTTAAGCTAAATTATTTTCAGTCAGAGGGAAAAACTTAGGAGGAGAATTTCTGAATCCATTAGGTATATAGTAAACAATACTCTTTGTTTATAGTAAATGGCAAAGATCGTATATAAACGAAATCTTTCTTCTAATGAACAACTTTACACAAACTGTCTGCTATAGAAATAAGTATATTTGACATTTTCAGTTGGTATTTAAACATTTTATTAATGCATTACTATCATTACCTAAATAAACACAATTATTAATTATAAAATGTGGCCAAATTGAGGTTGTACATTTGGCTGATGCTTGCATTGAATGGCGACAAATGCAAATAATCGTAAAATTCTGGTTAAAATCGCTGTAAAACCAAAAGCCAAACACAAAAGCCACCTTTGAGGTTATGTTTGCCCAAAAATCAAAACAAAAATCCTGCGGCCAATATGGAAAATTTACTAAAATCAAATAAACAGTTATTGTTGCCACACACACACACAAAAAGCACACATAAGCAAATTGCATTGAAATGGCATTTTAATTGCATTGACAACAAAAAAAAAAGATAACAAATGTTAAGCCGATGTTTAAATACCCTTAATTATTTAATATAATAATTCGAAATTGAATTGAATGTCAGAAAAACAGTTTAAAAAATGTGCCAAATGCAATTCTTGCAGTTCTTTTGGGAAAACAGCATGAGTAATATAGTTATTATAATGATTGTAAGGAGTGTACCCAGCTTACTTGAGAAGGCTCAGCTTTAATGATCAAATACTCCACTTATATCTCAATCACTCCAAGATCAGATCATCTTATCTTATCTTATTTCTGATTGTAAAACCATTGATTCAAGAAAATCACTGACAGTGGCTAACAATGGAGATAGAACTCAAAATCCATGTAATTGCATATACTTAGTGGGTTCAGAAATACATTCCCAAAACACTATCGAAATCATAATGGTCATGGGCAAGGGTATTAATATGCTAAAATTGTCGAAAGGGCAAACGCGGCTCATTAGCCTTTGTATTTGTGCTGGCAGAGGCAGAGGCAGAGGGGATGGAACTGTTTTTATTGACAAGAACAATGCTGGAACAAGATGAACAACTAATTGCGCAGCTAATTTCGATTGTTGCATTGTCGTCGCTTATAATCACGAAAATTTTAATTACAAATTACAATTGGGCCGCGTTCTGCAAATTAGATTGTGTAAATTTTGTAAATTAATTTTTGCCGATGCCACAGAAAACTTATTGACAACAAAAATCAAAAGCACCACAGATTCAATTTATTTCTGGCTTAATTGCCAATGCGTAAGTGAAGCGTCCGAAACAATATTTATTAAATTTTAAATTTCCATTTTATACGCACACATATATTTTTAAAGCCAACTGCCTGAAGTTGAAGCCAAGAAAGACAAATATTAGAAATGGGAAATAATGGCAAACAAATGGCAAACAAATTTGTGGAAAACGCAAACAAACCGCAAATATGAAAATTAAAATAACTAAATCTTTTGACAGTTTGGCCAAAATGGCAAAAGGAAAAATGCAATTTAAATGTTAAGCTCAATCAAAATGCCAGACTCGAAGAGCATAACAAAAACTAAGTGCAACAATACAACAATAATTGTCTATGTCCGATAGCCAAGATAACATAATAATGCAATTAAAGAAAATAAACGCTCAGAAATTGCGTTAAATTCCGTTGAATTACTTATGATAAAACTAAAACTGAACATTTATTTGCTTGACACACATTTATATTGATTGATGTTGAAGTTTATTATTGTAATTGCCATATCAGTATATGAATTTATTTATTGCTGAATGCATTAATTTCAACTCAATTCATACATCAAATTGACTATCATATTTAAGTAAATTCTTAAGATAAAGAAATGTATTCAATAAATTTTAAATTCTTCTTTAATTCATTTGCAATGGATATTTGTTGCATTTGTTGCGAGTCAATTTGAGCGTAATTTATAAAATTCTTTCTTCTTTATATCATTAAATTCTGATGCCGAAAACTTAGTATTTAGTATACAACAATTGCTTGACAACAATTCCTATTTAAACGTATTTTCAAATATTTCTTTAACTACCAAAATCATTTACAGCAATCTCAGTTCACAGTTAACCTCGCACTGAGGGCTTCAACTTGATGGATTCATATATTCCAATATTTAACAAGTATTTATTTGATTTGGGATTATTGTAATTCCATGACTACTGCCTATAGTTTTTCCCCGTTAGAGCAGGAATTTGCACGATTCGTTGGCCGAAAAATATTCACAGGCCAACCCCATACCAAAATTCCCACCTCTGGTCTGTGCAATCTAATCTCGTGCACATCTAATACACGCAGTTATAATAAACAAATTTTAAAAGGTATTTTCCTATTCACTCAGGCAAATCGTAAAAACAATTTTGATTTCGTGTTCATAGCAACAAAATGGGCTGTAAAATTCGAAAAACAACAATTTTTTAGTGTTCGGTTTTAGCCAAAGCTCTATCGCTCTCTCTCTCTCTCTCTCTGTCTCTTTCTATGCCTCCCTCTGAACAGGAAACTATGAAAATAGAATAAAACAAATTATTAAAACTATGTGCAATACTCGTACATAAACTGTTAGTTTGGAAAATGAAAATAGATTTCATCTCCACCAAAATAAACATAATTGAGGCATTTATTTTGATGTATAACTAAGAATTAATTACTTAAACTAAAAAAATAGCATGCATTAGACGTGATATACCCTGTTCTCATTTCTAGCTAAAATCCCACATCTTGTTTATACTGCGATTGTTAGGAAAACTTTCAGAATTTATAATGGATAAGGTTTTTAAGAAGGGTCTTCAATTGATGACTACCGAATACATAGCATATACTAGTACATAGGCTATAAAATCGATACATGTGTGGTATCTCCAAGTCGAGTGGACCCCTTTGAGCTTTCGCTCTTAGCATATTCCAGCAAAATATAATGATATATAATCATTAATGATTTAACAGTATTTAAATATGTTTACGCAGAGAACACATACAAAATTAAGCAAATTTAATTATAGGATAAAAGAAGGAAACAAATATATTCAACACATTTAAAATTTATAAATAATTTGTAAACGCATTGTATATAATAAATATGGATAAATATTGTTAATAATAATCGAACGTATCGCAGAATATGCAAGCTAATTGTTTAATTGAATTAAATTATGTAAATACACGCAATTACTAGTATAAATTATAAAAAAAAAAAACTGAGATGAGTAGCAGACGAAAGGAAGTTGAAAATTACAAATAGTTCGATTGGCATTAAGTTTTCCCCCTCGAAACGCTGAGATCTTAGAGTCTTTTGTTTAGCAGATAATTAACTTATGGATTTGCTAAGATTCCTGAACATTTTCCAATACTTAACTCTGTTCTCTGTGTTTTATAGTATAGGGTTTAATCCAATGTCTTAGCGTTAAGTGTATTAATTGAAAAATCAAAATCAAAATAGTCCAAGCAGAGTGCGCAGAGTAAGTAGTTGCTTAAGTTACGATATACGATACGATATGATATGATATAAAATACGATATGATACGATTAAATACGGTACGATTTGATGTCTGTTATTTCATTTTCACTTTCGCTCTCTCTGTAAACTAAATAACGAAATAAATATATAATATATAATACACATACATAGCCACATACTTACATATATATGACATATACATAAGCGAATACGATATTGTGTGTAGATGTTGGTCGCAAGGCGATTCCAAACTAAATTTTAACTTTAAACTTAGCGCGTAAATGAAATACTTCTAATACGATATTATATGAATACGATAACGATAACGATAATATGAATATTGAATAAAATCGAAATGTAAAACTCCATAAAGTTGTTTTTCTTTTTATATTTTCAAACTGGGCAGTCGGGGCAATACTTGGTTACTCCTACTACTAAATCAGAAAAAAGACTCGTATCAGATTATACTATATATAGGTACATATATAAAACCCAGGAAAATGGGACTCCAGAAATACAGCCTGGTCATTGAGATGCTGATCATCTGGGTGCTGATCGTTGTCTTTTTGTTATTGCGCAATTTTTACAAATTGCAATACAAATTCAATGCAACACGAACAAAGGAACACGGGGCAACAGCAACAAGAGGGAAGAGAAGAAGAACGAAACGAAAATCCGATGTGGCAATTGTACAGGTAAATTGAAAATTGTTGCAATTGTTTCTTTCTTCTTTTTTTTTGGCGAGGTGGAGGCACAATTAAAAAATGTCTGTCTTTTTTCTGTTTTTTATGAGTGCATGGCAACACTGGCAGCTGTGTGACTGTGTGTGTGTGTGTGTGTGTGTGTGTGTGTGTGTGTGCTGGCAAACCGCAAATGGTGACATTGCGCAAATAAAAAACAATTTACGATAAACATCAAATTTCCACAAATTACCTTATATTTTACTTGAGTTGCGAAACAGATTGTAAACCACACGCAGACACACACACACACACACACACACACACACACACACACACACCCCATACACACATACAGTTCCACAACTGATGAAAAAAATGGCGGGGGAGAGAGAGACAAAAAAAACCGCGACGCGCTGATTTTACAGCACGTTGAGCATACGCCTCGTTGGCCATTGTTTGTGCACTCACAGCAGGGGGAGCCTAGGTGTTTGTGCTGGAGAAGGGGAAGACGTAGTAGTAGAGGGGTGAGCCCTGTCTGTTTGTTACGTACTTTAAACGTAGCACACGCCTACACTTAAATTTCGAAATTTGCAATTATTTTTATTGCTTGCCATTTGGCTGGCTGTTTACGCTGTGGCTTTTTTCCTTTTGCCAACACTCAACACAAACACAACACAGCAACAAAAAATGGCCACGACTGTGGGGAAAAACGGCCATCATAAATTTACATGGCACACCAGAAAATAAAAGATAATCATATATATATCTAGAAATAAATATAAATGCCTGTTAAGCGTATGTCCTGTGACTGAGAGTCACCGTTTACCAGCCATCACAATCGGAGGCAATGGCGACCTCTGGTATCCTATGGCATCCTGTCACCTTATAGCTCTCACCACTTAGCCTTAGCCCTCATCATCATCTTAGTTACCACACAACAGCCATACGGTTAGATTTCAATCTCTGCCGTTTACGTTTGTCACTTGATTTGCAAAATTTTTATATCTTTAAGATAAGAAGTTTAGTAAAGTAACTCTCCATTAAGAGCAGGGAAGTGTTAATTTGAAAGAAAATTGGCTTAGGCTCGTAAACTTTTTATTTGTCAATTTCAAATTATGTATCTGCATTATAGCTCAAGTTTGCTCATTGTACACAAGGCTGCCATTTATAAAATATGATCAAAATGAGGATTACCCTGTTATCAAATGGTTTCCCTAAGTATTTGCATCTTCGGGTTGAAGGGTCTTATCTTCTAAAGAAATGTTTGCTGTTTGGAAGTCTATGACCTAAATTCTATGACTAAATTCATATTTATCGTCCTGACTACAGTCTTTAACTCTGACTAAATTTCTGTAGACTTCAGCTGTATCTCCGATTTCCAAGGGTATATTTTATTCGTTTAAGATAGAGATCAAAATCAGCTAGATAGAAATTAGACTGATTAAGGCCTGTCGTATTATCCAATTTGTTAGTCTATATATTGACCCTCGCAATCTTTCCCATCCGTCTTAATTTTCTAACAGATTCTCCTCTGCTTTTCCAGATCCCCTTCTCTCTCGTTCATTCATATTTATTTTATATTCATATATATATTCATAAATATTTGTACTTCTCAATATAGTTATAAAGTTGGATCCACAATAAACACTTAAAATATAGAGAACATTATTCTAGTCATTGTTTTGTCATTGTTTCTGTCATTGTCAAGGTAGTTTAGTGATCTCCAAGAAACTCGGTGTGTGTATCTGACAATGTTTATGCTCATGGCCAGTGGGACAGTAATTAGTTACATCTTTGGCTAAGAGCAAGTGAGGAATTGTGTCTGGAAATTCAAGTTAAAAAAAGAATGGAAAAAAATTTTAAGTAGCCTTAAAGTAGGCAACAACAGCAAGTGGCCAAGAGCAGAGCTCACTGACTGGGCCATGACTGTGAGCTGGCTAGCTGTTTCAATGTAATTAGAGAGCATTAGGATTAGGCTTACAAATTCTGGGCAATAACAACATACACAAACTTGAAGCCAACTAGCCAGAGGCAAGTCTGAATCTCCTCCCTTTCCGCCCTCTCCTCCTTCACTACAATTTACTTTTTAGTCTTTTCTGGCTCTGAGAAATGTAAACTTTTTTTTTGCATTCAACGCAAAACAGAAATAAATCAATTTCATGGTGCGTAACAGGAGCAAACTTCCATTTAAGTAATAGGGGAGAGGGCAGAGGAACGAATGCTCGGACCAAGTCCATAACGACAGCATTTAGATACTATGTAGGGCAGAGGGAAGCAATGTCAATGGCCCGCGGGCAGGTAAAATTGTGTACAGGTATCTGAAATGTCTGCCCGCATATTTTTAAATATATATGTGTGACAGATACGTGTACGAGTAAGAGTATTAAGAATTTGTTGTGCCATATGTAATTCATTGAAGATGATTTACAGAAAGCTATAATATCTATTTCTGATCAAAAAGGTAAGCAAGAGATGAAATAGATAATTTAACTAAATTATCATATATAGGAAACTTTATATGTAAACTTTGATATAATTGAAGGGCATTGATAACTAGCAAAACAAGTTTGCTTTATGTTCATTCAGAAGATTATTGAATCTGTAACTTATTAAAGAAATTATACATATACTTTCTTAATCTATTTGTCTGTTGTATGCTATATGTCTGCCAATCTGTCTTCCATATAAACTAGTTTATCAATACAACCAACCTTTTAAATATATATTTCTAAATATATAAGTTCTTAAATAGGCAAGTATTTAAAGAAATGTAGTTGCTAAATAGCAATCATTCTCTTATATTTATAGCAAGTGTATACAGCATTCGGTATGTGTGTTATGCATTGTATGTTTTGATTGTGTTAAGCATTTTTTGTTCTACTCTTGTTCTTGTTGCTCTTGTGGTACTGGAGGCTGTGGCAAAATGTTCCGAAAACAAGATAAAATAATCAAGGAATAACCATACCCTAAATACAATGGCAATCTATGCAAAAGAATAAAAAAAAATCACATAAATAAAATGTTAATAAAATGATAACATTAAAGGATAACATTAAATAAAATGTTGAACCCAAAAATGTTTGCAAATATTTGCAAATTTAAGCAAAAAATATTATTTAATGATGTGCAGATGTGCAGTCAACTCTCAGTCACTTTTTTTTTGAAGCTTTTCAAAGAAAATGCATTATTTAAACCATTAAGTTACAAAATGCTGCATAATTATCATAGACTTATACAAATCTGTTCCCCAGTGTCAAATTAAAAATATCTAAGGCCATTTTTATAGTAAATAATGCTTTAGATTGCATCAAATGAATTACTATGCAATTTTAATAAAATAGATAAGTGTATTTGGAGGTAACATGCCCTTTCTTTCAGTTTCCCTGATCAACTCTTTGCTTCACCTTCTGTTTTCTGCATTGCTATTGCTTGTTGCTATTTGTTTCTTGCCTGCAATTTCCGTTTTAGCTATTGACAACATTAATTAATGGGCGTCAGCGTCAGATGCTATTTTCGATACTGTTCTACTCTCCACACACACGAGTTCCTCCCCATTTATCCTCCTCTAGCCAGGTTTTAAGATCTATGTCATCAACGAATTGGGAATTGCGAAACGGCGACGCGACAAAACCGCAGAATCTAATTTGGCCCAAACCACCAAAGCAATTAAAGTTGCAGCGCTGCCAATGGTGAATGTGAAGGACTCAAATCGAGTGTGTCCTGCATCCTGTCCGGTCCTGTGTGTGAGAGAAAGGGAAACAGACGAAATGAGATAGCGATAGAGAGACACTAAATACTCTTCATAATTGCAGGAACAATTTCCATTGATTTCTTTTAATTAATTTGCAACAAAATTTCATTTGCTACTTCTTCATATTGTTGGCAAACAGTCAAAAATGAAGCCAACAATTTGCAACAATTCAAATTACAATGCATGTGAGCAGATAATTTGGTTGTGCCACCTCACCCTTCACCGCCCTTTTGGCTTACCCCGTTGCTGCTGCTTTTGCTGGCATATTGGGGCTAACATGTGGCAATAACGCCACAAAAACCCAACCATAGCCATAATTTAAAACAATTTCAAATTGCGAGGCGCGCGTGTTGAATTCCGTTACATTTCATTTTCCCCTCTTTTCCATTTTAGTTTTTCCCCTTTCAGGTTTTCAGCTTTCTGTTTTTTTGACTTTGGCGTGTTGAGCGCCCCAAAACAGGCAATACAAATGTTAACTTTCGATTCTTGGATGCCCTGACAGGAAGGTTGGATATGGGGATTTTTAGATGGTAGTTTGTAACGCTTAATGAATGATTGTGAGAGTGGATAAGATGATGTGTTTCTTTATGAGAGAAATCGGTCAGTTTAAATTACAATATAATTTAAAAGTCATAGAAATGATTCGACTCCTAGGTCAGCTGTTTTATGTGTTCTATTTCATTATTTACCTTATCCAACTGAGTCAAATATATATATTCAAAATAATTTATGATTAAAAACTGTTCTGAAGCTGAGGAAAATTTGTTCAACTTAAAAGCACATATCCTTTATTAGCAGATTTCTGAATCCTGCTCTCAATTATTAATAGCAAGTCATACCTAATAAATGATGTGAATAAAAGACTCACTAGAGTTGCTCTTAAGTTTAAATAATATTCAATTTATCAAGACGTTTTTAACTAATCTATTTTCATGAAGTTAAGCTATTACATACATCACTTTTCTAGAAAGCCATTCATCAAGTTCTCTTGTATTAGTTCTCACATATAAGTGAAGATAATTTTAATATATACATTTTAAACCGGCAAATAATTGAATAATAATCCATTCACTAACACAAACAAGTTAAGATCAGTTTAATACATACAATAATATATCTGCAAGAGTATTCAATCTTCGATTTATCCAAAAACAAATATTTAGTCGACATTTTTTGTTGGTTGTTGTTGCACGCCATTGCAACAGGCATCGGGACAACTTTGTAAAGTGCGGACACGCCCAGTTTAAAACGCTCTAAGCCTCGTTGTGCAGCTTTCACATCTCGTTGCCTGTCGAAAGTCTCTGGAGCGCGTTCAGCTCGCATCAACTGGCCCGTTGTTTGTTTTAACGATATTAACCGCGCGGATAGTCAGTCATTGGTCACGCCCATAACGCCCAATGCGATAAAGCGATAGAGTCCCTAGCTAGCGGTAACAGCGTGACACGACAAAGTTCCGATTGTTATAAAGATAGGGCCTATATCTGAATGGATTGATAGAGTTTCACGTAGCTTTTTGAAGCTTTAATGATAGGCATCCTATAGCTCAGTTAAGAAGAAAAGGAACAGAATTGCATTAA
Source organism: Drosophila histrio (assembly GCA_958299025.2). Taxonomy (NCBI): domain Eukaryota; kingdom Metazoa; phylum Arthropoda; class Insecta; order Diptera; family Drosophilidae; genus Drosophila; species Drosophila histrio. The sequence continues at coordinate 15,386,705 of OY282580.2, forward strand.
GAAATATGTGAAATAAGTATTGTAAAGGTTTATTAAGAAAGCGAATCAATTCATTATACATTTGCTATGCAAATTTGAGAGAGAGAGATCTGTATACTTGAAATTAATAAGCGAATATAAATGCACTATAAATTCACTATAGATAAGCTTGACTGTAGTCCAAATATTCAATTGAAGAAAGAGCTATATCGTAGTATACCCTCTTTTGTTTAATATGAAAATTTAAATATCTTACTTTACCAGCTGATCAAAATAATATATAAGTTTTCAACTGAATGGATCAAAATTCTATTCTAAATACTGTGGTACTAGGAAGCAACCTAAGTGCAAAACTGTTAAAGTTATCGTATAGTCGATAGACTCATTAAAATAAAAGTAATCCTAATTCCAAGGAAATTGCTTAAACTTTTCACATTATACAACACTAAATATTCGATATAAATAACCTCTACTTAATATTATTGTCAGTAGTATAAGAAACTAGACTTGCTTTTTCTATATTGTATACATTTAATATGAATCGGACGACACAGTATTCCATGACTCCGCTTATCGAAATCCGATAGTTCGTGTGTTTATCGATCACGATGCTATCTCGAAATTACCCAATGGCCGTTGGGCGACGCAAGCGCCATCTGTTGGCTGCTCGCTGAGACGCTAGCTACTGTTATTGATGCCGTTGTTGCTGCTGCTGCTGCTGCTGTTGTTGTCATTGTCGCTTTACACATTGCATTTTATTGACCATAACTGACTTTGTCATTGTATAACCCAAGCACAACGGGGGATAGAAGTAGAAGGAGGAGTAGGAGAGTGGGGTGGGCAGTTACCCTGAAGCGTAGCAGCTGTTTGCCATGTTGCCATGTTTCCTGTTGCTGTTTCTAGTATTGTAGTTGTTGTTGTTCTTGCTGTTGCTGTTGTTGCTATTGCTGTCGTGCAGCGCCTCGTTGCTCATACGCCGCGTGGCATTCAATGGGAACGTTTTCGCGTTGTCATCAACAGCAGCTCGGAAAACCCGCAAGGAGTTGCACAACTTGCTTGCAACATTGTTGTTTGTTTTTGTTGCTGATGTTGCAACACACACACACACACACCCACACACACACGCACACCTGTGTTGTACGCTTAGCAGCTTTAGTTGCCTGTTGGCATTAAACTTTGTGTGTGCTTCTGCTGCAAGTTTAGCTTTGATGATTTTGTTAACCTGACTGCCAGTTTATGGTCCTTGCCACGCATCTTGCAATTTGTCAAACAATGTCTCAAAATGCCACCTCCAACCCAATTCCAACCCCATCCTGTGGGCCTTTGAGTTTGCCTCTAAATTAATTAAATGACTTTCGCAATGTTCAACTTTTGTGAATTGTGCATGCATTTTACATTAGTCAAATTAATATTGCAATCTCCAGCTAGCTGGCTAATTAGAGCACTTGCCAGTTGCCACTTGCCACTTGCCACATGGCAGTCGCTTTTGATGCCTGCTATTTTAATGGGGCACGCGTTAGGCGCAGCTGCTGCGTGCAACAAGCCGCGTTCGTGGCAAACCCTCCACATAAAAAAGTACCCAAAGTAAACTCATCAAAATCCCACAATAACCTACAGTCGGTTGCCTTATCAAAGTGGCGACTGCACAGCTATAAACGGCTTATCAGCGGGGTAGCAGCAGCAACAACATCCACAACAGCACCAAACAACAACAACAACAACAACAACAACAACAACATGTTTCTACGTTCAATTGACACACTCGTGACACACAAATAAACAGAGAGAATAATGTGCGAAAAGGAAAAACAAATCAAAGAGCCGAAAATTAACGCCTGAAAATTGCGAAAATAGCCAAAGCAAGCTAATTGAATACCCTTACTTAATGACTGTTAGATATAAATACTGTAGTTGTATTTAAAAATATACTAAAATATTAATATATATTTAATATAAATAGTTTGTATCATAGACTGTTCATTTTACGATCTTTATGGAATATTTTATTTTTGTAAATTATTCTAGTTTCCATTTTAGTCAATTCTAAACTATAGAATTATTTTGTTTGATTCTAATCTTTTTTTTTTCCATAGTTGAAAATGGAAATTTGTTAAAAAAAATATCGGTAAAAATAGTATGCGATCTCTGAAAATTTAAATTTAAATTAATCCACAAATCAACTAACTAATTAATATTGTTTTACTAAATATTAGGTAAAAGTGGAAACATCTCATTCAAAATAGTTATTATTTTATCTAACACACCAACAAACTGAAACATTTTAGATAGAAACTGATAAAAAAAATGACATTAGAAAAAGAAAATAGTGTTGTTTACAGTATTAATAATATCTCAGTCAGATTTAAACATCATTTTAAATTACATACATTAAATTTAATAACTATAGTTAAGTCCTCTGCATATTAATTTAAAAACATTCTTCAATAGATTTGATCTTAGTATATTATTTAAAAATAAATTAAAGTCACAATTTATATATACAATTTATAAGTCAGCTGATCTATAAGCTTTGACTGGTAGCCCTAGGAATCAAATCTAAATAAATTAATAAAACAAAAAGTGATTATAATATAAATGATTCAGCGCGATTAATCACTCCTGTTTAGTTCCCAATCGCTTCATATATATATTTGTACATAAATCTAATAAGTATACGTAATTATAATTATACAGATTTGTTCAACTATACTACGGACATATACTAAACCACTCAATACCCTACACTCTTAATCGAAGTCAATGAAAATCATATAGTAGAATCGCTAGCGCATACAAAGTTCGTCTAAGCGATAACTTTTTGCTCTCTTGTTCTTTTTTTTATCAATTGCACAAGCATAAAAAAAGTCCCATAAAGCTGACCACTGAAAACAAAAACAATGAACCCAAAAGAGTAAATGCAAAAATCGTGAATTGAGAGAGTGAGAGAGAGAGAGAGAAAGAGAGAGATATAGAGAGTTAGAGAGAAACAGGGAGAAAGCACTGCTAAAAGTGCTAAACATTTTATCGCCACTTAACCAATGAGCAAATGAAATTTTATTTATTTTTTATATTATGTACTCTCGAGCCTATTTGCATTTGAAGTGCTGTGGGTGCAAACGTTATCAGTTGAACCAATAAGTAATGCTGAGTCTAAGGCCGAGGCCGGGGATCAACCGACCGTTATCAGTGTTTAAGTCTCAGGAAAGCCCATAAAGTGAAGAACGGCGATTGCAATTGTTTTATGCTTGTTTTTGTGACTCGCCAATGACTCATTTTAAGCGCACAATGTTTAACCCTAAATAAAGGCAAAAGCTCAAAATGCTAATGAGCTGTTAGATGCGGCTGCAGAGACAATTTTGGGCGCTACCAAATATTTAGGTATAAGATATTTATTTGTGTTATTGTATAATTGTGCTTTTATTTGTTAATAACTAACTACTTATGCTCCAATCGATCTCCCGCTCATTGGTTAATCAATAACTGAAATATGACAAGCAGTAATCGATAGCAGTAATCGTAATGGCATATCACAAACACATAAAATATGATATGATATAAAAACGTAACTAAAGAGGAGTAATATATATCATTTTAAACTTGTTATATTTAATTTAATATATTTTTGCATTTATATATGTAAAATCATATTGTAGCGCACTGTTTTAACATAACGACCACAACAAACGCTCAGCTGTTATCGAAGCACGCTCTCGCCACCTGCTCTCTCTCTCCCACTCGTAGTGGGACAGCTCCCCATCTCTCTCTCTGTCTCTCTTTATTGCTTTGGATTCGCTCCTCATGCCTGTGATTCGCTTGCTTTGCCAGTGTGCCATCGATTTTTCAACTCGCCGCTACGGCAAATTCGCTCGCTTCGTTCGTTTCGTTCGCGCTTTGTTGTCGTAGGACAGGAGCAGAGAGCAAAACAGCTGACCGCGGCGAAAGCTCGGCTCTTGTGTGCTCCGTGCTCCGGCAAAAATGGTCCTCGTGTTGTTTACGTGATGCATTCGACACTCGTTTCAAGTTTCTGACAGCTGCAGTTTTGCAGTTTTAGTTTCTTAGTGCATTTAACTGCAATTATTAAATAAATTAAAGTGTTTTGCCATGCGAAAACGCAAGCGCAAAATGCGTTGAGCTAAAGGAAATCGCCGCTCATTACGTTTAATGTGGAACGCGTGTGGACATTATTGATAGTCAAAATTCAATGCATTCACGTATCGTGAGAGAAAGAGAGCGGAAATTGAGGCTGTCACGAACTTGCCGCATTAGCACAAAACAAACGCAACAACAACAAGAACAACAATAATAATAAAAGCACAACAGAAAGAGAAAACACAAATTTGTCTTGCGGCGTTGAGAAACAGATTTGTATAAATTGCACCGGAAGTGCGACTCAGGTTTGTAACTGTATGCATGTGTGTGTGTGTGTGTTAGTGTGTAAGTGTGTAAGTGTGTGTTGTGTGCTTTTTGCTTTCACTCTCATTTCACAAAATTGCAGAAAATTGCGTTTTTGACACAATTAAGCCAAAGTGTTTGCGTCATTATATTTCACACACCTAAGTCTAAGTCCACAGGGTAGTTGCCTCCCTCCCCCACACCTCTCCATATAATTGAAAACTGATTTGTGCAAAGGACACAAAATAAAACATAAAATATTCTTCTCATTATGCACGTGAGTCACGTGGGCGGCGGCCCATTTCGTGTCCAGGACAACCAAAAAACAACAAATTTATTGCTACCAATTAATTTGAGTCGAAAATTGTTCAGCACACCGCACCCTGACCTGCCTTTCCCCCTCTCACTCACTACATCCCTTCGCATATTCTGCACCTTGCCCTAAGTATTTCAATTAGCCGCCGTCGGCTGCATAATAAAAAAAATATATACAAAAAAACAACGCGAACCTGATAAAAAAAAGTAACAGAAATTGTTGCTAATTTATTTTTATTGTGATTTATGTGGACGCCGTGAGCGTCATAAGAGAGAGGGAGAGAGAGAGAGAGAGCGAGCAGCGCCCTCCAAATGTGATCCAATTAAAGCATTGAATTTAATTGCTAAATATTTAGCCAGAATTTTTAATTATACCCTGTACACCTCAAATAATGGCTGAAGTGTGTACTATCTATGAGTAGAAGACATCAGCGAATTTAAATGATATTTTTGATAACTCTCCACCTCCCAATTCAAAAGATACTTAGGTTAACTTCTGTAGCTGTCGGCTGTTAAATAAAAATTCAAAATCAGTCGCATTTTTAACAATAATGAGCTAATTTTTGGCACTGACCTCAGATTTTATGTCTATATTATATCTTGAAAATTTCATAAGAATCTGATGAAGATTTATAAAATAATCAATACAATAGTAGAATCTGTTTAGAAGATCAGTTCAACAGGTTATGCCTTCATTTTAAATTTCCCATTTGTTGTCCTTCTGTTTCAGAGTATCTAACAGTCTACTTCTCTTCTCGATTCTCTTACAGTATTTTCATGTTTTCATTGTACATTTGTAAAAGATAAGCACTTGAACTTGAAACCGGTTCAATGTTGCCTTGCAACACAAACAAACAGAAGCTCAATCGAGTTTATCAATTAGCGATAAACTGTGGAAACTACTTACAAGGTTTATGAACTGTGCAGTGTTATTATAATTTATATATATATATATATAATTTATCATAATCAGAAACCCTGAACAACGATAACATGCTGAGTTGTTTCATTGTGACGTAAAATTCTATAAGAAATATTCATAATATACACTTTATTATGATCTAAAAATATGACCTAGTCTAATCTACTTTAAAATCTAATCTTATCTGAATATTAAATTGATTTCAATTGACGGTGAAAATAAAATATTTAATGCACTAATGGCAGCATATTTATTTCTCAATCTTGACTTGCAATGTTCAAATGTCTGCCTAGACTTTCACTTTCTATAACTGTAGGAAAACAAAACTTATTTCCACCTAGATTGCCTTCCTACCCATTCTTTGACTAGCTTCTAAATTTGATTTACTTCTAATAATAAATTATTAGTAAAATTTAAGAATTTTATTGAAAATCAACTCAAGGACAAGATATATATTTAGAATTAAAAATGCAGTTTGAATAACTAAACGAATGATTATTTAAAGAATTCAATGGAAATAAATTGTAGAAATTCAAAATCAAAAATCAATGACAATTTAATCCGTTCGTTTATAAAATTTAACAATTTGCAAATGTTGCTATCAATCTATTTAATGTTCATTATTGAAATGTAAAAGGAAAAGTTCAATTTTGTAGCATGTTGCAACTTAATGGGGCCACAAATACATGCTCGTATCTGGACAGAACTTATTCAAGTTGCAACTGCGGTGGCCTCCAGCAATTTGGCTATTGAGTACAACTACGAGTACAACCAATTCCCCTACTCAAAAAAAAGAAAGAAAGGAAAAAAAAAGAGAAGAGACCTATAGAAATCAAACAACTGAAGCAGTAACTTTTGTCAACCTGTCTCCTCCCACCGCCCCACTCTTTTCTACCTTTGCAACTAATTCATTTCATATTTTTGCAACATTTTGACCAAAAAAGTTTTGGTCGACAAAATAAAAATAGAAAAAATCAACCCAAACAATGCTGCGACTGATTGAAAACTTTTTTAATTGATTTTTGTAAACTTCGCCTTCTTCTTCTTTAACAGCAGCCGGTAAACCAGAAACCAAGTCCAGCCAACACTGCCCAGAGCTGCTTACCAACAATGGGCAATACCCATAACCAAAATCGTTCGGCCTTAACGGCACACGGCAGCACGACAGTCCTGGAAAAGTCACCACCAGGAAGCGGCAGCCTGGTCCGACTGAACGTGGTCGGTAGGACGACAGTTGGGCCCGGATCGGGGCTGGAGGAGAGACGCAGCAGCCGGACGCGAGTTTTGAGCCGTTTGGTAAGCCAGAAGCGAGTTCGGGATGTGTTCCTTCAGGCGTCCACGTCGAGTTCGCCACCCAACGGCACTCACTCAACGCCCTCGTCGCCGTTGGCCGAGTGGAGTACACCGGAAGTGGAGCATGGACAATTGAATGCCAACACAGAACAAATGGATTTTCGTAAGTCAATTTCTCGAGTTCAGTTCAAATTTAGCTTGTTTTTTTTCTTTTTCTTTTTGTTTTTGTTTTGATTTCTGCTGTTGGTGCATCAAATTCAGTTTGTCAGTAATTTCTTATTCTTTTTTTTTTGTAAATCCCCTACTTCAACCCGTAAAAAAAGCATATCAAATACAAGGAACAACATTTTTATACCCTTAACACAGCGTATTATGTGTAACTGTTACGATATCCACTTTCTTAGCAAATTGTATCTAAAGTGGATCAACAAAAGTGGAAAGAGCTGAGGATACGAGTTTCAAATTTGTTTTAAATAATTATCTTCTCAGCAAAAGCTTAAAACTCTTAACTATTATCTATAGATGGAAGAATTTGAAGTATCTTCAGCTTTACAAACTTTTAAAACAAATCTTAAGTCTATACTCAAAATTAAGCTTTCCATAGATTTGTTCGTTTTTTATTTGTAATTTCATTAATTTCATTTTAATTTCTCTCCACTTAAAACCTTTTTGATTTCACAATGTGCTAAAGAAGCGTGAAGCTTTTATCTCAAGTATTTTTCAAAAGTTTCTTTGGTTTAAGGGTATATCATAGTCTAGCCGTCTAGTCTATAACATTTTTACTTTGTCCAATATGGTAAGGTAACTTTTTGTTTTTTCTTTACTATTTTTTACTTTAGCTGACTTTTGTTTTATTATGGAAGTCTGGCAACTCTGCAACTCGTGCTTCCCCCTGTCGACTTATTGCAATTTAAGCGTAGTTTAAATAAGAATTTTTGGGCAAGTTCTTCCAAAAAAAAAAAAGAACAGAGCCAAAATTACAACTTTTCATTGAAGTTTTATGAAATTTTCTGGACTCCGTTTGACTCGCTATCGCTCCCTCTATTGCTTCTCTCTCTCTCTCTGTACCTATTGTCTTCCTTTGTTGTTTGCCTGCGCTTGACTTTTAGAATTTCTGAGCTTTACTTTTCCGCTGTTGTAGTTGTTGTTGCTGTTGCTGCTGCTACAACTACTGTTGTTTCGGCCATGGCTTATACGAGTCCCCCTCCTGACGTAACTTTTCAGTTCTGTGTTGGCTGCTAGTACTAACTTATTGGCAGTTTGGCTGGCAAAATAATATCTTTACTTAGTTGGCGTTGCTTTCGCATCGGCAAAGTGAAATCAAAAATTTATAGATTTTAGTTATTCATGTGAAATCTTTAAGATGCTACTTTAAAATAAATATATATACAAAAAAAAAAAAGAAAACCATAAGAAAATATGACTGCTTGCAGTTCAAAGCGAGCACGTTCACAACTCATAACTCACACAGTTACAGACAGAGAACCGACCCACTTCAAAAACTCGACTCTGTCTATTAAAAAATGCGTTGACTTGAAAAAAAATATGTATAAGAAATCTACAGGCTGACTTGAATCCAGCTGCTTTACCCCAATTCCAAACAAATTGAAATATAACCAAAAACGCATTGAAATATGCAGTGCACAAGCCGAACTTCTCATACTCTAACCTGCAGCAGTTTAGTGCTTTTAAATTGAGAGAAATTATCAGAATTTATAATGAAGAGAAAACTATATATGAATTTAATTCCAAAATATATTATACACTTTTAATTGCATATAAAATATAACAGATATTTCAGATTGTCAAAACTACAAGAGAGCCATTTCCTTATGAAGATAATATTACTATAAATGATCTATAGAATTGGATACTTTGAGTATTGAAAAAGTAGTTAATAGTAGTTCAATTGGCACAAAATCGGGTTAATTTCGAATTTGAGAGACAACCTCTATGAATTTTCTGTTTTGGGAATAGATAGATGCAATCGAATGCTAATAAAAATACTAAAATCTATGCAAAAAGCTGTCGACATCATTATTCAGTTTAAAAGCGTTTACAATAAATTTAGAATTATGTTTTACAATTACGAAAATATTACCAAATTTCAAATTGCAAACCAGATAACATAGTCATTAGGCCCACTTGGTAAGTGTATTTAAATTGACGCCGAAATAACTCAGCGAGCATTTTGTGCTGCTGCTGCTTTTCCTGTTTACAAAGACGCCATCCAATTCGAAAAGAGAGGGCAGGATGATGGAACATGTTATGGGTAGTGCTGGGTGCTGGGTGCTGGTTAGAGGGGAGTTGTCGAGGGGAAGGAGTAGGCAGGACTTGCTATATCAAAAAGCAATTCAAAGGCGGCTGCATGGCTGCCATTGCAGCGGGCAAAGTCCAAAATCAAATCAACGAAAAATCCTAAACGTGCCAAGGCGCGAGCTGGGCGGAGGTTCCTATCAAAAATTCCCTTTCAGCGCGAGAGATAGCGATCCAATGCCACGCCCACGCCCTACCCTTCAAAAGCGAGGCCCCAATTCAAACTCGTTTTCACACACACACACACACACACACACCCACACACACACACACACAGACAGACAGAGAAACAGATATACAACAAGTTTTTGGGCCGCTTTCAATGCATAAATTCATAATTCATGTGGACCATAAGCAAAACTCAGCGGCCTCCATTTGCGAATATAAAAAGGAGCCATGGAAATTGCTAAAGTGGGTGGCGAAAGGGAGTGGGGGAGGTATAGTGAGGGGTTGGGTCCGGCCATAGGGTATCCGCTGTCGGTTGCCAACTGGTCGCTGTTGTTGAGTTTCAGTTTAGTTTCTGCAACGCTCAACGAGAATCCAACCAAAAACCGACAACGTGCTCAATTAAGCGCCCACACGCCCCGCACACCCTCTGACAACCCCACACCCCCCACACACAGACACAAACACATATTCACATAGTGAAAAAAAACTTTACCATGGCACGTGGCAGGCCGCTAATATTTATGCCAATTAGTTTTAATAGTTTTGCTTGTACTGTTTTGTGTGTAAAGTTGTAAACTTCTAACACTCCGCACTCTATACTATTGCCATCTCTATCGTACATACGCTCTGTCCATTATCCATCTCGCTCGCACTCTCGTCGTTTAGTTTTAACAACTGTTTAACGTTGTTTACAATTTGTTTAATATTACATTAATTGTTTGTTGTTCTCGAATTCAATTTCAACATCAAATTCGCCTCGCGTTTCATGCTGCGTACAAATTGGATTTCAACTATTTTGAGATTAAATGTCGGAAATATACTCTATGTGTATAAATCGATCTTCAAAATTGAGTAAATAATGTTTTAAAAAATTAAATCTAAATAATTTGTGAATGAGCGAAGACCAATTTATCCAGGCACCTTAAAAATTATGTAATTAAATATGTTAAATAATTCTATTGCAACATGAGGAGTTTTGGAATAAAGAATACTTCTTATGAACGTCTTCGATTCATTGTTGATATGTTACATATATCTGTAGATTTGGATAACAATTTCTTTTAAAAACAGTCGAGAAAAACCGATATTTACTTTTCTTCTTCTTCTGTGTTGTAGATTTGTATAACGTGTTCAAATTATTATCTGTGCAAAGATTTCAAATCAAACGGTCGCTTAGTTTTGAGTTGCCTCCTAAAAGTATGCAATTAACGGCAAGAGAAAATTGTGAAGCGAATATAACGATAATTATTCAAAAACTGTTTCGGAAGCAAGGGGTATTATTATTGTTTGGGCTTATATATTGCAAAAAATAAAATATGTCTTAAATTTGCTGATTGCATCATTATAAACTGATGCATAATTCAGTATTTTAAAAATTAAGCATATAAAAGTTGTTCCATAATAGATGTACTAAGTGCATTTTACTACCATTTATTTTTCTTCTTTCACAAATTTAGTTTATTTCGTTTTCACATTTATTTCATTCCGTCCATATATTTAGTTCATTTCATTCGCACATTTATTTTCATTTCGTGCTCCCACATTTCGTTCGTTTCGTTCACACATTTAGTTCATTTCGTTCACTCTCAGTTCAATTGCGGCTTTTTAAGCCGCCAACCACAACAACAACAAACCGGCTGTTGCGCTCCCTCTTCCATTGGCGCACGTTCGCTCGCTCGCTTGCTCTCACGCGGTTTTGGCTTCCAGGCGTGAGCATGGCTTCGTTCACTCTTCACGGCGCCACAAACCAGTTGCTCTTGTTGTTGTTGTTAGTAACGCTTTGAACTCGCTTCCGCGCAGATCGCTCGCGTTGCAGTCGAAGTCACCGTCGCAGTCGCAGTCACATTTGGCTAATTGGAAAATGTGTGTATGTGTGTGTGTGTGAAAAGTGAAAAGTTGTGTTAGAATTGGCGCTTTTAAGATCTAGAAAAACGAAAAGAAAATTATACATACACACATAAGTATAAAGCAGCAGTCAACAGTTTTACAGGTGCACAAAGTGATTGTTGTTGTTTTTGTTCTTCCTCCTCCCTTGCGTCTCTCTTTTATTGCTGCGTCTCCAGCGCCTGTTTTTATCATTTGTTTTGTTTTCAATTTGCTTTAATTGCCAAACACAGAAATTAAACAATTTGTGTGCGTGTTTCCGAGCAACAAACAAACAAAATAAAAGAAACAACAGAAAAGTGACGCCGTTCCCATTTCCAATTCCCGATTCCCGTTCCCTCGTTTAATTCCCGCAGCCCGTTAACTCTCCCATAACCAAAAACCAGTTTCAAGTTATTTCGTCTCTTGGCCTTTCGTTTAGTTTTTTGTTTTGTTTTGTTTGGGTTTTCACCTCGTCATTTGTCATTTATGTTTAACCTTTTGCTTTGAGTTCATTTTCCATATGGATTTTCATAATTTTGCGTTTTTCAGTTTCAGTTTTCAGTTTACTTTTTGTTGTTTGGCCAATTCCAGTAAGAGAGCTTACGCTCAGTTGGCGCTCTCTCTCTCTCGCCGCCTTCCAGTGTTGCTTTGTTTTTATTTACTTTTATTTTCGTTTTTAATTATTATATTTTACACATGTCGCGTTTTCTCAATGAGCTGCAAATGCCACAATTGTCTGTCATAAATCAATGAGAGTGTTCTTTTTTTATGATTTTGTTGTTGAATTTTTAAGCACATACATAGTTCATCTTGCGGCAATTGTCTTTTTCTCTCTATCTATCTTTCTCCCTCTATCTATCTTTATTTGCTTCGCTGCCCAGCAGATGACGTCGTCAGCCTGGATTACAACAACAGCGACTCCATTGAGTTTCGCAACTGTGGCAGCGGCAGCGACGTCGGCAGCGGCAGCGACAATTGCTGCCATGCATCGAACTCCACATTGACGCAGCAGCGCCGAGGCCTTAACTCCCCCTCCATCTCTTCGTCAAGCAACGATTCCGATTCCGATACCGATTCCCTCTTCGGTAACTAAGCACAGAGTATCGATACCTTTGCAGACACACGAATACGATCAGAAATATGTACTATATGAAAACATATTTAAATCATCAGCAGTTTCAAATCGTTTTAGTTTTATTATTTGTTGTATTCATGCAACTCTAATGGGCTTAAGCAAAGCAAATGATCTATCATTATTGGCTTTCTCTATAGTCTATTGCAGATAACACTGGTTTTTCTTATGGAAATTTTATTATTATTATTATTGAATGCACATTCAACTTTCTATAAGATTCGATTTAGAGCGTATACTACAGTCAACTGAATTTAAGGTAATTTAGACTAAAATCTGGGAATGTAGAAATTAGCAAGGAATATTTTAGATATTATAAATTGAACTCTAGGAATGAAGTGGGAAAGTTAAGGGGTTCGAAATTGGTCTCTAGGAAAATGTAGGAATAAAACCATTCTTCTGTAATAGGTTTATTTTAAAAAGTATTGGATTGGTGTGCTATCTATATAAACTTCCAAGGAAATAACAACTTTAAGAATATATAATATAATAAAATATAATATAAGACACTCAAAATTTTACTAAATTACTAAATCATTGAAAAGTATTAACCCTCTATTAACTATTAACCATTATCGCATATAAAAAATGAATATTTACAGCACATACAATAGCTTCTCTAGGAACGATCTATACTTTCTTCTTACTTACTTCAAGTTAACAATTTTGATTATAATCCCCCAAATAATGTGGTATTTGCAAAAGCAATTGATATACTCAATTATTTAAAGAGTTCTAAAATGAATAATGAATATTTGTTATAATAAATATGTCATTTTTTTTGTATATCACAAATATGTTACGAATATTACATAAAAATCAAATGTATGGATATCATACATACATTTACTTCTACTCAACTTCTCCAGCAACTTTTCACAAGGACAAGGCAATGTATTTTATTAAGTTATCAACTATAATCTCCTATATAATGTGCTCTACTTGGCAACTTAATTTCATAGGCAATATAAATACTAAATACTATATTTAGCTACAATTATAAATATAGGTCGTTTTCTTCTATATCCCAAATATTTACACTAGTTTTTATCAGTGTTACTTTATTAATTACACTATAAAGCTATCAATTTTGGTGTTAAACCCCCATATATTCCGTTCAACATGATAACATGATTTCATAAACAATTGAAATACTCAATAATATAATATACAACATGAATAATGATTATTAATATAATATATGGAATGCATATATCTACAGCACATATAATATTTACAATAGCTTCTCTAGGAACGATCTATACTTTCTTGTTACTTAAGATAAAGGAATGTATTTTTACCCTATAAAGCTATCAATTTTAAAAATATATTCCCCTTCATATGTAAATACCCAATTATAAGCAGAGTTCTTATATTAATAACGATTTCAATTTGTAATTATTTTTCAACAGATTCTAATAATAGGGACTTGCTGGAGCTGCAGCGACGTTGTCGCGCGGATAAGATCGCCTGTCTGAGCCTGAGTCGGATCACGTACCTGAGCATCGCCAATGAGCAGACGGAGCAGGAGGCGGAGCCAGAGCTGCATAAGGATCTGTTGATAACGCCGGAGAGCTCGCCGGACGAGCGCATGGCGTTGCAGTTGGGCAAGAAGTTGGCCCAGGTGCTGGGCAACACCAACACGCCGGCAATGGAGACGCCACTGACACTCACGCAGACAGCGGGAGGTGCAGCAGCAGCAGCAGCAGCGGCAGGAGGGGGAGCTGGAGTGGGCGTTGGTGTGTCTATTGCGGTGGCAACACCGCGTATTGACTCACCCCTGGGCAATGGTGAACTGTTCAACATTTCGAAGGCGAAGAAGGTTGAGTTGCAGAATCTGTCGTCGCGTTTCAGTGCCGCCGTCAACCAAACAGCAACGTCCACATCCACATCCACATCCGCACCTGAGGCATCAGGTGAGTTACCCAAATGTCCTTTTGGACGCATTTATTTGCTCATTTCGCATTCCCGGCCAGCTTGGAGCGTTTAAAGTCACGTGGGGGTCGCATTTGCCATTACAAACGCATTAGGAGTGTGTGTGCCGTTTGCCAAAATTCGGGAATTATTCAAATTCCCACTTGGCCGGCGCAAATAAACGATACGCAACGAAACGAAACGCGACGCGCAGAACAAACTCAATCTTCTGCTTCAGGACCTTTGCTTTCTTGTTGTTGTTGCCAATGTTGTAGGAGCACTTGAAGCCATGTGTAGTATGCTCAAGTGTGTGACCCTTGTGTCCGAAAATAAAAAAAACAACACACAAAAAAACGAAAGAATAGAAAGCAACTAAAAGCCTTGTCCTTTTTCTCTCTTGTCGATGCTCTGCGCCAATTTCAAAGGTAAACACACGAATCGAAGACAAGTGTTTGTCAAACTGTAAGGTTTGAGTGCACAATCCCCAGAGTATGACGCAGATAATTGAACTTTCAGCATCTTCAAGGACATCAATAAAAAATATCACTATTTATAGCGAACAGACAGTGAACAGCTTTTCTGTTTTTAAGAACAGAGAGAAAAGTTTAAATGAGATTGTGATGTACAATTTCCAACAGGTTGTAGACAAATTTCTACAGAAGGGAATAATAACATATTTATTAATGTTTTTTATATGAATTCTCGGCACTCACGTAGAACTTACGTTTTGCGTAGAGATTTCTAGCAGAAAAAAAATGATATTATAGTAAAAATATAATTATTCTCTGGTGTTTTAGTAGAAATGTATTAAGAGATTTAATGTAGAGAGAATGTAGAATAATGTAGTAATTTCTTAAAGATATAACAAATACATATGATAGTACTACAATACTGTATGCCAAAATTCAGAACTCTAGCTTTAAAAATTCTCGTTTTATGGAATTTTCAAAAAACCGTTCTCGATTTACGGGGACGGAAGGGGCGTGGCAGAATTTTAACACAAACTAGTTCTGCTTAGGCCATAGAGGGAACAACATACCAAATTTGGTGTCTCTAGCTCTTATAATCTCCGAGATTTTGGCTTTTAAACATAGGGAGGGACAGACAGACAGCCGGACAGACAGACGACAGACTTAATGGGGTCTGTCAGACTTTCTTACTTTCTCACATTGTTTTTTGACAAACTTAATGGAATTTCATAATTATTAAAAGTAAAGGGTCCAAAAAGTCTTTAAACTTAACTTATTTAATCCAAAATCAATACCACTTTATATTGATCTATAATGTGGAGATTTACTATATAATGAATATACATTTCCTCACATTTATAGCAAACTCTGTCAATTGATTAAAATACAAATTAAATGTATAGAATATTTCTCCAGAGATTTTTAAATGTTTTTATGCTATTTGCATTCAGAATTGTAATTTTTAATCAATTCCTTATAAAATATAACTGATTGTTTTACAAAGAACCTTTCATTTACTTTTTTCCTCATTTAAAATGTAATTGTATCTCAATTTATTGAATTAAATTGTCGTTCTATTAATTTTAATTATAATTGCTAATAGAAAACTCGCAATCATTGGCAAATTTGTGTGTACACGGCAGTCGTTTTAGAGACGTGAACTCCTTTTTATTTTTTTTTGTTTTTGCCTCTCATAATGTAGTCAACCCATTTCTTTGGAGCATCCGAAAAATGTGCTCCAAGTTTTTTAATTAACTCGTGTCGCGTGTTTCCTTTCTAAAGTCTCCCTAAGTTCCCAACCCTTTCGAATGGCTTTTATTGTTTTTGCAAGCGATCCGATCAGTGCGCCTAAAACAAGGCAACAGTGAAGTGTTGAAAAAATTGTAGAATGTAAAAAGTGAGCGGCTAGCGGATACCCTATAGTATATGCAACTTTACCCTATTTGAGTATAACAATCTATAATAACTTATACATTTATATTTGATATATTAGAAACACTTATAAGGTAGAAAACTTATAGACCAGGCATATTGCTTTAGAAACAAAGCAAACGCCAGCCTTCCTCATGAATCTGGCATACCCTTTTCAAGCAATTCAATTGCCTTGCAGAGTATACGGAAAAAAATAAGTCAAACAGTCAGCCCGAAAGTAATTATTGGCACATTTATGCAAAGGCTCGCGCCCGTTTCACATGATATTTTAAATATATAATTGCCAGCTAAAATATATATAAACATCCCTTGATCCCACACTCCCATTCCCTGCTCTCCTGAAATTGCTCCCCAATTCCCGTCTAATTGCGCGTCCGTCGCTTGGCTAACAAACAAAAGCCAACATGGCTCGATGGGTTTTGGGTTTAAGGTTCAGTTTCAGGTTATTTATTTTTTTATTTTTTGTATTTTTTTTTTGGCCTGCACGGCGTAAACATTTGTAAAAACTTAAAAATGGCAAACACGTCTTCATTGTTTACAAAATGTCGGCCGGAAACTCCGGCTCCATGGCCCCTTCAGGCTCTCCGTTTGATTCCCCATTGTTCCTTGGCTAAAATAAAATACAGCATGAAAAAAGCAAATTTTAAATTTTAATTAAATCATGTTGTATAGAATGATGCACGTGGGAACACAACAAGAAGACGGTGGGGTGTGGGTGGTGTGTCAAGGGGGGCAAGTGGGAAGCGGGAAGTGGGCGGGCCATGGTCGCCTGGGCCCTACAGTCAATGATGATGGCCGCGATAAGCGCTCCACTGGGTGTGCTCAGGCGCCACCAGGCACCGCTCAAAATTGGCTACAAAGCAAAATGCGCCTTCAAGTATAATGGGCCAACTCAATTGAGCAAGGGCCAAGACGAAACCGTTATGCTCTCTTGCCCAAAAGCATTTAATAACGCATTTCTATGAAATGATGGCTCTCAACGTACGTAGTTATACAATTTGGCCAATATTTGTTCATTCAGTTCAGCAAATTGGCTTCCGTCGCACGAAAGTTTCCCCCCCTTCCCCCCATTGACTCTATTCCTATTAAAGTGAATACTATATTCAGCTGACTCTATCGTTATATCGTTTATATTCTATTAACTTAATTCTTTCACATTTTCGCAAATTAATTTAAAATCCATCAGTTAAAAAAACCCTACACATATTGTTTTTGACAGTTTTTCACAAATTCTCTGAACGTAGGATTTGATTTAATTTAATTTGTTATTAATCGCTTTGAAAATGACCTGGAGAGCAATAACATATATAATTTAAGCTTTGATCCCACAACTCTTCAATCGAATTTTGTAATATAAAAGTTTTTCACGAAATATCCGAACGTAGGAGTTGATGTTTTTGATATTTGACTAACAATTATTATTAAATTTGTTTGTAGTCGCTTTGCCCATGAGCTTAAGAACAATCAAGTATTTAATTTAAACCTTCATTCCACAACTTTTAATTCGAATCTTATAATGTGAAAGTTTTCCATGAACTTATCGACCGTAGGAGCTTTCTAAAATTTGATCCACAATGTTTTTTTATTTAAAAGATGATAAAATAAAAGATAAATATAAATTTTAATTCTACCAATGCAATGAGCTTAGGATAAATTAAATATAAATTAAAATAAAACACAGGAGCATGATTTCTTTAAATAAACAAGTAATATAATTTAAAATAAAATAAATAATAATATAATCTTTTTATTTAGAGATACTAATACACTACAAATATCACTTTCCCCACTACAACTCTGAACTGCATTTATTTCCCACTTTTCTTACTTTGATCGTGATAAATTTGATATTTATCCAACTTCAAAACTTGTTCAACAATCACTCTATAAGTTTTAAATGCATTTATCTTCAAGTAGTTTTTGAACGATTTTCTTTGCCCTGCAATTTGAATATTTCCAAATCCAAACATATCTCTTAAAATATCGTTTCTTTGAGCGGGTCAGATTCGATGTTAAAACTCATATTATCCAACTTGAAGCTCTACAATCGCTCTACAAATTTGCGCTACTAATGCGGCCTCGTCATCCTTTTGCTTTCATCTCGCTTCATTTCAGCAGCAACGACAACAACTTCAGTTTCAACCCCAACTTCAACGCCAGCCTCAGTGACTCCGCTGGAAACGCAATCAACTGTTATAATTTCGTTTAAATCATCTCAAACACCTGTGCAGTCTCAAGCGACGTCGACAGACAATGCGGCCAATAAGGAGGAGCAGTCGGAGCAGCAACAGCAGCAGCAGCAGTTCAAGGATATCGAGGAGGGAGTGATGGAGGCGGGACCGTTGCCACCTCCACCTGGTTACGGCACGCCCACGAATCTTCTGCTGTCGAGCAATGTGCTCAAAAAGGTGGCCAGCTTTTCGGTCGAGAGATCGTCGTCAACAGGGAACAGCAGCGCCTCCAATGCTCAATCATTGGTAACTGGCGAGGAGAAGGACAAGGACAAGGACAAAGAGAAGGAGACTACGCTGACGGCAACGTCAACGTCGACGCTCTTGGAGCAGCAGCAGCAGCAGACGCTGCAGGTCGCTGTCGGCGCTGGGTCGCGACGAGGCTCATCTTTTGTACCGGAAAAGTTAAGCTTCGCTGCATATGAAAAGTTCGAAGGTAAGTCTCACGAAATATTCTTTAGTTCCCCTCTGACTCAAGTCAAGCGCAGCCAGCGGGGGTGTGGGGAACAGCGAGAAGTTAACTTGGCTTAAATATATATATACATATATAAGAGTAACCAACGATTTTTGCACATTTCTGTTTGCTTTTTTCGTTAAACTCGGCAAATTGGCGCCACGTTTGATTGCGTTTGTTGTTTGCCCAAAGTTAACAATTAGTTTTTCCCATCAGTCAGTCAGTTTTCCCTCTGACAAGTCCTCCCCATTGCCATTCCCATTCCACATTCCATTTACCCCTTGAGGCAACTCAAATCAGTTAACCAATCAAAAGACAATGCCAACTTGAGTGAATCATTAGACAAACGGTGAGTTACTTTTGTAACAAGCGTGAAATAAAGTGTAACGAATTTGCCAGCGCCACCTATGGACGAGAGTTGCTAAAGTTAAGTGTATAAAAAATAAATACTAATTTATCAGTATAATTAGAGCGGTTTTTGATTTATTTTCGAGAACTATTTTCATTAGAATTCCTTTTCAGTTAACACTTGCCTAAACCTGTTTCTATCTCAAATATTAGAGCTTACAT
Organism: Drosophila histrio; assembly: GCA_958299025.2. Lineage (NCBI taxonomy): Eukaryota > Metazoa > Arthropoda > Insecta > Diptera > Drosophilidae > Drosophila > Drosophila histrio. The sequence goes on from OY282580.2 coordinate 15,406,158, forward strand.
ATTAAAAGAATATTGTTCATAAATACAATTTTATTTTAAAATATTTAATTATATATTATAGTGATTTTAAGCAAGTTTATACTTTAAGTATTTACAAATGCGTCTATTTTTTTAGCTTATGCTCTATTGTTGTAACTAATGCACATTTTTGAGCCATATTTTGGTATTTATTTCATTCCTATAAATATCTATTACTTTCTCAGTACTTTCTTTCTTTATTACATATTCATTAATTTATAGATTAATATTATATTCATTTAATTATTTAGTTTCTGTCTAAGTTCAATCAGCTCGTTAACTTATTCAACTGAACAATTTTATCATTTCCTTCTATAGTTCTTCAAGAGTTAATCGCTTTATAACTATCTCTCAACGCTTTCCTCAGGTTTTCTCTCAAAAATTTACAAGCTTTGATTTCTTGCATAGCATTTTGTTAAATAATTGTTAGAAAATTCAACTTTTTGGTAAAACTGTTGCAAGTTTTCAGATCTTTTGTTGACTTAATGGCTTCATTTATTTCTGGTATTCTTGAAATTTCGCAGTCGACTCAAGTCAAGTTAAGTCGAGTCGAGTATTTTGTATTAAGTATTCAGTTTTCTCTGCAGTTGACAGGATTCATAAGTTACGGCTATGCAAATTCACAAATTCTTTTACTCCCCAGGGGCAAAGCATTGCTCGGTCCCCATTCCACACCCTTCACAAAATCTACCCATTTCAAACCCCTCTCAAATGTTATCCATTCCAATTGGTAACTGCCTGCTGCTCATTCTGATTAGATTAAAGTTTCATTCTGTAGGCAGTTTATGAGAATTTGTGTTGCATACTTGCGGGCGCTGTCTTTAAATCGATGCGTCGCGTCTTTGTGCGCTTACAAACATGCCACAAAAATGCGCATGCCACACACATAGTAGTATACAAACACACAGACAATGAAAACTTTGTGGCATTTTTGTGCTTAAAATTCCGTATGAAAATTATTTGTGCCTTAAACTATTTTTGCACAGCAAAAGTTTTGGCCTAATCGCCGCCAATTTTGTGGCAAGTTAGGCGTAGTTTTTGCCCGTTAATTGGTAAGCTCGTTGATGTCAGTTGATGATTCATGCAGCCTGCTGCTGCTGCTTCTGTTGCATCATCGAGAGTAGCATCAACGTCTGCTGCAAATTAATGCAAACAAACATTTTAACGCCTCGCCAGACAAACTACAACAACAAAGTTGAAATCCAAAGCCACACAGACACGCAATTTGCTGGCTTGGCATCTTTTCCTCTTCTTCCTCATCCTGCTGCTTAGTCTGCTGCCACATGCTGCAGCTTCTGCTGTCACTGTCTGAAGTGGCCATCAATTCTTCGTGGCAACAACAGAAGCAGAAGCAGAAGCTGCAGCTTTTTGTCGCGACTTTTCATCAGGCAGCGGACTCTGGTCCAAAATCTGATTTATATGCCCCGGACAACGTCACGTTTGCTGCTTTAGGGTGGCGGCATTTAGCCAGGAAGGCAGAGAGGCAAGGAGGAAAGGGAGCGGCATGCAACACAGTCAAAAATCAGCATCAAAGTGCAACAACAACAGCGACAGCGGCAGCTTCTTGCTCTTGCCACAACCGCCAATGCAGCCGCAGCCCAACTTTGTTTGTGCAACGCGTAATGAAACAATATTTTGGTGGACGAAAGCTGCAGCACTAGGAGAAACAGAAGCAGGAGGAGTAGGAGGAGCAGCAGCAAAAGGAATAGCAGGAGATAGAGCAGCAGCAGGAGGAGTAGGAGAAATCACATAGAACAAGAGGGGAAGAATGAGAAGTATACAGACAGAAAAAAGCCATACTGGGCTTAAAACGAAACGAATATCGGCTTCAGTTTATATCTCGGCTATGATCGCCTTTTGTTTTTCGTTTACCGGTTACGTAAAATACTTTTATATTGGTTTCATAATGGTAACCGATTATAACAATTTTATAAATGCTTTATTTTCTTAGTAATTAACTGTATTTATTTAAGAAACTCATTGATTTCAGACAATTAATTTTATTAATCTAAAGAGCTGTTATTGAACCAAAACTAACCGTAATACATGAATCGGTTACTAAACGGTTATTTCGATTAGAAGAATTTCAGTATAGTACAGAAAATGCTTTGTTTCGGTTAAGATATCATTCAGTGTTGTCAATTTCAATCGGTTAATACCAGTTAACGTTTTGAGTTACGATTTCGACTTTTATGCCTGGTTTAAATCACTAAAAATGAGTTTCTAATTTATTTAACCAACTACAAATTATCATATTTCTAAAACAGAAAAGAATCTTCACTTATAAATAACATTTTATACTTACAAATTAAATTTTAGACGAGTTTAATTCAAGTCTGCCGTATGCTTATTTGAAGATGTTTTGTATTCAGCTACAGAGCAGAACATTTCTGTACTTGAAATTAGTTCAAGAGTCTCGACTTTAGTAATTGCAATCTTAGTGCGAAATCAAGTTTGAAATGTGGGAATTTAAGTACGAAATACTTGATTTTTCGCTGTGTAGCAACAGGATGAAGAGCAGCAGCAGCAGCAGCAAGAGGAGCAACTACCGGCCACTAGAGATCTGCCACGGATTGTTGTTGTTGTTGTTGTTGTGCTTTGTGGTTTTCTCTGTGCAACGTTTCATTTTCATCGTTTTGTTGTCTGTCGAGTTGGGCGAATGAAAGTGTTGCTGCCACCATCGACGTCATCTCTGCCGTTGATGAATGCAACGCATACATGCGTGCAACGATACGGTCTTCCTTATACCATGCCCCTTCCCAGGCCCATCCTCCCTACCCCTGTTTCTTCTTCTATATCCATACTATCTCCATATGTTGCCCACTCGTCAGCAAACGAAGCAGTTATGCAAATTTGTTGGCCGCCAATTCGCGCAGAGTTTCATCAAAAGTTGCCAAACGGCGACGGCAGCTAAGTTGGCAACCCAATTTCCTATTCCCCCTCCCCCACCCCCACGCTATTGCCCTCTGCTTCTGGCCTTTTTTCATTGGCATTGGTCTACCTCAACTCATCAGCGACGAGGCGCAACCTCATCGTCACTTTGGCCTATCAATGGACGGCCTCTTATCAGTTTTGATTATGCGCAGCTAATGATCATTGTTGGGTCTGCGATTCGTGTCGCTGGCCAGGGCTACCAACGTTACACTGCTCGTTGGTGATTCAAATAACTAGTTCATATGATCTTCAGTGTGAATTAACAAAGATATTGGCAAGTAATTGAAAGATTAAGTTATAGAATTGAAATATTTAAAATAAAAACAAATGTGTATGTGTAAAACTAGTAAAAGTTATAGTTATTGATAAGAAAACATTTGAGATAGTTCATAAAGACAATTCAAATGAAAAATTGTCAGCTGACAGATACATATATTCATTATGAAACGTTTAAACTAGTTAAAAATGGAATTATCTCATAAGATTCACAGAGAAACAGACATTAATTAATGAAAAGTTATTTATAAACCATCTTAAGTGCAGAAAACTGTATTAAATTGCATCAGTTGTATTTATTTAAATAATAATTTCATAATTGTGGAAGACAAATGTCACAGCTTTGGAGTAAATTATGTACGTCTTCTCTGTTTGGCTGCTCGATCAAGACTGACTCGCTTCTATTTCTTACAAATGAATCGCATTTAGCGAAAGAGAGATAATGAACGAATGAGAGAGCAACCAGCAGCAAGAGAACAGTCGTGAGAATAACCGAGAGAGTGTAATGTGTATGTATGTGTATGCTCTCGTCCTACTACATAATATAGTATATCTTTTACAAAAAGAGTCCATGTTCACCAAAATCTAGACAGAAATCACGTGAATATTGAATACGAATAATTTCCATTCTCAATTCCTTGCAGAACAGATAACAAATCAAAAACTATACGCATGCAGTACTTTTATTTGTAGTTTAGTTTTTGTTTCTTATCTCTAATTTCTTTTTTAGTTTCGAGTTTATTTCTCTTTCATTATCTTTCATTTATTAATTGTACTATCAGTTACCTTGGTTATCAGTTGATTTGACCAGCTTTAAAAAGCTTAACAATGACTAACACTTGAAACTGACATTAAATTGAACAGTTTTAGATTAACGAAAAGTCAAAATATCGTAAACCGTTTTAATTGATCTAAGACACAGGTGTCAGATACCAAACTACTGTAAATTACACTGAAAGAAAATGCAATTTTAATTTAATTTAGTAATAAATATGATTTAGTTAAATACGGAACAGTTTCAATTTAATTCAGTTATATCGTATATATAGTTTCTCTCAGTGTCACCAGTGTAATGTCACTAATTTCTAAAGAGAATCAACAAATTGTTTACGTATTGTTAACGACTCGTGTTATCTAATGATACGAGTGTATCAGAGTTCATTTTGAAATGACTCAGTTCGGTGAACGTTTTGTGACGCACTTTTGATCCGAATCTGAAGTTCAGGGGAAAAATCAGAGCATAGCGATAGGCGTTGCTCATAAATTTAGACACATGATTCAGTTTAGACACCGAAAAATAGCAAAGAAAGCAAAATAGAAAAGAAATTGCAAACCCTAAACTTGAATTCTTATCGGACCATGACATTGATAAGCCAGCGACCTTGCCAGAAGGCAGAGAGAAAGAAGGCAATGCAGCTCGACGCGAACTAGTCTCACTTATCAACTAAGCACAGCAACTAACTCAACTCGAGCGTAGTTCCAGCACAACAAGTACAAGTGTTGATAATTTTGATAAGAGACTCGACACATTCAATTTCACCAAATGAAAAGCAAAAAAGAAATAGAAATAATAAACATTTACGTTGTTGACAGTCAACTACGCGCTTCGCTTTAGTTCAAATCGTTACCAAGTGAGGCAGGAATCATGTCCAGTGCAGGAATAACAGTGACAGTTCCATCGCTGAGCCACGTCTGGTGCTCACTTCTGGCCAGGCACGCGTCGCCAATGGAGCAGCAGCAGCAACAGTCGCCGGAGCAGCGACCGGAGTATCACGTGCCAATTAGTACGGAGGATTGCAGCAGCATTATGTGGCGCCAGCCGGAAGCATGCCACATGCCCAGCGTGGAGTCAACGCCGTCGTATTATCGCCAACTAATGCCAAAGACCCGTCCAAAGCCGCAGAAGCCACCTGATGTCGCCCTCGACTGGGCAGCATCCGTTACAACTGACCCTCCCGTCGTCCCGTCTGCCAGGCTGGCCTTTAGCATTAGCGTACACATTGTCAGTCTTCGTTTTGACCCACACGCTCTTGACCCACAGCTGGCAATGGCCAACGAATCCGCTTTTCCCGCTCCAGCTGTACGCGCTGACAGCCAGCGTAAGTTTTATTTGTTATGCCCTGCATAGAACAGGGTATAATCACTTGATTATCAGCTGTGACACGCGAATTGATACGTATCTATATTACACATATATTTATATGTAGCTATATTTACTGAAGATAGTCAAAATCAATCAAAGTCAAAGTCAAATGTAATGACGATCGTTGCAATTAAGACATGCTCTTTTTGCAGTTACTAAATTAGTCTAAGATTATCCTATAAATATGGATAACAGCAAATTTGCAAGTTGTATATTTATAGAGAGAGTTGTATCTAATAGAGATTTAACCATTGAATTTACGCTGAATATACTAGATGAATATCTCGTTAAGTTTTTTTTTTATTTATTTAATATGTATTTCTTTCTATTACGTACTACTTAGATAAAATGACCTATAAAGTACTGCATTAGTCACTACATTTACTAGGCACTAAATATACGTATTTATTTTCAAATTCATCAACAAATTTGCTTAGTTGACTTGTGACGTAGATACCGTAGATATTATTATGCCTCTCAGTTCTTAAATAATAGAATCGAATTACATACTATATCTCTACAAAGTTTATGTACATTTATAAAACACTGAAGTGGAAAGAGGGCATAGTTTTCCGTATAAAAAAACTTTATTAAAGTTATATTATCTTTCTTTATTAAATTTTCCAACAATTCAATGACTAAGACAATTGTATATTTGCTATCAGAAAAATCTGCAATAATATAAAATCCTTAAGAACTACAACAAAAATGTATTCTGAATGTTATGCAAATTTTATAACCTTTCAATGATAAAACAGAATATTTTGAGATTTTATTTCACATTTTTATTTATTATTTATATAGTTATTTAAATGGTTTTCTTTTATTATTGTAATCTTATTTTCGCCTATAACTCCGTTCTATAATAAAGTTCATTGACTAAACACTAAATGCTGTGTTCAGAATGACTTGACAAACTGTCAATCAATTTATTATTATCATAAACTACGAACAAAGCAAATAAGCTTAAATACTTACTAAATATATTATATGTTAAACAGAGTTTATTAGATAAAAGTAAAAGTGTTTCCAATCATATCAATCATCTTAGCCAGGCATTTATCTGCTAGTCAATTGTCAATCAATGGAATCAACGAATATCTGTGGAAATAAAATTAGATTTGATTTTCGCTTAAGCCATCGCTCATGTAGAGTATCTTATCTTCGTTATCAAATTGTCACTTACATTTTTTTTTACTTGTTTGTTTTCTGACTTCTTTGGACAACAGTTAAATTTATTTACGCCTAATGTTTTGGTAGCCAACACGTCTACACCACCCACATAGTTCTACCAATCTCCCTCCGGTTTTCTCCCTCTCCAATCTTTATCTCTTACTTTGCCTCCTCCCGGAGCTTCACTAAATTTCTTTTGACTTTTTCTCGATGCGCCAACACACACACACATAAATCATTGTGTCTGCCTGTGTTTGGGTTCAAGTTTTGTATCGAAGCCGCAGCTGTGGGCAAAGTTTATAGCAGGCCCCTCTCCTCCCCTCCTCTTCCCCAACCACAATCTACTTTGTCTCACAACTTTTGTCTTTCTTTTTTTTTTGCAGGTCAAATGCTGATCAAATGGTTAATCTCCACGCTGCAGAGCAATTGCAATGGAAATTCTGGACAGGATTCTGTGAATGCAATGGCATTGCAGTTTTGCAATAATCTCAAATATGTTGGTGTCCTCAAGCAGATCTCCAATGAACAGCAGGAAACGATGTCCGGCTTTAGCGTAAGTTCAATGAACTCCCTTCGCGGAAATTGGTCATCGACCGGAAGTTGTCACGGCGCTGACGGAAATAGATCCCTGTGCACCTAACTTAGTTTAGAGAGTACTCTATGGCTTGGACCCAGTCATTAGTTTTTGATAATAGACAGACTTTAGCCTCAACTTATGCATCCGCTTTCTTTTTCTCTCTCTCTTTTTCTATATCTCCATCTCTTGCTATGCATATTTATCATGAGCATATTCTTTGACTTTAAGTTGACTACAAAAATGAGCCGCAAAGTTGTGCCGGAAATTAGCAATTCCATTGCCAGGCAAATCGCAATGCACTTTCATTTAGCCAAGCTGCTGTACTTGTCAGTTGCATAACCCCCATCCCACTTTCCTCCCGCCTGCCTGCTGACGAGGCCTGCAAGTGTCAGAACTTGTTAAAACTTTGCCGTCAACTCACTCTCAGCTGGCCATTGAAGTTGGCTCTGCCAACTGACCCTGTACTTTGCAAAAAGTGTCCAAGGGTTTATTACTCTTTGTCGAAACAGAAATGTGCATGAGAAAGGCAGAAGAAAGTCTGTAAATGTACATATATATTCTTGATCAGCAGCCGAATCGTCTGTTCATCCATCCGATTGATCACCTAATAGTTAGATCTTAGAGACTATAAGAGGTAGACATACCAGATTTGAGGAGTGATTTGCTCTTAATCCTACGCAGTGACGAACAAAAGATAATAGAAGACAAACACGTACAAAGCGTGCCGCTTGCTTGCTCGCGTATGTAGGAGTTTTACAGAACAGGTACAGGTTGTCTCACAGTCTCGTTCACTCAACTGTAGCCTTTTCGACTAGTTTTTCATTCCAGCTGCATGCTTAATTTTGAAGCCAGGGAGAAGAGTTGACTTTCGTAGGAAGGTGGTAGATTTGCGGGGTCAGGAGGTTGGGGGTTTGTTTGTTTAACCCTCGAACTAATGGACTATGTAATAGTTTACTCTAAACTGCTACGTTGACTAACTAAACAAATCACAGTCGTTGACCAATTTTGATGTTGCCTTAAATATGGGTTAACCTAGGCACAGTTTGAGCACCTTCCTCTTGCCCACCACTCTCCCCCCCCCCCCCCACCAGCCTTTACCTAAAGTTAATGTTAAGTGTTATTGGCCTGAGGACATTACAACGGCCAAAAACACCAACAAATAATCAAGCACTCGTCTATGGCCCAAATTAGTTTAGGCCAAAAGTTTTAGCCACAGCAGCTTAACCTCAAATCCCTGCACAGTCTGAGAGTAACTGCAAGAGCTAGGGAGACGAAGAGAAAGAGAGAGAGAACGAACAGCACTGTTAAGTGATTTTCTATGTGATGATACTTGAGCTCTTCAGATTATGATATCACAAATTTCTTCGTCTCATCCTTGTTTCCCATGTCCTTTTGTCCCAAGTCTCGTGTCCCATGTCCCATGTCCCGTGTCAATGTGCGCGTCATCAAGTTTTTGGGCAACAGGCCAGAAACAGCTTCCAGCTTAAGCCAGGCAACTGACCTTCTCCCTTCTGTCTCCCTCTCTTTCTTATAGCCTGTTGTGGCAATTGTTGTTGCAGCTCATTGAAAGTTTGTGCGTTTTTATTACTTTGCGGCAAGTTCGGCGTTTATTATTATTCTTTTGTGTGTGTGTGTGTGACGTGGCAACGCGGGAGAAAAGTTAAATTTTCCCAGCTGCAGCTGAACGCAAACAATTTGATTTGCAAGGTATTAGCATAGTCTCACTGATTAGCAGATTGGACAACAACTTGAAGGATAGCAGGGAAATTAAGTTGAAGAGTGCGTAGTAAATTAAATAATATATATAATAATATATAAAATAGTGCTTAAATTAAAATGGGGAAATAATGATAATATAGAAACTTGTCATAAATGAAACACAAAATATAGTTCATAAATAAAAAAGTAAAAGTTTTAAAAGATTGCGGAAATTAATAAATATTTATTTATAAATTACTTTGTAAAAAGTAAAATATTGAATAAATATTTGTGATTTTAATGTGCTAATTAAACGCAAGTAGAATAGATTTTTAACATATTAGCTTGGGGAAAAACAAATCTATTTTCTTAACACTGTTTTTTCGCCTTTATCAAAAAGAAATTTTAAAATACAGCGACATTTTTCATTGTTGATCTACATGTTTAACAGTATTGATCTCTTAATGAAATAGACCTATTAAAAAGACAGACTACAGTGTGTCTTAAAGGGGAATCCCACCTTTCCAGTGTGACCAATAGTTTACAAAAACATACCAAAGTTGAAACACACCTAATAGTTATTGTTATTGATTCATTTACCTCTCGGGAATAAAATATTTATTTAATCTTAGAATGGACGCAAAGAAATCAAAGTTATTTTGATCTTTATTTGTCTTATTATTGAAAAGAAGTTTTCCTTTAATCTGTCCATCATTTTAAATACTGTGACACATGAAATTAACACATAGAATATATGAGATGATAGATCTATTTAAAATTTAACTGCAGTAACCCCACAATCATCATGATAAATCATTGAATGCTTAAAAGTCTTCTCGAGTTCTGTGCAATGTAATTAAAAACTGAAATTCAATTATTTACCTTCCTCGCTGTTAATCAGTTCGAGTTGATGAGTTAAATCATCTAAAAAGATGACGAACGTGAATCAAATGTAACAGCTGCAACACGAAAGATGGTTAGAAACAGGTGTGTGTGTGTGTGTGGGATGAGTGTAAACAGTAGTTGAGGGGGCGTGGCCACGTTATCGCACTTAACGCCATTTGCTCAAGTGTTTGCACTTTGGCGTTGCCAGCAATTTGCATGTTGTTGTCACATTTGAAGTTCCACACACGCCCCGCAACCACGCCCACACCCACACTCAATCTTCACTTCAATCCTCTCCAATTCTTGGGCAGACATGCAACCTAATCCCAGCCAGAATCCAACGCATGACATCTCACAAATAGGTAAGCAGCTAAAAGTGCAACAAAAGAACTAGAAAAGTTAGAAAAATTAAAAGAGTTAAGAAACCAAACTTTAAATACCCTTAAATATGTTTTCAATCATATAAAAGTCAATTTGGATAATTTATTCGGCAAACCTTCAAATCTAAATTCTAAATTTAAAGAAAACTTTAATGTTTTCAAAATATATTTTGGATATTCAAGTTAGAAACCGTAATTTAAAGATGTGGAGTAATGTCTCACTGACCATACAGGTTAGTTAAAGGAAGAAGAGAATGGAGAATGTAGTATTCTTAAAGCATTTGAATATTTTGGAAATTATTTAAATGACATGTTCAGATTTTGATTTTACTTTATTTTAAAAAGCATACTATGAATTTGATCATAAATATAACTAAATTCTCTTGTTGCTAGAGAGAAAGTGAGGAATGTAGAGCAAAATCAACATACTTTAGAAATAAATAATAAATAGAATAAAGTGGAATTGAGTCCTCTTAATGATTGACTTTTTTCCACATAACAAATCGTCAAGTAAAATCAATTTCCCAGTCATTCTACCCCAACATTAAAGGGTATTAGAAGCTGTCGTCATATTCCCAAGGCGAGGCAACACGACAACAACAATGACGTATGCGCTGAGCTCACGTTTGAGTGTAGAGTGTAGAGCGTGGAGCGTGGAGTGTAGACATCACTTTGAAGGCTAGTCAGGCAGTAGGGGATGGACTGGGTGACTTCCAAGGGCGGATGGCTTTTAAGCTTTGTCGTTTTGGTCCACTCGAGACCCAGCAAATGCACTCCGGCTGCAATTAAAAGTCAATGGGCTAATACAAGTTGATCTCAATATTTTCCTTCTATTCTTTTCCAACAGCCCTACGAGATGTACCAATGGACGCACACAGAGCAGCCGACTACATCGCTGCCTCTGACGCCTGGCAAGCTGGACAAGGTGGCCGCCTGGCCATTCTCCAGCACGCCGGCGGGACAGAAGCAGCTGGAAGGCAACGCCTCCATGCCGCCCGATGGCCAGAAGACGTTGCAGCAGGTTCTACGCAAGCGTCTGCTTAACTGCGCCACATTGGCGGAGGTTCATGCCGTGGTCAACGAGCTGCTGAGCAGCGTGGATGAGCCACCAAGACGGCCATCGAAACGATGCATCAACTTCAACGAACTGATCAATGCCAGTGAGACGACAATCTATGAGTACAACAAGCCTGTGGAGAGCAGAAGTTATGCGGATGCTGGCACTCAAACGGAGGATGAGCAGCAGCAGCAAGTGGAGGGGGAGACGTGTCCGGGTACGTGTAAATGTGGAGCAGCCACGGGTTTGGCGACGGAGCCAGTGCAGCAGAGTCTGGCGCAGAGCAAACAGAATGCAGCCGCACCGCCTCCGCCACCACCGCCACCGCCGCCGCCGCCACCACCACCACCACCGCCTCCTGGACCGCCTGGCCAAGCAGCCGGAGCAGCACCACCTCCGCCACCACCACCACCGCCGCCCAGTGCAGGCGGAGCACCGCCGCCGCCGCCACCAGAACCCGCCAGTGCAGGCCCAGTGCCGCCACCGCCGCCCCTAAGCACCTCCAAGTCGGGCAGCAACCTCTCGCCGGCGCCTCTGCCAGATCCCGCTGAGGGCAATTGGTTCCTACGCACAAGCAGTAAGTACAGCTAGTTTAAACAAGAATATATATACATAATGGGATCTGACATGCCTCCCATAATTCCCTCTGTAGGGTTATAACAATGCAGATATAGACTACATTTTCAGATGATAGAAGAGTATTATAATTTGCAATTAATGTAGGCAACAGGTAGATGAAGACCTATCTTCCCATTAAGTATATATGTTTTAGCTCTTGATCTTCTAAAACATATATTATCTTAGAGAGTACCCAGAGAGGAACTTGATTTTCTCTCGAACTATAAAACTCAAAACTATAAATACTAAACTAAATTTAAGCGGTACACATGTTATGTATACTTACATTTATAGAGCACATTTATGAATTGTTGAATTTGCAAATTGGCCTCTGTTTATACAACTCACAACAATTCGCAAATTAAATTAAATTCATTTCAGGATTTAGGGCTGAATTCATAGTCAATTTTCATGTGTCATGAAATATTGTTAGTACACACATTTTTGACAGCAATTCATTAAATGAATTTACTAATTTAGCTCAGTATAAACAAAGTATAATTATGTAACTTTATCACAATCGAATAATATGTTAAACAGAGAAGTTATTTATTACGAAACAATTTTACATAAAAAGGATAAAAAAAATAATAATAACTTATACAGTTCTTTAAGAAACTGTTATTAGTTTGTTTTTTCGATGATTACACTTCAAGAATTTGGTTACTAAGTATCTTATTGTCGAGCACACTCGACTGTAGCGTTGTTATTTGTTTTATTCTATAACAATATTAAGCAGCAAAAGTTTTGCAATATTTTCTAGCTTCTTTTATGAAGTTGATTAATTAGTTAATAAAGAAAACAAAGAGATTTCCTAGCTCTTCTTTAAGTTAAAAGGCAAACATAGGAAAAACAAAAAGTATAGGTTAGCTAAATCCAAGATTAATAATAGAAAGCTCGCAGAAATGACAATTTGATAAACGATACAGTTTAGTTTTTAATAACTAACTAAATAATTTAAAAAAAAAGGTAAAACTAAGCTGGGAATATTTTTAAAACTCTGGTTATTTATAGAATAAAGAATTGATAGGAAAATTTGAAGATGAATCTTTTAACTCAGCTGACCCTTCTTCTGTGTTCTTGTAGTACAACGCAAAAGCGCCGTTAACCCGCCGAAACCCATGCGACCACTTTACTGGACGCGTATTGTGACCAATGTGCCGCCCGTGCCACGTCCGCCGTCGGTGGCCAATTCGACAGACAGCGCGGATAACAGCGGCAGTTCGCCAGAGGAGACGCCCACAACTGGCAGCAGTACAGCAACAACTCCCGCAGCTATTGTGCCACCGCCAACGCCAGCTCCGTCCACCAAGGAGATCTGGACAGAGATTGACGAGACGCCACTGGACAACATCGATGAATTTACAGAGTTGTTCTCCCGACAGGCAATGGCGCCTGTTAGCAAGCCGAAGGAACTGAAGCCCAAACGTGATAAGTCTATTAAGGTTCTGGATCCTAAACGTTCCCGCAACGTTGGCATCTTTGCGAGAAGTCTACATTTACCCTCCAGCGAGATTGAGCATGCTATTTACCATGTGGACACGTCGGTGATCAGTCTGGAGACGCTGCAGCAGATCAGTTACATAAGGGCAACGGATGAGGAGCTGCAAAGGATCAAGGATGCCGACGGCGGCGATATTCCACTGGATTATCCAGAGCAATTCCTGCGCGATGTATCCCTCATCTCAATGGCCAGTCAACGCATCTCCTGCATTGTCTTCCAAGCGGAGTTTGACGAGTCTGTGACGCTGCTCTCCCGGAAGCTGGAGACGGTGTCACAACTGTCACAGCAACTCATAGAGAGTGAGGATCTCAAACTCGTCTTCTCCATCATTCTGACGCTGGGCAACTACATGAATGGCGGCAATCGACAGCGTGGCCAGGCGGATGGCTTTAATCTGGATATACTCGGCAAACTGAAGGATGTCAAGTCCAAGGAATCACACACAACATTGCTGCACTTCATAGTGCGTACATATATTTCACAGCGACGCAAGGAGGTCTTGAGCCCATTGAACATGAAGTTGCCCATCCCAGAGCCGCCGGATGTGGAACGAGCCGCCCAACTAGACTTCGATGAGGTGCAACAACAGATCAAAGAGCTGCACAAAAAGCTGACGGGTGAGTTTACGTTTAGTACGACACAAACATGTTCAATTATAATAATAACTGACTATTTTAATTATTTATTTATTTACCATAGCTTGCAAACAGACAACTGCACAGGTGTTGAGTGCGTCCAGTGATCATCAGGAGCCGTTCAAGTCCAAAATGGAGGAGTTTACGGCCAACGCGGACAAATCGGTGGCCAAATTGCATAACCTGCTGGACGAATGTCGCGATCTCTTCCAGGAAACAATGCGTTTCTATCACTTCTCGCCCAAGGGCTGCACCTTGACCTTGGCCCAGTGTACGCCCGATCAATTCTTCGGTTATTGGACGAACTTTACCAACGATTTCAAGGACATTTGGAAGAAGGAGCTCGCAATACTTGAGAACGAATTGTAAGTCATATATTTTATACTATACCAATCAAATATACTCAACTTATTTCTTTTCTTCTCTTTTTTAGTAAATTGAAAAACATGAAAAAACATGCACAGGCGGAAAACCGTCGCATGACCTGCGCCAATGTGCCAGCCAAACGGTTGTTGTACAAAGAACGCATGGTGCTGCGACGTAGCCAAAACTAGTTGTTAGTCCAAAATTAGCTTTAGTTCCGCTTAAGCTTAATAATAAAAATTTAAAAAATCCTAGCACTGTTCAAAATTATTTTGATCTTTTCTTACGTTTCAATTTGACCGCAATTACCGCTGCAAAACTATAGATGACGCTTTCGAACGGAAAAATATATCGAATATTTTCTATAATGATAGAAGAGACAGAAGGAAGTGCACTAAGTGGTGATGCTAGACTTGACGTTGCTCAAGAAAAGTCCGTATATTTTTTATTTAATTAATACAGGGATTGCAAATAAGAGTTATGACTTTCAAAAAAATCAAACCGGCGTAATTTTTATAAAATAAATTGAAAATTAATAATTATCTTGTAATTTTTATTATAAAAATTGAAAATTAAAAATTAAAAATTATTTTTCAATTTTTATTATAAAAATTGAAAATAAAAATTGAATGCAAATATCTTTTGAACCAAGTGGTGTATTACAAAAATGTAAAAATATTGGTGATCTATGATTGAATACCTGTTATATGATACATCACATGTCCTTGAAGGACGAATTTTAAGAAATATACCAGAATCCTTAATATTCGTCCTTGAAGGACATGTGATAAATCATATGAAAGGAATTGAATCATATATCACCAATATTTTTACATTTTTGAAATACACCACTTGGTTCAAAAGATATTTGCATTCAATTTTTATTTTCAATTTTTTTAATAAAAATTGAAAAATAATTTTTAATTTTCAATTTTTAAAATAAAAATTGAGAATAAGAGTTTTCTTTTAATTTTTTTCAATAAAAATCAACAAATAACTTTTATGTTATAATTTATATTTTAAAAATCATAATCATTACGGTCCCTGAATTAATATATTATCTAATGTCATTTATAATTAAAATTGTGTAAGAGTAATAATATCCCAAATGTAGAAATTTAAATTGCATGCCATGTTTAGTGTGTAGTTCTACCGAAATTATGACATGGCGCCACCATCGATAGTTTTGCCTCTATGTGCAATAGTTGGCACTAAATTTGTTAACGATATTTACAGCACTGCTATCGGAATTTTGAGCATGACACTTATCGATTGACCGACCACCACTTGTTATCGGCATACCATTTTGAGTAAACAAATAATTGGCAACAAAACTGGCGGACCATAACACAATAAACAAATTGATTTTACCAATATGTCGCATCCAAATACAACGCGGCGCAAGCATGTACTCAAGGAGATGATGGAGGACGATTACTCGCTGCCCACGGAGCAGCAGCAGATTGTGCGTGTCGTCAGCAGTCGCGGCAACAATTTGCACGAGGTCGAGGCAGCAACATTGGAGGCGGAGAACTTTCTTGGTAAGCACACAGTGAGGCAAATGTCGATGAAGTGGACTAATTAAACACACGCTCATATACTTAGTTTCCATGCCCAACAAATTTCGCAAGAATGTTTGGGTCAAACGCGGCGATTTCATACTGGTCGAGCCCATCGAGGAGGGCGACAAAGTGAAGGCGGAAATCTGCAAAATTCTGACACCAGAACATATAAAGGAGTACAAAAAGGCGGCAATTTGGCCGGAACGCTTTGACAAGAAAGCGTCGGCGAGTAATGATAACAATGACGCCGCTTCAGACGACGATTCCGATGGATCGTTGTCGCCCAACACAAATCGTCCTGTGAATTTAGAAATTGATGAAGATACGGATTCGGAAACGGAAGACAGCAGCTCGGAAGACTGAGATTACAGTGCATTTTGTTTGTGCATTACAAAAGTTTAGCTATGTATATTTTTTAACAAACTGTTTTCCGCTTAATTGTTGTTGTAACAAAAGTTGTGTCTCTTTACTACATACATAAACCAAAAGAAACTACATAAATAATAATTATTGTGGCCGTTTTTGTGTAACTGAAATGCTTGCAAAAGCTACCAAAGCCTAAGAATATTTTATGCGCGCTGAGATCTGTTTTAAAGCGTTCTTTAATGAGATTTACTGCTCAATTAATCCCTCCTC
This sequence comes from Drosophila histrio, assembly GCA_958299025.2. Taxonomy (NCBI): domain Eukaryota; kingdom Metazoa; phylum Arthropoda; class Insecta; order Diptera; family Drosophilidae; genus Drosophila; species Drosophila histrio. The sequence goes on from OY282580.2 coordinate 15,422,617, forward strand.
CTGTGCAGCGCAGATTTCAATGTTCTCCTTCAACTCATCATCATCATTAACATCTCTGGCAGTTGCCACAATTGCAATTTTGGCAGTATCTGGCGCATCGTGTTTAGACTCTAGCGCCAATGTCGATGGCCTTGGTTTGGTGAAGGGAAAATTGCTTAAATCCTCCAACTGAGGCGTATGCACGGCAATCAAATCCGTTTGCGTCGAGCTGCTGTCTCTGGGCTCTGTATCATCGTGGACTTGCTTGCGGAGCGCATCCTGCGGCAAATTGCACACCATGGTCAGACAGTTGACAATGGTGCCAATCGAACTCTGCAGCTGTTGCACCTGATCCGTTAAGATTGTGCAACGCTTGGCCAAGTCATTTACCACAGCTGCCGAGTTCTGATCGAGGCACAGTTGCCCCTGATTCATAATGTTGCCACTGCCATTGCCACTGCCATCTCCTTCCTCCATTCCTGTTGTGCTATTGTTAATCATATTGTTGCCCTGCTCGCCAGCTGCTTTTGTGTCCACCTGCATGGTGGACACCTTCTTCCACAGCGCATTGATGGCCTGCATCTGTAGCTGTTGTATCTTTCGTTCATTCTGCAGCTGTGCCTTTGTCAGCAGCATATCCTTGTTGAGTTTACTGTGGAGACAAGAGTTATTTATTATCAGACTGACTGGCAAATAGATTATAATTAATTGATTACTCTATATATTCGTGCGTGCGCTGTTTGTGCAACTTCTCGGCAATGTCTTTGGTTTTCTTGCGCGTATGATAACCACGCCACATTTTCTGTATGGTCACCGCCGAGGATTCCGTCACATGTTCTATCAGCCGATCCGCACAATTGAGATTGTTGTTCTCCAGTTGCAGCTGTTGCTGCTGCTGTTGCGTTCGCTGTGCTGCCATTTTCCGTATGGTCTTCAGCTTCTCAATGTTGATCTGTTCGCCGTCGTCGTCGGTGCTGAAGCCGCTGGCATCTGTGGCGCTGCCCATGGGATTCGACGGAGGCTGCGACTGCGCCTGCTGCAGCTGCTGCTGCTGCGACTGCGTCTGCTGCTTGCGAGGACTACTCGTCGGACTCTGCAGGCGTCGCAGTTGAGGACTTCGCACGCGCGGCAAATTCAATTTGTTGTCTGACAAATAATTCGTGGAATACATTATGATTTGGAGCAAGTCAAACAAATAACAGGCACCGTAAAAATTGATTATTGATATAGTTTTTGGCTTGTAATTTTATAGTGTCCCTGTTAGATAAGGAATTATCCTAGCTACCTTTGTTCTTGTTGCCTTTGGTCTTGTGCAGTTGCGAGACCGTCACCCGTTGGGCAACGGCGGCGGGACAGACGTCGGGACTCATCAGCGACTCCGGCACGGGCACCATTTTCGAGGCAGCCTCCAGGGGACCGCCGGAGGGAACCGTTTGTGCCACGAACGTTTGTTCTGTTTGACAGTGAATAGATAGAATTAGAAATGCCATCAAGTTTGTTATCAATTGCAACACAAACCGTTGTAGGGATTTGGCGTCATGTTACGAGGCGTGGACTCCGTCGAGTTGTACGTCTTTGTGGTCACGCTGCTGGACATGCCGGACATGCTGGCCAGCGACAAGTTGTCGCCGTCATTCCGGATATTCTCGATCAATGATGTGCTCATTTGCAGTGCATGATTCACGATTCCGTTGTCGCTGCTCACGCTGTTGTTGCTGCTGTTTCCGTGATAACTATTGACCATGGACTCCGGCGAACCTTGACGACCGCTCAGACGAGAAACTGGGAGTAATAGTAAGTAAATGCAATAAATAAAAAGCAGAGGGAACGTTATAGTCGAGTCACCGACTATGAGATACCAATTTACTTAATTTAAATATATATTAATTTTAAATATGCACTTTAAACTGATTAAATTTAGGCGCTAACGTTGTTTAAAAACTTAAAGCAGTCATAAATAAAGTGATATTTATTCGATCTTTATGCGATTAATTAGATTTCATTGATAATTATATAAAACCAAAAATAAAAGCAATGCATCTTAAAATCTTTGCATGTTGGGGGGATTTTTGAGAATATTACACACAGTTTTTAGCTCTACTAGTGTTGATGCTAGACGTTTCTATTGAATTACCGGGGCGGAAACGAGCGTGGAAAATATTTAAAAGAAACTTGATCAGTGTGGGATTTGTAGAAGTCTGTACGCCAAATTTGTTGGCTCTAGCTCTAATAGTCTCTGAGATCTAGGTGTTCATATTAATTATAGAAGTGACGTTAAGTCTACCATGTAAATTATTCAAAAAGAATAATTTACGAAATAATTGTTACACAATTACTACAAAATGATGCTTAGTTCGCTAATCTGACAGCTCTGATTGTGTATACTCTGCGTGTGCTTGCTTTTACACTCTACAACGAGTAACGAGTGCAATTATAAAGAGATAGTTCTGGGGAATTCCCTGCTTACAGCGTGGCGACTGAATGCGACTCGTTGGCTTCTTGCGATGCGACGAGGGCGACGTGCTGGCCGAGCTGGCATTGTCCAGGATCTCCTCCTGCAGCTGTCGCTGATGATGCTGCGCCTTGCTGAGTATCAGCCTTAGTTTGCGATCGTTCTCATTCTCTAACGCCTTCCCCACCAGCGGACAGACGGAGCTCAAGTATTTGGAGAGTTCCTTTTGCTCGCTGACACGAAACTGTCGACCACGTCCTTGGCTATAAAGCCATTCGGCCTTGAGGCTCTCGATGGGATCAACAACGTAGCCATCAATGACCTTAAGACTCATGCACCAGTTGAGCACAAAGGGACGATAATCGAAGCCGCTAAACGAAAGCAAGTGAGAAAGTTGAGAGTTTGAGAGCGACGTTTCTACTCACTCCACGTTGTTCGCTGCTAGCGTCATCGATACACAAGGATTCTCCGTGATAGAGAGACTGAGCAGCTTGCCGAGATGCGACAGTGTGCAGATCTCGTTGAGGTCGGCAATGTTGTTCTTGGCCAGCGAGAGTGTCTCCAAAGAAACTGGCAGATACTTGTCGCATTGTCGTAGATGCGTCAACCGATTTCCCTGCAAGTTGAGTTCGCGCAGGCAGCGCAAATAGGAGATATCCGAGATGCTGCCTATGCTATTGTCCGCCAGATTCACGAACTCCAGCTGTACATTTGTGTTCAAATGTTCGATGGTCTTGATGTTGTTCCCCTCCAGATTGAGATGTCGCAGATGAATGCACTCCTTCAGCCCCTCAATGGAGAGTATGCCGTTAAAGGAGAGATTCAGTTCGCGTAGACAATGAAGTCTGCACACGCCGTACATACGCAGCAATTGATTTCTGCTCAGCGACAGCTGCAGGGCAGAGGGAAAGGATGAGTTAAATGAAAGTAGCTATAAATAATTGTTTATCTTTCATACCGTTTCAATCTTCAGATACGAATCAATGTTGTCGATCTTCTGAAGTTCATTATCGTCGAGTATCAACTTGCGTATGTTCTGGGCGTCGTCCTGTTTCGGCACTTTCTTCAGCTGCTGCTTCGTCAAATTCAGCGTCTGCCTTTCGCTGCAGCTGCTTTCGTCGCCTGCAAAAAGTGGAATGCAAAGAGGGGGGGAAACACTGATGAAGTCATCGTCTGTGCAGTGGCAGGTGTTGGTGAGTGGGAGGGGCAGAGGGAGGGGTAGCGCTTGGCGTAGAGCCTGGGTAAGAGCTTGCTCTAGAGCGTGGGGTTAAGTCTGGGGAAGAGCTTGCTGTAGAGCGTAGGATTGATTTCCAATCACCCTCAAAGTAGGCTGCAAATTGCAATGCATGCCATCCATCCATTCACAAATAACTCAAACAACGCCGCCAAAGCACTTGATAATTTATTTTCCGCTGCACGACTTACCACTCATTTTGTAGACCGCAAATTCCTTCAGTTGTTAACAATTTGCTGCTTTCATTGGCGTCCACAACGAAAAATCAATGTTTGGGAATGCGAGCGCCCCCCTCCTTTGAAGCCAGGGCTAAGATAACGTTAACATTTCCCTCGAATGTTATTAACAGTAGTGATGAAAAGAAACAGCGATAAGTCGACTTTTACATAAGCGCTTTAAATCGATTTTAACTCGAATATGGAGCAACCGATAAGTCGAGTTATATCAATTGATTTTCTTAAAAAAATCGACATCTTGCAATTCTAATTTGTCAAGGCAAATAAAAGACACACATACGTTATACAAATAAAGTCAAAGAATCTAATAATTTTATACATGCATATAATATAATTAAATTATGTTTACAAAAAAAATAAGGTAAAAATATAATTATGGTCTTTTGGCGACCTTTTTATACATTTGCTTTTTAATTGTCTCGAGGTCTAGTTTAGATTTTTTGTATTTAATATTTATTTAATATTATTTTTTCATTTTGAAATATTAACGACATTTGCATATTTAAAATAATCGATAACTATCGAACTGTTAACTGCTAACAGTGATAACAGATAAGCACTCATTTGGTATTTTTTGGCTAACATGTGGTCACACTAGACAATTGCGCCAATTAAAAATTTCAAATGTTCAACAAACAATATTAGTGTATTTGTGTTTATTATACTGTTCTCTATAAAATATAATGTTAACAGTCAACTATAAAAATATCCACTTGGGCTAGAAGTTTTAACTTTAACCTTGTTATATAAAATAACTATAATTAAATTAAAATATGCAAATGTTGTCTACTACTTGTCATTTTGTTTCTTCTGGTCGTCGGCGGTTTGGAAGACATTGCTGACCTGAAATGGCAGACGCTCCAGATCCTCTATTATGCTCATTTCTTCGCGCAGGGAGCCCAGATACATGCGCTGTACTTTACGTACGACGGGAGCAATCAACTTAGTGCTGACCATTTCCTCGACACTCACGGACAACATGAGTTTTCCCTGCTTTGCGTCCCTATGCTGACTGTTGTCCAACTTGTCCAATTTGGATTCCAGCTCCTGACAGCGACTGTAGATGGAATATTCCGAAAGAGATGATAGGGTTTCCAATCGTTTGTCGGCTATTGATTTTTTAAACTTTCGCTTCGACTGATCGATCAATTCTTGCACCTGAATCTGTGATCGCACAACGGAACGTAAATCGCCAGCGCTCTTTCCACTAATTAAAGTCTTACGTGTATCACCGACAGACTCGGAATTCGAACTCTTCTCCGAATACTTGGCCTTAAAGCGAGCATTCATCTGCCGGCAATGCTCTTGAGCTGATTTCACCAAGGGTGAGGAAACTTTCGCATCTAGAAATTGGCTTTGTTGCGGAACTCGTTGACGCTTTGTCGATTTGTTGCTGCTGACGCTGCGATCCACACTGGAGTCCAATCGAAAAGTGTCATTTTTATATAGCACACGATCTCCATCAGCTCCATCTTGATCGTGATTCTTGTGTCCCTTGTCAAATGCTGAGGACAACGGCGGCAGATGATGGGCATGACGAGGTTGCGGTGTATATTCGGTATCTATAAAGGAGGGAACACGGCTGAGCAGCTCCATCGATAGACTGGGACACGCATGAGCGTAGCATTTGAAATGAGGCTCCCCTTTGGCTGTCGGATACGGATCCTGTGCGGGGTTTTCTTGATACTGATCCTTTGTCTGCTTGTGTTGCTGTGATGTACGTTGATCCTCGTGCTTCTGCACTTGACGAGGGCAATTCTCTGTGGTCTGCTCTTGAGGAACCGCTGATCGTGCTTTCCACTTTGGGGTATCTTTTTTATAACATGTCAGTTTCGTTGCGAATATTTCCTTTGGGATTGTAGACGAAACGGGGATTCTGGTACTCTGGTAATGTTGTCCTGTACTTGTCTAAATGGAAGGCACATTGAAAAGTAGTCAGAACGGCTACAGAAATATACTATACCAATTCTGCATAACTCATATACACGCGGACAAACACGCCGCAAACGTTGTAAGTTGTAACGTGAGCTTTCAGATATCAGACGGACAGATGGACAGATGGACATGCTGATTATGAATATAAACATATATTCATCCTTCTGCCAGTTGTGCACTTTTATTTTTGACAAACTTAATTGGCCCTTGATATTTTTATTATAGTAAAGTTTAGCATCGAATAAATCACTCACAACTCGGAAGCTCACCTCGTGATTTTGGCTGCACTTCCAATTGCTTTTATAGCTGCGCTCCATTGCAAGCAGTTTTTCAATTATATATTTAATATAATACTGACATCTCCAGATATTCGTTTATATTTCACTGGCAACTAGATGAAATTTCAAATTCAAACTGACAAACTACAAAACGTATGAAGTCAATGTGTAAAGGGTATATAACAAAGCCATTCAACTTTCTTAAATTCCTTTTTACCTGTTATAACAGACTAGATAATATATACCAATTTATTATTGAATTATTTTTATTATCATACCTTGCATCCCTTTTATTTTGCTACATATACAGGGTATTAACACGTTGTTATTATCATTATAATTATCACACGTTTAATTTTGCCCGCACAGCAAAACGATTATCAAGTTCCGGAACCAGTTAAATTCTGTAAAGGACTTTGCAGCACTTTCTCTTTCTCTCTCTCTTTCGCGCTCTCTCTCGTTCTCGCTCTCTTTTCCTAGGCTGCGTGTCTCAGCAGCTGGACGCCGTAGTTTTTGGCTCTCAGTCTTTTGCTGGCTTTCAACGTCGTCGGTTGTCGTCAATTTCGTGGCCATCTGATTTGAGGCTGATTTCCGCTGCCCGTGGACGTTGCTGCTGCTGTCGCTGTTGTTGCTGTTGTTATTGTTGTTGTTGCTGCCGCTGCTACTTTGCGTTGCACGTCGTCGTCGTCGTCGTCGTCGTCGTTGCCGTTGTCGTCGTCGTCGTCGTCGTCATCGTCGCGCCCGCCACGAGCCTCACACCCAACAGAACGTGCCGCGAACGAACGCGTGTGTCTGCCTAGGCTATCTCTGTGCCTCCGACTCTGCCGCTGCCGCTGCCACTGCCATTGCCTCTGTCACTGCCTCTGCCTCCGACTCTGCCACAGCCTGTGCCCGTGTCCGTGTCCGTGAGTGCGTCTCTATGTGTTCGTTAGTGTGTGTGTAAGCAAATGTTGAAAGCAGCATGGCCCGAAAAGACAGCACAAAAAAACGTTGCATACTTTCGGGCGCACTGAATAATGATTTTTGTGTGCCCGCTGCGTGTGTGAAAAATCAAAATATAAATAAAAATCCCATTAAAAATACAAATACAAATTAAATAAATTAAATATCGGCACGTTAATTGAATCCACGGCAAAACAAAAAAAAAAAGAAATAGCGAAAAGAAAGCAGCAAAATAATGTGTGACAAGCCAAAGGAAAATCCAATAATTACAAGTGCTTAATGAAAATTAAAAGCAACGAATCGAAAACGGAAAAGGAAAATGAAAATGAAAATATGCAGGCAGCCAAAGCGACTTTGCTGAAATACAAATCTGACATTGGCAGCAGCAGGCACGCACACACACACACACGCAAACACACACTCACACACACACTCACACGCACACACACACACACATGCAGAGGCGACAACAGCCTGCGTTCTATGCCCGAATTTCGGCCGATGAATGAACTGACATAAAACTTGACGAGCATAGCAAGAGAAGCGCAAGCACACCCACTACACACACACAAACACACACACACACTCACACACACACAGTCAACATTTAAAAGCATATAAAAAAGGCCATTTTCGTAGATTTCTGTGTGTGCCCTTGTCAAAGAAATAGAAATATCGAAATAGAAACTTGCCATTTTTGGAACGTGCCGCGCATTTCGCCACAGCTGCAAATAAAATACAACTAAAAAAAAAAAAAGGTGGGTCAAGTGCAAAAAAAAAAGAAACTGGGAAAATGGAAAAAAAGTATAAAATTTATTTAACTAGTTGTATACACGAAATGTGGACACCCACAACGGAATTCATAGCATGCTTTGCAGCGTTCACATTGAGCTAAGCCCAAAAATAGAGCAACGATTACATGGCACATGCACACACACACACACACGCACACACACAATTACACACATGTATATTTGTGCATACATATGCAAAACAGCATAAATCATTATGTTTTGGACAGCTAAAATAGTAGCCAAATGTCAATATAACACTTTCAACTAGAAGAGGTGCAAAGCGAGCAGAAGCGCAGAGGGGGCAAGTGGCGCGTGGGGCGCGACATTTGTACATAGGCCAACCCAACGTGTTTTCTAACAAACAAAATGTTCACACACACACACATAAGTACAGGAAGTGACAGGCAGGCGTGCGAAGTGGTAGGCGGGGAAAGGGGGGCAACGACAGGCAAACTCCTGTCTGCAGCAATTTCACTTCCTTGAAATCCTTTGCCCAACAGCAGCAGCAGCAGCAACAACAACAACAACAACATGCTCTCTCATACTCTCCCATAGCTTTAGCTTACTATGCTCCTTACGCTCATTCGCTCTCGCTCTCCACGCAGCCGCCTGAGCTGCAGTTTAGTTCCAGTTTGCAGTTCATATGAACAATTGTTCATAGTTCTCAGTTCCCCAACTACGCTCAGGTGCTTGGCTCATTTGTTTATTTTTAGACTCTGTACGTTAAAAATGTACCAAGGGTCTATTAAGTTTGTTTAAAAATATAATGAAGCAAGTCTGACAGAACCCATAAATTATATATTTATCAGCATTAACAGTCGAGTCGCTACATTCATGTACCTTTGTCCATCCGTCCCACTGGCTAACTGTCCACCCGTCTGTAGGATCATCTAGATTTTAGAGACTTTAAGAGCTAGATATACCAAACATGTTGGCTTCTCTGGAGCCTAAACAACACCAGTTTGCTTTAGAATTTCACCACGTCCCCTTCCGTCATCTAAAATCAAACATGAATTTATAGAAATCCAATTAAAAGAGCATCTCTAGAGCTAGAGTTTTGAATTTTGGCACAATTGATGAACTGTTGGGTTCCGAAGTGTCATTAAAATTTAATTTCGATGGTAAAATTAACTCGGAAGTTATTCAATAAACAATTTAACGCAGCATCGGGACAAAGAATAAATAAGAAAACCCAGACGCCACAAGCTTACAAGTGCATGATTTGTAATTTAATAAGTACAGGGTCTCTTGCAGTCGGGTTAAATTCACTGCAGCCTATCCAACTATTTGTTTTAGTTGAGTTTTACAGAATAAGCACACGGTAACTCACAGACGAGCTCACTCGACTGTAGCCTGTTCGAATAGTTTTCAGTTGAGTTTTTCACAATAAACACAGGGTCTCTCACAGTCGGGTACACTCGACTCTTGCCTATACGACCAGTTAACTACTATAGCTTCTACACACACTCTCGCACAGCCGCCACTTGTGTGTGCAATTAAATTGCATTTAGGCATCGACTATTATTAATAGTTAAGATTGCCTCGGGTGCTGGCAAAGACATCGCTAGTTGGGGAGCAACCAGAATTAGAAATGAAACTAGTTCAAGGTCGTTCGCGTGCTGCACATGCAGTAATCAAATAAACGGATAAACGAGGTTGTTGCTCCGCCCGCTTTGGGGGGTCGCCCACTTGGCAATTGTCGAGGGATTGGCTCGCTTCAAAATAAAAACGTGGTCATCCCATTGGAATCCTCGTTTACGTCTACGTCTGCGTTCATAATTAATGGCCATGTTTATGCAGCGTAAAACAAAAGCCAAGCGAAGATTTGTAACAAAAGTGAAAACGCGATGCGGTAGAGCCTGTTGAAGTTAAGGGAGGGCAGGCAGGACATTCAGTGGGGAGGGGAGGTACAGAGGGTAGGAGAGTCGGAAGGAAAGTACCTGCCTCTGGGACTGTGGGGTTTGCGTGTCGCGGCATTTGCGTCCATGACATGACGAGGTCTCCTTTACGGAGCTCACGTGCCAGGGGAGTTTTGGGCGGGGAAGGCTTTTTTTCCAAGGAACCAACCGACAACTCAGGTGTTCATTTCAGAGAGAGACGCGCATAAACACACATAAAACAATGATATGCATAACACACACACACTCACACACACACAGTTCACTAAATATCCCGTTAGGAACTTACGTAAGCGCCACCAGCTGCGCCCGAAAGCTGCCTATAATTATTTCTAAGCACCTTTATTCGGGATTTAACAAGTGCGGACGTTGTAGCTAGTGCAGAGTGAGAGAAAGAGACAGACAGAGAGACAGAAAGAAAGAAAGAGAGAGATAGAGATAGAGTGTGTGTGAACGCACGTGAAAGTAAAATGAGTCCTTAATAGATCTGTCATGAGTTGTTAATAAGCACTCCCTTCAGCCCATATTCTGTGGGGAGGGAATAGCACATAATCAGTATGAATGAAGTACTAGAATTTCTAATTAAATATTTTAATGTAGCACATACTAATGTGCTGCTAAGTTGAACTCAGCAGAGAGTCTACTTATTTGAGAAAACCCACTGTTATAATATCTGTTTATTCTTAAAGATCGTATATTGGTTAGTTATGATCTAAAGGATTAGAATAAATATGTGTTTTCATATGCATATTCAGTTTATTTCTAATTCATATAAGTAACTTTATTCCCACACAACAACACTTTTAAAGTGTTTAAAGAGATTTTATAGAAGTGTAATTACTGTCAATCAATTAAATATAAAATGTTACATTGCTGTGATAATAGAGGATATTTAAGAAACTTAAATCGAGTTAAAAATAAGTAGAAGGTAATTAACCAGATCCGATAATCGATATTTACATATTCAAATGTAATACTGAATCCGAAACCTTAAGCAAAATAAATTATTATTCGGTGCTTACCGAAACCTTACCGGAATTTGTTTTGGTATTATTTCCTAATAAAGAGTACCTGAATATAACTATGAAATGAATTCAAGAAGCATATATTACGTATTTAAAAGAAGTTTATTATTGAGTTTTACATTAGATTAACATAGGATTAAAATCGAAAAGATATAAACGATTATGAAAACCAATGATATAAGTATTATATCAATTAAGCACTCTACGTAATGTGATCTAACGATTGTAATTCAATCGAATACTCCCTAGGAGAAGTAACTGTTGCGTAGCAGTCCCATTCCCGAGGTTCGGGCGGGTTGAATGCGGGGATGTCGACGGGGATTATGCAAAAGTGTCACAGCAAATGCGTTCAACTTGTCGGACGGATGTTCGGCTTTTCGGCTTTGTATCGAGGGTCTTTGCTGTGGCGAGCGATAATACTCAGTGGGTCGTCGACATGGATACAGCTCACACATATTCTGAAAACAAATGAATGAATCAAAAGACAAAGTTCGATAGCAAAACAACTTACCAGTAGATTATTCATAGTGCCTCTAAAATATATTTGATAATTTTGATTTATTTTCTCTGGGAGATTTGACTTAAAAATTTCTATAAATTGGGAACTTGAAAGTATTGAGTTCGGAAGTTTACACTGAATAAATTTTAAATATTTAACTTTGTATGTAAAGTTTCAAAGAGTTTAATATCTCAGCTAACTTGATATATTATAGCTGTCTATTATGCTATAATATTAATAGAACTTATAAATATATTTAAATATATAGAAGAAGATGAGGAACAGAAAGTTTTATTGACTCTTAAGAAATTAATACAAAACAGAGTGATCTCTGTGAACTGTTTATTTCTTCTTCCTTCTTCTTATGGATACAGAGTATATTAAAAAGTAAACTCTTTTGATAATCTTTTCCCATTCAAATGACCTATAAAGTACTAGTATTATTTATTCTTGTGATTACGACAATTTAGGTATTTCAAATAATAGGTTAATGTACCGAATTATGATAGAGCATGAAACTGCCAAACCCAATTTATTATTTGGAGAGTTGACTTCTGTTTCCAAAATAAGTTGGCAATGCAAGTATTCTTTATTCCTTTATATTATATATCTATCAAAATGGTTTCACAATTGACTCTACCCACATTCTCAGGTCTTAAAACTGTACAGAAAATGCTTGCCTTTGAACAGAAACTGGAGCTCTTTTATGGGTTTATAATGAAGACGACTATTAACCTGATTTGACCCTTACTTTGCCCTTTCACTCTCCCCTCGATTCTCAAGCTCATTCGTGCTCATTTGGCACCATCCAGCGCGATGTCGCATTAATTACCCAGTCGCTGTAATTATTATGGAAGAAGGGAAAAAGAAAGAATTATGCATTAAGCGAAAACTTGGCAATTGCATTTGCTGTGACAGAAAACAAAAATAAGAAGTAAAAACACGCACAAAAGTATGCTGCATTTTAATTGAATGGAAAGAAATGGCGCGACCCGGAACCGTCACCGGAAACTGAAGCCAATGAAGTCAGCATAAGTGTAAGGTAGCAAAACAATTGCCCCAATGCCTTTTCTGCATGTCTGCTAATGAAATATTCATTCGGAATCGATAATTCCGCACAGAGTTGAATCGGGCAACGTAGCGGCATAATAAGCACGAATCCAACTGGGCAACTGGCAGCTTAGCTTCTTCTAACCTCCCCTCCCCACCTCCCCACCGCCCTTGTCCCATCTCTTAGCTCCTGCCACTGCCGCATTGAGCGTCGCCATTCAGAATGCCATCGAATTGAGGACGAGAGTCAAGTTGTCTGCAGGCCACTGTCCGCCGGACGATTCAGCGGGCCCAAACAAAATACAATTCCAATATTTTAGCTAAAATTTATACGCAACTTTCAGGGCAAAAGTCGCCGTCCAGCCGCATAAATCGCGCTGCTCCATAGCATTTTATGCTGCCTCATTGGGTCTCGTGCCGCAGCGGTGAAAATTGGCGCGTCTGCTGCCCCAGGTCAGGTCATCATCATCATCATCATCATCGGGGCCATAAACTGATACTCAAATGTAATCCCTTTCAAATATGCCAAATTTTGGGCAAATATTGCTATTGTCTGTATGTGGAATATTATCATTCAAAGACATATTAATTTATCATAACAATGCTAATGATATAAAAATAATTCCTATCTAAAATGCAATTTCGTTCAAATATAGCTTTGTCCGTATATGAAATACTATTTAATTTAAAACATATATTAATTTATCACAACAATGTATTGATAATCCTTTTCAAAAATGCAATTATATTTAAATATTGCCTTGGGTAATTTATTACAGCATTTCACAATTCCAATTGACAATTTAATAATAAAATTAATTGTATTCATTATCTTTAAAGCAGTACAATAAAATAAATAAAATGCATTGTGTCAAATTGACAGTAAATAAATAATATCGTCGCTAAGAAGCAACGAAAACTTACCTTAATTAAATGACAATTATTTTAGTTCTTTGGAAACTTTGAGCTCACCAGTTTACAAACAATTCCATAAATAAGCAAATTGAACATTTGGCAATTACACTTATTAATTAAACACTTCAAATTGCCATCAAAAACAGCTTAACTTTTGCATAACCTAAAGGAATTCACATTCAATATTTCATATTTTATTTCAAATGTAATCCAAAACACTTAAAGTATTATTATTACCTACTACAGTCGAGTGTAAGCCGTGCCCAAGTCAAACCAATTATAAATTCTATTAAAAGTTATTTGCAGTTTGCAACACACACAGTCCATTGAATGCAACAAAAGCAGATGCTCGAGTAGCCAAGTACTTAGTATGCATACGATATATCTAAGCTTATGTAATATAAAGCCAAGTACTTGTAATAAAGGGGACGAGAGGGCAAGTGCCAAGGCATTGTCTATGCATGTTCATAAATAGGAAATGCAGCAAACGTTGGCACCTCCATCAGAGCCCGAACCAACCCCAATTCCAAACTGAATCAGAGTTCAGGCCGTGCGAGGGATTGACAATAAATTTGCATACGAAGCATTTCCGTTGGTTGCCGCGCCAGGCTTGGGTTTTAGACAGGAAGCCAAGTCCAAATCGGTTTATATGCAGATGAGCATAATTGATTTCAAATGTGTTGCAAGTGAGATTGGCAGCAACAGAAAGGGGTGAGGATGGGGCGAGGGCAGGGGGGTCATAAATTCATTGTTTGCCAGTGAAGAGCTTAATGTCATAAGCACGAGATGCTTCGATAGATGGCACACGTCCAGGACGCGGGGACGGCATGTTGAAGATGATGTGCTGAAAGCAGAGCACACTCATTAGCCACTTGAAGCTGGCTGCAGCGCAGCTCAGTTGCAGATATGCAGCGATAACAACCTTAGATAAGCACAAAGAGGGGAGTGAGAAAAGGGGGATGCTGCCTCTGCCTCACGCGCAAAACTGGAGCAAGGACAACGGCATCAGAAGCAGAAGCAGCAGCGGCAGCAGCAACAACTTCATATAAAAATAACACAAATGAGAGCACAAATGGTTACATTGCCTGTCGACTCACAGAGAGAAAGAGAAAGGGAGAGAGAGAGAGATAGGGAGAGCGAGAAAGAGCTAGAGTAGAAGAGCGGCAGGCAATGAAGACATATGTGCAGTGAGGCAGCTGCCTGTGGCATCTCCACTTGCCTCTGTTCACAGGTTGACTGGCCAGCTGCAGTTACCGGATTGTTGTCCTGCTGTTTGTAACGAGACCTTGTCCTGCAATAACAACAACCACAACAACGGCAACGACAACCACCTTCATGTATGTCCTGATTATGACAACTCAAGGAAATGCAGCCTGGCTTTTGGCATCAACTCAAAATGTAGTAAATTCTCCATGGAGTCGCTTTCATGCAGGCATCACACACACACACACCATACACACTCACAAGTGTTCTTGTGTCTGTGTTAATTGCTTGGGTGTGTGACATAAAAAGTATTATTTAAAAAAAGACCATTGCATACTCACAGGGGCAATTTGAATTACAGTCGGGGAAATCAATTTGATTTCATTTCGAGTTGGCAACAAAATTCCCAACTTGCGTATCGCAATCCGAATCAACCGTAATTAAATTGAATGTATAAAAAGTGTGTTAACGGCACAGACCGAAGAATAAATACGCTTGCATGGCAATTAAGTTTCCATTTAGCACTCAACAGTCAAAATAAATGACGTTAGTCACAGCTTAACTAGATATTCTTTTATTTACCTAAATCATTGAACAATTGTTGGCCACTTGTGACACCTGTTAGCGTATTTTATATCTTTTTATGTATATTCACTGCGAATTATAGCTGCTTTCCACGACAAGCAATAGAAATATAAAAAATTATCATTCGATTAGCGTACAAAATAGAATGACGAGAAGTAATGTTTTTTCTCCAGTCAATACTTTGATAACACTATTTTCCACAATTCAGTTGATTAGCCAAAAAGTAGATAAACGAAGATGTATACAGAATGAGAAAAAGAATAAATGTATATTAGAACTGCATTAGTTTAGCTCCTAAACCTTAGACTATTAAATACTGTAAAATTCTACAATAGAATCAGTTTCTATTAATCATTTTATTAAGGTTAAAATATTTTTGGCGATTTCTAATGCTAATTCCTACTTAACGGTGGCTTTTTCTAATTTAAACAATAATTGTTTTCATATAATTGTTTAATTTTTCAAACTATTTAGTAGAATCAATAGAACTAAGTTATTTCCCTACTTTAAAATCTATTTTGTTTGTTGTTAATGATTGCTTTTCGGATTTTGCCTACTTATCGAATGAATCCATGAAAATAACGCAGTCTTGACTGTTGACTGCAGTTAAAATCCTTTGTAATTCTTTTATTTTGATTTTGCCAGTTTGATACCATAGTTAACCTACCTTGATGTCCTTATTAAGTGTCTGTTGATTGACATCTCGCTGGCGTCATGTCAGACACGGCGTATGAGTGACAGCTCATATCAAATTACCGTTATGGTTATTGGAACATGGGCGTCTAATGAGAGTCAAGGGGTTGGGGGGGAGGGGGTAGACTTATCAATGTATCAATGGGAAACACGCAACTGATGGCATATTTTCACCTTACATATTTCAGAAGCAGACAACAAAGTAAAAGTGATAGACAGAGAGATTAACCAATAGGCAAAGCGTGAGATATATATATATATATATATACGTAAAGAAGAAGCAGAAGGTGGAGTAGGGAAAGAAGAAGAAGAAGAAGCAGCGCCGCTGGAGGCATCCAATTTCGCACGCCCAGGAGACGCAACGGTGATGTGGGACACATCCCGCAACGGGCAATGCAACAACCCCAACGTTATATACCGTCTGTATCTGATCTATATGGCACGGACGAGATAGAACTGCTGCTGGACGAGATACGTGAGCTGGAGCTGGAGCCGGTCTGCTGTCAGCTGGACGATGAGCAGGACTTTGAAATAGCTGGCAGCAGGGCCGGCGAGCTCTCGCTATCACTTGAGTCGCCATTGGGCACATGCAGCTCATGGGATTCCCATGCCAACTACAAACAGCAACAACAAACGCCGCTGCCATGGGGCGTTGCCCTACACTGTGATCCGCAACACTTGAAAACGCCTACAGGGATTGTGCGCATACTACTGGTGGTAAAAATCTATCCATATGATATTATTACAGGGTATTATCTTAGATTAACACTTCGTTATCTCTATCTATATACTAGTTATCCTCGGCCGTCTGCCTGGCCTGCGAATGCTCCGCGGGCACAGTTCAGGTCGGCCTCTTTCTACTGCCACTCATCGGACGCCTGAGGCTGATGGTCTTCTGTGCGCTCTTCTCGCTACTCATCACTTGCCTCATGATCTTTCTCGATATATCGCATATAGCGCTCATGTTTCCATTCAACTGGACGAAAGTGGTAAGCAATATATACAAAACAAGTGAATATTAAGTATTATCATATTTAAAATAAATCAATTTTGTATGCATTTCCTGTGTAGAATACGTGGATGTACCTGAGCATTGGTTTAATATTTATTTTGAGCTCCACACTGCTCGTCCACATGGTGCTGTGTGCGACGGAGTACACATGGGTATCCAAGCACTCAAAGGATACGCTGCTGGCGACAGGCGTAAGCAGGCTTAATCTAATTTGTTATATGTATTATAGAACTCTTAAGAATGCCTTATTTGTATTCTAGCTGATTGGCTACATTTGCGCCTTGGAGGCGATGCTGCTGTCGGGAATCGCCTCGTGGCCCTGGTCCCAGTATCGTCAGGTGCCCGACGATGCCAGCGAACTGTTCATTGAGGATCGCGAAATGACGCCGATGAGTCCCATCAATAGCACCGATCTACAACTACAGCCTGAGACAGGCCACAGCCTGGCGCCGTATCAGCACAGCAGCCAATCCAATGGCAATGCAACGGCGGCCGATGCATATAACCAGCAACAACAACAATCGTCCTATAATCAAAAGCCTTATATACCTGGTAAGCTATAGAGAGTGTGAAAATACTATAATTTACTTTGTACCTAGTTTTATCCCAATAGTCGCACACATATCCGTACTTAACTGGGAATATTAACAAGCTGCATTCCACAGTAGTTCTTAAATAATTACTTTTGAGTTTGCTATTCGATCGTTATGAATTTATGGGTACATATATATTGTGGTGGTAACAGCACTAGATTTTTAAACTATGTATACCCTTGCAGAGGGTATTTTAATGTAGTCATTCAATTTATAATACAATAAGGGTTAGAGAGAGTAACCTCAGTTTAATAATAATAATAGAATATAGTCAGTAATATGCTTTCAAATTAGATAAAACGACGGCTGGTTTTTAATCAACAAGAGACCGGCTGCTGCCGCGATTCTTGTACGACTGTTGTCGACTCTCTGATATCGATAGCCACATGCCTATCGACCTTCCACCAATGACCGATATCTTCTAGTATCGCCTGTTGTGTCCTTCTCTGTCACATATACATACATATATTCTTGATCAGCATCACAAGCAAAGTGTCCGTCTGTTTATATGCAAACTATTCTCTAAGTTATAAAGCTATACTGATAAAGCTTGGTACATATACGTCGGATTACTATGTAATATAGCTACCATAGAAACTATTGTTCAAAAATTAACTTTTAGTATACAAAAGCAATCTCACAGATTATGCATTTGGTGATGTCTTACATATCGTGATTAAATTGAATTCAAAACGGTCCACTATATCAAATAGCTGCTATAGAAAAGATCTATTAAGAGATACCTCAACAAAATTCACAGATTATGTATTTGCTTTTACATCCTAACATAATAATTTGTTAAGAATAAGATAAGATATCATATAGTTATAGAACCAATCGGTCGAAAATTAAGGTTTAGTATGCACAGATCGATTGTTTCTCAGGATTTCTCAAACAGACTTACGATCAAATACATTGATATAGGCTTATACATCTTGTAGATATTTAGCTATTATGTCTTAAAGCTGGTCCAAAATTGAATAGTGGACTGGGAAAATTGATAGAAAATAAACTTAGTAAGCTTATAGCAAAACTGCTTATTTAGTTAAGTGTTTCTAGCATATATAGACTCAGTAATTAAGTGTAACCTTTCACTTCCATCGATAATGCCGTTCTCTGCTCGTTGCTATGTTTAATTCAATTAAAATCTGTTCTTGGATCTGTCCATGTTTCGCTTTGACTTGTTATATTTGAACTAGTGTAAACATATTGATAAGACGAATAAATTAATAATTTCGCTAATCTATTCACCATTTCTTTCGCACTCTTCCAGCCAAACGACCCAATGAGCTGAACCAGCGTCCAACATTGGGTCACACACAAACCGCACGCATTAAACCGAATCAGCGTTATCGCGAGGGCTATCATTACCAACCGGTCGCGTCAACGTCCCGCCAGAGTCCCACATTCGTCGTAGGCGATGATATGGGTGCCGGTCCATCCACGTCCCGTTCCAATGATAATTCTAGTGCGTGATACTTTTTATTCCTCAACAACAACAACAAGAACAACAAAAAGAAATTTATATGAAGAAAAAAAACCACAAAGATAAACATTTTGTCCACTAAACAAATTTCAGCGATAGATAAAGTTGAGGTTGCATTTTGGTCACAAAGAAAAACAAATTGTTGATTAGTTTAAACAAAAAGCGAAACGAGAAGTTGGAAAAAACAAAAGAAAAAAAACAAAAAAACAAAACCGCAAGCAACAACAATAATTAATTTAATATCTGTGTGTGTGTGTGTAAATTACGAGCAGAACTTTAAAGAATTTAAACCAAGATGAACAAATTGTATGACAACAAGAAAGAAGAACAACCACAAATTAAGTTAAAAGTATAACAACAAATTGTCGCATAGGACTCGAAACTTGAAGCAACATTTGATTAGTTGTACAAAATTAAATGTTAGTCGGCCACGAAACTGGGCTAAAATAAACGAAATTATAATAATTGGCAACGCTTTGGGCCAATTGCACAAAAAAGCGATTCACAAATTTTTGACAATTCGAATGCAAAATTCAAAAGGAGAAATAAAGAGAGAAGAAAGAAAGACAAGGCAAAAGAGAAGGACGCATACAATGAGCATGAAAATGGAAATCAACTTGTTATAAACGTAGTTTTGCTTATTTTTTAATAAAAACAATAATTCAAGAAAAACAACAAAAGAAGAAAAATCCAGATACATAATTCTTTAATTTTAAATTCAAAAATGCAGGGTATTTAAATGATTTACAACTCGAGCAGTTCTATTTCAAGCCCAGATCCTTTTCGACAGTGTGCGAGCACATGGCCATCATTTGATCCTTCACTTTCAGGAAGTTCTCCACAGCCCGTGGCTTCGCCTCAGGCCAGGCAGCAAGATCCCGATAGATTGCACGACAGAACTTCATGCGGAAATTCGAGTTGGCAAACTCAATGATCTCGTCCAGACGGTGAATAAGACGTGCTCGAATAATCAAACGATTGATGCGGAAACGCAACTCGGCGTTCTTCGACTGCTTCAGATTGTGTGTACTCTCCAGCAGATTAATCTTCTGTTCATTCAATTCCACAATGTCCTTGGCTTCAATCAGTTTGCCCAAGAATGCAATCTGTTGGTGTATGGAAATGGGTTTCTTTATGTCCGGATTGTTGGTCAATTGTTCGACGGTCTTTGTGGTCCACAGATCTGTCAGATCATTGGTGACATCTGCCAGGGATTGATCGAACCTAAAGACAACGCTTAGTAGAAACTATTCGAGGTTTACACAATCTTAACTTACTTGGGAATAATAGGCGGCATGCCTTCGCTATTCAGCCACAAATCCCAATCGACAACGCTCAGTTTATCCTTCTGTTCCGTATCCTTGAAGTAATCATACAAGGCGCCCTTAAAGTCATCCGTATCAATCGATTTGTAAGCGAATTTCTTCAGATAATCACGCAGGAAAGGCTCAAAGACGGTGGGACCGCCCACCAAATCTTCCAAATAGCGCAAGAATGTGGAGCCCTTCATATAAGGCACCGAGGAGAAGGCATCATCGGGTCCACAGTTGCTCAAATCAACAACCAGTTTGCTCAACTCGGGTGTCTCCGACAGTTGGGAACGCAGCTGCAAGGATTAACTCGAGTTTAGCATGATTTAAGCTTAAATTTGCAGGATATTACTTACACACTCCTGCAGATCTATTAGATTGCTAATCATCTTGAAGTCCAGCTCCTTGTTACCCTGCATACGTCCCACAATCTTCGACTCGACAAATACCGTGAATCCTTCGTTTAGCCAGAAATGCTCAAAGTTCTTATTCGTCACCAGATTGCCCGTCCAGCTGTGCGCAATCTCGTGGGCCACCACATCGGCCAGAGATTTGTCACCCGCCAGCAGAGTTGGTGTAACAAAGGTCAAGCATGGATTCTCCATGCCGCCGTAGGGAAATGAGGGTGGCATTACCAGCAAATCGTATTGTTTCCACACATAGGGACCACACAGATCCGAGGCTGTCTGCAGCATAGTCGATGTTTCCGAGAACTCCTCAGCACAAGCATCAATAATTCCCTCCTCGGCCCACACATTCGAGTTCTCACCCAATGGGCGCGACACAAGCTTGCCAATGGCAATAGCCACCAAATAGGCGGGAATTGGCACCGTTTGCTTAAAGTGCGTCTTGCCCGATTCCTTCTTATCAATCAGAGCACTCATCAGGGCAGTCAGCTCGGTGGGATGTTCAACAATCGCATCATAGCTAAACTTGACAGCTGGCGTGTCCTGGCAAGGCATCATTGAGCGGGCGTGAATCGATTGACATTGCGAAAACATATACGGATGCTGTTTACCCAGCGTCTGGGTGGGATTCAACCATTGCAGGCCACTGGCATTGCTGGCTGTCTCGTAATCTATGCGTATGTTCAGGCTGCGATCAAGATAAAGATATCAGTGAGTGTTATTTACAGTAATCATAAAGATTAGCTAGCTACTTATCGCACACTTGCTTACCTGCCCTTTGCGGTGCCAGCTGGCAACTCCAGCGTCAACTTCTGTCCAATATCGGGCACGGGATCGCTGATGAAGTAATTAATGGGCACTTCAGAGCCACCGGCCAGCAACGTGGCATTCTTTATCTCAATATCACGCACATCCAGCAACTAAGGATTTAAGTATTAAATAAACTGCTGCTTGCAACTTTTGACTACTTACAATCTTGTCCAGATTGCTGGACAACACATTGAATCTGTGCTGAACGCTGCCGCGCAACTTGGTGTCCGCAAAGTCTACATGCCAATTGAGTACACTGTGCTCCGTGGTTATCAGCTCCGGCTGTGAATACGAGCTAGGATCAACTTTGCCCAAACGTCCCATGTTGCGTTGTTGTAGGGTATATATTGGTATCGGTTGTGATTTGAGGAGCTTCGTTTGCAGGCGATGTGTCGTGCACAAAGTTCGTCTGAAGACTGAAAGCAGAAAGGCAAAAGTAGCGCGTTGTTAGGTTTTCTTCAACTACCACAAAAACCGCGATAAGATAAGCCGACCGCAGCTGCGTAAATTGCAATTGTCTCACCAGTAGCTTGGGAATAATTAAAGATGCAGTCACACGCCTCAAAAATACGTGGGTGTTAATTGAGAATAACTGCAACTCACTGCGAATATGTCGACTGCCGGCTACTGCAAAAAACTACGGTATCGATATATCGATAGTTTTAGCATTATAGTTAACACACCCTGTGCCCAAATAAAATTAATCGAAATTTTGTAAATAACAATTTTTTTTATATTTTGCTTAACAATACTTCTAGGCCTGCCCTAACGTAGCACATAATCCTTTGGATGTTCCATAATGGCAGGGAAATTCTCCAGCGTTTCCTTATCAATATGATCAAGACGCTGTGGCACTGTGCGCGGTGTGCGTATTTGATTCGTAACATTCGCCAATATCTCCTCCGGCACTTTGTCATCGGCAAACAGATGCAATCTCTGCATGGTGTGTCTTCGCTGAAGATTGCCATCCATTGAATTGTACACAGCTTTCTTCATCACCATTGTGGGATCCTTTTCGTGCAGCTGCCAGGCCAAAGTCCAGGAAGCGCCACCTGGATATCCCGTGTGATGGAAATAAACACGTTTAATCCATTCATCGCCGGGCAGAGCAATTTCCTTTGTGTTGATCAGCACCACATGGTCGCCACAGTCGTCTGCAAATATATTCTAGGTTTAGGCTTGATGGCGACATTAGATATTAAGCTAACCTAGTGTGGCTTCTGCTGCAGAAATCTTCACAATCTTCATTCAAATCAAACACCGGCAAATGCTTCACAATAACAACAAATCAGTCACTCGCGGCGCTTGTGACGTAACGAGCGCATAGTTTTCTTTTAGCGATTTTTCACTTAAAACTATTGCAATGAATGTCAGTATTGGTATTAACTTACTCATGGGATGGTATATAGGTTTATGCAGGCCCATCAGGTGTGTTTTGACCAGGAGAGCCGATTCAAAAGGATTTTGCCAGGTGCAATCGTAAATGTGCCAAGAACGCGCAAAAGTGGCCCATTGCTAAAGTAAACCTTCATTTATTCATAATCTCAGTGAAAATGTACATTTAATTAAATACAAACCTGCACACGCTTAGCTATCGACATGCTTGCTTTAATTAAATTTAAACAGTCGAAACAAGCAAACTTATAAATTATTATTATCTGTCTCTGTAACGTGAAGTTGGCTGTGCGCAGATTTCAGCTCGAGTGAAGTAGGCCGCGCGTAAATATCTCGCATAGACTAACGTGAAGTTGGCTGTGCGCAATAAGCAAATCACTTGAGGTTGGCTGCGCTTCACGACAAATGGCAGCACTGGCTGTCATAACAACGAGACTGCGCGCGCAGATTTCAAATTTAAATATAATATCGTCTGAATATAGACAAAAACAGAGCGAATGATGATTTTTGTTATTTATTTTCGTTTGTAATTTCATTTAAACATTTTCTATAGTTACTAAAATTACTTATGCACTGTTTATTATTAATATTAGTTAAATATTATTGAAAATACATTAGTTGTTTCACGAAACAATTTATAAACATCCTTGGTACGTTCGCTGCCTTACAGTTTGCTTTCGATTTTATTTATTTTCTATTTACTCTTTGTGTTAATGGAAATATATATTAAAAAACTAACAAATAAGTCTAGATTTAGTTACAGTTTCTCACTTATATACGTTTCCATCTTTTCATTTTTGTGTTTCTCGCAATACAATACAATTCAATGAACTTAAAGTAGTTGCCTTTGTTTTTTTTTCTTTTGTTAATTCGATTTACAACTTGCCAAGTGCGTTTTTTTTTATAGTTTACTTTACTTTCTCGTGTATATATATACACCTTGTAATACACACGAGGTTCTGGTTTTGTTTTTGTTTTTTTATAGTCAATTTCTCGTTATTCATTCCATTGTGTTTAATGTACGCATATGAATTTTGTGTTTGTGAGTTTTTTTTTTTCGTTTTAATTTTTGCATTTTTAATGAAAATATATGTATATGTGTTTATATATAAAAGTTATGTACAATTTGTGTTTAATGAAATTCCCTACTTGACGAGCTTTTTTAATGCGAAATTATTGTTAAAACTTTTCAAGTGTATGAGCATTCTTTTTGTTTTTTTTTTTGTTTTGTGTAATTAATTTAATTCGAAAATGAACAACAAAAATGTATATTACATAACAAAGAAACAGCAAAATGAAACTTGAAACTGACAACTGTCTGTCTCCGTTTCTGTACCGAAACCCGCAAACGTTCCCGCGTTCCCCCCTCGCACTCCTTCCCCGCAATCCGAGGCAGTGGGAGTGGCAGGAATGAATGCTGAGGTAGTGCCTGGCCAGGCCCAGTTTTGAAGCCAGCCAATGGCCTACAGACTATTTTTGGCACTGAATCAAAAAACGAGACGAGAAAATTGCGCAAAAGCTTCGCCACATTGCACAAGCCCGCGAGCTGTTTACGCTGTTTTACAGCAGCTGCTGCTGCAATTCTATTTGTAGTATCTGCATCTGCAATTTGTATCTGTATCTGTATCTGTATCCTCGCCAGCTGACAAAGTTGGGCTTGCGCTCAGAGTACTGATGCCGGCGAGCCGGTAACTTTCTGTAGCATTTGCATGAGTTGTTCCGTTGCCGACTGATTGGCACCACTTACTCCTACTCCTACGCCCACTCCTACACCCACCAGACCCACCCCACCCAGACCTAGACCACCGGCAGCTGTTGATGACGGCGGCGATGAGATCGATGTGGCTGCCGATGCCGATGACGAGGACGATGGCGTCAGCGCCAGCTTGGATTCTGGAGCAACAAAAGAAGCTGAGATTAGATTCGGTACGTTTTGTCTATGGACTGCCTTGCATACTGTCATCGCTCTCCAGGTAGGTCACGTACGAGTCTGTGCTATCCGGATGATGGTGCGACGTAATCCCCGAGTCCAAGCTGCTGCCACCGGGCGGCCCATTCATTTGTTGCCCGGGCGGTGGTGGGTGTGGTCCCTGCGGCGGGTGCGGTTGCAGCACGGGCATTCCATTTAAATCGTAGCCATGCATCTGAAAAGAAAAAATTATATTAATTGTAATTTTTTTTTAATATAAATAACATAAATAAATACTAATAATATAATAGAACTGACTTTTTCTAAGCTTCCACCCGAACAGCCACAAACAATTTAAATACTTTTCTGGATATCTTCTAATACATATTAAATAATGTTATTGAGTAGAAACTTTCAGAATATCTATACCAAGGCGTGTAAAGTTTTTTAATTAGTAAATCTATATTAACTGCTTGTAAATAAACTAAATACATATTAATATATTAATCTGCTAAAATATATCTAATTTCAAGGTATCAAATGATAGCAGACTACATAAATATTTAAATCAAATCAAGCACAAATGTTATACTATATAATATCTTAATTGAAATTATTTTCTGAATAAAATAGTCAGATAACTTCATAGTTTATATGTATATTAAGAATTTGTTCTTGTATTTTTGTATTTATTGATAATTCAGTTGTTTCTAGCTCTAATATTCTCTGAGATTAATGCAACTATACAATCAATCATACCAAAATGAACTAACTCTGCATCGATTTCTTAGTTAACGCTAATGTCTGCTTTATATATTTATGGGAAAAGAGATGCCATACTTGGTATGTTGCATATATTTTTATAAAGTTATAAACAGAGCTGGATTAACATATATTTTCATTAAATTATGTACCATAATTGAAGCTGCCAGCAGTACATAATTATTATTTGATTAAGTTAGATATATATTTCAACTTTCAATAAGTTTTATTGAAACTGGTTCAAATCTTAACTTAACTAACTAAATAATTAAAATGTAGATGACTTCTACTACATTTTCGTAATAATTTAAAGTAACAGCTTTTACTATATTTTTATATTTAATAGAATTAAAACTTATATTGCGCTTTCCATGAGCACAGTTGAAAAGTTGCTAGGGAGAAACTTTGCAGATGATGAAGTTTTAATTTCTTAAGCAAACTTGACACAAAACAGAATTCGTATAAAAGTCAAAAACTTCAATATCTTATATATAATACTTATGTATAACCCACTGCGATAACCCCATTAAATTTAAAGGCTGCTCACCTGATTGACCAACTGTTGAAATGCAGGCGTGTGCGTATTAATGGCCCCATTGCTGTCCAGATCGGCATGCAGGGCAAAATCGCTTAAGGCTTTCCATGGCGGTTGATATGTCTGCACATCCAGACCCTGCAGATTCAATGGCGAATCGTGTCGCACCGGGGAGCTGGCAATCATTGGTATGCCCTGCATGGCGCCATATCCCAGTTTGCGACCCTCCTGCATTACACCAAAGAGAAACTGAATTAATAGATGTTTATGGGATGCTGTAATTGGGTTAATTTAGCTATTGATTCAGTACCTTCTCCTGTTGCATTTGCAGTTTCATTTGTATTGTTTTCTTCTTGTCCTTGCAGCGCTTATTCTGGAACCAGACGCGTATGACACGCGGTGAGAGACTGGTCATCTCAACCAGTTGCTCCTTCATGAGCGCATCAGGTCGCGGATTAGCATTGTAGCAGGTTCTATACAATGAATAAGTAATCCAATATATAGTTTACAATATAAATGGGTTCCAGTTTAAGCTCTTACCTCAGCGTATGCAGCTGCTTTTCATTGAGTACTGTGCGCACTCGTGTCGGTTTGCCATCCGATGGACCCGAGGGACGTTTTTCCCTAATACTTTTGTGTGAGCCCGATTCACTGCCAGAATCTGCGAAGAACAAGTGCGAGAAAAGAGAGAAAAGTTAGTCAATTACTTAGTTTAATAGTTGCGTAAAACTTTATATATTAAATTCATTCTATAGGAATAAAAAAAACCAATAGTTTTGGTGCAAATGTACCCAATGTGACAACCGTGGTTGTAAGTCAAAGAAACGTTTGTCAATTCGCAATCATTTTGCTATTTTTGCACTTGCTTTGAAGTTCACGTTGATAAATTGCCCGCAATACGCGAATACCAATGTCACCCAAAAATAGCGTTGTCCCCGTTTTTCCCGCCCCTTTCATTACCACCACATTTCCCTTCTTTCGTAGATCAAAGTGTCTGGTTTGGTAATTGGAATGTTTGGAGGCACAGGAATGGTTCGTGATTCGCTGTTCGCTGTTCGCAATTCTGGTTCGTGGTTCGTAATTAAGTCGTGTTTCACAACACTCGCGACAACTTGTTATCGTTATCTAATTTCGATCGCATCGATGAATAAAAAACAGCACAAGTTCTCCTCTTTAACATATCGATCGCGATGCCTATCTCTCATTTTAGGGGCGGTGTCTCGTTTGAAGGTGCAGTCTCAAAAAGAATAATAAATAAAATGTAACAGATGTGTACATATGTGTTAGTCTGACTCTTCCGCCAATTGGCAGTTCTTTTGTTGCCAAATTAGCAAAAACTTTTACACAAATTAAAGAGATGCCCCGAAACTCAAAAACTTTGTTTTAGAGATGGTCACATGGCGGGTTTTTGAAAAGGATGCGACTTGGTAGGACTAAAAGAGAAGAGTGTCCCAACGTGGCACTCGTAAGCTATAGAAATAGTTGTGGAATTAGCTGTGGAGCTACTATTAAAACTATTAATGGAACTAGCAAAATAACGAACAGTGGTACTTTCCTAACAAATTAACTTATAGTTGAATTCTCAATAAAATTGAATACCACTAAAATAAAGTGAGAACTTGAACTGAATTTAGCTGTTAATGAACTCACTTTGGAATTGAAAATTGAACTGGCAAATGTAGAACTAGCTGTAGAATTTTTACTAAAAAAACTACTAAAAAAACTATTATAGCTACAAGTTTGAGACTGGAACCGATAGAGAAACTAGTAGTTCAACTTCAAATACTTATTACTAGATCTGTTAGGGGAACTAGAAGACTCACTCCGATTGGAACTAACCACAAACCTAACAAGGACACAAGCTGTGGAACTAGTATTTGAACAAGCAGTGGAACCGTCTCTGGAGCTGCAACTTCAGCTACTATGTACTGATGGATAAATTTATTGAGAAACTGTATTCAGAACTTGCTTAGAAACTGCTAGAGAAACTAGCAAGTGCGGCAAGGGAACTAGCAATTAAACCATCATTGGAACAAGCAAGTGAAGCAAAGGAACTAGCAATTAAACCACCAATGGAACTACCAAGTGAACTATCGACGGAACTGTTAACATCAAAGAGCCGCAGTTTGGCAAACACTTGAATGAGCTGCGTGCCGTATTCGAGTAGAGAACAAACAGAGGCAGAACAACAAGTGGAAACCTATGAATGGCAGTCATGGAGTGAGACGCCGATTGATCAGGCGCTGCCAGAGATCCCCAGATACACAGATCCCCAGCTAGATAGTCAGATCCAAAGTTGATTCACTCAAACACAAAATTCCCAAGAAGTTGTCAATGTTTGCCCGCTTGAATGCTTCAATGCAACTTCGAGTATTGTTTGCCATGGCAGCTGTCCCCACTTCGTTCGCCTCCTCCCTCTTCATCTGACACCTTTTGCGAATTCCCCGCCAAACTATTAGACATCATACCGCTCTGCCCTTCTCCCTCAATCACGCTGTTTCTATCTCTTTCTGCATGGAGCCCGCACACGAGCTTCATTGACTTTGACAAGACCGCCGCATGTTGATAAGGTCTGTTGGGTTGTTCGACTGCAGCGTCTCCTCGCTGTCTCCGTCTCCAGGTTAAACAATGAGATTATGTTGACGATATGGTTTGACAATTGTCGTACATTGTTTGACGTTTGACGTTTGCCGATTTCTATTGACACTCTATCGCTTACAAGGATGTAACGCTGTTTTTCTAAGAATAAAACACGACCGCAACCCTTTGTATTGCCGACCTAGTCACACTCCCTCTCCCTCTCTCTTTGTCTACCTGTCTCTTTCACTTGAAAGCTATTTAGCCTAATTGGGATGCAATTGCAATGTATGCGAATAAGTAGGCCAGACAATAGGCCCAGTTAAGTCAAAGACTTGCGGGCTCTAATGCAATTAACACTAATTGGCAGACGATTTATGAATTGAATATGATTCAAGAAGAGTTTAATGTGTTTTCTGCTAGATAGATCTGTGAGGATTTTAATATCTATGATATTATGGAGCTTTTATTAATAAATACTTGTTTTTTTAAATTATTGTAAACATTCGTAAGTTCTAATTGATAAACTTGAAATGGATTCAAAAATAAAACAATACTAATAAAGTTCTTAAGTTCCTGTGCTGATGGTTTCTTTAAATGGGTTTTTAGACTTTCAGCATGGCTTGGCAAACTGGCAAATAAACCTTTAAGAGGTAAAGGGAACTATTGGCTTGATTTTTGGGTGCATAAGCTTGCACAAGTAGGGTGTCTAAACTATAGATTTTAGTAGAATATTAACCAGCCAACTCAGAAGTGAAAAGTATATATTTTTTCCCTAGTAATCTCTAAGGTTATCATATCCCTTTGAAATCCAAGTCCAAGCCTTCTTTCGGCAAACAATTATGCTTATATAATTAACAAAGAACCCTGAGAAATCTAGTAACTGCTACCCACTTCAAGTTCGAGTTCCTGAGCACTCAAACCTATCGAAAAACAACTTCATTTGAAGTCGAAAACTCAACTTGTGCTTAAGTGGAATTGCACTTGAACCAATTAAGAGGGGAGATATATAAATATACATACGATATAAACATCTTGATGACACTCACCTGACATTGAACCCAATTCGCTGGAATGGTTATTATTGCTAAGATTTGTATTATTGTTGTTACTACTGCTAATGTTGTTGTTGCTCTCCACAGATGATGATGTTAGACTACTTTGCGATGATTTCTCCAGCACATCGTGATCCTCTTTACAGTACAAGGCGCCGGCATCGCGTAACGCGAATTCATCGCCTAAAGGAAAGACAACGAAATCAATATTATTATAAGTAATTATTTAAGGGTTAAATAGAAGTGGGGGAGGGAAAATGGGGCGTCTTCTACCCACCTGGCAACAGTTGTCGGGCACACGCTGAACAACGAAAACACTCGATGTGAAAGATTTTCGTTTTGGCTCTCATCACAAAATCATTTTTGCTAAAGGAGTTACCGCATTTATCACATTTTGTACCAAATAACCTGAAAGAGAAAGAGTTAGTCCCATGATTAGCTAAAATGTGAATGTGTGTAAACAGCCTTGAATGAGTTCAAGTGCTGACCGTCTCTTGTTTATGACTATTGAATAATAAAAAATAAAAAAAATACAAAAAAAAAACAAATAAATAAATAGAAATAAAAAATATCAACAGCAACTGTCTTTTGTGCCGACCGCAGCGAACATCAATCATTTGTGCAAGTAAAGTGTTAATTTATAGCCTTGCACGTGCTAATCAATTATTCAAAGATTTGCATGACAAATACGAGTAGTTGGACGACGTTTCCCGCCTCCCCGCCAACTTCAACTCTCCTTCCCGCCACTGCATATACTAAGCCAACAGTCAACTGACTATTAAAACCACATTGGACGTCATACATATTGGAGATGATGAAACCCATGAGACTCACAGACTCACAGCTGTCGCTTAGAATATGCCTACGGTTACCCCCAAAACAACATCCGTTGGCATGCTCCATCTAATTAACATGGCCAACAAGTGTCGACTGTGCTACAATTCCAAAAGGCCAAGCGCATGATCAGCTCAATAACAACAAAAATAAGTAAACGATCTACAAAGCGCGTGTGTAGGGTATTCGAGTTGTCAGTTAACTAATTATTACAATTAGATCATGATTAAATATGTGGGAATGTGCTTAGGAATGTATTTAAATTTATTGAGGGAATTTAATTAAAGTTTATGCATATATTAAATGCCCATTTATAATTGTATTATGACAATTAGTTAATGTGTGAAATAATTTAAATTTAATTAAAGTTTGTTAATACAAACTATGATCTACACAGCTCGTCAGTTAACTAATTATAACAATTAAATGAATAAATGTGTGGGGAAATATGCTTAGAAAGGTGTTTACATTTATGGAGGAAATTTAATTAAAGTTGATGCCCAACTATTATTTTTATTATGACATTTAGCTGATGATTAAATGTGTGCGGAATGAGTTAAATTTAATTAATGTTTTGTAATGTATTTTATGAAATACATAATTTGAGACTGAATTTGCGACACTTCTCCCTTGATTTTCTAACTATTTCCTTTGTAATTTCTTTCCTAAACTAAGAATCTATTTAATAACACCACACTTACCTAACATAATCACGCTTGCAATAGGTTTTGCCATCGCGCACAAAACACGTACAGCTCTCGTCCAGAAATTGCCTGCATTCCTGGCACTTTAAGCACGCCGCATGCCATTCCAGATCGGGGGCAACGCGCAGTATATACTGATCGTGTATTTGACCTCCACAGCCCACGCAATGCGACAAACGTTGTTTTTCTGCAAAAAGATGAAAACAATAGCGTTAGGTCAGATATATTTCCAATAGAATTTGAATTTGCAAAAGGTGAAAACAATTAAGTTAAGTCAGTTAAATTTCGAATAGCATCTGAATTTAAATTGCAGCTGCAGCTGCAATTGCTTAACTAACTGCTATGGCACTCGCACAGTAATCAGCTATGCATTTAACAGCAGCTGTATCACTTAACAGCGCCACTGTTAATAGCAGCTATGCGCGCTGTTAGGTAAAAGTGATCGTGTTTGACGAATATTAAACAATAATAATTTGAAAAAAAAAAAACATTTGCCGACGGCAATTGACAGCGTCGGTAAATCACTATATAATCTGCAGATGAGTTTTACATGAAGTTGACGCTGCACTTTTTGCCAATTATGTGGCCTTAAAATAACTGTAAGCAAATTAAGTAAGTGGGAAAACAAAAATGGCGCTAATTAACAAACGGTGATCAAATAATCCGACTTGTTTGTGGGTGTGTGTGTGTGTGTGTGTCGGGACCCAACAGAACTTTTGTCGAAAAACATTTGAAAATTTCATAAATCTGCCAAGCGGCGCACAATTTTCAAGTATTTAAGTTGCAACTTGGGTAAAAGTTTTCTGCGTCGAGGGTTGGGTGTCCAGACCTTCCTCCCCCGACCCTTGTGTCGCCGACAAAGCAGAAAAATCAATGCAATCATTGCCACATTATGTACGAGTGCCAGTGCTCCCACTCCCACTCCCCTCTCCCCATTGTTAGTGTATGTGTGTGTGTGCGCTGTAATCCTTGGCAGAGCAACGCAAAAAAAAACGTATAAAGAACTTTTGCAACAGGAAAAAGTTTTTGCCTGTTGAAAAATTAAGAAAAACTTTGACGCGCGTTTAGCACGTTTTAAATGTTTCACTGTGCCCCACACACACACACACACACACACGCACGCACACACACACACCTACAGTGAGAGAGAAACACACACGAAGCTTTGTGGCTGTTTCCTCTTTGTATCTTTAAACGTGGCTGCGTATCTCAGTTTGTTGTATCTGTATCTGTATCTGCCAGCGGCTGCTGTGTACGTGTGTGTGTGTGTGTGTGTATCTTGCGTATCTTTCGCACTCGCAGCCTCTGCACATGAATTATTTATAAAGGCGGAGCAGACAAGTTGCTGCCGTTGCCCGTTCGTCGTTGTTCCTTTTGTTGTTGTTGTTGTTGTTCTTGTTTTTGCAGTCTTTCTTTCTGTATTTTTTTCGGCGAGTTTTTTTCGCCTGGTTTTCTCGTTTGCCTGTATTTGTTGCTTTCATGCTTCAAGCACTTCAGACGCCAGCATTTACTTCCATGTACTCCTCTCCCGTTGCCAGTCCCATAGCAGTCGGCCTTCGTCAGCAGCCCTCAAGCTCACAGCTACAAGCTTGAAGCTCTCCAGCCTCAGCCTTTGCCTTCGCCTTTTTGCGTGGCATGTGCGCTTTTTTCTGTCCATATCTCTTTTGCAGTCTATCTGACGCTCGCACTCATTCACTCGCTCTCGCTCGCACGTTCGCTTGCTGAATATAAAGCTACCCTATATAGTCAGTCATGTGTTGTTGTTGCTGTTGTTGTTATATTTGTGTGTGCGTGTCCACCATTTTTCTTCTTCCTCGTTGTTGTTATTGCTTGAGCTGTTGTTGTAGCTGCTGTTGTTGTTGTTGTTTTTGTAACTGCTGCTGTTGTCGCTTTTGGACAGCTTCTTTTGTATAAATTTCCAGGCAGCGTATCTTTTGCTGACTGACATTTCGCATTCATTGTTTGTTGTGCGTGTGTGTAGGTGTTTGTCTGCCTTAATGATCCTGCGCACTGCGTTTTCATTTTTCTTTTGGCCCCCAAAATGAAACACCCCCTCACACACACACACACACACACACGCACACACTCGCACGCACACACACCGCAGCCATTACGAGTCGTAATGGGAATTTAAGCGCAACTCCGCGTTTGTATCTTTTTTTGCTGGGGCGCTGCGAGCGGAGGGGTTAGCAATGGGGGTCTTTCCGCTTTTGCGGCGTATCTTTTGCATGTTGTACGGCCCAAACCGCCCCACAAAAATTCATGGGGGTTGCTGGCGCGGGGGGTGGCTTTGGCATTTGGCGCGTCGTGGTCTGCGCGATTTTTCGTATTTCGGCGCTTTTTGCGGCACACTTTGGGTTTTTTGGCGGGGTTGGAAAATGGGGGAACGAGGAGCACCGGCAAAAATGCAATTTTCGTCTCGTGTTTGTCGTCTATGAATTTTTCCTTACCACTGCGACAGGCGAGCGAGTGTGTGTGTGTGGGTGTAGGGTGAGGTGTGGCACATGCGGCTGTTGCGGCTTTTTCACTTTTAACGAGCAACGTTCGGCAACATTGGCAACATTTTGCAGCATTTGCAAGCTGCATGTCATTTTTCCATGTCTCTCCATTTTTTGGCTATAAATTTTTCAATTAAACAACCGACAACAGCAACAAATGGCAACACGTTATTGCAATTGTTGTTCTTGTTGTTGCTGTTGTTGCTGTTGCTGTGATCTTGGCTTTAACTTCAAGTTTTATATTTTGTTGTGCTTAAATTTTTAATGGCCGCACCTTTTGGCTGCTGAATGCTCTTGAACCCTTCCTTGGGCTATTAAAATACACTTATCGACAGAGTACTTGACATTTGTCATTCAATTTGGCATTGAATTTATAATAAGAACAGCGCCTAAATACATATTAAAGCGTTAGCAGGAATACTAATCAAAGTTTGTCAATGAATAGATTTCCTTTCTGGATAAGTTAAGGCTCAACAATATGTAGCTAAAAGTATCTCGAGATTTGCTCAAACTACAGCAATTAGTAGGTTTTATATCCAGCCAAATATCTTAGAAGAAAGGAACATCTAAATGCTTATATATTCATAACTTTGCTCACAGTTTAACTAAAGCTGCGATTTCTCGTTAGTTTGATAATTTTCCGTTTAGATAAAAAGTAGAAAAATCCACAACATGAAGCTAAAAGTATCTCTGGCTTAACTCGAGCTACAGCAATGAATAGATTTCGTATCTGGCTAAGTACGAGTATCTTGCGCGTTTAAGCGTTTTTATCTAATTACACGCGTTTCGCTCGTGTCGTTTCAGGCAACTGAAGATGGAGATGGAGAAGGCAAGAGAAGAAAAAAAACACTGAGAAAGAGTTGGCCTAAAGCTTGATGGATAACCAGTAAGCTGTTGTCTAGTTGACAGACTAAAGCCAGGCAATAAACATATCACAGCGAATAATGAACGCCCACCGAATGAAAACGTGGCCAAAATGGTATGAGATGTGCAGCTAACCGGCAGCTGCTTATCAAAGTCGGCAATCTTTCAAAAGGCCAAAATCGAACTGGGTAAATATGTTGCAGAAACGAAACGAAGAAAGAATGAGGTAACCAGTTTTGCAATGGCTGTCCTTAGCCACCTCCTCGGTTGCAGTATCATTTTTGCAGCCATGTTGTTGTTGTCGACAACAGCAACATGCAAAATGCAAAGCATCGATAAGATACAGATACATGCGAGAGTGCGAGATCGTAAGAGGCAGCCTCCTCCCAGTTACCAGTTACCAGTTACCAGGTTCGAAATTATGGAAGCTCTGCGGATATGCGCGCGATTTCAAAAGCAACTACTGTTTAAGTCTCTGGCTTTGGCTCTGAGGGTCTTGACTGGTGATTGGGGTCTGGATTCGATGGCGTGGGGCCTCTAAAGGGGGGGTTGGGGAAGGGGGAGCTACCTTTTGATTTATGGCGCATTTGTTGAATGAAATACAAAGCGCAGCCACTGACAGTTGAAAAGCAAGTGCCGCCGCCAAACTAGGAATTTCACATGCTCATAAAAAACAAATACGAGAGACGACACCAGATACAAGATACTTTCGTACAAGATACAAGTCTCCCACTATACCAACAACAACAACAACAGATACGATATTTTGTGATTGCTGCCGCGTGACTTCTACGAAAATTTGTCATTTTTCCAGGAATAACGCCAACCGATTTTTTTCTTCTCGTCTTTTTCTCAATTTCCTTTTTCTGTTTCTGTGTGTTTTCTGGTTACCTGCAAAGCGAATCGCTTAAAAAATTAATGATGACAGCAGCAGCGCTTGGAACACGTGCCGAATGAACGAATCGAGCGGCGATTTCGATTTCGATTTCTCGAATTCACATTTTGACAGACTCATCAATTTTGTAGATACGAAACGAAGCCTTCATCCTGCTGACTTCGTTCCTCCATTCTATCCCCTCCTCCAATCCCCTATGGCAACCAAACCATCCATTCACCCAGACTTTAGCTCGTTCTCCACTGATTAGGCAACATTCGTTGGCCATTGTTTTGAAGCGCTGCGTGGGTTGGGTACTTCCCTTTAGTGTCCATCTCTTGGTTTGTCTGTCCGTCTGTCTGTCCGTCCGTCTGTCTGTCCGTCTCACTGTTCAGCTCTGGTCACTGGGTTTTTGTGTGGAAGGAAGCTTTGTGGTTTTTGATTTGTTTGTCTGCCTCTGCTCGCTGGATCCTATCAATTATGTGGCCCCTCCATCTGTCTGTCTCTCTCCTCGTTTCACTCACTCATTGTTGCAATTTTGGGTTTTCTGCAGTCCCAATCGTGCTGATTGTGTGTCTTAAGTTGGCTTAATTAAGTGCAGTTGCTTTGACAATGACAACGTAATCTTCATTTAGCTATGTGCCACATCAAAAACAACTGACCGCTCCATAAATATACATTCTACATATACATTTGCATTCAGATACACATACACATACACATATATATATAAATTTGCCTAATTAATTACACAAAACACCAAAGAGCATTTCGGTTTGGGGAAACAACAAATACATATTTACACAAAGAAAAAGCAGATGAAACGAAAGAGTAAAATGTAAAACTAGAGATGATAGCGTGAGCGTGAGGAATTTTGTAGTGATGGGAATAGTGAATAAAATGTACATACTTGATTTCATCTAATTAAGTGATCGTATAATATGTATTATTGCATTAATATTAATATTGTTTTCATTGAACACACTCAGCAGTTATTCAGCACTACTTTTGTCACTTTAATATATTATTATATCTGTCATCAAAGCATATCAATTTCTTTTATACTATTAATTTTTCTCACATCATCAACTCTTCTTACTTTTCCTCAATTTGTTAATTTATTTATTCAATGTCAACTAAAAAAAGACGTCAGTATCTATTATTCTCTTAGAACATCGGTTAATTCCCTTGTGTATCTTTCCCAGGTTATGTTATTATATATATTATTTTATTTATATTATATTACGCTTGTTTACTCCTCATATATGTCCTTTCATTAAAATTATCTTCCCTTATACAATTATTCCTTTTACACGTTCTTATAAACATACTTCCTTTATTAATTCTTTCATCATCATTGTATTTTCTTGCAAAGATGTTTTACATTCATTCATAAAGACTTTGCAATAATATGAATAATGTCAATATTTGTGCTTTCTACTAAAACTTTTGTTGTGTTTTAATTTGATTGATTCCATTGTTAATGAAATTAGACAGAAATAAAGGGTCTAAAAACTCGTGTCACGCGTTTGGAGATCATCTCAAATGTGTGTAATCCAAAGACGCAGTCAATATAAATATAACAGAACTGAACTGTTGGCTGCGATTTCGAATCAATCGACTGATTCAATCGATTCCAAAATCAAAAAAAAAGAAATAAAAGACAGAAAAAATGAAACCAAAAGATGCCGCCGGCTGCAGTCACTTTGAAGTGTTTGATTTTCGTATTGGCCGATCGAAGTGAACGCTTGTTGTTGTTGTAGTTGTTGGCTGTCGTTTTATTGAAGCCAAATTTGAATACGAGACATGCAGCCAGCGCGGCAGAAGCTGCCAATGCCGCGACATCAAAGAGTGCCTGGACTCAAAATGGACATGGGCCTGCAACACAATTTATGCCAGCCAAGAAGATACACACACACACACACACAGAGAGACATATTTGAGGCAGCAACGGAAATGACCTTTTTGTGTGTGTGTGTTGGCTGCGAAACAAAATGCCGACGAAAAGACGAGGCAACTGCAACTGAGTTCTGACTGCGATTCTGGAGTCTGTTGCTGTTGTTGTTGCTGTTGTTGCTGTGTTGCGTGTTGCTTGGCGCGCAGACAGATGACAAGACGCGATAGTGTCGGAGCCTGAGCTCCTCTGAGCTTCTTGTACAACCGGCTTGCAACATCAACAGCAACAGCAACAGCAACGAAAGAGTCTTGGACACGCGGGCTAAGTGATGATCATGATGGGTTATTAGGCAGGTTGCGTTGACAACGCATTTGTCTTGGCCAACCGCCGACGCAAGGATCTGGGTGTGTGTGTCTGAGTGTGTGTGTGTGTTTGATAAGCGCGCGACATTTATTTATGGTGTTTTAACACAAGTGTCGCCAATGGCCAAAAAAAACAAACAAAAATAAAGGCGCCGTAACTCCGACCCTAAGAGCAATCGACCCCAACAAAAGACAAGAAAGGTTCACAGAGAGAGAGAGAAAGCCGTCGCGTCAATTTAGTTTTGATTTTTCTTTTGGAATACTGACGGCTCAGCGTCAGAAATCGACTCGAAAAGTGTCAAATTAACGTCAACTCTCGAGTCGAGTTGAGACTCGACTTCAACTTCAGCTTCAAAACTCGCCCCAACTTGTGTGCGTCACGTCAGTTATTGTGGCAAGAGAAAGAAAAGCAATTAAAGCTAAACAACAAATTGAAATTCAAATACAAATTCGATATCCAAATTGGAAATCAAAATGCAGTTTAACCTTTTAAGGCCGCATGCAACATGTTGCAAATGCTGCTGACAGGCCGCCCCAAAACATTTACATATCCAACTAGTTTTTTGTTTGTGTATTATTTTTGTTTTATCATAAATGCGTTTGCCGTTTGCCGTTTGCAGCTTTTTAGCTAATTAGCCAAACAGTTTTGCTTTTTGGCTAAAAAGATAATGTGAGTTCAAGATTTGTAGATTTGCTGCGTGTGGCATAAAAAAGGAATTGAACACATTGTTGCATTGCTGTTGTTGTTGTTTTTGTTGTTGTCGTTGTTGCTGTGTTGGAATTGTTGTTTTTGCTCTCCATGGCAGGCGGCTTGTGTAAATATTTGACCTGACGCGTGTGAACTTTAACAGTTTTTATGCTTTATTTGTCGCAAATATTGCGCAAACATGACCAGGCAAGCAAAGCAGCTCCCCCTCCACCTGCCCACCTTCTTGCCCCTCCAGCCCAACCCTACTGCCGCCATCCTTCTCACCCTCTCTCTTGTCAGTTTGCGGCAACAACGACGTTGCCTTGTTTGCATTTCGGGCATCGGGGATGTTCAAGTTTTTTGTTGTTGTTGCGCATGCGCGCACCTTTTGCACTTGCGATTGTTGTTCTTGCTGTTGCTGTTCTTGTATTGTGGTGTTGGCCGTGTTGCTATGACCAGCCCCTGTCTCTGCACGTGCAGCATGCAACATGCGTTAGCAACATACTTGCTGCAGTCGGCAAAATATCAGTTGAATGCTGCGAATTCTACAAAAGCTGCAACTAGAGAGGAGCCAATGTGCCGCAAGATACTTGAGCGTGAAGCAAGCTTAATTGATGGACTTATAAATACAGAGAGTGGTATAAGAAAACGTGGAAGGGAGAATTCGAATTCTAAAGAATTATTAACATATCAAAATCTATATTACTTCACAGTGAAGTCGGACTGTATTACAATTTCTAAGTCTCCCATTTATTGCACTTTTAATAACAATCAATATGTGTTAAAAAGCTTTAATCTTGAAGGTTAAACGTTGTAGTATATACTAAGTATTTACCATGATTTAATAAGAAATAGCTTAGAAATATTATATAAATGTTGCAGATTTCTATATAATACAATTAACCGAACATTAACATTGTAAACATTGTTAGTTATAATATGATGAACTGATTCAATTGCGAGATAGAATTCCTTGCTAATATTGAAATTAACTCTTGACTTGATAACATCTATTTTCGTTTTATTATAACTTAATTTCGGAACTATTGATATTATACTATATTGATTTAACATTCTTATTTGATTAATATGATTAACTGCTCAATTTGAGAACTTAAATTTCTTGCCAATGTTGTGATTAACTCTAAACTGAATTACATTTATATTTATTTAGTTTAAAATTGAATTAATATTGTAAATATATTATTATTATTAACTGATAAGTCTGTTTGGTCTTTGTTAATGCTGTTATTTAACTCATTCAATAGAAGTTTGCTTATTCTGATATCTAAACTTCTATTTGTTTTCTTCTTTCTAATTTTAAATTACTTTTTCTTAGGCAAGTTGAGCTCTTTATAAATCTTGCAGCACAAGCTTAAATTTAAGCGCTTTCTCAAGTGCTCATCTCTCGTTAAGCCTTAAGCGTTTATTTGGGCCTCACAATGAGGTGTGCCTTTAAGCCACATTCCTATGCACATTGCGCTGTGTGTGAGTGTGTGTGTGTGTGTGTGCACCGTTATAAAAACTTAAGACCTCATTAAAAGAGACCGCCGCTGCTTTATGGCTGGCCAAGATCGAGTTGACCATTTAACGCCGTCATCTTATACTCATTTTCATTCTCAGTCCAATGCTCGTTGTGGTCCTTTTATAAGCCTGGTAAAAGTAACTATATAAATATATCTATATATATATATATATATATATATAGCTGGTCGATTACGCGCACGCACAGGCAGCTTGGCCTAAAGTTTCTGATCAAAATATTCATTTGGTCTGTTTCGGTTTTAGCCGACTCTCGGCAAAAGGCTAAAAGGAAGGCCGCCAAAGGCTGCGCGTTGTTCATGCAAATTTTAACTTCATTTCGGCTTCGTTTTGTTAATTAATTTATATTATTTTATTTGGGTGTCGTATACAAGCGAGTCGATCCACAGATCGTTGTTGCTGTTCTTGCTGTTGTTGTTGTCGTTGTTGTTGTTGTTGTTGACATGCCTTGTGGCTGCCTCGTCGAAGTCTGTTGTTGTTGTTGCTGTTGTTGTTGGTTCTCTCTGCATCTGCATCTGCATCTCTGGGTCCGCCGAACGAACGACAAATTTATATTTAATGAGCTTCATAAAATTTGAATTTCAAAGGAGCATTGCACCGCAGCGGCATGTTCGAACTGTTCCTGAACTGTCCCCGGATCTGTGGCGTTGATTGCCAGCTCGAGTCCGACTCCGACTCCGACTCGAGACTGAGTCGAGTTGGCCAATGAAGGTATATAAATTGCTGATTTTATGGCGTTTTAAGTAGGCCTGCTTTATGGTCCTGTTCGAGGTCCATTCGACTTCAGTCCAGTGCACTCACTGTTGCTGTTACTGTTGCACTCAATGCTAGGCACTCACATTCATACTCACACCTGATGCTATGATTCATTGGCGCTGTGTGGTCGTAATCATCGTCGTCGGTCTACAGACTTCAGTCTTCAGTCTTTAGTTTTCAGTTCAGTTGGAAGACTTATTGCTGCCCACTTAGGCGACAAAACGTTGTTGGGGAACTTCCTCACAAAATAAATAAAATAAAGACGAAGAAATCGCCTTCCTCAAGAGACCTTTTAGTTTTTCGAACCAGAGATCTGCAAATCTCTGTCTTTGCAACTTGTTCAGCGAGTTTCTCACTTAGCTGGCAACATTTCAATTTGACATAATGAGCTACATTTTGTTACCAGTAGGCATAACCACAGTTGGTCAGGCTGCCAACTAGAATTTTAGCAGCTTCACATCATATGAAAACATATGTACAAATTGTGTTCAATTCAAGGGCTATTCAGATTTTACTAAATGCTACAACTTTATAAATTTTTTGGAATTTTTTAATGTGTTTTGAAAATTAATTGGTAAGGTTTACAGAATATCAAATA
Source organism: Drosophila histrio (assembly GCA_958299025.2). NCBI lineage: Eukaryota > Metazoa > Arthropoda > Insecta > Diptera > Drosophilidae > Drosophila > Drosophila histrio. The sequence continues at coordinate 15,463,803 of OY282580.2, forward strand.
ATTTAAACTTTAGTGTGGGTTTCTTACTGAAACAGGGTACGATAAAATGACAAATAATTAATGTAGTATTTCTAAAGATATTTCTCTAACAGAAACTAGTTATATTTATAAAACATTTATTTATAATATTAATAGAAATTCTCAGATAAATAATACAATTTTGCAATTCAAGAAAAATTCAATAAATGATTAACGTTTTTCATTTGAAGTTTGTTAATCGAAATACAAATTTAAGTACCAAGAAATTTAATTATATATACCAAATAAACTGAATTAAAATTTCACTATAAATTGTTTTACGATAACAACGAGAATACAAATATTTTTAGTACTTAAATATAATCTAAAGTGTTTCTACTTTGATATTCTTCAAACAAATATTAATTTAGATTCATGAATTAAATTGTTTTGCTTTTCTCATTCCATAAATATAACAAAATTCTACATACTATTTGTAGATTTATCACCCTTCCTATGATATAGTATACATATTTAAAATTCTTGTTAATTAGTTTTCAATATTCTTTTCAACATTTTCAAACTGTAATCTGGCAATATCATAAATATTATGAAATAAATTCATATTTCGACAAAACTTTCAACGAACAGAACTAGTTGAAACGAGTTTTGTGCAAATTTCAAACCAGTTTAAGAGAGTTTGAGTTTTGCATTGATTTATGTTTAATAATTTGTGTTTTGTTTTGCTTTTAGTCACACAATGTTTGCTTCTATAAATTCTGGTTCTGTTTTCGGATTGAGCTGAGGTGAGGAGTTAACCATGATCGTTGAAAAGTGTCACATAAACAAAGTTGCCACCAAGATGTGCAACTTGTTTGGCCAGTTGCGTCAGTTGTGTCTGGCAACATATCAATTTGACATAATGAGCCACATTTTGTTGCAGGTAGAGTAGGCACATACATACATATCCTGGCTGTAAGTCAAAATATTTGCAGGTAACGGTAATTAGCCTGACTAGGCTACTGTCTGCCAGCCCCTGTCTCCGTCCTCCGTCCACCGTTCCAGACCGTTCAACCACAGCGTCGTCATCTAATTTTGAATGAGTTGCCCCGTGGCGCGACGTCCGACATCGTCACAGCAAGCGGTCGACTTCGGTTTTCTCACTCTAATTGGGTGTAAGTGAGTGAGTGAGTGAGTGAGAGATGGCGAGAGGGTCGGTCAACCTGTTGATAGCCTCGTCTGGCCTACCCAGACGATACTTGAGATTAAGAGCTCTCAATACAAACAAGCGACATGCTAAATGTCTCTCTCTCTCTTTCGCTCTTGCTCTCTTTGTGTCGAAGTACTCCTTGCTTGTAAAAAACGCAAGCAATCGATGCGGAAAAGTAGTTCTTGTAATGCGATATATCTATGCATGGCTATTATATAAGGCCATGTTTGCTGCCTCAAGTGTGTCGCTTACAAATTTGGAGTACTGAGCTGACGCCACAAATTGAGACGGTGGCGTCTCTTGACTTGGCGTCGGCGACTTTTCTTCTTTTTTTTGTTTTTTGTTGTTTTTGATGTAACCAAATCTCGGTTTGCTCTCATTTTAAGAATCTAACTCATTGCATCCTGTTGAAAGTTATTGCTTTGTCTTTCTGCTTCTTATCAATTGTTGTTGTTGTTGTTGTCGTTTTTACTTTTGTTATTGCTGCTTTTTATTGTCTCATGCTTAATTAGTCATTAAAAGCGGGTTATAAAAATGACACTCGTAAAAAAGAGTCAGGCAGAGTATGAGAGAGACAGCCATATGTGCTGCGAGGCGCCCCCAAAAGAGCTTTAAAAACGACGCCATTAAAGCATCGAGCGCGTTGCATGCAACACGCCAGCAGAGCAGAGACACACAGCGACGCAGAGCTCCAAAGCTGGCCAACTGACAGTCAGACGAATGCACCTGAGCACACACACACACACACACACACACACACACACTCGTAGCATGAGGTGTCATATGGCGCAGCGGGTGTTCAAAGCTGTAGAAACGGCAGCTCAAAACTAACATGCGCCCCAAAATCCCAGCGGGAAATGCGACGCCAAAAGGCGCCGTTTAATGGGCGCCTGGAGAGGCACAAACAACCCGCTCAGCGGTTGAGGTGGTTGGTTCTGGTTCTGTTTCTGGGCACTGCTGTTTCTGCTGTTGGCCATTCAAATAACACACGCGATAAACGGGCGTGGCATGCAACAAGCCCTGGCCAGGCAACAAAAACAAAAAACCAATTTTGGCATTATTTATCAGTTGATTTATGTGCAACTCGCTCAAAATGCAAGCCGCTGCCATCTCCCTTTCGTCCCTTTTCATTCTGCTCTTTAATTTTGAACACTTTTTTCCTTTTTTTTTTCATTTGGAAATTTAATATTCGTTTGCCTTGTTGAAGACTGCCCCAAACAGTAGCCCGGCTGGTTTGACAAGCGCTGACACCTTGACTGAACTTTAAGAGCTCAAATTTTAATTGCACTTTAATAGTCGGTCTGCTTTAATATGCCCAGTGGCCCAGGCCCCAAGCCCCAGGCCCCAGGCCCAGGTCAGCAGACTCGAACTCGCACTTGAACACACGCGCAGTAATTAGGCCACAACACCAATTTGGTCTTTAAGCTGCGTATCTGTCAGATACACAAGTTCTGAGCGCGTTTAACTGCAGCTATAAGCTTATGCATTAAATATTTTACAGCTTAGAATGCAACATAGAAACAAGAAGAAAATGTTATCAAACCATTGAATACTCTTTAAACTATAGCAAATATTATATAGTTAAAAGAATAAATTAATCTACAATGCAAAAATAGTACAAAACATATATAACATTTATAACGAAAGTCTTTATTTTAAATTATTATAATTTCAAATTAATATTTCATATTCTATCAATCTCCCTGTAAATCTCTCTGTAACAGAACTGTTTTCTCACGCTGTTAAGCTAAGTTAACATCAACTATGTAAACAACAATTAACAGCAACTTTAGAATGTTAAAGCGAGTCGTCTGGAACTACTTTAATAAACTTTTCTTGCCTACAACTTGACTAAGATCAATACTTTTATTATTTAATAACATTCAACACTTTAGTTTCCCTAATTTAACAAGCAAAGTTGTTAACTAAATCATACCAAATTAAAGCTGCCTTCTGCTATTTTAGTTTTATCATGTTCAGTTGACATAAATATAAACAATGTGTGAAATATAGGCACTGTTAACCCTTTTTGATTATAGGGCATCGAAATGGTCTCCTGGCACACCCACATGACAAAATTTATGCGCCACTCGCTAAAAATTTCGTCTATATTTTATGGTTTTTGCTTTTTTCGGGTTTCCGGCCAGTTTTTTGGTATTCCTATCCTGTCTGACTTTTGTCGACTGTGTTTTTTCCCATTCCCGCTCCCGTTTCTGTTGCTGTTGCTGTTACTGCTCCCGCTGTCAGGCTGTCTGCATAGGGTGATAAAGTTATTTAGGCGCAAATCATAAATTCCGAAAAAACAGAGAACCCTAACCGAAGCTTATCTGATTTTGCACTTGGGCCAGGCACTAGATCAATATGTTGGCCTGAAACCTGTGCGGGCTGCTCTTGATACGGGGGACTCGAATACCGGACCCAGATTCCAGATTCGAACCAGAATTTTCTGAACCCAAAAGACAGCTGTGCGCCTGCGCCTGGTGTCACATTTGAAATGCATTTGTAGTGTGTGTGTGTGTGTGTTTTGAAAGGGACTACGACGAGCGACAGACGACATAAAGACAGACAGTCAGTGAGACAGTTGGAAGAGATACGCAAAAGTAGAATTTGATTTTGACTTTAGAGGTTCAGGTAAATGTTGCCTGGGATTTTTCTGTTTGTTTTGTTTTTTTTTCGCTCGTTCTTAGCCTGTCTTTAATTAACAGCTCTTGGAGCGTCTGTTTGACTTGTGAAATTAGAAAATTATGATTGGAATTTCCGTTCACAGATGAGCAAAAAATACATTCAATAAAAAGAATCTTACAAAAATAAACAGCAGCAAATATTTTGCCCATTTGCTTTGTTGATTAGCCAACGAAAAAATGATAATGAGTTATCGTATGATAAAAAACAGCAAAGCTATGAAGTTGAGCTAAAACTGGTACACAGTGGAATCAAATTAGCTAGGATTTACAGCCAGACATCAATGTACAAATTAATTATGACTATAAAGTCAGAGGAAGATTCCTAAGTAAAGACTGCAGACAAACAGAAAGTTTGCTCTTAATTTTAAAGCTGAATTTCGAAAGGAACTTTTAATATAACGACACAACATTTGTTGTGAATAGCAGTAAGTTTACTATGGAATACACTTTTGAAAGCTCGTTAAAGCTTGAGAGAAAATGAGGAGATGAATGCTGATATTAGAAAGGAATTATACAATATTCAATTTAGATTTCAAATAGAGCTAAAATCTGCGGAAACCATCTAAGAAAGCTCATTAAAGCATTGAAGCTTCTTACCAAACATAATAATTTGGTACTGTTCACTGAATTGTATTGAATTTTTGATTTAAGAAATTAATTTAAAAATTAAGTAACCAAATAAAACTGAATTCATAGACATACATATGATATACTTCTGTTTCTAGCCTGTGGCATTTAAATCATCTTGAAGTTTATCAAATTAAAATAAAGATTATAATCAAGGGCGTCGGCAGCTTTTCAGTAAGGGGGGGGCCAACACAGGTTTTCAACCTCATCTTCTCCCTTTGCCTTCCTTTTAAGCACCAAGCATTCAACATACAGTCATTACAAAAATTTAATACTCTTAATAATTGTTTCTTTTAATAAATTAATGTTTTGAAAACCATTTTATGCAGATTTTGGAAGCTAAATAATGAAATTTCACATGTGTAGGGGGGGGCAATGGCCCCCCTCTGCCCCCCCCTGCCTACGCCCTTGATTATAATCAAGAAGCTTGTATTTTATAAGTAGCTCTTAGAGACTTTTCGTATTGTCTACAATATCAAATTAGGTATGTACGATTAATGAGGTGTGTAGAACATTAACGGCCACGAGAAACAATCTGTTACCATTCGCCTTTCACAAGCTTTATGACTGTCACACGCTCGACACTTTATAAATACGTATAGCCAGCCACCCTATATAGGTATGTAGTTAATCTATCTATCTAGCTGTCCGTTTGTATCTCGCAATCCCATCCGTAAGATCTGTGCCATTCTCCTCCAGCTTCTCTATGCAAAGGCAACTTTGCCTTTTATGGCAAAAACATTTAAAGTCACATTTTGTTTTTGCTGTTTTGTCATTTAACAAATTATTTGTAAAAATTATTTCAACGATTTATTGTTTTTGTGTTTTTTGAGTAGTCTGCACATTTGCCCAGTCAATTTTTCACAATTAACTTTCAAAACTTGTTAGCGTTGTTTTTTACAATTCACAAATTTAAATTAGCTTGCGATTAATTTTGCGAATCATTTAAATCTAATTAATTTTAATTAAATTATGGTAAACAAATTTACATGGCACACACACACGCACACACACACAAATTGAAACTATGCATATGCATGCAAATTTTTTGAGGCCAATTCGCCAAACTATAAAATGAAAATCGTTTTGATTTTTATGACCGCAAATAATTGTCAATTTTTAACGAGCTTGGCATAAAAACCGTGGATTTTATTAGACGGCCAACAAGCCAAAATGAAGAGGTAAAGGAAAAGGGGAATTACCAATAACATAACGAATAACAAACCATTTACCACGCGCCACTAAGTATGCAACAAAACTTGTGTGAATTCGTTTAGACTTATATTATAGACTTTGATTGGGGGGAGGTACTATATATTTTCATTGATCTATGTTATTCTATCCCATTAATATACTTTATTTGCTGATTTGTGAAAAATGTTGTGCTCAGGCGGGAATTAACAATTGAATCCGATCTTAGTTAAATTCATTCACACAGATTGATGTCAAAAACAAACCAAGACATGTTTCTCCGAAATTCTTTCCCGCTTGATTGATAAGACCAATGTCATAATATCCTACTACATACTTATATTTTTAATCCTGTAGATTTTCTCTAACGTGCTTTCTATTATCATAAATCTATGGAGTGAGAGATTTGACCATTTGCCTATAGGTTATTTGACTATATCACATCACAGCCGGTATGTCATTCAGTTTGTCACAACGCAGTTGCTTTTGGTTTTTTCTCTTTTCGGGTTTATTGAAGATTGGCAAAACTCCACTCGGGGAAAAAAAGTGTCGCGTTGTGTAAACAAAAAACTTCAACTCGAGCAGCTTTTGTATATTTCCTTCTATTATATTTAATTAATTTAACGACTACTTGAGAAGTTAGCAACGACATGTGTGTGCCACGTTAGATGGTGAGCGGGAAGTTAGCTGGGGGGAAAGCCAATGGGCTTGTGACATGAAAAACTCATTAAAATGTTTACAGGCGCACAAAATCAACAAACCAACAAAAGCGACTCGGACGGACAGACAAACAGACGAGTTGAAAAACAAAAATGAAAATAAAATACGGCAACTGAAATTGTTTTCATTTCAAGTATCAACTAAAAAATCTGAAAAACTCACAACTCAACGCTACTAGAAATAAGTTTTTGCCTTTAGTTTTGTTAGTTTTGTGTGCGCAAGTTTTAAATTTTCTTCTTTTTTTTTGCTTTGGTCTGAAAAAACTTTTAGTTTGGCAAAGTTTTTAAATTAAAATTTAGTTTGCATTAAATATTTAATGTGTGCACAGCGCAAACTAATTAAAATTGAAATTACAATGCGGCTGCATTTGGACAGATGCAGATACAGCAAGCCTATATCTGTTAGATACAAATGTATCTGCAGCTCTTTCTAGTCATTGCTGCTGCTGCTGCTGGTGTTTTTGGCTCATTTATTATTCAGTACGCTCCACGGACAACGTGTTTATGATTATTATTTTTCGTCTTTCTCCCTTTTTTTTTGGCATACACATAAAATTTTCCAACAGTCATTTAGTTTTTTCAGCCTCCGTTTTATACCCTAATATCTAAGTAATAATAAAAACTGTATAAAAGATATTAGAACAATAGATACTTATTTCCATATTTCAATTAATATTAAATGTATTTATATTTTTAAAGATTAAGCTTTGATTTTCGGTTGAAATTGTCTTCGTTATATTTTTAATATTTCATCAAGTTTTAAGGGACAAAGGCAGTCCTCAAAATTTCACTGAGTATCTGCTATTCGTTCATTCTCCTCCACATATTTTTCACTTGTTTTTCTGTGTGTTTTTGCGGTCTTTTGTCTGGTTAGAAAATTGGCAGCTAACATTTGTCACAATTTAGCGTCAAATAAAATTTAAATAAAATATATTTTGTCGCCTACACACACACACACACACACACACACACGAGCATTTTTTAATGACACTTTTGGTTAACTCGAATGCTGGCAAGCATTTAAAAATGCATGAAAATAATTTAGAAATTCAACGGTATGAAAATATGGTCAACATTTTTCCGGATTGCCGAAAAATTTGTCAGCTACAAAATGAATGCATTTATCGCATGCGATAAATTTGTTTTTTTGCATTCGCGCACTTTAATTGCTCAGCGCATTAAAATGTCATTCAACCATTAATTGGGCGACTGGCAAAAAATTATATTCTACTTAAAATAAAATACAGCAATAATTTAAAAGTTAAAGCCGCCACAAGCCCAACAACAACAGCAGCAGCAATAACAATAGTCTAAGAGGTTTTGTTTTTGGCCCAGAAAAGGAGAACATTAGAGTAACTTTCTGCTATTAACAATCATGCCAGATCCTTGGCTACTGATAGTCAAGCTTAAAGACTTTTAAATGTGCTCGCTGAGAGAAGAGTAATTTAAATTTGATAATTGTATCTTTAAGATGCATTCATCGGAGGTATGAAATATGGCATAAATCAACTTTAATTTGTTTCTTAAAACGTTTCAATTAAATTTTATAATTTTATTCAGTCCAAGCAAAGGGAAGAAATGTATTTATATATATATATATAAATTTTAATTAAGCCCCAAACTTTAAGTTCATATGGGTCTTGGTCAGGGTAATTTACAGTCTGCGCTTATTGAGTTATTAAATAAATAATTTGAATATTTATAAGAATAATAAACTCAATTAAGCATCAATATTATTCTTGTCTACAACAAATTATTATTATTATTATTTTATAGTCAAGACATTATCATACACAAATTTGCTTATTGATCGTTTATAGAGGAACTTGAACTTCTATTACGATTATTAGCGAAAAATTCATATCATTTTTATAGCCGCTCAGATGCTCAAATTCAACCTTGACCTGAATTATCGTCGAAAGGTAACTAAGATTACTTTGCGTATGCCACAAGTGTGCGATTAGAAAACCTTATAGACGATGCAGCAAACAAAACTTTAAACTAAGTTATCTATTTGCCAAATGAACTAAATGATTAACCCAGCAATCAAAATCATTTTAACGCCTTTTGTCATTTTATTAGTTTTTAATGTCAAAAAATTGTGTTTTGCCTTAATTTTTAGTTTTAGTTTTGATTATGTGACAATTTCCAAATATGGTCTTTATTTTACAGTTGTTTTTTTACTTGTCAATCTTTTGATTTTATTATTTTAATTTTTATTTCAACGTTGATCTCTTGTTTTTTTTTTAATTTTCTAAAGGTTAATGGCAATTTAATTTGCAAATTTTCGTTGTTTTCAGTTTAATTTGTTTTTGACTGCGACAATGACCATAAATAAGTCATTAACTCGTATAAATAGCTTTATTAGTTGCATATGATACGAGATTTGATGAGTGGGTTCTGGTTCTATGACTGCATATAGTTAGCCGTAATGTGAGTAATTGTGTTCATTTGCCCTGGTTAAATGATTTGTTTTTTTTAGTAATACCCGCTATAATTATGGATTAACTATATAGTTATCGTATCGAGTGAACATCGAGAGTAATTGAAGTTATATACTCACAATTCAACTAGTTAAACATAGACTATATCCAATTATATTAGAAAGTATGTTTATGAGTTTGCTATTAAAGAAGTACAAGTACGAGAAAGTGTAGAACTATTTGCCAAAGCAGAAATAGTTAAAAGTCATAGAATAAACAGAGATCTTAGCATTCTAATTGTAAGAGATCTGTGTTCTACAAAAAGTAAACATTAATAATTTATACTATTTATTTTTATAATTTTGTTCTAGTTGTAGATATAAGTTTAACTATTTTAGAAGTATTATAATTTAACATTTTAATTGTCGAAAGACCCCAAAAGGGAATCATTACTATATGATTTATCTTTAAGATTTGCTATAAATTAAACTATTCCATCTTCTACTTTCTCATGTTGTTGTACGATATTTGCCGGCTTCTGTGATTTGAAACTGGTTTTTTTTTTTTTAAAACAGAACTGGAAAATACCGACGGCTGTTTTGGCAATTAGAATGCTAGATGCATGAACCGATTTGTGGGCAGACAGATTGTATCTATAAGATATTTAGGTTTTATACTATTGTAAATTGTTGTACTTACTTATCACATCATGACCGTGACAATCCAAATCCAGGTGATGATTCATCACCAGCGATGGCTGTAATCCAGTTTGATTGTGATTGTGATTGTGCAATGGTAGCTGGTGAGCCAAATGGCCACCAATCTCTGCCATTACCATATATTTGGCTTACAGACCGGCAACCACCCAAACACTTGAGAAAAATCAAAAATCAAAAGCGTAACTCAAAAAACGGTCAATAGATTTTTGTGCATTGAGCAAAAAGTGTTGTTGATTGCGTTTTCCTCAAATGGTTTTCGATTCTCGATTTTCGATTCTACTGCTGCTTCGGCGTTAAGGCACTTTTGTACGTGTACAGATACAGTTTAGTTATCTTGAGATACTTTTATTTAATTTTTTTTTTTGAAATTTTCTTTATTTACTTTATGCTTTACTTTTCTTTTGTTGCACGCACTCTTTGGCTTTGGCTTTAGCTGGGCCTAGTATGGTTGTGGTTGAGATTGTGGTTGTGGTTGTAGATGTGGATGTGAATGTGGCTGCTGTTGTTGTCACAGTTGGGAACACACGCGAACAGGTAAATGTAATAACGCCATAGGTAGTGGGAGTATTTTTCGCAGAGTTTTCGGTGCTCGTATCCAAAAAGGCGACGGCGGCCCAAAACCGTTAAAAACGACAGCGACGATACAACGACGGCGGCGTTGGCAGTTACCGATGACGACAACGACAACGACAACTACGTGAAATTGTTAGGGTGTGTGCGTGTGTGTGTGTGTGTTGCTGTTGTTGTTGTTGTTTAACGTAACGCACAACAGCAACAACAACGACTGCAATAATAAACGGAACGCGTACCTAACGATGCTGACGGCGCTGCGACTGCTGAACGACTAAACCGGCTGACTGTGTGTATCTTTCGGATTCACAAGCAAACTTACAGATACAACAAACGTTCGCTCGTTCGCTCGTTCCGTTGTTTCGTTCGCTGTCGTTGTGTTCGCTTCGTGTCGGCCTCTGCCACTGTCGACGTAGCGACGCGTTGCGACGTCAACGTCGACGCATCTACCCCCCGTTGGCTGAACAATCGCACTCTACACACACATCTCGCTCGCCAGCTGTGTTAGAGCAGTGCAGCTAGTGTGTTGCAGTCAACGTCGCTGCAGCTGCAACCGGTTTGGCCTTTTGGGTCTGGGGCGCGTCTCGAACTTCGAAAAAGAAGCAGAAGCAGCGACGACAGCAGGAACAGGTGTTTGGCTGCACTGTTCGCACACTATGCATGCCATCTCGCTCGCGTCACGTTTTCTAAATGGCGTCCAAGCGGGCCAATCGGTTGGCGCCACTGCGCATGAGTCGCCCCAACTGGCGACAGTGCCCAGCTGTGTGTGTTGCAACATTTGCCGTCGCTACATTTGCAATCCACAGGCAATGGAGGCAGTCACCCTTTTCGCTCCTCGCTTCTCGCTCCCGGCACCCCACTTCAATCTGTCCCTCCCTCCATCGCCCTTTTGCACCCTTTTTGCTTTTTTCTTGCTTTTGCTGCCTTTGTTTTGCCAATTTCGCTTTTGGTTTTCGAAGTTTGTACTACAAAATGGTTGCACTTGTAAGCAAATGCCGTTCGTCTGCCCCAGCCCCTCCCCTTCCCCTACACTTGCCTGCTTGTTGGCTGCAATTGTTGGCTGTGTAATGCGCTTGTCGAAGTTTTTGGCAGCCACAGCCGCACCTTGTCTTGACTCTTGGCTGCGGCTGTGGCTGCTGTCGATGTTGCTGTTGCTGCTGCTGTTGCTGTTGCTGTTGCTGCGGCTGTGGCAACGTCGTCTTTTGGCCTCGTAGCAACATCATAATAATTATTGATCTTTTGATTTTGTGTACTTGTGTACTTGTGCTTAGGCTGTGTGGCGTCTCGTTTACCGTTCACTGTTCCAAGGCTCTGTTGCAATTTTAATGACATCTGCCACGCCTGCCGCACACGCCCACAATGTGTCTGCCTCTGTGTATGTTGTGTGTGTGTGTGTTGTGTTGCGGTTACCAGTTCGTTGACTTGGCACCCAGTTCGCCAGCTTTTGCTGCATGATTTGTTGTATGTGGCATTTCCAGTTGCCAGTTGGTTGTCTGCTGATTCTGTTCCCCAGTTGCCATTATTTTTACCGTTTTTATTTGCCACTGCTTCCGCTTGCTGCCACCGACGTGAGATGAAGAAGTAGACGCCAAATCGAGATAGGGGCGGCAACGCAGAACTCGTCATGTTGTAATCAAGGTCATCAGCTCCGTTTGGGCCACTTTACTCAGTCATAGCCCATCGCAGTTAGCCAGACGCTGACATTAGTACATGCTTACACACACACACACAAACACAGCCAGGCACCCACACACACACACAGACACACACAACACGTATTCGCACTGTGCGCCACCCGCTTACACAACTGTAAAAGCTTTCGCGCCATCTCCTTTACACACACACACACAAACACACACACAGCTGGCCAGCAGCAAAAACAGCTGACTGATGCCTGGCTGAATGTGTGTGTGTGTGTGTGTTCAAGCCAGGAAGCATGATTTCAAAATTTAATTAGGTCCCGTCCATTAATTGGGTTAATTGAAATGCCGGTAAAAGTCTGGACAGGCAACATAAACGAGAAGAAGCGCATTTTCAAATTTAGGACATGTCACTCAAGCAATTGTAGCAACATTCACCCACTGCCACGCCCCCATCTCTTACACTCACACCATTTTACGACATCTCTTGCCACAAAATGAAATATTCTCAACTTGTTGGTGAATCTGTCATTGAAGTTTTATTTCTTAGTTTAGGTTTTATTGTTGAAACTCTAACTTCCATATCGCTGTGAATTCTACTGAATTATTTATATAATTAATATACTTTTTCTCTTTTTATATTTTAGTATTCCCAGTTATATAAATAGTGTATTCAATGATATTACAAATATATTAATATATGATTTCGAATATCAATAACATTAAGTGAAAGCAAGGCAATAGTATTCCAAAACAACTTGTTTATATTTTGTTTTTATTATATTTACAGTATTCTACAAATTCTTTAAAACACATTTATTCCTTTAAATGTTTAGAGAAGCTTGTTGCCGGCTCTTAATTTAAATCATATTTGTGTGTAGAGATTTTTTTATATTTTTGGAATACTGAAACAACTAGTTTTGAACTCAGATATATTTCTAGAAGTTGCTTCAACTTTTAACCAAATATTTGTCCAAGAACTAAACAATATTTAAATGTAATATATAATTTTTATTTTCTTCTATATAATTTTTATTTTCTTACCAGATTTTAAGCACATGAACGCAAATCTCCTCATCCTATAACAGTTTCTTCGCCCAAAGCCTAATATTGCTTTTGAAATTGGCCTTTAAAATGAAAATGCCCATCAATTGCACAACTTTTGTAACGAGTTGAATGGCTTTTCAGATTGGCAGCTTTTCCTCCTAACTAGTTAATTAGAAATGTTGGACAGAACTAACATTTAGTTTGCGTTCATTGTAAATCTGAACTGTCTTGCACTTTGATTGCTCTGTGTTGTTGTTTGTCTCGGATATTGATTGTCTGCATGTGCCTCATGTGGCATGGACAGCTTAAGGTTAGCAGCTGCTGCTGTTGTACCTGAGGCATCCAATCAGTAGCCAATTTGGCAGTTCTGTTGGATGTCAGTTACTTTAGACTACATACAATTATATACTATTGCTCTACTTCATTGAATAAGTGGACTGTGTGTTTCTGTAGCTTTTGTTATTGTTTTCTAAATAGTTAAAGAGTTTTGTTGTGTCTTTAAAACATGGACAGTTATACTCAATGTTAAACTGATTTGAGCATTGCTTTTTGAAGCCTTTTACTTTTTATTATATGGGAAAGTTGCATAGTTATTGTTACAGATTTCAATAATAGAAAAATTTCATGTTTTATTGTTTAATACGTTAAAATATATATTCTTTATAATATTAAAATTTATTTTTCTTATTATAAAGATAGGTGATTAGGTGTATACATATTTTAAAATGCTATAATTGCTCAGATAAATATTTTCCTCAGTTGTTTATTTTCTTAATGTTCATAATTTACGAGTTGCATTAATTTATTTGCACAGCAGGCAATAAATTAAGTTAACAATATGCAACACTCTCGCTAACTTATTATAATAGCTGCCCCTTTTGTTATTGATATTGTAATTGATATATTTATAACTTAACCTTTAAACGTACTCGTTTAATTATAATGTTTATTATAAAATTAAACTAAACTGGGAATATTGAATGGTTGGTTTTAGAGAATATCAACTGTAATATTCCAAATTATTACCATTCATTATATAAATATAAAGTATAATAACTGCACTATGGTTTAAATATGAAATTTAAATTAATTATCATTTGTTTATTTTATTTTCTAATCAAATAGTTCAATAGATAAAATATTACACTATGATTTAAACTTTAATATTTATAAGAGGGTTTCCTTTTTTATAGTTATCATTCTTAGTTAACTTTGTTTATGTTGCTTAAATATAAACGCTTCCCATGAGAATGATCTTCTAATTTTAAGTTCTTGACTTCAATATTGATTTTATTCACATTTCTTTACAGTTATTATCTAAAGCTGCCTCTCGAAGTTGCGGATAGTGTGCGGGTGTGTGTACGAAAGTGTGTGTAAGTGTGAGTATTTGTGTATATTTAACATAAAATGCGACTACTTATCAAAGCGACAACAACAAAACGAATGAAACCCATTGAAACTCGTTTTATTTTGTTGTCTAACCCGAACCAAACGAAATGCAAATTTCAAATTCCAATTTCAATTTCAAATACGAGTCAGCTTCTAGTTCGTAAGTATCAATCTCTGACTATGCCGCTGGCGAGGCAGCAGCAGCTCCAGAGCAGCTGGCATCAGCAGCTACCGCTCCGGCCTAACCTGGCTCTGTCCCGACACGATACGGCTCGGATCTTTTGGCCCCGTCACGTTTGCCAAGCCAAAGCAAATAGCAAAAATTTATGCAAATAGAAACACGCAAAACACCTACGCAAACATGAGGCAATATAGCATACCAGTGGCAAGGAGAGAAGGAGGAGAAGGTGGAGGTGGAGAAAGGGAAACAGGAGGTAGAGACTTAGCTGGAGCTCATCATCATGTGGGATTCTGGGTCTCCGACTTGCGGTTCATTTAATTTTCGCACTTGACGGCGGACTACAACTCGAAAAACTGTAGAACTAAAATTTTAATACAGGGTAAATATTTAAGGGTAAGGTTTTGTTGTGGGGAGTGTGAAGGGGGCGGAGGAATAGGAGAGTGTGGGGAGTGGGTTAATGGTCAGTTGGCTTTTATAGGCATGCAGGAAAATCTAATTTTCAATGTCTAGGGGCTTTAAAGAGCGAGCCAGTACTACAAAAATAAATAGACTGAGTGAAAGAGAGAGAGAGAGGAAGAATGGTGGTTAGAAAGAGATGAGAAAAGAGAGGGAGAGTTGCCAACTGTTTTCGCTGCATGACGTAGCAGTTTATTTATTGTGTGAGGTTGTTGAGGTGTGCTTAAATGTGTGTGTGTGTCTGTGTGTGTAAGCTTCAGTTTGTGTGTCAGTCCGGAGTAGGCAGCCCGTAGACCATAGTCCGCCGTCTGTCCTCCGTCCGTAGACCTGAGCAGCGCCACACACAACAAAGTCCAGAGTTGACTTTTATAGAGTCGCATGCACAATAAAGAAGTCTATTATCCTTTTTGCCAGCGACGACGACGACGACAACGACGACGAGGACGACTCTGTTATTGTTGTTGTTGGGCGACCGACGACTGGGATCGATATCCATTAGGAAAATTAAAATTGTGGCAGAGGCAATGAACGTAAAAAGCGGAAACAGCAGTCAGTCAGTTAGTTAGTCAGTCGAGCCAAAGGCAGCAGCAGCGGCAACCCAAAAGGCCGACAACGTCAACGTCAACAGCGTCATTCATTCATTCATTCACTCATTCATTCAGTCATTCATTCAATCACTCAGTCAGTCAGTTAGTCAGTTATTCTAGTCATTCATTCATTCAGTCGCTCTTGTACGCAGTTTGTTGCGACCGCCATTTGTCGCAAGCGTCTTTGGCGCTGCCACTTCCGTTTCCGTCTGCCAGGAACACGTTGAATATCAATTTACAAACTAGAATACTATTAGCTAACACACAAAGCTTGCAGCGTCTGCGAGGCATAATCCATAGATTCAATTGAATGCTGAAAATTAAATAAACTTTCATAAAGTTTGACAATGATTAAAGAATTTATATTATTATTTATCATACACACAAACAGTAGCATAATTAATCTAAACTACTAAGATAATAATTAATTTCAGCTCTAATTCATGTAGTTATGTTGATTCCATCTTAAACGAAATTAATTTCAAACTGTTCTTAACTTAGCATAAAGCTCTTATTATATATTCTTAAATATTCTATCCGTCTATCAGTTTACCATTTAAATATACTTAGCTTAGACATTTTGACATGAATACAAACATTCAGTTCATTCAGCTTAACATGTTGTCCAACTTGAGTTAACGTTTTGTCAGTCAATTTTGGTTGCAACAAGCTGTTGTTGATATTTAGCAGGCCATTAAACTATGTTATTATTTATGTTGTTCTGATATTTGTAATGCAAAGTAAATTGTAGCATTGATAACCTTTAAATTTATGTATATGTGCATATGATAAAGCCAAAGAAAGTTGATTGAGATGAGCTGACAACTTCTCAATGCAGTGCCACCAACATTACAAATTATGTTCATTTTATTTTATCGATTTCTTTATCAGAGTTCTTTATCATATTTGGCAGCGTAGCCAAAGTTCGGCTTACTATTGGCGGTTTTTTCATTTCACTGTTGTTGTCAGTTGTTATTGTTGATTTTGAATTAAGTTTCCAGCCAGCAAACGTCCGCACACAAGGATGTTGTTGCTGCTGCTGTTGTTGTTGCTGCTGTTGTTGTTGTTGCTGCTGCTGCTGTTGTTGTTGCGAGCTGCCATTTTGCAGCTGTCATTGTTTTCGTATCTTTCTTTTTTCTTCCTTTTTGGCAAACGCGAAAGCGAACGCGACATTTTCATTGTTGACGCTTTGCTGCAGTTTTTGTCATTGTTTTAGTTGTTGTTGTTGCTGCTGTTGCTGTTGTCACAGTTATTGTTGCAGTTTTTGCTATTGTTGCAACAGCAGCTCATCTGTCATTCAAAGTCACGCAGCATGCAATTTTTGTTGTCATGACTTTTGCAATTCCAATTTTCGGCATTGGCAGCAACAGCAGCAGCAGCAGCAGCAGCGATCGAATGTGGCATTCACATTGCCACTTGCCACATGCCACATACTCGTACAACGACAGCATTGACATGTTTGCATTTCAATTTGATTGGAAATATATTTCATTGGTTTCTGTGCTCAGTGCGTCATATCTATTGAAATATGTATGCACAAATAACAGGCAACAACCATAATAATAACAACAACTGCAGCAGCAGCAGCAGCAACAACAAATATAATAAAAACAAATGGCAAACAGTCAAACGTCAGTCAAACGCGGCCTGTGCAGCTTTTGACCTGCAGTTTGTTAAATGTTTAAGCGGGGCTTTAGTTCTCATTGATGCTTTAGCGCACTGCCCCCGCTCCCCCCTTCTCAATGCCAATCCTTAGAGCCAATCCTTCTCGACCTCTCTACTTTCTCCTCTATACATATATCGTATGCCAGCATTCAAAACCCGACCAAAGCTATTTGTATAGCGTTGGACTAAGCTGCTTCATTGGCGGGCAGCCTTGGCAGCAGCTCGTTGAATTTTTATGACGTGGCCACACACACACCTATACACACACACACACACACAAACACACACACACACACACACACAAACACACACTTATACACACAGCCACACTCCCACACTTACATAGTTATTTGTTAGAGTTTGTGTAAATGCAAGGGTTGCATTTGTAATTTCAGCAAATTACTATTAACTGAGTCAATATTAAAGTGAGCCTATATTTAATAAATTTAATTTATTTACACAAATGCAGATAGTTATTCTTATTTGTAGTTTCAGCAAATTACTATTAACCAAGTCTATATTAAAGATAGTCTATAAATAAGAAATCTATTTTAATTACGTAGATTCAGACAATTCCTTTTTTTGTAATTCTTAGAAAATGACTATTAATTGAGTTAATATTAGAATGAGCATATATCTAAGTTTAATTTATGTAATTTATTTTAATAACATAGATTCAGTTAAATCTTTTTATTTTATAACATTTATAGCTCTAAGAATTTTTGAGTTTTCGAGCTGAAAGAATCGCCCAAAAACTTTTATTTAATTTATACTAAAATCGTTATTTTGAATACGTAAATAAATAAATAAAGTTGTATAAATAATTATATAAATAAGTATAATTAATATATATAATATATATAAGTATTATATTTAAATTTATATAATAATAATAATAATAATATGTGTATAATAAAATAAATATAAATATTTCATTTAAATTATCTATTATCAATATTGTCAATTCTGTTTAACTAACATACGTAATTTGGTTATACGTAATTTTTCATCCTTAATTATGATAAGATGTATTCAAAGATGTATGTATTTTATTAAGTTGATAAAACTTTTATTTTTTAAATATATTTTTAACACAATACGAATATTAAATTCAATGTTTTTTTTAAACTAAAATTTGTTTTTATAATGTTTATATAATTAATATTTTATTAATGGTTCCAGAATGTATTCTTATTCTAATAATAGTTAATCAAAGTAATATTCTTTAAATATTAAAAAACAACTCATTTTATGCTACCAATTTGGCTAAATCTAATTAAATTTTGAATCTGTAGCGAATTCGGTTAAATTGATTAATTAGAAATGAAATTTAAATAAATGTAGCTGCATTATGATATTTTTAAACAACCCTCGCCGACCTTTTTCTGTAGTAATACACACACAAACACACACACACACACACATATGGGGCATGTGGCAGATGGAGCTACGTAGTCCAACCAGCTCACTGGAGCATAATTTTTGCGGTTCCTTTTAAGTTTGCATATCAATCGAAAATTTATATGACGGTAAAGCGCACACAGAGCTCCAGCAAAAGTCTTCCTGCCCCTGCCCCTTACCCCCTATAGCAACCATCAGTAGCCGCAGCCCCCAAGCAAATGCAAATACCATATGCGATGTGGGTGTGTTTTGTGTGTGTGTGTGTGTGTGTGTGTGCGCGCATACATTTGCAAATGTTTCATATGCAAATCCAGCAGAGGAAGCAACGCCAAAGTTGTGAAGCAGCAACAGAAATGAGGCAGAGCCCATAAAAGTAAAAGGCAGCGGGCGGTGGCAAAGGGCAGCACATTTTTCTACCTTCAAGTTGAGGTATAACACACATAGAGAATCTCTCAGTGTGAATGTGTGTGTGTGTGTTGATGTGGTGTGTGTTTGCTGTGCGCCATATTAAAAATGGCGGCAACCGTTTGTTTTGTTGTTGTTGTTGTTGTTGTCAGGCAAACATACACACACACACACAACAAACGTTGCTGCAACTTGTCTAGAAAGCGGCAGCCGCCCCTGCTGAACTAAGTTTGTACCCCATATTCAACCCAGACTCACCCTTTAGCCACCTGCCCCATTGCACTTGCCGCTGCGTTGTGGCATCTACCCTTTCGACGCTGTGTCGCTGTCGTTGTCGTTAACGCTGCCGGCACCTGCGACTCGACGCGCCGTCGCCCAAAGCTATTGTATAAATGTGCCTGTGTGTGTGTGTGTGTGTGTGTGTGTGTTATGGGTGAACCCAACCAAACCCACACACCCAGACAAACTCAGTGAAAGAAGCAAACCCAAACTCTAGAATGGCAGCAGCGACAATTCTTAAGGGGAAATTTATGCAGAGCAGCAAGGCAACGATGCGGTGGCCAAAGCAAAAATGGTGAACAAAAGTGCGCAGCTACAACAACAACAACAACAATTGTTAAAACAAGAACAATGAAGAACTAAGCATGGAGTTGTCTGGTCTAAACGACTAAACAGATGCGCTATAAAACTTTTGATAAGTTTAAAGGGAACTTCGATTTTGATTCTGGTTTTCTTCAAATGCAAGCCCATATACATTTAGGCATTTTAAAAATAAATAGATATATAGCTCCACATTTTAACCGTTGATAGATAGATGAATAAACATACATTTATACTTTTGCATTTTAAAAATAATGGATATAAAAACCATATCTAAAGAAACAAAAGTTTGAAAGTAAAGACAACGTATTCTTATATTTAAACGACTATTTTAATTGGCAAATATGGAGAATAAGCTGACTCTAAGTGCCCTTACTGAAATGTTATTAAAGTTAATAAAACTATTAGACTTATATTTAAAAAATTGGCAGATTTTAGGTATAATTTACTAGTTTTAATTTCGGGATCAATTGCGTAAATAATTATTTGACTAGAGATAAGTTTAGTTCAATTCTAGTAGACTTAAGTATTTAAGAGTATTCAATATAAAATCTAAGATAATTAAGCTAACAAGTTTTATTTTATTTACTTTGAATAACTTTCTAAGTGTGTAAATAATGTTGACCTATTGTAAATCTGGAAACTTTGAATATTTAAATAAATATTCAGTAATTCATAGCTAGAGTTTCAGATTAAGCACTTTAAAATGAAAACTAGATTAATTACCATAAATTGTTCTAAACAACATTTCTATAAAACAAAACTCAAATCAGAGTTTCAAGTTAGCTAATTCAAAAATAAATCTAACTTAAAAATCTGCCAGTTTATAAATAAGAACTTTATATAATACCTATCCACTCAATTCCAACACAATCCAAACGTTTTCTTCTAGCCAAGTTGCCCGTTCTTTTCAACCATTTTATGAATGTAGCGCAGAAATGTGGCTAGAAAAAAAAACGTTAAATGGGGATAAGAAAAAGTTGGGCATACGGCAAAAGATGCTGAACGTAACGTAAACGTTGGCGCTTTTGGGGGTGGAATCCCCCGGGCAGATGTGCCGCATGGGGAAAGGGGAAGAGACTTGGGCGTAGCGTAATAATAAAACATAATGCCAAAGATAAACTGTTTGGCTTGCCAGAGGCTAAATCATTTCGGTTTTCAGGTTTCAGACTACAGCTTAGCTCACGACTTGACAACTTTTGAAGCAACCCTTTAACTCTATATACTGTTAACTGTTGCCAGGGCTTAACACTTGACATATGTATGTATGCATGGATTGAGGGAGGTAGAGGATGGAGAGGTGGCAGAGGGGGCAACTCTATTATCAGTGGCATATTGTCATTAAGTTTAATGCGGCTGGCAAATGTAACAATTCTGTCAAATTTACTGGAAGTTCAATGCAAATAAAAAATGCGTCGCGTGTTGTCGTTTAAATGCGTTGAGCTCTGAATCCTTTCAGAACAATTGTGCATCCTTGCAGAATGCATTGAAGCGGCAATGCAACCCCTGGCCCAAAACATAGTTCGACTTTGCAGTCAAACATTACATAATTGCTGGGCGCGGCAACGCCCACATTTTGTTGGATTCTCTGGATTTGCTTTGTGCGAATTGGCGCCTAATCAAGTGGAAGATTTGAATGAGCGCGCAGCGTCTGGCAACACCCACAGTTGAGTGTGTGTGTGTGTGTGGGGCAAGGGAAAGGGAAAGGGAATTTGCTGCTAAGTGTTGTCATTTTGGTGGCAATAAAAGTATATTTTTGACAACCGCATAAAAAAAGTGTCGTCGCGTCATCGAATCAGCCACGCATCGCTGCCTTTGTTGCCGGCGGAGTCCTTCCTGGTCAAATAAGTAAATGGCTGGGAAGGCGTTGCCACGCTGCGGCTGTTGCGATTTCTGCGTCTCCATCGTAGGTCAGTCAAGTGTGTGTGTGTGAGTGTGTGTGCACAAGGCGTGGCAACATCCTTCTCTCTGCAGCTTCCACTTGACTGCTCTGTTGCTGTGACTTCTGACCCCTCCAATTGTGATTGTGTGCCCATAAATCACGCATCGTTTGACAGCCAACTCCCAACTCTGAACTATTTCCAAAAAAAAGAAAAAAGAAAAGACAAAGAACAAAGAAATCCTCGCTCATTAGTGGGCATCAGGTGAGTGTTGAACGTGCAACAGGCACGTGGCAAGTGCCTAGAAGGCTTCACAGTGAAAGTTTATACACTTTTAATTAGCGCTAATGATGAAAGACAAGCTGGCCTCCAAAAGCGGGGGAGGCGGTGCGGCAAACTGTGGTATATTGACTTACAGTCTTAAAAGCAGTTTCAGTCGAAGTCGCTGGCTGCGCAAATTTATTGTAGGCAATAATCCTTAAAGTTTAAGTTACATTCCAAAGATAAGGCGCAGGATTGTGCCGCATGACACACTGCAGACTGCAGGGTAAAAATGCCTCAATAAAAACCTCGAAACAAACGGACAAACGAAACAACGACAACAACTAAAACAAGTAAGAACACTCTGGAGAAGAGGGCGTGACTACAAGATACCCTGCGCCCAGACTTAAGATACTCCAACACGTATTTAATGTAATTCTATTATCTTACAGCCTAGTATTGCTAGGCTTTTTTTTATAAATAAATAAACATGTTACAGTTAATAAATGTATATAAAGTTTGCCCATTTCGATTCTTGTTCTCTATATATAATTATTTATCTAATTAGATACACATATAATCTTTATAGAAACATATGATAAAGTTATGTTAATGCTGTTGTTTCTTCCTTTGAATCTAAGTTACCTAGAATTGTTTTTTGTACTATAACTTTTGTATCTATTAACCGATTAGGATGCAATTTGAGGGCAAGATGCGGAGAATATTGGGTTATATCATTTAATGACATGGAAGTGGGGTATACAAAATTAAAAGTACTGCGGATTTGCCTATTGCATCAAGAAATCTACTCACAACATTTGATGTCTCAAATTTTTATAGTCTCTGTGATCGACGCAGATGACAGACAGGAAAATATCGACTTTGTTTTTGTTACTGACCAAGAATATATACATATTTATTTATTTACTTTATTATTGTCAACATTAAACAGTTGATTAAACAATTTAAATGCAATTTAGTAAGTAATAAGCCATAGTATCCGGTGGGGACTGGGCTAAACAAAGATAATACAAATTAGAAGAAATTTATATTAAAAGATATTAAAAAAGAAAATATAAATTCAAGAAAATATATTTTTTATATATTTACTTATTTAATGTGAACTATAAACAGTCGACAAAACATTTTAAATTAAATTTAGTAGTTTAAACTTTAATATTTTAATTTAGTAAGTTAAAAAACAAAGTTTAGAATAACATTTAAAACTATTCTCTATTGGGGGTCTAAGTAGCCTGTCTGTTGCATACACTTTCGCAGAGCTATAACACACTTCTCTGTCCGTTTTGAATGTTTGCAGGGTATCAATACCCCTCAAAGCAATACCCAATACCAAAATGACGATGCCGACGGTTTGCTTTAATTGTCGGACGACGCTTCGGTTTTTATTGTTGACCGTTGCGCAGTCGCAGTCGCTGTCGCTGTCGCAGTTGTGACTCACAGCAACCGGTCCCCCCTACAATAGTAGTTGTGACCAGTCCCTCGGGACTGTAGACTGGACTGGAGACTGGGACCGACACTGGGGACTGTTATCAGTGCAGGTTTAACCGAACCTATAAACAACCGCGCGGAATGCCATGCATAAATGTCCCCAAATTAGATAAACATGGCGCCAATGCAATCGACGGCGCACACACAGCTGCCCAGCTGCCCAGCTAAGCTACACACACACACACACATACACAGACTCACACACACACCCATACATCTCTTGTCCAATGCCGAGGTCGCCATTTCAAGGCGTGTTTTTTTTTTTTGTTCTGTCTTTCTCTCATTTTGTTACCGACGCCAGTCAGACAGTCAGTCATTCATTCAGTCAGTTCTTTTTTTTTGTCTTCTTTTCCTTTCTTTTATCTTAATACCTTTCCTAATTTCTGCGTCGGAACGGGCCGCCGGCTGGCGCTCATTTGAATAGATGAGAGTCTAGCTCGGGTCTCTAGCTGCAGGTTCCATTTGTTGTTGCTGCTGCATCGCTTGTACGTCTTATCAGTGTACAAATTTTCGTTTTGATAAGACGTCGAGTCCAGTGGTCAGCCCATGTAAATGTAACACAGACCCACACACACACACACACACACACACACACAGACACACATACTCCCAACAAAAGGAATAATTTGTTTTTATGACTTTAAACTATGAAAAGTTGATGTGATGTGTCTTCCAGACATATAAAGTCAATGAATTTTCTTCAGAGTGTTCTCAATATACATATATGTAAATATATTACGAATAAAATAAACGAAATAAATTCTTTTGTTTTTGTTCATTTGCTTAAAACATTATAGAACTTTGTTGTAAATTTTGTGTCTTTTAAAATAATTATTTTGATGAAAGCTTGAGTTGATTTAAACAGTTGTCTGCTTAGTTTTTTATAAACAATAAAAATGTAGAAAATAAGTTGTATTCAGTTAATAAATTAAATTAAGATGTTCATCAAAAAGCGAGATAATAGACATGATGTTGGCATACGTATGTGTGAGGTTTTGTGTAAGTTATGACAATTGGAAGTCTCGGTAAAGATACTTAGGTACTTATATAATATATAATTATATTTCTAAACTATTTTTGTTTGGGTAGTGTTTAATAATTTATTTAGTTTGTATAACTATACAGAACTACACTATTATATTATATTAATTTTTTATTTATTACGAGGACTTAACGATTCGTCTTATTTTAGCTCGATGATAGAACAAGCTGTATAAATCCATTAACAATTCCTACAAATTCTTTCAAAGCTTTCTTTCTTAACAATTTAAATCTACACTATTTATAATAAGGAAATTGGGTGCTAGCCGACACGAGGTTTATTTATAATCGATTTGACAGATATATCAACATACAACAAACCATAATAATACTAGCTGTTTCAAGAGATGCCAATCTCCCTCATCAGTACCATTTTAGCTAGAAACGATCCAAGCTTATAGTATACATATATTCTGCTGCTAGAACCAGTTGAGAATTCTAAGCGATCAACATAGAAAAATCGCATGAAAGTTGAGCTCACCATTTTGTGTGTTGTTGTAAAATGTTGTAGTTCCAGTAACTAAGTTACTAACTAAGTTAACTAATAATTATATTCGAGAATTTGGCAAAAGATTTAAAACTTTATATTTATACCCAGAAATTCTTCCCTAACGTTTTATATTTTTATTTTATTATTAATTGCTTATATTTAAGATATTCTAAGTGTTAATATTTCGGAAACTTCTGTTAAAAACTTTACTGAACTATTCAGAGCCAAACTTACGATAAAAGCCGAACTCTATAAATAATTCCAAACAATTTCTTTCAATGTTTCCTTTCTTAACTTCTTAGATCTTTACTATTTTTAATAATTTTATTAGCGACTTTGGCATAAACTTAAAAGCTCTATATGTAACCCTTGAAATTCATCCTTAACTTTTTTCCTTCTATCTATGTTGTAATCCAATATGCTACAATATTTTCACTACTGATAAGGATGGCTTAATTACAGCTTATAGCTTTATGGCCGACACTCACTTAGGCATGTAGTAGATGGTCCTGATAGAAACGGGGGGGTGTGTGTGTGTGTGTGTGTGTGTGCTGCCGATGCTCGCTTGTTTTTCGTGACATGTGTTATGGGCTGATAGCGTAACCCCCCAGACCAAATAATGCTGAGGCCGCAGTGTTGTTGCATGTTGCACCCCTCGAGATGTGGCAAATACCGAATATTGAATACCCAAAAATACCCAAAAGCCTCTCTCAATAGCCAAGGCCTCTAAAAGTCATAAATTTCACTCTCAACTTCGTTGCGAACACATGAATTGCATTTTCGGCAACACCCCAGTAAAACAACAACAAAAACAACAACAACCAGAACATTTCGAACGACGACAACAACAATAACACGGAAAATGCACAAAATATTGCGCGTTAAATTCAATTTTCAGACCACCCTAAAAGGAGGAAGAAATGTTGTTAGTAAGAGCTGGGAAAAAGGGGGTCTCTCGGGCTTAATGCGGGGGTGTCCTTGCCTTATTAGTTGATTACAGGACGCATTATCGTGATTATCGCGTATGTTCGCCCAAAAGAGAAGAACACTGAGAGATCCATAAATAAATTTACCATGGCCGTAGTATAATCAATTTCCCCCCCAAAAATCCCGCATTAAAAGGGGTGTGTCCGCAAAAGAAGAAAAAAAAGTGCAGTGCAATTTCCAGCTAATAGTTTGATTAATGGCCAAGGACACAGCAACAGTTTCCGAATGATGAACCCTGGAACCCTGAGGTCGACCTAAGCCCTATAATCATGATATGCTGTGATTAAAGGCTGGCTGAGAATGCGGTGCTGCGCTGATTGATAAGATTATAGCTGTAAATAGATTATGCATGGAAATTATCTGGAAAATCTGCAATATGAAACAAATGTTGACATTTTCAATGGGACGACGCGACGGTTCTAACAAATTTTCTTCGGAGCGCCGCGAAATTTGAAGCGTGTTGTAGCAACAGCAGCAGCTGACCATTGAGTTGAGGCAGTTTCCAGTGGCAGCTGCCACTGCCACACGTTCGAAAGGGGGAGCGGGGGCAAGTGTAAACTGCAGCATATTTCAATGTTTATTGCTCGACTCGTCAAAAATTTCCACACTTTTGATTTTGTAAAGGATGCACGTCGAGTGGCAGTTGTAGTTGTAGTTGTAGTTGAACTGAGTCGCGTGTTGTCCTTCAAGTGGCAGCCACACAGCCACACAGTCAGCACTCGAAACACAGTTGCCGTTTTTGTGGTCGCTGCCACAAGCGACATCAACTGAAACACATCCATTGAAATGCGCTTCTCTATATTGCTTTTATTGGTTTTCTACAAATATTTAATGGATTTCAAGTGGACGCTCTGTTGTTGTCGTGGCACTTCATAATTTTTGTATCCCAAAAGGGTTGCCCATTTCCCATCCCATCCCATCCCATCCGATCCGAACCGAGAGTGTTTCCGACTGTGAGTCATGTGAGCAGCGGCTGCCGCTTCTGCAACTACTTGGCTATCAAATGTGGATCGGTAGCAGCTGCTGTGTATGGTATATGGGCTACATTTTTTGCAAATCTGAAATGCTGAATACGAGAAGATTCGATGTAGCGAGATTGTTTAATAATGAGATCTTTTTGGGGAATAACTACAGATAAAAGTTTGCAATTGAAATATAAAAATGTAGTAGAATTTAACAGTATTCGACAGATCGTTCCTAAGACAGCTACATAATATAGTAGTCCCATTTTATCCAAATTTGAATAGAATCTATAAAACAATACCACAATCTGTGAGATTGTTTAAAATATCTTAAAAATAAGTAGAGTATTTCATACTATAGGTTGATTTTCATGCCAGTATAAGTCTGGCAGACTCCATAAAGTATATATATTGTTGATTAGCCGAGTCAATATACCCATGGCCGTCTGTCCGTCCGTCCATCTGTCTGTATGAAAGCCTAGATCTCAGAGATAGATAGACGAACCACCATACCAAATTTGGTGACTCTAGCTCTTATAGTCTCTGAGATCTAGGCGCTCATACAGACAGACGGACAGACGGACGGACGGACAGACGGTCAGACGTCTCAGCTGTTTATGCTGATCAAGAATATATATACTTTATGGGGTCTGCCAGTCTTCCTTCGACCTGTTACGCACATTATGACAAACTTAATAGACCCTTTTTACTTTTTTTTAAAGTAAAGGGTCTAAGAATAGTTGACAATTTATAGTGGTTGAGAAATGTAACGATTCTTTATAGATCTTCAAAGTTCATAAGTTCTTTTCTTTATTATTATTTATTACTACTGTCTAACAGATATGGGAAAATTGTATTAAATTTACAATAAGTTAAGCATTTCTATATATTAATTTTGAAAGTTCTTTTATTCAGGGATATAATAAAACTTCGCATAACAATGAGTTTTCTAAAGATATTCGTAATACAACATAACTCTGCTAATCATTTTAAAATTCTTTTTATTAGTATGCTTCGCTATTATATTTAGAAATCTCAAAAATTCTTTTTATTAGTATGCTTCGCTATTATATTTAGAAATCTCAAAAATGGTCTCAAAGTTCAACTCTTCCACAGTCAAATGATCCTTAATTTGCACAGGAAACAGCACACGCTGCGAGCACTTCCTAGATGAGTGATTTACAACTGATTAGACGTAGACGATGTCCCGAAAGAAAAGATGTTAGCAGCGGGAAACAGGTAGGAACAGACATACCAATGGCATGACGCATGACGCAACTGACAGTCAAAGGATCGACAAACGACAATAACAACAAACAGACAATCTTCAGTCAAATGCGTTCATAATGAAATGGGTGCAGTGACGGCGACGGCGACGGCGACGGTGACTGCGACTGAGACGCTAACGCTGACGCCAGAGGCTTATTGCGGTTGACTCGCCAGCAATGCCAAGAGCACTGTGGGCGATCATTAGGGCCTCTGGTCGTAGCCTGGTCTTGGTATTGGTCTTGGTATTGGTATTGGTCTTGGCCAGCCAGCGTTGTTGTCGCGCCGCATTGATTGTGGCCAATAAATACGCAATTGATTTTGGGCTTCTGGTATTGCGTGTCTCCGACTTGCAACTTGCAACGGACTGCGTCTCCGATTTCGACACAGGTAAAAACGACGGCCCAGCGTTCTTATCAGCTGCAACGCGAATTCCTGACGTGCGGACAACCTTAAGCGTTCCTTAAGCACATTAGCGTAGTCAGCAGCAGTCGCAGTCGGAGTCGCAGTCGGAGTCGCAGTCGCAGCAGCAACGACGCGCCGTGACGTTTGGACACTTTGCCTTATGATTTATTGGTTCACCTTCAAGGTTTCAGCTTATCGACAACTCTCCACGGCGCTAGGCCTAAGCGGCTTAAGACCCCAACAGCTGCCAGCTCAACAGTTTTTCCCCACCGCAAAAAAGTTATTAAGCGCTTAAAGAGGGAGCGAAAAAGAGAGAGAGAGAGGGAGACAGCGGGAGAAAGAGAGAAATCTAGAAAGCACAAGGAAAGAAATAGGTTGAATTAAAGTTTATGTGTAAGAAATATTATGTTAATATGTATATATTTATTTATGTTAAATAATAAAAAATATAAATAATACTGAATAAAAAGATATCGACAATTAACTAATATTCTCTACTTAGTTCTTATTACAAATATTGTCAGAAAAGATAGACAGACAGGACTAAATTTGATAGAAGATCAAGAACAATCATATAAGCATATTAAAGGGCAGGCTGTCTTCTGTTAATACTCTCCTAAATTTAATTTTAAATGTATATAGATTATTATTACTGAAATAAGTTTTGAGGAAAAACATTCAACAACTTTAGGATATTATTTGAAAAAGACTTTGAAATGCTAATATCTGATCTTTATTGTTAAAATATGGCATATAGACTATCAGCGAATATACATATATTTCAAATGATATAAAAACTGCAGATTCTGTTAAAGAACAACAGAATTAATATAGCTTAATCTTTAAACTGGCTAAAAATTATGAATATTTCTTAAGCAATAAGCTTTTTAAAGTATTTTAAATGTGATATGCAACATTAGAACAATCCAACAATCGCTTTAAAAGTTCGTAAGATTATCAATTACCAATTATCTGTGATTACTTTATTAAATATCTTACTAAATATCTTATTATTTTATTATTTATATATTAAACTATATATCTGGTAATTTTTTCTATAAATTTAACACATTTCTTGCAGTCTTACAATAACTTATGTGATTTTATGAGCTTAAAGATACAATTCATTCGTTGTATAGTCTACGTGACAAGCAGGAAATATAATATAATGCTGTAATTATACAATAGTATATATAAGACCTTTAATTATGACAACAACAGTTTTTCTCTGTTCCCATTCGAGACTTTAATCTGTCTTTAAGTCAGACGCAGAAAAAGTCAAAGAAAATGCGAATACGAATGCGGCGGCTGCGGCCTTTGCCAAAAGCGTGCATAAATTGTCTGTGGTAACAGAAGCAACACAGCAACAACAACAACAACAGCAACAACAACATTAGTGACTTGTAAGCGCATATGAATAAATTATTGGCACACACAGAGACACACACACACACGCACAACACATGGAAAAACAGTGCGTGCAAAAAGCAAAGCGCCAGTGAAGTCAGTCAGAAGAGTCAAAGCCACAGTTGGCAATGCGTTGGCGAGTTTGCCTTTGAAGTCGCAACAGGAACGGGAACGAAGAGTGGGAGAAAAAGGAGGAGGAGGAGGAGTGGGCGGAGAAGGAGCAGTTGCTGTAGTCAAAGCTGGGACAACCCTCGAATGAAACACGGATACGGACACGGCATTATTTGTCGTGTATGCCATATGGTGGCTATTTTGGTGATTAAGCAGATGATACTTGGTACGAGTGCAACACACACCGCACACCACACACACACACACACACAGGGAAACACACACACATACGCCACTTCAGTGGCAGTCAAAGGGCAACAAGCCAAGTTAGCTCATCCCATCCCTCGGCAGACAGAGGAAAAAGTTCGTCGTCATTTCGACGACTGCAACTAGGATCATAAATTTTGTAACCCCTGTTAAAAGATACGGAGTTCTAGTCACAGTTCAACTACGAGTATTTCAACTAGTTGGTTGCCACTTCCCCCCCCCCCCTCCAGCACTTCTTCAAGTGGACTTTTTCGGGTAGTTTGTGCCACAAAAACGCAGCTGATGATGGTCAAAGCCAAAAACCTAAAAACGCAAACCCAAAACGAGCTAAACATGTGAAAGCCTCTGAGTCTGAGACTGCTGCATTGTGATGCTAACTGTGTGGAAATGATATAAGCTTTGGAATTGGCATTTGAATATTGTAATCGTAAATTCGAAACAATCAAGTGTTGGCCACTCACTGGACAAGCTTTAAAACAGGGTTGAGTCATCGTTTAGTTCTGGATTGAAGCCACGGGTATGGTATATATATTAGCAGCTAAATACAGACAAGTTTTAATGGCAATTGAAGGGTACAAGTTTTTGAATAACATTTTATGTTTCGAATTCTATTTTCAGAAAGAAAAGTTTGTGATTGTAAAATACTTATACTTATAGAATGCATTTATCGAATATAACTCTATCCATTTACTTTTAATAATACCATAACTAACCATATTAATTGACAAATGTGCTCATGGGTTTATCAAATGTTAGTTTAACCCTTACCATAAATCACTTTCTACAAATATCGGTAATTTACTTGGGTATTAAAAATAAATATATACACTTTAGAAGCTCCGCTTTTAAACAAAGCCTAAACAATAAGAACTACAAATGTTCTTTGATTATAGATTATAATCCATTACTTATGCACCTCAACAGTTCTTTATGTATATAGTAAATGGATTAGTTCTGAATCACAGAACACACACAACAATAAAAAGTAGAGGGTTAAAAACAATTGAAATCACTTAGTCCAGCAATTATCATTGTTGTGCCAATCATTGCCATTGCCAAGTCGAAATGTTGAAATATAATGCGCAATCATAATAGAGTCATATTCCACCACCAAATGAAGAGTTCTCAGTTCTCGGTTCCCAGTCAAAAGTACTTCCCAGCGTTGTGACTTTTTTTTCCCAGCGATAAACCTGTGAACTCCCTTGCAATCAGGAACAGGAATAGCAACATCATCGAAAGTGTTGCAAGTGCACCGCATGTGTCCTGTGTGTCCTCTGTGTGTCCTGTGTGTCACTGCTGTGCGACAAGCCGTTAATGAGCAAATTTCGTCATGCCACCGCATGCTGCACACGCCGCACAGACGGAAAATATTAGCCACAAAACACGCCCCGCATAAAAAAATGATAAGCTATGAGAGAGTGGGGTGGCAGGTGGCAGGGGGTGTAAATGTTGCACGCGCCGGACGCGGCAGCGTGACACACAAAATAAAAATAAAGAAAACTTTTGCAATATGGATAGAAACCAATTTCCCAGGAAGCGCACACGAAAGTGTTGAGCATTAAAGTCAAAGGATCAACGCCTGTGAATTAACCAATGAAAATAGAAAAAAATGAACGATGGCAACAACAAATTTGAAGGTTGCATGCGGCATAAAAAGGAGCAACAACAGTTGGGATACACGTGCAGCCATAATGAAAACAGGAACGAAGCGTTACTCCCATCCCCCCTGCCATCTCTATCCGGCTGACGATGAAGTGCCAGTGTCCTTCCCCGGGGGAAATGGCAACGGGAGTCGAAGTCGAAGTCAGTCGGTTGGTCACGTGGTCGGACGTCGCTTGCGACGAGGTCACGTGACCAAGAAAAACAATAGGCCCACAATTTTTGGAACGTCGGGCAATCAGGAAGTAGTAGCAGGGGGGGTAACCTTCGTCCCCCCCCTGCCTTGCCATATAATGTGCATCTTCCTACGCGCACAAATTGTTAGTATAAACAACAATTGTGCGCACACGTGGCGACCATTGCGAAGTTATCCAAAGTTAAGCGGAGGGGGGACGGTGGGAGGGAAGGCGGCAGGACAAGTGCAAGGCGTTGCCAAGGACGACCCACAATGCTGTGGGTAACAGTCGAGTGGATGAGTGCGTTGTGAGTGTACTCAAATCATTTGAAACAATTTATTAGAGCAGTTGATTTGTAGATTTAGATCGATGTCCCGCAGCCAAATTGCAGAGTTCCTGCCGCGCGGCACGCGTCATTCAATTGACGCCCCGCTTCCAAAAGTGATTAACGCATTAGTCGACGCGTCGTCGGGTTGCAGCTGCAACAGGAACTTGCCACAAATGCAAATCGAATTGCGAATTGACGTGCCGGCAACAACAACAACAATCTTGGCGCTCTTGGCCATTTTGGCAAACGCCTTTTCAGCTCATTTAGCTGCCTCCGGGCAAGGCTCTCTCTCTCTCTCTTTGTCTCAATGTCTCGCTGAGCCAGCTCTTGGCTAAGCGGCTTAGGCCACATTTAACGCGTCTTGGGCAAACACAAAGCCAACAGCACAACAATTCCGACGCTAAGTCGACTTCGCAGTAGGCGTGAAAAGCGCAGCGATGGCGACAAAGGCGGCAGTTTTCCTTTGGACCCAAACTTGTCTATTTGTGTATGTCTGTATGTCGGTATGTCTGTATGTATGAGTATGTATGTGGTTATCCGACTATCTGACAATCCGACTATCCGATTAGCCTAATGCCCCTTGAGCCCCTCCTGTACCCTCCTGCAAGATGTTTGCCGCGATCATCTTCCACGATGATGCTGCATTATGTCATTTGCTTTTTCTACACCTTTTTTTATGGACCGTCGACTGCTGCTTATCGCTCGCTGTGATCGCCTGCCGATGCAGCTGGCCCGAAAGTGAAGATACACCTCGGATGTGGACCTGGCTATGACTCAATTGCATGTAGATTTGAGTGGTCGCTGTGATCTATCACGGTTTATGGCTAATAACAATGCAATAAGTCGAAGGGTAGCATCATAAATTGAACTCTTCCATCAGGGTGTTCAATTTCAATCTATTGAGAATAATATTGAGTCAGCAAGTAAAAATACTGTTTATTCTATTTTAACATTTTATTAGGGCATTGAGAGTTCTTTTAGATACGTTTTTTTTCTTAACTTAGAAATGGTATATTGAATAAAGTCCTTCAAGAATTTCTAACTGTTACATTTTACTCTTCAGTTATATTATGGGAAATGACTGATTTGCAAGTAAATAGTAATAGCAGTCTCTTTATTTCGTTTTATTTTAAAATGGAATATAATATTTCATTATATAGAATATAATTATACAACAAAAACGTACAGTTTTTAACTGGCAATTAGTTTTCTATTATTACTTATTAAACACACTTAACTTAACTTTGTCATCTCTTCAGTTATAAATCAAAAATTGTATAAAATATATAAGCATTCTTAACTTTATAATCTTGTTTTCTAATAATATTTAAAATTCTAAATCATTTTCTAATACTGATTGATTTAAGTTGAAGTTAAATAAATAAAGAAAATATATACATTTTTAATTACCTGCCAATTTTATTTAATTTATTCAGATTTTACTGTCAGCGTTTTTGTTGAAACCTTTATTTCAATTTAGGTTTTAACCATTTTGTTTAAATTTAAATTATTATTTCATAAATACATTTAATGCTTGTAGTTTTCTTAAACTTTCTTAAATGCTACTATGCAAATTTACCTTCAAATTTTACAGCAAATTTTATTTAAGTAAGTTACATACCTATAGAAATTTGCTTTAAAGCAAATCTATTTATTATTATATATTTATTAAATTTATTATTAAACATTTATTTGGGGTGATATACCCATGTGTACATCAATCCCTGAGTACATCAATCCCTGAGTACATCAATCCCTGAGTACATCAATCCCTGAGTACATTAATCCCTAGACAACAACAATGAGCAAAGACAACATTAACGATTTAAAGCAATGTAGGCGAATTCACTCTCAAGCGAATTCACTCTCAGGCGACTTCGCATCACCATAACCGGGCGACCAAAGAAGATCGGAGACCGAGACGCCAAAGGGAGTTGCAGTTTCTAAATATATTAAAATACTGTATTTATTTAATTTATTAAAATAAGTTCACAAGGTTTCTATATTAAAATACTTTATTTACTTATATAAATAAAAAAATAAACACTACATTTATTTACTTTTTGCTAATAGTTTATTTAATCTTACTAAATTGTATACAACTTTCAATCGCAACATTCCAATTCAATTGTCTATATTTTCAATTTGATCTTCATATGACTCTGAGGAACACTGTTATCGTTGTTTCTATCGACAACCCAGTGACTGTTCATCTTTTCCTCTTGGCCACAACTCAGTTATGCTCAGTTATTGATGGATAGGCGGTGATGGAATTTGTTAAACGCCACATTATGTCAATTTGCTGTTGCCTTTTTCATTTCTGTCGCTCACCTTTGAACACCTTTGATCTTCATCAATGATCGAACTCAAGCGTCTTCTAATAACCAAAAGAAAGATAGAAAATAAAAAAAATTATAAAAATAATATTGAAATATGAATGCAAACAAATATCTTGTCTCTTTCTCTTGCTTCCCTTTTGACTCACTCATTTTTCGTGTTGTTGTTCTCTGTGTGTATTTTGCGGCATGACTCAAACGCGTATTTTGAAAGGGTTTCTCTGTGTGCGAGTGTGTGTGTGTGTGTGTGGATATAATTGTAAATTGTGGCTATGGATTGACTACCAAGTAAACATGTCGCCACTTGACTGACAGCTGCCTGCCTCCTCCAGCCCCGTCTACTGCCTCCTTACCTCCTGCCACCTACAGATGCGGCTTTGATGCGCACCAAAACGCGCCGTCAGCTAATCAATGCAATTAGCCAGTCGACCGACCGACGGCTGCTGCTCTGACCCCCCAAAAAAAAGAAGAAAATAATAATAAAATAAAAGACGGGGAAGAGAAAAATGTGGAACCTTTTAAAATGCCAGGCATTTAACGTCTTACAGGTCGCCCTCTTTGCCTCCCTGTTGATTACCCCACCACAGGCAGATTCAGAGATAGAGGTTGCGGACAACTTTTACTTACGCGTGTTGCATTTCCTTTTGTGGGCCCCCGTTGCATGGGCATGGCGCTGCATGCCCCCATGTTCAATTATTGTTTATTTTGGTTGGCGTTGGCGTTGGCGTCGTCGTCGGCAAGCAAATGGACTGCCATATATAAAAATGCACTCAGCTGCAGCCTAGACAATAAATATGAATTTGAAAGTGTGGCCTGGCCTAGCTGCTGGGCCTGTTGCATCCGCATCCATTAGCTGGCAACCCAGCGTCTAAATATAGTGCAACAAGGACTGTGATAAATGCAGCACACACACACACACACACACACGCACACTTACCGGAGGGGTAGGGGTAGTGGCAAGGGGCAGGGGGAGTGTTTTCTTGTCATGGCCTTTTCCATTTTCCACGTTTTCATATAGATTTGTTCGTTTTTGGCATTTTTCTCATAACACATCGTCGCTGTCAGTTGCAGTAATTGTGCCACATGTTTTGGAAAATGTTCGCAGTTCGTTTGTCGCTCAGCCCACAGTACTTAGCCCAGAGATTTATTTCAAAGAAAGGGAAAAAGAAAAAAAGCTGCCAGTCACAATTGCCCCGATATGATCCAATCCGAATCCCAATCCCTGAAACCGCATCGATATTCAGTTCAATTGAGATACGACTGCGGCGGCGGCGGCGTCTGCGATCGAGCCAATTTGTTAGCCAAGTTAATGCTGCATCATGATCCGTTGCCAAAACGCCGGCAACTCTCTGACTGACTCTGACTGACTGACGTGTCAGTCGGCATGACGTTGTGGTTATTTCGACTGCTTTTAAGATTGAGATTGAGATATTTCCATAATGCTGACTTGACACTGACATTGACGAACGTAGCGACTGCATTTCCTGCATGCGAACAGGTGACTTCATCTCTCTCTCTCTGTCTTTCTCTCTCTCAGACACACACACACACACTCTTACGCCTTTAGGCCAGGCTCAAATGTTGTTGACCGATGCGGGCGTCGCGAATTCATCAAGTTGACTTTGTCAGCTTGTCAAACGGCCGAGCAATTAAAACCGCACAAAACCGTCGTCATTAAAGATTTGTTTGTTGTGCTCTTTTTTTTTTTGTTTTTCGCTTTTTACGAGTCTCGGCGAATATTTAACAATTTTATTGTACACTCGCATGCGCATTCTCCATCAAAGGCAATAAAAACAAATATACCAACAACAACAATAACAACAACAACAGCAACATTTGAAGTAGCCATAAAATTTTCGTGTATAATGTTAATGTTTTCATCAGGCAAAATCACCAGGCACGGACTTTGGGTCTGGTTTCGGTTTCATGTTTTATTTTCGTTGATTTGTGTTTTTTTCGTTTGTTTTTTTTTTTTTTGGCGAAAGGTGTTTCCAAAGCAGTTCCTCTATTTGTAGTACAACTGTTATTTTTGTCATTTTATTTTATATACGTGCCATAGATTTGATTTATGCTAATCGAAACGCATAAACTGAACGTAGAGCTGGAACATATGCAAAACGATTGCTTGATTGCGAACACAACTCATCAACGATTACGATTACAAAAAAGAAAAGGGACAGAGAGACGTATCGGATGCCAGACTTGCGACTTTTGGTGGTTGACAAGGGGACAGAGATGGGGTTTTTTTTATTTTTTTTTTCAGCCATGTCAAACGGAAACCTCACACAAATGCAAACTGCAACGGCAAACCTAATGGATTTCCGTTAGCCAAGACGGAAAAGCATTGGCACTTGAGTTGAGTTGAAAACCCCAAACTTCTCCCTGCTCCCCCGATCACAGTCGAAGTCTCAACCTCAACGCAAAACCCGCATGAAATGTGCAGCAAAATGCCCGAATGACATTTGTAGGCCTCCGGCCACTTGTTCTCTCCTCCCTCTGGCCCCCTACTCGTCTCCTCTCGCCTTTAACTCCTGAGACGGCTTTCAAGCATCGCGAGGCTTTTTGTACACTTGTAAGCGGTTTGTTTCTTTTGCTGTGGGTAAATCAACCGCAGGGCAGACGGCGGCGGCTGCGTTAAGGGGGGGAATGAGACCTTGTGGCCAGCTCATTGTTGTGCCAACTGATGGCCAACTGACTGATGACTGTGGCCAACTGTGTTCACGTTCCTTGACCAGGCCGACACCAGTTTGTTGCAGCCATAAGTATTTTCTCTATATAATATTTTTGTGGAGAAACTTTGTCTTGGCACCAAGCTGATGAGCTGGTTGGACTTTTATCTATAGATTCGGGGAATATTTACTATATTCCACAAGCAGCTGTGGCAGCTGTTTCTTGAAGGGAATATAACTTTTACAGATAGTCGTAATTACACATTTGTACCGTATGATTATTAAACATTGAGATGAATGCAAGTTGATAAATCACTCACTTTTAGCGAGTTTGCAGACTTCAATTAATTAGCAAAATAGCAACAATTGTTGATCATTTTAAAATATATATGTAAATTTACATTTTTTACAGCTTTAAATAATTTAATAAATTATTTCTTCGAGTTCTTTCTATTGCAAATGAATGCCCTTTTAAATTCTGTCAGAATGTTAATATTTAGTAAGAGCGGAAGGAACTTATGAATTCTTCAGCTTACAAGGGAGCCTGATTGAGAGATCTTAGATTAAAATTTTACTAATGATTCGAATTTAAGAAACATTCTATTGACAACTGAAATACTTGGTAAATGTAAATCTAAAAGTACTGAAAAAGAAAATTACTCCAATTACAAATCTAAATGAATTCCATCTTAAGAAGTATATTCTCTTTTAACTTCATTTCACTTTTCCCCCCTTTGCATATTCTTTAATTCAATTTTTGTTTCGCTCATAATGTAAAGTATACTGAAAATACTGCTGAAATAATTTAAACAATTTAATTGCGAAAAGTGTTAATTATTATTTAATTGACAATCGACAATGCGACGGTTTCTGGTTTGAAGTTTCTGTTTGAATTCCGACAGCTTTTGCCACTTGAACACTTACGCCTTTTTGGCCCTCATTAGCATAACAAACGCTGGGACACTTTGTCAGTTAGTTAGTTGTTGTTGTCGTTGTACATATTGTTGTTGTTGTTGAATTACAAATGATATTTGCACAAAGGCGCAGAAATATTGCATAAATTCACTTTTATTACAGAGCCAGCCATACAAAATGTACTGCAGAGCACTACAAACACACACACACACACACGCACACACATACGCAGAGTAGTAACGGTATTTATTGCGCGTCGACGCCATTTTGTTTGAACCTTTTGCAATATTTATGCGTTGAAATCAACACGCAACACTCGGCGAATGCGAACGAAAGCCCCAACAACAACAAGAACAAAAACAGCAGCAGCAATTGCCGCACAGTTGTAAGCCCCAAAAGCACCGCATTCCCCCCCCCCCTGCTTACTAGTGTTCACCCCTTTTACCCACATTGTAAACGAACAGAAGCCCGACCTATCGAGCTGGCAAAAACCGAGCCACCAACCAACCAACCAACCAGCCAGGCAGCCAGCCAACATGTTGGTTATCGTTATCCTTTCGCCTTGACTGGCGACAACGAAATGCGCGCTCGTTGAATCCTTCAGCTACCCCTAGCGCATGCCCTTCCCACAGAGATCCGCCTCTCAGAGATCCTACACTGCCCCGTCGCTGTAATTACAATGCAGTTTAGGGTGCTGAAAGCTTTTGTGAAAATGTGCTTTATGAAATTATGATTATAGCTCAACAGCTGCATACCGAATGGGTTGGCTGTTGGGGCTTCCACTGTTATGCCGGACGAGCAGAAGGACGAACTGGCGGAGGACCTGGCACTGAATACTGGATACTCGGTATACTGGGTTGCTTACTGGGGACTGGCATTTAAATGTGTGGCAGCTTGTGCAAATAATGAAAATGAAACAACACTTTGGCGCATTAAAAGCATTAAAAACAGTTTGCCATATAAATGTGTCCTCTGTCTCTGTATCCTTCCCTCTCTCTCTACCGCTTTTCTTCTCTTTCGCTATCTCTTGCACTTGTTGTATTTCCATCTCCCTCTATTTGTGTGTATGTTTGTGCGTATACATAATGTACCTTCCGCATGGAGGACTACAACACGCATACGCCCCATAGGCCGTCTCTTCTGAGGGTAGACGGGTCAAAAAAATATAATTTACTCTGCATATGCAGTTATGGTATTTTTGTTACACTCTTAGAAATAAAGCATTGTACGAATTTGTTGTGAATGAAGAATGGCAGATTTGTAGTTTAAAGTGGGTAACAGATATATAAGATATGTATACGGAGATTGGGAATACTTTGTTAGCGACAGAAAGAAGTA
Organism: Drosophila histrio; assembly: GCA_958299025.2. Lineage (NCBI taxonomy): Eukaryota > Metazoa > Arthropoda > Insecta > Diptera > Drosophilidae > Drosophila > Drosophila histrio. Next base: position 15,503,282 of record OY282580.2, read on the forward strand.
CTTACCAGTAATTATTCCTAATATTATCAACAAAAGACATACTTAATTTATAACATAACAAAACCTCTTAGATACATACAACTTTTTAATATTATTTGATAAATAAATATATAATAAATTAATATATATTAATAAAAATATAATAATAAATATTCTAATCGCAAATCATTTAGAACATTGCAATTTTCGGTAAAGTTTTATATGATTTATTTTAATTTGATTTACTAATCTCTATATTACTGAAAATGTGTTTTAATTGAATTGATTTGTGGTTCAAAAACGAAATAAGATAGGATAGATAACAAGACATTTCCATTATGAATTGTCGAAACTTTGAATATTATATGATATTATAATTATACCCGATTTATCTACTTAATTTTGTTTAGCCCATATTTCCAGAAAAGTTAACTTTAGCAAATAAAATATTTTCAACAGTTATCATAGCTCAACAAATATAAAACCATTTAAGAACTTATAGATTGCTAAAAACAGATTAATTATAATAAAAAGCAAACCATATTCAGTATTATTTCAGTTATGTTCTGAATTCGATTTTTTTTCTGAAAGCAAAGACTGTGCAAATAATTTCAGATGTTCCTTGAGTCTTTTTCTTCCATTTTATAGTCACATCCATTCGAAGAGTTCAGTAATTTTGTCATTGCATTACCCGTCAGTTGAAAGGGTAGCCAAATAATTGTTAGTTTTGTTATACATAGTTTTAGAAGCTAGCTTCTGCCAGAAGTTTGTTGGTTTGACCTCGTACTAAGCGTCAGCGTCCTGCCCCTACTTCCATCTATCCCCGTGCTATCCTTTTGCTAGCAGGCTTGGCAAATTGCATTTTCAACACTTTTGTTTATGCAAAAAATATTTATGCATGAGTTTCTCTACACTCAGTATGTGTCTGTTTATGTTTGGGGGCCAACAACTACTGTGCCCACATTTTGAGCACAGCATCTGCCTGTGTTTTTGTCTCATAGGAGGCAAACGAGAGGGACGTTTGAGGGGACAACACTTAACTGGTAGGCAAACGGGGTGGGGCAGCTAGAAGGGTAAAGATGAAAGGAAGGGAGGGAGGTGGCGGCATGTTTCTATATGCTGTGCTGCATAATGCAATGCAAACATGATTAATGCAAATGTTTTGCGTGGTGGGCGTGGCAGCCACCGGCCATGAAGTTGAAGGAGAAGGCAGCGGGGCAGAGGCAGATGAAAGGAAATGCGGTGGTGCGGTGGTGTGAATCGCTTTGGTAGGTGTTGCTTTACATTTGTGCAAGGATGCAGTCCGCACTTAGCTGCTATCTGAGCAACTAACAACAACAACAACAACATTAAGAGCAACAGTGCAAATTTCCTTGGTCACATATTTCATGGGCTTTACGAGGGTTTCGCCTATAACTTGGCAAATTTATGACAAATTACGCGACACATTCGCGATAAGAAAGTGAAAGGAGTGCATTTTCCACTAGCTCAACATTTCGCCTCAACATTCATTCATTTATTCATTCGTTAATTCATTCGTTTTAGTTATTTGCTGGCCTATCGCCGTAGACTTAAATTTATGAAATTTTTAGCTACAGCCATGCGCATAGCTCAAATGATTTTACGAGTGTGCACACTCACCACACAAACACAAACACACACACATACACTCACACACACATTTTAACTTGGACACAATGCCAAATAGTCCTTATGGCTTCAGGCTCAGATGCAGACGTTCAAATCCGTCTTAACCCCAACTCCTCCCTACCCCCAACCGCCTTCTCTATGTTACAATTCAAAAGTCCACCCACACATTGAAATGGCGTCGCTTTCATTGCACACACAAGAGTGTAAAATGTTTACGCTTCGCTTGGATTTCCTTTTGCGCCTTTAACTCCTTTTTGGCTCCTTTGGATTTCCTTTTGGCTTTCTTTGGTCCCTTGCTCAGTCATTCGTGCGGAATGAGTCGTTTGATGCTCTTTAAGAAAGCTTAAGAACTATGTTATATCGGACTTTGTATTATAATATGTATATTTTATATATCATTACGATTTTCATTATTATTATTGCATTAGCATTATTATAGTCTGTATATATCAGTTAATTCATATGTCTGATTTTACTAATATACTTATATGTCTTATTAGATATATTATTATAATTATATTGAATTTTCAAAGGCAATACATTAGTATTTATGTGTCATCATTAGTATCATCGTTATTGCATTAGTATTTGCATTATTAACATTATTATTGCATTAACATAATCTGTAGCTATGTCTTTAGTATTTCCTATCGATATATCAAATTTAAAGTTATATATTAACTATTTTAATTAAAAATTTAATATCATATTTCATAATTTTATTTGAATTATTAAATAATTTAATATTTAATTGATTTTTATATTAATTTAAATCATGTTTGCCGACTGATTTTCTAGTAATAAATATATTATTAATATTATTGATATTTAATTCTGAATATTATACCTATTATTATTCTTATTGTTTTTGATGACGTTTCATTATAATTATTATTGGAAATATCATTTCCTTACTGTTCACATATAGTTTTCAATAATATAAATATTATCATAGCCATAGCCAAAAAGAATAATTATAAATTCTGACCTTGCAACATGATTTCAGAACATATTCATCATCAATTATCAATAACGGATGCTACGTATAAACTTTATTGACTTATTAATAGAGTTTCTTCAATTATAAGAACTTGTTGCCACTTAGTTCTCAATAACAGCAAACTAAATATTATTTCCAGCTATTCTTCAATCGGTTTACATCTCACTGTAAGAGCATAAGAACTGCAACTCTTTCAGTTTGAAGTTTCTTTGGTCGAATCTTTTGCAGTTGAAGCTGCCATTTTCTGGCTGTCTTTCTTAACGAAACGCTGAGCTTTTCATTTGTCTGGCTATTGACTTTGTTGCCATTGGCGTGTCTGGCGATGCTTTAGTCCGTTTCTTTTACCTCTCTGCCCGCCCCAGAAGTTGCCCCTATTCATGCCACGTTTATGTCATGTCATGTACCAGTGGAATTTCTGTTCTTGCTGTTTGCTGTAGGTGTCTTTATATGGTGTGGCTCGGGGTAATCGAAATCAGAAACGGGTAAACGACGGATTTGTTGCGTGTCTGAAGCGCATTGCTTTTGGGCTGCCCGGTTGTATTCTGTTTTTCATTTTGGCTTTGATTTTCCAGCCGATTTTCCCACAGATCTGCACGCACACATTGAAAGTCTTTGGATGGATTTCCGCTGATTAAACGGAACTTGCTCATTTCCTTATCAAACAGCTGCGCTTTTTACTTGCATTCTTACATTTCAATTTTTCAATTTTCATTTCCACTTACAAGTGAAAATCTTTCTTAAGTGGATACCCCAGCCCTTGGAGTTCAAGTGTTTAATTTATGGCGTAAAATATGGAAATCGTCGCAAAACACAAATGCCGACAATGAGGCAACATTTCTCATTGTCTAGGCATTTCTTGAACTTGGCCGCTAGAGTGAGTGAGAGGAGGAGATATCGTAAGAAAAGAAGAGACAGAGAGATAATGTTGACTAAACTTGAAGATCTGATCTGCCGCACACGCGGATTTTTATTGATTCTCATGTTGGAACAACTCTCGAGAATGAGAACTAGTTGTAGTTCTCGTCAATGTTCTGTTAATGGAACAAGGATAAGGGAGGGGGGAGGCGTGTGTGTTGTTGATGGGTAATACGGGTAGGCGGGGGCATCTGCCACACGACGCTAATGGAATGATGCCGAGACATAACACGATGTCTTTCAGCCTGCACTTGGCCTTCATCATCATCTCTCTCTCTCTCTATCTGTCACTGCCTCTGTTTGTTTCTTTCTCTGTTGTCATCATCATCTTTGCAACTGCTCTGCTCACCTTGGCACCAACGATCAGCCGCCTAATTTATGCCCCGGCTGCGCCCCATCTCCTTTGAAGTTTCAATTATGCGCCTCATATGTCATTTTGTGCAAGCTGCCGACACCGACGCTGACGTTGACGTTGACGCCGACGCCGACGTCGCAGTTCAAGTGGGAGACGAAGTTGCAACGGCAGCGGCAGACGCTAAAAGCCGCGACATGTTAATTGTGCCGCTTGGCCCATAAACACGCCAAGTTGATGGCGAGCGCCAGGCTCGAAAAACGGACAACCAGTTGCAAGTTGCCAGTTTGCCAGTTGCCAATGGATAAAGTCTGAGACGAAGCTGGGGAAGATGACTGCAACTCTTGGCATTTGTATTTGAAATGGATAATGGAATTTAAAAGAGAACTAGAAAGGGTGAACTGCTTTCCGAAACAAGAAAAAAGCCAAAAAGATATGGTAGTAAAGATACAGACAGAAGAAATTAATAGATAATGGAATACTGTGCATTAGATGCTCATAATTTGCTTAATTTAAGCAACAAATATTCATTCTAAGTATTGGCATAAAATATGTAAAAGCGGAGAAACTTTTGATTGACTTAAATATTGTGTGTTATTCACTTTATCAAAATAAATATATTAATCTGTGACTAGAGTCGAATAAAGTTGTATTTAGAAGTAGTTGGTAGCTGAATCTTTTGCGAATGCAATTTGCAATTTTGTAGAGTTTTTATAGACTTGATTTTTTCACAGAACAATTATTGAAGCTTTTTCTTGCTGAAGAGGATTTCTAATTTGTGAAAAATAATGATAATGTCGTAAAACGTTTTATCATCTTACTTATACATATGTAAAAGAGGAGCATAAAAATGAAATGAAATTGAAATTTATAAAAAAATTAAAAATAAAACTTGCATTCTAATCATAAATTCTTTTATTGTATACAAATACAAATTCTTCAGCTTCTGTTTTCCCATTCAATCAGTTTTTCAATGCTTACTCTGGGGATTACTTTTTATAATACGTTTATTACTTTCCCAGCCCCACAAATCCAACTCAACTCAAAATAATTACAATTTTGTAATGAACGAAAAGTGTTTTCACCGTATGCTCAGGTCAAGTGGTTGAGTGGTGCATTTTGTTCAGTTGTTCAGTTATCCAAACGTTGGCTAACAAATGCCATTTAAGCCATGGTCTGGTCGTGTGTCGGGCATTTGACTTCGGACAAGCGAAAAGTACAAAAGGTGTGAAAATTAAACAGTCGGCGAGCGTCCAAGGATTACAAATTATGACACGCCACGATGCCATAAGGTAAATGAGATGAACTGCAGTTCCAGGCGAAGTGCTAACGGAAACTAATGGTGATGGGGAAAGGGGAGAAGGGGAGAAGTATGTAGGTGGCGGCGGTCAACTGGTCAAGTGTCAAAAGGGGATTTGCATGCAATGCGTTGACAACTGAGCTGGGAAAATTCTCTACTCTGTGGGCGTCCGTCAACTCAGTCCGTTTGTCAGTTTGACAGTTTGCTTGGACATTTGAAATGCACCGCAAAATGCGCGAGGAACGCAATGGAAAATCGCTTAAGCTTCAAGTATAACTGATTAAATTGGATTTAGCTTTGATGCCTCAACCAACAGCGGGAGCTTATAGCTTGATATGAAGCAAACAGATAAACATATGTATATGTCTGAGTATGTGTATATGAAATATATGTATGTACAATTACAATACCCTGTATACTGTATGATAGAGAATTTCTTTTGGTTTGAAGCACTGTTTCTATACTTGAAGCAATCTATTTATACTTACGTATATATTTCCATATTTTATATATATTTATACTCATTTATTTCTGAACTTTATAAACTGAATACTTCATAACAATAGCATAATTTATAAACTGATTACAAATACTCTAACCTTTTATATTTATTAAAGGCAAGTTGCCGAATCAACGCTTTACTCTAGGCTACCCCACATCGAACTGAGCTACAGGGTATCTCGCAGTCATTCTCTGACTCCCTTAGATTATCGAGCAACTTGTTTTTATTTGCCAAATGGATTTGTATGCGGCATTATTTATGCATTTGCAGCTGCAACTTTGTCAATTTTTGGCGGCCCTGAATTTTGCATGTTGCATGAACCAATGCGCTTTATGCATTTTTAATGTACATGCCTCACGTTAATGTTGCAAAATCACTTGCAATCATTATGCCACATGCAAAACAGTTGCCAAGAGACATATGCCAAAAAAAAAGAAAAAACGATGCAACAAAACACAAAAGATAATAATAATAAATGAATGCCACACAAAGCCCAAAAGAAGTCGCAACAAATAAATGTGCAGCAAAAAGGGGACAAAGAAAAACAAATAGACAGAGACAGAGTGGGAGGGGGAGAGGGAGGGGAAGGGGGAGCAGCAAGAGAAAGAGAGAAAGGGGAGAATTAAGAGAAAGAGTGCAACTTTCTGGACAGTTGCAGTTTTAAATAAACAAGAAGAGCCACAACAACAAAGTAAGCGTGCATTTCTCTACCCACTGCAATTTTCATAGTTTTTCCTGCGGGCACACACATCACACACTACACACACACACACACTACACACACACACACACACATCGCACACTCGCTTCAGTTGGCCGCAAAAATGCAAATAGCCAACGGACCGCGCTTGCATTTTACGCCCTCGCCCAAAAGCCATACTGCCACGCCCACACCAACTACAGTCCACAGCCATGGCCAATAACAATGCAAAATGCAAATATGCAATAAAAGCAAATGGCAACAGCAGAAAACGACAAACAAAAAAAAAAACAAGGTATAAAAAGAACACAAGAAATATAAACTTTTAAACAGAACTCGATGTTGGAATACTTTGTATTATTATCCAAAAAAAATAATTTATAATTGTGTAAATAAATATTTATACGCGAAATAAACATTTGCAAACTATGCAATAAATATATAAATTCAAATAAAAATAAATGTACTTTTTAACAATTTATTTAATATAATTAACTGAAAATATTGAAACACGTTGATACATTCCATTTGATTTGATATTATATATAGTAAAGTAAACTTATTTAGGAATATATTTTGTTATCTATTATGATATCTTAAATTTAGTAAGTTATCTAGAAAATAGCTTAAAAAACTTGAATAAAATGTAGTTTAGTGCCAAACTTTAATTTGAATTAACTTGTAGCTGGATTAACAGAAAAACTAAAATTATTCTACTATATATTCAATGATAATTTGAATGTTATTCAGTTACTATCTATCTTAAAATTATTAAATATTATGTAGAAAACAGAAAATTCACTAACAATCAAAACCTCTATTAATTAGAGTATTCTAAATGTTTCCATTTAAAATTAAATTAAGTTTAAAATATTGTAATAATTGCAAATTTTCAATCGATACATGATCAAATTAATAAGCAGAAAATTAGCTTTTATTACCATTTATTCATTTATTATTTATTATATATTTTTGCCTGAAAATATGTTTATGGTTAGAGCAAATAAAAACACAATTCATTGTTTAGTTAACTACCCCATTTCGCATTTAGCTACAGGGTACAAAAAAAAACTGTGAAAATGCGAATGTGAATTCCAATTCCAAATGTGTTCGCGATGCGCGTTGAGAACAAAATAACAAAAGCAACAATAACAACAATAGCTACAATAACAAGAGCAACAACAACAATAACAACAATGAACATCAACAATGCGGGCAACATTGTAAAAGCCAAGTTTAATCAAAATATAGCTGGCTGGCTCTACGGTTGGCGCTCTCCTGTGGGCTGTGGACATTGCCATGGCTCCCGGCGTGGGTAGAGGGAGAGGGTGGGGAGGGGGGCGTGGTCTGGGCATTATTCTGGGCCAGAGCAGAGATTTTTTGTTAATTTTTTATAAACACGCAAATTGTATGCAATTTGTCAGAACATGCAGAGAAATTGTGGGAAATCATTTGGTTGGCCTGTCAAACACACACACACAGCGAAACATTTTGACCAAATACCATTGACTGATTATTCAACTGTATTTCGGTCAGCATATTTTATATGAGTTCACAGTTATTACCAGATCTAATCGTGCCCCACAGACTATCTAAGTATGCATATGACCAACAAATTGACTGTGCCCCCAAAAAATTAAATCAAAATCAAAACGTGCTGACAACGAACATGATAACTAATTGACAGAATTGTCTGTTGTTGTTGAGCAGCTGCAACTGTTGTGCCACTCAATATCTCAATATCATTATTATTATTATTGTTTGTCACCACAACTCGAAATCGGAATCAGTCAGCCAAAATGTTGTATACTGATAAGCTTGCAATCTGTTCAATAAACCACAAAAATTCTGTTTACCTCATTTGATCCCATCGACATTTGCAACTTTCGATTGTATTTAAAGACTCACAAAAGTGTGTAACTAATAAGTTGTACATATTGTGAATTAAATAGACTGTTCTAAGCCTTCTTCTAAGTATGTTCCATAGACTACTTCTATGTGAAGATGCAGGAAAAATTGCAAGGAATTCTGGTAAGAATATTGGTAAGAATACTCGACTTAAAGTATTCTGTACACTTCTAGAGTTTCTAAAAACAGGGCTCTATTGTAGATATTAAATATATATAACTATCATATTTTATTTAATTAAAAACAGTATATAAAAGTTGTGTTCCCAACAGAATCTTATTTAGTTTTAATTAAGTTACGTACATATCCTTATCAGATAAAGAATTCACCATAAGTTTTGTTTATTTAAAGGAAACTCTTAGATATTGTAGATATTAAACAAGAATATATTTAATTATTACAGTGTTAAAAAGTTATGTTTTCATTAAATTACATACTTACCCTTATCAGATAAAGAATTCCACATAAGTTTTATTTATTTGAGATTACAGGGTATCAGCTATCGATAATTCCCAACCACATTATTCATAGTATGCAAAATTTAAATGAAATTGTAAAAAAATGCTGGCAAAAAACAAAAATTTTATGCAAATGCAAATAATGGTCTGACAGCAAAGTGTGGGGGGGGGCAAAGTAGAGGTTGAATTGTGATAGGACGAGGGAGGCGGTGGAGTGGAGTGGGCGTGGCAATACAACGCCTGCAACGTTTTCGATGATTAAATGCAAACACGCAAATATGACGAGCGACTGACTCGTCTGACTGTCTATATCTCTTCATCTCCACTTTGTAGTATATAAATATGAGTGTATGTGTGTGTGTGCGTGTGTGTGTGTGCGTTTGTGTGTGTGTGTGTGTATGTGTGTGTGTTTGTATTTGTCGACTGCCAACTGTCTTCGAAATATGTAAAAAATAAAAGTTGGCATTAATAATTTATGCAATATGTACACACAGCCATACACACCACACCGCAAACACACACACACACACCCACACACACTCACACACACACACACACCAACACACACCCCCACACACTCGCACACACACAGAGCCTGGATAATATTTGCAGAGATACCAAAGTTGTGCCATAGTCGAATATGAAAATTGAATGCCTTAAAACGTGGATATATGTAAGTAAGTAGATGATTTGAATACTCGCATGTATTCATACGGGTACTCAAATAAATGCAAACGATTCTTATGGCTTTTGGTCGTCTTTGCAATTGTGAACAAAAAAGCTGTCAACGCTCTTTCTGCCTTCCAGCAAAGAGAAACAAAAAACATAAATGAAAATGAAAATGTTGGAAGAAAATGCTGTGAATATTTCATGATGCATTTTGTTGGACAGTGAATCGAAGTGAATAACAAATGCGAGCATATCTTATCAGAGTAGGGATGGAATGGTGACTGAAAAGGGGTTGGGTGGGGGGGGCGCTAAAACATATGCTATGATTCAGTAATTTAGTATCTGCTTTAATTAACCACTTACATGGCTTTAATTCAACTGCAAATTCAGCGAGTGCATGACGTTGCGATAAATCGTAGTTTATGTTCACAATAATTTGTGGCTGCCACTTCGACGGCGTCTCTTATCAGCGCGTCCTTATCGTGCCAGCAATTTGTTCTGATAGATAAACTTTAGCAGAAACTCACAGACCCGGAGACCACATGGCATTGATTTATGCGTAGGCCTCCCCACTCAAAACCCAGACCGAAAACAAACCCAAACTGATCTATAGTCTGCGAATGGTTAGTCGTTTTGTTAGTTTTGTTCTTTGGCACCACCACTGGCAAACATTATGTTATACAATTTTTCCAGTTGATTTTAGTACCCTGTGAACTTTTTAAAATGTCTTGCAAATGTGTAGAAATCGATTTTATATTATAATTCTAAACTGCAGAAGCTATTAAAAAATAGCTAGAGACAGTAATTATAGGTTTGTTCTCTACCCAATTAGTGAGTCTATTTTATTTATACATTTTTAATTTTTCAATATTATATAATATTTTAAGATACTTAACAATTATTTAGCTAACTGTCGATAGAATACTTCTACGATCTGTTTCCTTGCTCCTACAGAGTATTTTCTAGTCTAACACTTGTCACTAGAGTACTCACTTCTGTTATTTATGCATATTTAATATCTTCTGAATGAACAAATGAACGCGTTACTGACCGTACTCACGTCTCGTCTCCTCTCCTTGCCTCACTTCACTCTTTAATAGTTATTATTAAAACAAAGAGCGTGCCCAAATTTATAGCCATATTATTTGTTATTTATTTAAGCTATAAATATGCATATGAAATAAAGAAATGGCATCAGGTTTTTTATGACTAAAATACACTACACGAGTTGGGCATTCTTATAAGAATATAAATGTCATTAACAAATGTTATCAACAGAAGAAAGGAGGATTGTGATACTATAAGAAAAAGAACTATGTCAATAAATTAGAAAAATGCAGTTCATGTTTTAATCTCTCCTTCAGAAACAATTTACATTACCAATTTAATTAGTTGTGTTCAGTTAGGTATATATTCTGATATGTAAATATTATAATATAAAACTACATTATTCTCAATATACCATAGTTTTTCCTTCCGAGAGGAACGAAGTTATTTAGATATCTGTCTATATATAATTAGATATAACCTTTATTTATATTACCAACCAGTATATCTTATTAAATAAATAGAACTGATGATTCGCAACTATCTGTCTATCTATCCATACTAATTGCATATTTCTACATCATTTAAAATTGAATTTATAGCGTATTTATATATTCGTATTAGTATATTGTGTTATGCATTTTATCAGTTGGCTTTGTTGCCGTTACGGAGCTTCGACTGCGGCTGCTGCTGCCACTGGTTTTCACTGTTGTGTTATTTATGCGGCCATAAATTCGCAGCTGAAAGCAAAGCCCCGCGAATGGTTTGGGCCACAAATAGTTGCACATAGCCCGTGGTCCGTTTTTCGTTCTGCGTTTTCCGTTTTCCGTAGTTTGTGGTCCCAGAGTAAGCCTTGACGCTTCACTGCCTGCGACTCACGTGCAAATGAGCAGCCGCATTGGGAAAAGCCGCTTAAGGACTTGGACATGGACAACAGCTTAGCCAACTGCGGTTCGCTGATTTTCAATGGGCTAAGCATTGCCGGAACCAAGACCAGGATCATTTTTTTTTTTTGTTTAATTTGTAGTCGTGTGTTAGTTACATAATTTAACGTTTGTTGCAAACATTTCCGCTGAATTTGAGCCGCACACGCAACCCAGGAACACAATACGGACCAAAGGATACGAGTATTTCTTTATAATCAGCTGGGTGTCATCGTAAGGTCATCAGTTTTGCCCACACGCAATCATTGCCCGCTTTTACTACGTCACAAAGTCAGTCACTTGCTGGCGAGTCCAACTGGGAATTGGAGTCGAAGTCCTTGCCGAAGCCAACCCCAGGACTTTGTGTCCAGCTGCTTATCAGAGGCCGTGCATCGCGCATAATGTGTGCCGGGCACGTCAACGGCCCTCGTAGTCGTCGCCATCGTCGTCGTCGTCGCTTGTAAACAAATTAGAAGCGTATCCTGGCCGGAAGTCCAACACACAACACACACACACACAGACAGTTCAGTTGCGACCAGCACAAAACAGTAGGGAGCTAAATAGAACTGGTCAGAGCCATCCTGTATATTTTGGGGCAAGCGCAGCGCTGCAAACAAAACTGAAAAGCCAAAAGCAAAAAATAATACAACCAAATGAACCATCAACTTTCCCTTTTTAATGTCCTTGCAACGGGTATATTCACTTTGTTGGGATAGAAAATACCTTAAGGTAAAAATCAAAGGGAACATGAAAATTTAAAAATAACCTAGGTAGTTGGGATTTCAAGGTAACTTGAAAAAGTTGTTTATAAAAGTACTGGTAAAGGTATTTAACTACATATATTATGTATACATATAACTTGGATTGTGATAATGATGTAGATTTGATTACAACTATTCAAGGTTTGTTGGGAACTTTATAAAGTTGATTTATCACAGATACACCCTTTTGTTAATGCCGATTAAAGTAAGGTTAAATTACAGAATACGAGTCTAGTTTATATAAAACAAAGCTTTACAAGAAGATCAGTGATTGTTTGCGATTTTCATGCAAGCTCTAGCTTCAATCTGTGTTTAATATCAAATTACCAAAATTATATTCAATTAAAGAAACATAAAATAATAGTTGAGTATAGGAAATAAACGTAGTAATAGTATACGTTAATATCAATTAACATTATAGTAATTATATCCCAATTGCGAGAAAGTATTTTTCATATTTTAGAGCTTTTGTACAAACCGTAACTACAAATTTCCAACACTACGATGTACCATAGTTCAGACAACTTAGGAATAATTGAATTCATATTCTTTAACTATTGATAATTCTAAACTAAAATTGAATATATTAAACATTTACTTCGTATCAACAGAAAGTGTATGTAGATAATCATATTGCCCATAATATCTATTTTGTTATTTTACCTTTGCTTTGGTCAACATTTAATTTGTTTTTTTTTTGTACTTTTTTTCTTTGGCTGCGGAAAAGGCGCGAAATTCGAAAATTGTTTGTCTAACTGTTGTTGTTGTTGTTTGGGCCACACCTTGAAATCAGTTTGTTCTGCTGCTCTTTAAGTTGCAATTAACTTTGTGGCTTAAAGCTGGACTGACCAAACCCTGAACCAAACCTGAACAAACCCTCTCGCCTGGAACATTGTCATAAAGCTGAAACCTTATGCGTCCATTGCACGCAATGTTCGTCCGGCACTTTTTCATTTTAATTGGCATTCGCCTACGCTTAACTAATCTACACAAAACGCAGCTCCCACAGGGGTTGTTCTAATTGTTGTTGCAACTATTTTCTGTAGTTGTTGTTGTTGGTGCCGTTGTCTATTGTTGTATTGTCATAATTTTGATTGAGCAGCCAACGCGGCCCAAATTGGTATTTTGTGATATATTGACTTACTCGCTTAACTGTCGTCTGCTTAGTCACTCTTTCCTTTATTTCACAAATATACTACCTAAATATATATATATTTGTAACTCTAGTTGTTGTTGTGCCTAACAATTAGAGCCAAAGGCATAGACCGCATCTACATAGCAATTATGGCTTTATGGATCTGTCCAAAAGGGTTGTTTGACGCACTGTCATTTGCCTACTCCACGCCAGAATATTGCTATATTTATATAGTACATATATTGGAGTACTCGTATACCCTTCCTCCCCCCCCCCCCCATACACACTCCCACTACCCTTTTTGGGCAACAAAAGACCCGTCAAGCACTTGGCTTCTGCTAACACCAATTTGTTCATTGATTTTGCGCTACAAATTAAAAATATTGTATACCAACAAAACGAGAAAGAAAATAAGCTAACAACGACTAAGAAAATACTCTGCAATATATTAAAAAATAAAAATATAGGCAGTTAGTTTTAAACAATATGCGCATAATAAAATATGTATCTTAAAGCTTAATAATAACAATGCAATTGTCTAATATATTTCATTAAAAATATAAAAAAAATAGCTCAATTATTTTAAGCTTTTATTTTAATTATTATTTTAAAGTTATTGCTACTTTCTATGGCATTTTCATATCAAAATGATAAGTTGATCAAATCTGAGTGATTAATTTGTTGGCTTTGTTACATGTCACACCGCGGAGGGTATATACCCAACCCTATCAATTGATGGCATTGCTGATGTTTGATTGTGCAACTGTTCAACGCTGTCGCATTTCATTTCAAGTTGAGTGACTTCAATCTGTCGCCAGAGAGGTCTATCTTGAGGCCTTTTACTTGTATTATTACGAGTATTACTTCGCATTATTCTCAGCCGCCTTTCAATTTCAACGTTTTTTTTTTTTATTATTTTGTTGTGCAATTTGCCAACCCCCTCGGCAGGGGTTGTGCATATGGCAGCATTAAAAAACCCACACGTACAATGTCCAAAGAAATTAGATGTCGTCGTCGTTGTCGTTCTCCCCCTCCTCCCACTTCTTCTTCTACTCTTGCCTTATTCCCCACCCTGTCATTTTGTGACATAATTCTGGCTAGGTGCAACGACGTGGACAATGAGACAATGGACAGCTCAACGCATACGCCCACCGCCCACAGAGTCCAAGACAAAAGACGACTCGTCACAACCCGAGAGAGAACTGTCGTCTGATGAGTTTTGTTTTTCTCTGTTACCCGTTTTGTTTGCCTGACATCCTCGGCATCGCAGCATCCTTGTAGCCTGGCTACCCCGGACACGCCCACAGATTGTTAGGCACATCATTATTGTCGTTTTTAATTTGTGTGCCCCAAAAGAAATTGCAAACAGTGCCTGCCCATTGTTTGCAACACTTCAAACGTAAAATATAGAAAGCAACCTGTGTGGAAATACAAGATATTACTTGATTGTTTATGCTATCTTGCCTTGGACGGAGGTGATTTAGTTGCGAGTCGAGTTTGTGACTTAACCAGATGTTAAGCAATTACATTTAAACAATTCTTGGGACTAAGGGAAACTCTATACGGTAAATACTCTTATACGAACTTAAGTAGAAACTTTGTATACTTCTCTTTGATTTTCCATGTGGAGAACTTCACGTTTCCTCCTCATTGCCTCAATTTATCTAAAACCCCAATAAACTGCAAAAAAGAAAAGTCATATTTAAGTTTCTCTCATAATTCTTTATTATATTATTAATAATAATAATAATAACTGATTGGACAGCAGTCTTTATAAAAAAGAATTACATTAGCTTGCCTTTCATAAATTAGTAGATGGTACAAAAAATAAGGAAATGAACAAATACTTTAATTTATATATTCGTTAAACAAAATGGAAGCAAATACCAAAAGAATTTGCAATAATATTTGTGAATATGTGAATAAGTGTAAATAGAGATAGATGAATGTGTTAATACTTTTTCAAAACTAACATAAATTATGATGATAATTGTAATAAAACTATGCGAGTTGTTTGTTGTTTGTTTTTTCTTATTGTTTGTGAATGTGAGAGAATGTGATTTGTGAGTTGAGATTTAATATATGAGGCGTTATTTCTATCATACGATATATATATAGATATACATATATATATCTAGATTTAAGTATTTTTTGTTTGATTATAAATTATTTGTAAAAATACATTACGTTTTTCTTTTATTTATAAGCAAATTTCACTTGCGAATGTTTCGAGTTTGTTATGGTTTATATTTTTTTTGATTTTCTTTGAAAATAATATCACTTTGTGGGAGAGATACACACGCACACACACACACACACACTGGCAGAGGAATTAGGCTCTGTTCTGCGGCTGATTGTTGTTATTTCCATTATTCTTGCTGCTGTTGTTGCTATTCTTATTGTTGTGCATCATTTGAATTAAACGATTTCGCTTGGCCGCATCCGATTTGCTGTATTCATCGAGAAACTGCATCGAGAAGAATACACAGATTAAGGAGTTAACAAGTATTTGTCCTGCAGAATTTACTCACCCCTAGATCAAAGTCGCGTGATATGAGCTGCCTGGCTGGAGCATTGTTAAAGCATATGGTAACCAGAAAAGGATATATCACTGGATTAAACTGTGTCGACAGCTTGGCCAAACTCTTGAAGATCACCGCAAATTGTTCCGATATGAGCAGATCCTGATGGCGACGATTGTTGATGCTGAAGAATGCCAGCGATGCTATCAAATCAATCAACATTGTGGAGCTCTCGCCGCTCTTCGTATCGATCGTTTGGCTAACACTATAGTTCAATATTATGGTCATCACATCCAACAGTTTCAGCGACAATGGTCCCTCAACCGATAGCACCTCCTGTTAAGAAGAAAGGGTGGAAAAGGACATACACATATATATATATACACATTTAATTGGCAACACTCGAAACGGCAGAGAAAACAGAAACAACTAAACAAAAAAATGTGAAATCACTGTGCAAATGTTTTAATTAAGTCAAAGCAAATATCAAAGAGTGGCACTTGTTTAGAGCAGGAAGTGAAGTGCTCAATTGTTTGTTGTGCGTGTGTGTGTGTGTGTGTGGTATACATTTATTTGCATAGCGGAACAGAGCAGGACGAGCAGCAACGAGTCGGACGGACATTGAGCTCTCGCTTCTAATTTGTTTGCATTGTCAGCCGTGCGGCGAGCGACGAAGACCAAAACAGTAAAAATGAGAAAGACCAAAATAAATATATATAAACTGTAAGAACTACATGATACCCTGTACTAAGAGAGTGGGCTTGAAGAGAAACATAAGTGTTTAACGGTTAAATCACACATTTAAATAACTTAAATACAACAGCAAGTTTGAAGTACAAGCAGCGACAGTAAAATAAGCTATTATCACTAAATATAATATAAATAATAGCATCCATTGGACTGGTAATTCAAATTAAACTTATAGAATATGAATCTCTTATATACCAATGTTTAAAAATATTTTAAAATTTACTTAATAAAGTATAATTAATTAATCAGAAAACTAGCTGTTTTTTAGGTTGCGTTATATAGTTGAATATATTATATATAAGATTCACATATAGCCTCCTTAAAAATATTACTTATGACTACAAATATGAGCAGTATTTTAAAAGAGTTAAATTCCAATTCTATGAATAACTACTTATAACTTTTAGAACATACAACTTATAACCCCTTTCAACTACGATGTTTATGTGCATATTTCTACTTTTCTTACACATTTTATTTCATTCAAATAAAACTGCACACATTTGTAGCTGTTAAAAACATAGATAGATTCACCTATAGAGATTGTACAGGAACTTAACTACCAACTTAAGACATCTGCTTAAAATAAAACATTCTAGTATGTTCTAAACTATGTCTATTGAACTATCTAAGCTCTACATTTGTCCAGTATAACGAGAATTGCACACATAAGTGGACTTTACTTTATGCTAATCATACTCACTTTCAAGTTGGTTGAAAAGTAATAAGGCAACCCCCTAGCAATTGACTAAAGCTACCCTCGTTGCACAGTGGGCAGTAACAATTCAAAATCTCAAAAAAAACAAAAAACAAAACTGAAACTGGCAACTTGTACGAGCATTGAGTAAATATTTAGCCAAACAATTGACGTGCCTGGCTGGTTTACGGGCAGGAGGAATTAAAAAGGAGGAGGCAGTGGCAAGAGGCAGGATATGAGCGAGGATTTGTGCATGGCTCAGAGAGCAGGCGATGCTCGCTCGCGATGCGCGGCATCCTTCAAAAAACAATCAGACTGCCAACAGGACGCGCTCGGCTGTGCATTTGAGTGTGTGTGTTAGACAGTGTTAGTGTGGTGTGTGTGTGTGTGTGTGTGTGTGTTGTCGAATGATGTGCCTTGTGCTTGGGTTAAACTTGAAAATTTCATTTTACAAAGTCAATATTTGCGAGGCAGCATCAACAGCAGCACCACCAACAGCACCACTTGAAAATTGAGCAGCTCTGTGGTTCTATGTGTGTGCGTGTGTGTTTGGTGTGTGTGTGTGTGTCTGTGTGTGTCTATCTTTCACTGATTAAAACCAAATCAAATTATTTGCCAGCCATAGTTATACATATTTTTGAGGCAGCAAATAAAAACAACAAGAAGGCTACAGTACAGTGTACGCAACAGTGAATTACTCTGTATTTCTTTCGTGAATTGCATTTCTCTACGTTGTAGTGTCAGTGTTTTATTCTTTATTTGACCCCAAGCTGCGTACAATTGTTTTTAAATAACTTCCGAGTTGAGTATTATTTTATTATTATTAAATTTGTATTTATTATATTTTTAGGATCCCACTTGTGTTAACTTTAAAATTGTTCTTTTAGTTGAATTTCTAAAAATTCATATTTGCTTATAAATATAAATATAGAAGCACCTTTATTCCAAGTTTGGTGTCTACAGCTTTTATAGTCTCTGAGATCTAGGACATAATACAAACAGAAGGACAGACAGACGGGTGAACTGACGGGCGCACAGACAGATGGACAGACATACATAGATGGCTATATCGACTCGGCGGATAAGGAATAAATATACTTTTTGCGGTCTGCCATACATCCTTCTGTCTGTTAGACACTTTTCTTTTTCATTTTTACAAACTTCATAGACCCTTCGTACTTTTTCTAAGTACAGGGTCTAAAAAGGAGCAAGTTGAAAGCAGGAGAAGGCGGTTGGTTGGCTGTGCTGGCCTGGCTTTATCTATTTTTGTGGTAATTTAAAACAAATAAACGACTGGCAAGTTTTTGCCTAACTTGCGTCTAATCCATGAAATGGCTCTGTGCTCGGCAAAGTTTGCGCAACAAATTAGTTTGTCAAGTGCGTTGCGGGGCAGACGCGCAGCAGCGAAAGGAGGAGAGGGGGAGGGTGGAGGAAGAAGGGGTGGAGCAGGAACGAAGCGAATTGCGTAGACAACTTGAAGCTGGGGCACAAATATTGACACAACGCAGCAGGAAATGAAATGTAGACAAGGCAATCAGTTAGACAATCAGTCAGTGAGTCAGTTCGTCATTCACTCAGTTAGTCATTTACTTAGTCAGTCAATCATGTAGTCAGTCACTCCATCAGTCAGTCAGTCAGTCAGTCAATCATACCTTCATTCACTCTACTTTCATATGCCGTTTCATCTGGCAATCAACTTGCAACCTGAAATGCTTGCATATCTCAACTGCGTATTCTTGCGACAGCCTCGACATGGCCCAAAGTAAAGTATCAAAATATTTGCGCAACATCCCTTCCCCTCCCCCTGACCGCCCCCTCGACGAACTACCGCCCCCTTAGAAACCACAGTGCAGATGCTCAAGCGATCCACCAAGTTAACCAAATGTCAGCAATGCCGCCATTGCGGTTCAATGGCGTTGATGTTGTTTGTCATTTGCCGCTGCTGTTGTGCAAATGTCATGCCACACACCAATACACACACACACACACACACTCCTACACACACACACACCTTTCACCTGATGACATTTGACAGGCAGTCAGAACATTTGGCAATATGCAAATTTACCCACTTCACTTGCTGCCAAATTCACAAAACGGCGACAACTTTTCGCCTAAACATTTTAAACTGATTTCTAACTTTTTATTG
This sequence comes from Drosophila histrio, assembly GCA_958299025.2. Lineage (NCBI taxonomy): Eukaryota > Metazoa > Arthropoda > Insecta > Diptera > Drosophilidae > Drosophila > Drosophila histrio. The sequence goes on from OY282580.2 coordinate 15,522,699, forward strand.
AAGCTCTCTTGTTGCTATTCTTGTTGTTATTATTGCTTGGGTTTTTCTCAATTTTCTCAGGCGATTTCACGTGCGACAAACTTTTCAAGTGCAAAGCAAAGAAACGCAACAAAAACAAAAAAAAATGTGCGACCTAATGAAATTTTCAACGGCTGACTTTGTGATTTGTTTAAGCGTTTGTCCACTTGACAAGACGGCAGTGGCGGGGGCAAAACTTAGAGAAGCGGGCAGGGGGCTTAGAACTACTAGAAGAAGGAGTAGAGAGAGATTTAGTCTGACAACTCACCTGAAAAGTGTTCACATCCACCGAAGCCAGCGACACGTAAAGATTAAAAGTCGATGCCGCCAAGGCGGTCGTGCGCGGTGGAATGCATTCACCTGCAATGGAAGAAGAGGAAGATAAAGACAAAAATTAGTAAGAAGAAGAAGAAGAAGAAGCAGCAGTAAAGGAAGAAAAAGTGGAAGATGTGGCATCCTAAGACAGTAAACGGATATTGCAGTTGGGAATCAATATGCATTGTTGTGTGTAGTATATTGTTACCATAAATCTAAGCAAACTAGTGAAATTATGCTGAACTGGGAGAATACCCTGTAAATATCTGACGGCACACAAACACATAGCTTTTACATAGGTCCAACAGTTGAACAAAAGTAAATCAACTTGACTAAGCGAACTAGATTTCCTCATTCATTCAAGCAAAATGTACTTGGTTGTTAGAAATTATTCCTAAACTCATTCTTTCATTTCTGTAATTTGAATAAATTTAGAATTCTTTCTTTATAGTACTTCAAGAAAATACATGCAAATTCTAATGTCACAAGGTTTCCTAGAACAGTTTCTGAAACTCCTGCACAATTGATTTTTGCTATTCAATATTCCCATTTTAATTTCCCCTATACTATAGATTCCCTTTATTTTCAAATATCCCACAACTTCTTATTATAAGAAATATTGTTGGTATATTCCCTCTTATTATTTATAATAATACAGGGTATGATTAAAAACAACAAAAAGCAAAAAACTTTATAACATTATGAGCTGCAAAGTAAAAAAAACTCAAATATTAATTTCCGCTCGCGCCCAGAAATCACGTAGACTTCGCAGAGGGAATGCAATTAGCACCTTCTCGGACACAGATGTCCGGCTACTGTTTGGTTGTATTCGATTTGTACTTTTGATTTAGAGTTAACGAATCAATGGATTCAATGTTAACTTACCTATGGGCACCACACAACCAGCCAGCATTGAGACGGTACCAAAGAGCTCTGTGGATTTGGCAGTGCTCAGCAAACGTGTGGGATCCGCGGGACCTGGAGAAAAAAAATGGAAAAACAAAACAGGAGGAAGCATCAATTAGAAGTCCTGTTTACCGAACGGAGGTGCGACTTTTTCTTTAGCCTTCTGACTCACCTGGCGGACAAACATCAATGAAACGGGTGAGGAAACCCAACGTGGTCAACAGACTCAGCATGACGCTTTGATTCTGCTCAATGGACTCGCGCACCTTCAAGCAACGACGCGATAGCATTCCAATTAATCCTGTGATCACCGCATAGCTGAAAGGAGTGCAAAGAGAATGAACATTAGAGGTTGTTTATGTGAAGCAAGGGGAATATTTGAGAATGAGAAAGATTCAATTATCATATTAAAGCAGTGGTGCCCAAAATGCGAGTTCCCTACCACGCGTGGTCTAAGCTAAACAAATTCTGTCTCTACAGAAGTACAATGTTTAATACTAGTGTGCGTGTTTACACCTCTGCAGTAGAGGGGAGAAGATGACACTTTATAAAATTGAAAAGTCACTTACAGTCAATTACTTGAGAAATATCTTACTTAATTACTACTACTACCTCCTGTAAGGAAATACTTAGCGGCACTTTAACAAGGGGGAAATGAGTGTAGGGTGGTCGCTTAGTGGGCAAATATGCCAGAGTAATATTTGGCTTTCAATGCCTTTACTTAAAACAGAAATATATACATTAATAGTGCAGTAAAATAATTACTATGGAATAGAGTTGCCGGACTGTCTATTACAGGTATTTATCAATATCGGAAATAAACACAAGAGTCTCTTAATAACAGAGTTATCAGACGAATCAACTCTTCAAGTATAGCGAAATCAGGAAATAGCCGAAAGAATCTCTAAACAGAGTTGCCAGACTGTGCAGCTTTACAATGAATAATTACCCGAAGAAAAACCAGATCTATTTTCCCCTAAGCAAGACAATAAATTATCCATTTTAATCGCACACAACTGCTAGACGATTCTTTGTGAATTCCTGGCTCTATTTTTCGTATTTTTTTTTTGTCACCCACTTTTGTATGCTCAATTGCAGAGACGTTGGTAATGCTTATATAACTTTCATATGGTAATCAGGGTCACGCTTTTGGCATTAAACGTGCTCAAAATGCAAAAACGATTAGCTGCCATTCGCATAAAATGTTGCTAAACGTTTGTAAGCAAATAAGGACTCGAGGATTCAGAAATCTCTGACGCAGGAACTGCGTCTGTCTGTGACATTGCATGCATTGAGAAGCTTCCGAGGGCTTAGGGGCGAGGTAATTCTCACATTATTATTATTATTATTATTATTTTTGCTGCTATTGTTGTGCAAACATTTCACTCGCATGTTGTGCTTTCGTTCAATTAGAGCTTTTGTTGATTACAAACACTAAAAATATCAAAATCAAACACATTCGAATGGGAGACGGACGACGACGACGAAACGAAGCATTTGTCGAGTGGGATTCCAATTCGTGATTTATCATAATAAAATGGGTAACACAGTAAACAAATCATCATCAATTACAACAAGCGAGACAATTGTGTAAAGAGCAATCGTTGATTTGCACTCGACACTCGTCGCTCGTCCGCTCCGCCACTCGCCACTCGTCAGACATCACTTTGTGTGTACAATATAAATGAATGGCATACAAATTTTTACTATTTAAGTGCAGAATTCATCAAGCAATCGACTCTTAACCCAATCCCGCCAATCTTCCCTATTCTGAAGCCACCAAATCTCCTCCTGTTGTTGCACGCGTCGCCTCGTTGTATATGAGTGATTGATACGGCATGACAATGTATGAAAAACGAAATAATAATGAAGCCAAAAACGTTGCCAAAGCAAACAAATATGGCCAACAACATTAAGCAAGGGATATATAGCATTTGACCCCTTTTGACACAGCGCCTTGACTGGGGAGCATAATCGGGGGGAAGGACTACTACATATATTTCTAGTGTGTATGTGTGTGTGTGTGTGGAGCTCAAATAAAAGCGTCCATTACTCAAACTCACACACAGGGCGCTCCACTTGGATATGGGAGAGGCAAACAAAAGCGAATGCTACGTGCCTGGATGCGACTACCGAAACTGTGAATGGAGCTGCGGGTTCGATTGGATGAGAATACGGAATTGGGACGATTGGGGAGATGAACTCCTCTCTGGCGTTGTCAACTGTAAACATACTTGAGCTTCCTGTTTTGCTATTTGTGCTCTATACGCTGGCCGCACACTTAACCAACACCCACACACACACACTCGCACACACTAACATTCACCCACACACCACATGATGTTTGCTTGGGTTGGTGGTCAGTCAACGCTACCAACCGAAAAAGTACTCCGCAAACTCATCAGCACCACAAAAATATCCTTAATAATTTTCTTAAACCAACAAGCACAAAGCTGTGTGAAGGATGCTTTTACCCAGTCAACAGCAGACTCCCTTTCCCCCCTGCCACGCCACCCACGCCGCACACCATCCCTTGGCCTGTCATCGTTTGTCATGTGTCCTCTGCCTCGTCCTCGTCTTCGTCCTCATTGTGTGGTGGACAACGTTTGTGCAAAGTATTTAGTTCGCATCGCCGGGGCGCATCAATCCAAACACAAAATGGCCAACGCCGCCGACGAGTATCGGATGTGGCTGAGGTTTCCTTTAACCCCTGCCCATCTCCCCATATTCCCTTTTGCCTTGGCCACATATTCCGCACATTGCCCGGCTCCCATTCCGGGAGAGACACATAATCGTCACTGCCCGTAAAATAAACAGCAACAGCAGTGGCAAATGCGGCGACGACGACGACGACGACGACGACAACGACGATGGCGACAAAATAAAAATAAAATACGAGCGCAAAAAATTTAACAACACTACAACGAATAGTAGATACACTAACAAAGCTAAGACTTGCAATTTTGAATTATGAAAAATTATATAACTTAAAGATTTCATACATTTAAAGAGGAAATCATTTAACTAAGGAAAATAACTTTAGTTTAATATAATAATTAGAAGCAACAACTAAGGAAATATATCATCAGGTCGAATCTTATAGTTTGTGTTAGTTAACAGTCCCTTGTACTTAGTAAATACATTATATTAAACATTACAGTTTGCAGTTATTATTGGTGGTATCCCTTATATAATAGTAATACTTATCTGGAAAATTTTTCTTACTAAAAAAGCATAACTTTTGAATTTGTAGCAACTAACACATCATATTAGGCATATTTCACATTCCATTTACTAAATAACATTTAAATATGTATAAGTATATAATTGTATTTCTCACACTGAACAATACTATATGAAATATAATATATAGAAGAGTTATGCATCATATTAAGTAGATATAAATTTGTAGTTGTTCCTATTAGAGATATTCCTGATACTAAGAAAGTCGATTATATATTTAATATTTAAAATTCTTGAAGTTGATAGTGAATACTAGTTTTAAGCTTGCAGCAATTGACATTAGGGGTATTCCTCATACTAAATAAGCTTAATTTATAGTAGGAGATAACCTATTTAACTATTTCCAATTGATTCAATTAATCGAATGCATATACAATTTTATAGTATCTATAAGTATAGTACTTTTTCGCAATTTTACACATTTTTTTTACATTATTTAAAATAGTTTCTTACACAATTCTCGACATATTTTGCTATAATACACGTAGATGTTCCATTTTGATAACCTATTAAATTGCCAACAAGTATGCTTAGAAGTACCTTATTGGTGGAAAGTGTATAAAATAGAAAACGAGACCCAGGGCACAGGACATGAGCATTTTGGCTGGGTGTGAAAAGGCATTTGGTGTGCAAAGCTTGAAATAAAATAAAAATAGTGCCGCAAAAAGGACGACGTGCAACAGCAACAGCAACAACAACAGCAACAACAGCAACTGTAACAACAACAACAAAATTAACATCCTTGTTAGTTGTGAAAACACGTTCGCTAAATACGCGACTGTCGACGGGCGTTGGGAACAACAACCCAACAACCCCGTCAGGACCATCAAGGAACTCAAGTGTTGTGCGAGTGTGTGTGCAAGTGTGTGTGCTAGTGTGTGTGTTTCAGACAGGCGCAAATATTTTAACAAGTGTCAAATGCACACGCTACTTAACTAAGTTGCTGCTCTCTATTTTATTTCAGTTCACATTTTATATACATTTTTTTTTGGTATTTCTTCACGTGCAAAGCTTCACACAGCGAAAAAGAAAAACTCAATTGATTAATAAACAAAACAGCAACACTTGCAATATTCTCTGCAAACGCTTCACCCCCCCCCCCCCCCTCCCCACGTTTTCAGAGCGGCAACTCTCAACCCCCCGTTGACCATGTAATTTGGCCATTTGCGTGCATTGATTTCGGCACTTAAGGCGCATAATCATCAGCAACGGAAGCTGCAACTGTGGCAGCAACAACGACATCAGCGGATTTGTGTTCAACAACAAGCAACACGGATCGCTGCACAACAATGAAAAGCGGAGCTCTGAAGCAGGCGCAGAATGTGGCAGCAGTTTGTAGGCCAGTTGCATGCCCCGCAGGTCCAATGGCATGCAACGTCGAGCCGGCTTCAGAGCGCATAAGCAGGATTAAAATCAAAACAGATTTGCGTTGACAATGACAACGGACATCAGCAGCAGCAGCAGCAGCAAAGGACATATACACAAAGGATACCAAGAGATGGAGAATGAGAAAGGACATGTTAATGTGCGAGGTTAAACAGCAGGAAAGCAGGCAGGCAGACAGGCAGCATGTAGCATACAGCATGTTGCACGTAGCTAGTGGCTGGCCGAAACAAGTTGTTGATATGTGAAACGAAACACCTTGCCCAACCAGTGGAAGGATATAACAGAGACGTGTACAAGGACTCGTCATTGAAATGTCATTTCAAGTTGATTACGAACAAACTTACCGTGCAACAAGGGAAACGAGCAGGAAGAGGGGTTAGGGGACAAGTAAAAACGTGATGGGAGGAAGGGCTTAAATCGTTTTCAAATGAGATGATGCCGCCCCGTTTGCCAGAGTTCCGGCCTTTAGCCCTGGGGCCGCTTAACAAGTGCCGAGCAATTGGAATCCTTGCAACATATGTCACGGCAACGGAAGAAAATGGCTGACCACGTGTTCGAAAGGAGCAGTAGGATAAATGAATAAAAAGCGGAGTCCAAAGGGGTTAAGCATAGAAAAAGAACGATGCGATTTGCAATTGAAACAATAGATAACTACAATTAAAAATATCAATGAAACTATGTAGTTTTTAAAGGAATAATACTAGTGAAAATTTGTCAATGATAGTTTTGAATATTAATGCTTTTAATACAGAATCATAATTCAAATCAATTAAACAAAGACCAAAGGATCGAAATCTGTTAGGCAATAATCAAAAGATCAAATTACAAATCAATTTAAAAGTAAAAAGAAACAGAGTACTGCATTTTACATTTAAGTAATATTTTCATAGGAAAGTTAATATAGTTAATATTAACTAAGTATTTCATTCTTGCACAAAGCTAATTACAATTCATTGCAACTTTTTCTAGAACCATTTATCTGTTAATTTATATACAATATAATATTTACAAAATATAACTTTAGCTTTAGAGACTGAGATACTCATAAAAACAACTAAAACGATAGGAAGATAAGAATAATATATTTTGAAAGATTTATTTAATGCAATAAAGAAGCTAAAAAGGGAGTTCCAATTCTAAAAATTCGCCTACAGTCAGTTTTAAATGGTCTGAGATTATTTCTCAGTGTTGCATTTTTGGCATTCAAATCAAAAGATTTTTATGAACTGTCATAACTTCTTTCTTCTTTTATCAATTAAAAATTTAATATATTTATAATATATTAATAATATATAATACTATATATATAACAACGATAATTCCAAAATAAATAAGATCACGAATCTTAATATAGTGAACATATAAATTTAGATGCTCTAGGTTAAATAAAATAATGAGGAAATTAACTTATACATTCCAACAGGAAATCTAGGATTTATGACCATTCCAACTAGAAGGACAAAACAATAAACTAATAATATACCTAAATATACGTTCATAACTAATTTAATTAAATTAAATTCATATAAAATATTTCAACAATAAAATCTAAGCCAAACCCAAATGGAATCACTTTTCAATTAATTCGATATAATTCATTTATTGCTATTTTAGGAACCCTTAAAAGAATGCATGAAAAATCAGTCATTCGGCAAAGTCAACAACAGCTCGGTGGAAAGGTTGGCAGCTGTAAATTAGAACGTAACCCAGATACAAAAAACCAGAAAATGGAAATCAAAATAGGAAAACAGAAATAGATTTAGATACAGTTGCAGTTTGCAGTTGCCAGGAGGCGAATAGCCTGTGAAACCTAAAACAACATGCAACCTAAATTGTACAAAAGCAAAAAGGTGTTAAATGAAAACTAAACCAGGCAACGACGTGTCAGGGACGACAGGGGGAGGGGAAGGGTATGAGGCACATACATATATCGTGAAGTTTATTAAAATGCAATTGTGAAATTGTTGTTGTTGGTTGTCAACACTTGATTAAGAGCAGCCGCCGTGGCGAGTCACAGCGACAGTTGACAATTGGCAAGCGGCAAGCGGCATGTGGCATGTGGTACGTCGTCGCCGAGGGTTGACAGAGACAGTTGCGCCGGCGCAACTGACAGCAGACCCTTCCCTCAACAGACCAGAATCTGTCGCAGTCACTGTCGCGTTCCGCTTGGGTGTCATGTCAAAACAATGCAACTTGAGCCGCATTTTTAGGGTTACAGATGCCACCGAGAGTCGACTCGAGTCGACCAGAGTCGAGACTCGCAGCTCTGATTGCCCACAAGTGGCTGCTGTTGCAACCCTCTGCTGGCAAATGCAATTTGAATAAGGCCCATGAAAATATCTAATTGAAAGTGAAAGGCAAACCCATTGATGATGATGATGATGATAATGATGATGATGCCTGCTGCACACCTGGTGACTGGAAAATTGTAACTCCCGACTCTCCTGACTGTCGACTGTTTTTCACTGTTTATTTCGCTGTAAGCAAAACTTTTGGCCATGTTTATACATTAGACGTGTTAAATATGCTTTGCTACTGCATTCACATGGTATTTTTGACTGCCCTTTAGGGCCATTAAGTTACCGTTTCCCAGAAATGGGGGAGCAAAAGCAAAACAGGACATATACACCGTGTGATATACCACGTAAAAACAGTGTAGGTTTATACTATTTAAGCGTGACAATTGCTTATTTATCTTAGCTTTAATCGGAATAGATAGAAATATTGCAGTAGTTCCAATAATATACAATTATCTTTGTCTAGCAAATCTATGAAAATAATATGAATCAATTTACCGACGGTGAAAAAGTGTCGTTGAAAAGGTGTCGGTAAAAAAGTGTCGTTGAAAAGGTGTCGGTGAAAAGGTGTCGGTGAAAAAGAGTCGGTGAAGAGTGATCTCAGTGCTAACGAATATAATTATCACAATAATTTACGCATAAGCCCAAGGATAATCCATGTCAACAGGGTATCCCTTAGTCGCTACAATAAAACACGCAACTGATTGTTGTTCTGCCAACTCGACCCACTTTTTATGGGCAACTGGCAATCCAGAATGTTAGCATGTGCAGTTAAGTAACGGTAACATCAAGTATAAACATTATCAGAGCCCCGTCAGCACAACTCGAACAACCCACAAAAGCAACAACAGTGAGGCGTCGTTATCATTAACAGCGCGACAACAACAACAACAACAACGACAGACAACAAGCAACATCATCATTTTATCATCATAATTATTGGGTTTATTAGTGCGTGTAGGGAGAGAGTGATAAAGAGAAAGGAAGAGGGAGACAGATGTACAGTCACGTATTTGGCAAATCCGTTGAAAGAGCCAAAAGCCATCCACATACTGTCCACATACATAGATGGAACCCACAATATATAAATCCCAGCACAGAATTACAATGCGACTAAGACAATTCGTCATGTCATAAGGCTCAGTGTGTGACAAGAGCGCCAAGTTAAGATCTCAATTCTGGCTAATGGAGTTGCCAACGCGCACAGCTTCAACAACAACAACAACAACAACAACTACAACAAGCGTAACAACAATAAAACGCCTTCTTATGAATTTCAATTGGCCCACAAAATGTCCTCGACACAAAAAAGGAAACTAAGTGAATCTGTGGCTCTGACTGCAATTTGCGACGGGCTGTATGATTTTATTTATACCCTGTATATAGAGCAAAGTGTGGGTATATAGTAGTTATAAAACTAGTTTGTAATAGGTGTGGACACATTTGAGACTTTTGAGTTTATAAACCACTTGGTTTCATATCGTTGTATTAATTAGAGGAAAAATACTACTTGAAACTGTTTTAATTTCGCCTTTACATATGAATAAAGAGAGTTTAAAATGTAAATAATCTGGAAAACAATTAAAGAATTGACTCTTAACGGCTTAACTATTATTAATTAATTAAATCAGGCGTCAAGTTAGACAAAAAGAATTAATTTACAAAGTCAATGGTATATGGAAAGTCAAACTATATAATAGTAAAATATAAAAATATTAATTTCAAAATGATAAAATAGATAAAAACAATATTTTTAATATTAATTATGTTTACTCTATGTAGGAATATCCCTAACGATAATATCAATAATCTGGATCAAATATTTTAAAGGGAAATCATAAATGGAAATGCTTTATAATGGAAGTAAGAATATTTCGAAAATATATGTGGAGGAGAATTAATTGATATATAGAATTATCGTTAAGAACTATAAAAAAAATCTAATAATTATTATAGTATAATAAAACATATAATTATACTTATAGAATTACAAATAAATATAATTATTATTATAGAATTACAATATAATTATTATTATGGAATTATAAAAATATATAATTATTATTATTGAATCAATTGTAAGTCATTTCTCCTCACTCCGTCCTGTACAGGGTATAACGTAGTCGAGCTATACCGCTTAAAAGTGCGCTTTGCTGACTTGTTTTGTGTGTGTTTGCATTACTAATATGAAACGCCCACCACAACAACAACAACAACAGGATGGCGAAAGGACGTACGTGCGTCTCCCTAATTCACAGCAAGACGCTTGTCCTGCAATGCAACCCAGTCGAGCAGGCGGGCGGTCCTTGGGCATCCTGCGGCGCTAATAACCCACTTACTTATAGTTATCCCTTTGTCCGACTGCTGCTGCTGCTTCTGCTGCTGTTGAAGCTCTTCTGACAGGCCATCAATTACGAGTATTATGCGATTATTACTTATATAAATGCACAGAGGGAGGGCGATTTTACTTCGACGGAAGCGAGCAACAATTGCAATCAAAATGACCACAAGCAAAATTTAGAAAATCAAATAAACATAAAAAAAACTGCAAAATGAGTAAAGAATCGCAGAATATCCCCCTATATATTTTGACCATAACTAAAATATTTTTAATCGGTTTTTTAATCGGTTTGTCATGGTTTTCGAATAAAAACTCACAGCTGTCAAGCTGAAGAGTTCTGGGTGGATTGAGAGATTTGAGGAGTTGTATATTTCAATTTAAAAAATATATAAATGTTGCACAAATCAACGTGAGAAGCGTAACAAGAAAAAGGAAAGAGGGGAGGGGAAATGTCAAGCGGAAAAGGGCAAGGAAAAGCGCAATCGAAACCAGAAACAGAATTCCAGCCAAAAATACAACTGTGAGAGTCGCCGCACCTTGATAAGAGATGATATGATGAGACACACTGAGGTAGGGAGAAAGCAAAGAGGGGAAAAGGGGAAACGAGGAGAAGGGAGAGGGAAGAGCCAAAGATAACAGCAACAGTGTAATTAATTTCGGGTTTTGCCGTGTCAATTGATGAATGCAAATGAATTTTTACATGCGAATAAAGCAAATTCAGTTAATGTTCATAATGATTCAGATGCAGGCCACAGAGTGAAAGGGGGAGGGGTGTAAAGGTAAAGGGGGAAGAAGGCAGAACCGCAGTGGAGGAGTAAAAGAGACAGGCGCCACAGCAGCCACAGCAAATGACCGCAAACCGCAGGCAGCGACAGCGACAGCGACAGCGACTGAGGCAGAGGCAGAGACGGAAGCAGCGCTAGTGAAACCGCAGCGAAAGGATTGTGTTTGTGTGCGTGTGTGTGTGTCTGTCTGTATGTGTGTGCGTGTGTTGGCCTTTTGGGCGCATCATAAATAATGCGCCCAGGTGACACGAGTCCCCAGCGCTTATCAAGTGAAGCGCCATGAATTTAAGCAAAAAGAATGCGAATAAATAAGCGAGTAATAATGGAGTTGAGCCCTAAATGGATAACGATGCTCGAGAAAAAGGGCTCTATATACAGGGTGGGGCAAAAGTAATCACCCTATTGAAAAACGTTATAACTGTATAAGCATCCTGTATAAACATAATTTCGAATTGGACCATTTTATGATTAAGACAAAGGCAAATCTTATTAACTCATCTTATATATATTTACTTTATATATATTTACTTTATATTATTTTCTATATTTTGGCTTTTAAATTAATACTTTATATTTGATATTTATATTTAAATTAAAAAGAATTCTTTTTATTTGAAAATTGTATTTAAATTTAAGATAATTAATAAATGTTCATCTTCTTGCAAATATTTGCAACCTAATAATTCATTAAAGCATTTAGTACTTTAAATAATATTTCAGCCAACTATACCAAAGTTTCTTAAAAGAGCGTAAAGAAAGGAGAAGAAAATCCTTAATTTCTGTTATGTATATGAACATTATATAGTTATAATATATAAATTAAATATTTAAAATTTACTACTATGTGCCAGTGTTATACAACTATTTTTGTTACTATCACAAGTATCGTTATGACTTACTCTATTATTATAGCGAATTCTAGCTGAGTATTTGACTAAACCACTTTTAGAAAGGCTTAATTTCCATCGAAGTTGAGTGTAATGCTTACATCCATTCAGTTTTAATTAATTATTAACTACCAAAGTCATTATTTTGCTGTACACACTTATGTTATCATTTAAAGATTAACCCATCATTAGCTTCATATGCAAAATTCCTTATTTGTATAATCCCATAACTCTGTGGGATAAATGGAAACTAAACTCGCAGATTCGGCCAACTAAAATTACAATTCAATTTCTAATAACTTTATAATTTATTGAAATGTCAAGATTGCAACCCCTTTACACACACACACACACACAACCCCTTTGCATGCATGTGGATTACGTTTAAGCCCCTAAATACGCATATGTTGGAGTTAATATTAATGAAGGGTTATTTATATGACAATTATTTGTTATTGACTTATTGCCAAATGCCACGCCCTCCTTTCTCTCTCTCTCTGGTTAAGGCCTATTCGTTAAGTGAAATGCAAATAAATTTGCGACAGTTGTAAACTTCCGCTAGTATTCCCCCTCTCTGTACTCCTACCACCCCTCTTGCTACCTCGTTCCACATATTTTTTTTAAAGCGTTGCGCCTCATTAAACGCTACGTGAATGTGAAAATCTGTAAAAAGACTTGGCCAGGGCCAAGGCCGCTGTGGTGGCTATTACCACGCCCATTAATGCAAATTAAACGCAATGCGGACATATGCCCAAAACTGGCTGAATGACTGAACGAATGAATGACTGACTGGCTGGCTGGCTGCCTTCCGTAACTGATGTCACAGCGCATTATCATTCATAAATCAAAACATGGAAATTGCTGAGGCACATGCACATGACTCTCTATCAGAGTTTGTAGCTCTATCTGTGTATCTGCATCTCTCTAGCTGAGGGTTGGCGGGTTTTCTTTTTTCAATTTGCGCTACAATTCCTCTACCCTTACCTTTATAGCTAACCCCTCACAGTCTAATAAACATATACAACGGAAAAATGTTATGAATAAATTAAGACATTTGTTTGCTGGCTACGTAGTAAATGAGCAACGTTGTTTGTGTTGCCATCTATTAAATTCGCATTACAGCAGCGGGTTAAGGGAGGAAGTTTGGGGGGTGGGTAGATACATAGCCAAGTGGCTGAAGCAAGTTTGAAATTGACTTGTTTCAAGCGAAATATATGCAAATATTTCATGTGAAATACGAGTAGAAAATATGACAACACTATATATGATCATATATGATGCGGTAGGCCAAACTAAAATACAACAGAAAACAGAAAAGTAAACAAAATAAAATAAAATACGGATGTGGCAATCACATTCACGAAAAATCCTGTCGAGCTCTTTTCAATGAAAATTCATCAGCATGTCATCAATGTCGTCGTCGTCTACACAGACAGACAGGCCACAAATCTGTTTGCCATACAACAATTCCGTATTACTCAGTTCTATGGAGATCTTTACAGTTCTCTACGATGCTCTGTGTTCTGTTTCCCAAGTCTGGGATTGTTGTTTTCTTAGTAAGCAACGCCACCCAAAGCGTTTTCCATTTGGAAAACTCAACGGGGTAAACGTTTTTGGTGTCGCTCAGTATATTTTTCATCTTATATATATACATATATATATATTTTGACAGACAGTTGGCAGCAAATGTCTGGAAGGAGCAGACGAATGGGGATGAAGGAGAAGGGGTATGAGGGGTGCAAGGGACGTTCAGTGCGTCTTCAATTACGAGACGCGCGTTGAAAATAAAATTTCAGCAGTCACCGCCCGGTTTGCCATATGGGAAATGTCACTTGCTTTAAAGGAAAAGCACGGCAAAGATTGAGACGAAAGTCGAGGTAAAGCTAGAGGTAGGGGAAGTTAGAGGTGGGCGGTATAACGGTACACTCTGCCTACCGCAGCTGACGGCGACGGTGACGGCAACGGCGACAGAGAGAAATCAACGTCACCAAATGGACAACACACGTGGGGCCAACAACGTTGATAATGATAATGATGATGATGATGAGAATAACAATCATGATGTTGTTGTTGATGATGGCGGCAATGGGGACCGTTAAAAAGCCAGAGCCAAATAGCTGCGAAAAGTAAAGCCGCTCGTAAAACTCAAACGAGGCGAGGAAGCAAAAACATGGCGCCAAATAACCGCAAACATAACGGCAACCACAGCAATAACAACAACAACAACAACAACAGCAACAACAGGAGGAGCGCAGTATCAGGGCGTCGTTGGCGACGTTTGCCGCCATTTTGTAAAAGAAAAGTGCATATAATAATATAAAACAACAAAAACAGCAACAAAAAGGACAACAACAACGATAGCTACACATAAGGAATCATGGCCAAACAGCATTAAAACCAGATTTAACAAAAGTAAAACGACGATTTATATACACTACAAAATACAAAAAAATTACAGCTGAGAGATAATTAATTTAAATATTATTATCTCTTCTTCTTTATATATTAGTTATCATTGTAAATTTTATAATGCAAATAAACTAATGATTAATGAGAGTAAAGTTAGATAAAAATACTTAGCTTCTAATTTTATATAACATAATTCTTTGAAAACAAATTCAGTATAAAAAGATCTCGAAAAAATAATAATTGAAATTTAATTATAAATTATTAAGTATATCTATACAATATCTGACAATACAACAATATTGAGTAAAAACAGAAAAACTCTTAAACTCTGAAATTTCAAAAAGAAGACATTCATTATAACATGATCCCGAGAAAATAAGATATTTAAATCTAAAGAGCTAGTTAGAAAAAAACAAGTATATTAAAATGAAGTTTATTAAAATGAAACCTTAACTAATCATATATAAAAATAATGACAAAACATTCATCATAATAATACCTATTTCTGGACATCAGATAAAACACTATTATAAATAGTACCAATTGCCCAGCAAATTCAATCAACTCTGCCTGCAAAAGCGCAAATAAACGTCCTAGAAGTAAAACAGGGAAGTTTGGAGAATCAGGGTTTGAGCGCTGAAATGGGCGCCTGTGATTTGGCTTTTGTGAAAAGTGGAAAGTGGAAAATGGCGAATATGTCGCCGAGCATCGTAAAAAATTATGCCCAACGTAAGGCCGCAGTCCTCACAACGATGAGGGGGGCAGGGGGAAAAGCGAGGAAGTATAAAAGATTTCAGAGTCATACGAGTAGGAGAGTATGACTCTATAAAATAGAATGGGAACTCGAGGACTCAACGCGCCATGGTCAAATGGCGTTCTTATGGCACTTTAGTGGCAAAATCAAATTAGAATTTATGTTAAGTTGGCAATCATAAATGGCGCCCAATGTGGGGTGCATTCAATAGCCATAACCATTGATGATGGTAGCAGCTAGCAAAAGATTATGGACTGGAACTAGAGATGGCGATTGTAAATGGAAATATAACTGCAAAGATTTTTAGTTTATACATATCATCAATTTTTACAGCTATTTTCATTTTTATAGTGCGATGGCGCCCAACGTGTGGGACAACATAGAATACTTTTAGGCGCATTGGATTAGTGGCTTGTAATGTGCGCCATCTGTCGGCCACTTGAGGGCATTACTCACGCCACATTTGGCGCATTCAAGTGCTTAGCGTGTTAATTTGCACCAGTTACAGGGGTTGACTACATGCCTACCCAAGGAGAAAGAGATAGAAAGATAGCGAGGGGTTGTTGCAAGGCCCCTGGGCAGAATCTACTGTGTTAAGCCCTCACAATTGCCATTTGATTGAGTGATGCGCTGCTGGTCTCTAAAACTCTAGATAATGTTCTTGTAGCCTGGCGATGCGCATTAACTAAAAACAACAACAATAGCAACAGCAACAATAGTGTAGATTGAGGGTGCAACAACATTATCATACTCTTCAGCACTTCTGACGAGCATTAAATTAACTGTAACTGGCATTGAAGCTGCACTTTACACATTTTACATATGTCACCTAAGATCTGTTGGCTCGTTGGGTGCTGAATACTGGGTGGGTGGTTGGTTGGTGCTCTGGTTTTGTTGGATTCTCTGGTTGGTTTGGTTAATATTCCCTCGAGTGTAAAAAACACAACAAGCCAAAATCAAAGCGCATGCACTCAAAAGATCTCAACTCCGGACTCTACGTAATTCAATAGCCCAAAAGCTGACTCTCTGTCTCTGTCTCTCTCCCTCTGCCTGTTACCTTTGACATGCGACGCTGGACAGGCACTCATCAAACTTTTGACATGCAGCTGAGCATTGCAAGGGGTAGAGATATGATGGGGAGGAAGGAGGGAATTGGGAGGATTAAAGAGAGCATTCGAGAACACTCCTGCTGCTGCTGCTGCGCCTTTTTGCATGCAAAATGTCAGCGCATATGTCAGACTTTTGCATATGACGCGTTCCTCTACCATCTACCATCTACCATCCAAAAACACACGCCTCCTCACACGCCTAGCAGCAATCGAGGGGTGATTGTTGCATTTTCAGCGGAAAATATACATAATATTTGATAATATTGAAATATTACGACATATTGCTGATATAAAGAAAATAGACTGCCTGAGTAGCAATAAATACTAAGAATTCTAGAAGTAATAATCATAATAATAGATTTATAATATTAACTATTAACTATAATAACTCGATCTTCAAGTAAAGCTTTCAGTGAGCTTTCATATATAAAATATAACTAAAATCATATTCATATATTGATTTAACATAATTTCAACTATTATGTAAGCTTCTATATATTTTATTTAATATTCGAAAGTGAGTTTAAATATCTTAATAATATCTTCAGGGATTTATCAATTTCCACAGTTTTCTAAAATATTGAAATTTCACTAAAAACTTAAGATAAATTATAAATCTAACTATATAAATAATTATAGAATTATAACAATTATTTAAACTCGCTTTTAAACTTCTCTTCATCATCTCCGAAATTCTTAAATGAACTCTCGTCCAGTGCCCAGTGTTGTTTTCTCCATTTCTTTTTTTTGTGCTGACCTGTGTCCAAATGCATTTGGATGCAAATCTGAAGCGAACTTCTTTGAGCTCTTCTACGAACCACTCTCACTCTCATTTGTTCCACCTATCTCTATCTCTCCGACCCCCTCTCTCTCAATGTTCTATCGCATTCTCTGTGTTTGCTATGATGTCTCTGTAACTGTAATTGATGCTGACTTTTTGACAGTTTGAATGTCGAAAATGAACAGATGAACCGTATAGAGAGTGGGGGAAGTAGAAATGCAAAGGGATGCAGTATATGTACAATTTGGTGCGGGAGGGGAGGGGAAATACCCGTACCCGTCGTAAACTGTCGACTACTGTTACCAAAAATGACAACTCTGATTAGTTTTGTGACAGTTTCGTGATTTGAATTCAATTATGACATGGAGATTGCAACCTGCAACTGGATGACAATTTAACCAAGAGAAATTTATTATCAAGAGACATGAAATTTTCTAGAGAAATTCGAGAAATGCATAGACAAAATAAAAAGTTGACAGCAACGAGAGCGTCGATAGAGCTGCCATAAGTTTGCTTAGGGTTGCCGCCAGCACACAATGGCGGGATCAATAAACACGCCGTTAAGAGTCAATATTTTGATTTTGAACGACGTCGAAGGAAAGGAAAACAAAAGGAAGAAAAAGGAGCACAGCGCGCACTAAGTAAATAGAAAACTTTCTCGTTGCCGCCAACAAGGACAATAGCAAATGGGGGGGGGTGTGGTGGTTCAATGGAGGGGGCAGCAGTATTTCAGCTAAGAAGTGTTCAATGCCTGCGCCCATTGTCAAAAAGAATCAACAAAAAACTGAAATCGGATATTAAATGCACAACAAACAGCAACAGCAACAACATCTAGGAAAACGAACAAAGGCGAGCGCTTGAAATGAATACGACAGGAAGAGGCACATTGCAGCGGGAGCGGGCAAAATATTGACACTGAGCGAAATTGCTAGTAAATTTAATATAATTTAAAGATTTATACATTGTAGTACTATTTAGAGACTTAACTACTAGCAGAAATACAGGAAACAAAAACTAAGAAAAGTAGATTAAAGATAGTTTCAAAGATGTTCATTATAAAGATTAAAAACTTATAATAATCGGCATTGAAAACTTTCAAAAATGAATTGAAAACCCAAAAATAATGCATAATCTATAATACAAATTTTAAATATATACTTTAAATATGCCTTAAAGAAAGTTTAATTTAGAATGCAACCCAATTTTTAAATTTATAAATGTCTTCTAGTAGTAAAAATCAGTTTTACATTTCAAATTATTTTTTGTAAATTAACAAAAATTTTCCCCAGTGTACTAGTGGTAGCTGTGGCAGCTTTGGCGGCAGGGAGCGGCTGTGGTGGCAACTAAATAGTTGCACTAATATGTCCATGACGATGGCAAATGGTAAAATAAAACCCACAGCACGTGTGTTAGTGTGTGTGTGTGTGTGAGTATGTGTGTGTGTGTAGAGGGTCACTTTGGCAACTGAGTTTGAGTTCAGTTGTGTTTGCTAGTAGGAGCCGCTGGTAATTGAGGCAAAGTTAAAGGGCTCAGTGTTGCAGGACAACGAAACTGCAAAGTGCATGCAGGAGACAAAAGGGAGAGGTTGGCACATGGCACAGGGAACAAGGCACAACTCCAAATGGCCATTCGATATGGTTACTTAAAGGGTAATTAAATTAACTGTGCAGCAGGAGCACAGTTGCCTCAGCGTGTTGTCCTTGTTGATATCCAAACAAAAGGACACGCGGCACAGAACTGGGAATCTGAATCTGAAAGAGAAGCGGCAACAGCAACAGAATCAGAGTCTTATCCCCTTTAACTCAACTCGACTCGACGACTGGTTACCACTCATTTTTTTTCTCTGTTTGCTATATGCATATTTCATTATGACAGCAGGAGGAGGTTTTCTGGGTGGGGGGAAAAGAGGTTGATTGTGCTGCAGGGGGTTGCTGCTAAGGCAGGAGGATGCGGCTGCGGATGCTACTCGTCTATTTTATACTAAAGGGAAGCGCCTTATCGCGTGTCAAATCATCATTATGATTGCCGTTCCACTTCCCTCTGCATTCACCTTATTTTTTTATCATTTGTTCAGCCAGACAACGCCTCGAAATTGATGATCAAACGATGATTAAAATGTATTTGCTGCTACTGCTCCTGCCTTTTTTTTATGAAAGTTGCGGGAGTTGGGCGTTGGGTTGATCTGCCTAATGATTATGTTGATTAATTATGAATCAATTACATTGTAAAACGAGAAAAGGTGCAAACATCAAATTTGTCATGGTGCAAGGGATGGGAAAAGATAACTCAAAAGAAGATTTGGTAAAATACATAAGCTCAAATTGATTATTTATTTATTTATCTATCTTATTTTCTAGTGACTATCACAAAAACAAACTAAATGTGTCTAATTTATTATGAATTTTACACTGAAAGCTACAATTATTTCAGATTCTTCACAGAGATCTTAATACACAAAAGGATAAAAAGAGTAAAAAAGTTTCCTTTTAAGGAGACCAAAATTAAATCAAATTAGATAACTACTCAGTTTTAAAATGTTGATATTTTTATTTAATTAATTTAAATGAACATCTTAAAAAAGTTTTATATACATATAAGGCTTCTTATTAATTAAAAAGTTAAATATAGAAAGAAATCCATTAAGCACTTTTTTGCCCATTTTAAAAAGCAAACATATGCACAAAATAAATATTCTTACGTATTCAGATATTTTTTCAAATTAAAACTGAATTTATTTCAACCAAAGCCTACAATTTTAGATGATATAATATAGCAAAAATTCAAATTCAAATTTATATATTGAATGCTACTATATTTACCAAAAATGCATTCACATTCAATTCAATCAAATTAAGTTTGCAATATGGAAAATCGTAGAATTTTTGCTAAATTCATTTTAGTTAAAAAAAAAGAAAATAGCATATGAAAAATACGTTTGAATATATGTGAAATATATGTGAAAAGCTTTGTGTGTCAACTGTAAAAATGATAGAGAAAACTTCTTCAACTGGCGCAAAAGGAAATGTGGTAACTGACAGTTGGCCAAATACGAAAACCAGAAACTTGCAGATTAACATTTTGATGACGCAGCTAAACCAAAAGTGGGCGACTGGGTCAGTGGGTGTGGCACACACACACACACACACACACACACACACACACACACACACACACATGCATACATATATAAATGCAGAGACTTCAAAAAAACAAATTATTTTTATGAATAACTTATTGAAATTTTAAATAAAAAGAAAAAGAAATGAAAAATCAAGGCAAAACTTTTGCTTAATTAAAATCAAATTTGCGTTACATTTGTACAAGAAAGAAAATTGTTCCCAGTTTCTTTCCGCTTTCCTTCTAGCTATTTTTACCCTTCCATTCATTCGTTGAAGCAATTAAAAGTAAACAAAAATTAAATTATGCAGCTAAAAAATAGAAAAGAAAGTGTTGGGAAACTGCACGTAGATTGGCTTCAACTTCAGTTGGTTTTCCCAAATGCTTCAATTGAATTAGAGGGAAAAGACAACAGCGCAAAGAGAGAGAGAGAGAGGAAGAGGGAGATGGAATCCCATTGAAGTGCGGCGAATTGAATTTCTTTTTTGTACCCTTTGGGGGTATATTAAGTTTGTTAAAATTATGTAACAGGCAGAAGGAAGCTTGGACGACCACATAAAGTATATATATTCTTGACCAGCATCAATAGCCATGTCCGTCAATCCGACTGTCCGTCCGTCTGTCCGTCTGCCCTTCCGTATAAACGAAAGAATCTCAGAGATAGTAAGAGCTAGAAACTTGAACTTGGTCTCCCAGCACTTCTAATATTTGTAGGTAGATCTAGTTTATCTTTTTTTTCGATGCCTTTGTCCACAAATCCAGAAAAAGTTCTTAACAAAAGCAGTTTTGTAGCTAGAGTCTTGAGATTTTGCACACATGATGAGTATCTTAGAATTGATGTGTCCCATAAATGAAAAAATCATAACAATAGCAATTTTATAGCTAGAGTGTTGAGATTTGCTACATATAATAAGTAACTTGCCACGCCCCCTTAGCCCACAAAAAAAACAAGAGAATAACATTGGGAGTGAATTTAAGCGTATGTATGTAGAGCCACAGGGTATATTGTGGTCGAGATTCCAACTGTTCGGCTTGTTTTATTCACGTTTTCACCAAAATGGCGCAAAGCATTGTGGCGTGGATGGAAAGAGGAAAGCGGAAAGCGGAAGGGGAAATTATAGTCAAAGAAATTTGATTTTGCAGTAAATGGTAAGCAGATAGACGAAGCTACAGAGAATGGAAAACAACGTTAGTCGGCAACGTTTTGTAATTGAATTGAGCGCCGAAAAGCGCGCTACACTAAAAAAAATAGAAGAAGCCAAAGAGAGATAGCTGGCAAAGAGAGGAAAGAGAGAGAGGACAGAGAACAATGGCGGCGGTTGCTAATAAAATAAACGAAAAGCTTTTGTAAGCAAATTGAAAACATAAACAAACGAAAATTGATCAACAAAAAGAAAAAACGAAAAACTAGAAAAAGACGGCAAGGGGGAAGGAGAGTTTTTTGCACACAAAGGATAAACAAAATGTTTTCACTAGTATGTAACAAAACAAAAGGCAGCTAAAATGACAACGACAACAACAAGAATAACAAGCAAATGGACAAAAAGAAAACAAGCAAAAAGTTTCTAGGAAAAATGCATAATAACAAAGTTCTTTTTTAGTTGTAACAATGAAAAGCGAACACAAAAAAAAAAGAAAAACGCACACACAAACAAACAGAAAATAAAAAGAATATACAAATGTATATGAAATTCAATTTGTATGAAAATAAACAAAATGGCGTCGGTGTGCGGGGGAACTGTGTGTGTGTGTGTGTGTGTGAGTGTATGTGTGTGTGTTTGTATGCAATAACAACAACAAAAATTCGATTAAAACTTTTGCACTGCCCAAAACACGCACGCACACAGACACACACACTTGCACACACGCACACACAGCGCAAATTAAAGAAAAACAAGCAGCGACGCCGACAGCGACGCAGCATTAAAGTTTTGTTCACAAAAATACAACAACAATGCTTGCAAACTGCAACTTGCAACTGTAAAACGTTGCAGTCATAAAAACGTACAGCAAAAAATAGAATAAAAGGTAAGCGCGAGTGTTGAAAGCGTCGAGAGCAACAACAATAACAGTAATAATAGTAGTAATAATAATAATAATAACAGCAACAACAACAACAATGGCTGCACTTGCTGCGGTTTTACAGTCACTGCAAAAGCATAAACAGCCTTGGCTGCTAAACAGTTTGAGCGTCACTGCGCATATGCAGTCGTTACATATATACATACATACATACGTACATATATATATATAAATATATATGTATTGGCAAATGCGGGACAGCAATACACTTGTTATTTCACTTGCACCTTGTAGACACGCCCCTGCGCAACACTAGCGCGCTCTCGCTCTCACACACGCACTCACGCATTTTCGAACTGGATTTTCGAACTTGTGCGCATTTCCCCTGCGAGTCGATGTGTGAGTGTTTGTGTGTGTGTGTGTGCAATGTTAACTTTTGTGCAGTTGTTCTCTGCTGCTGTAGTTGTTGTTGTTGCTGCTGCTGTTACTCTTGCTGTTGTTTTCCTTTTGTACTCACTTTATCATGTCCGGTAGGCGTTCCGGAACTTTAGGGTGGGTGTTTTTCTTTACATAGCTCGATGATAGCGCCTCCGTGCACGCCAGCATTAACTCCGTGGATAACTCGACCGGATGTTGTGGTGATTTTTCTTCGGGTAACTGCAAATAGGGAGAAAGCGGAACAAAATGTGTGAAGAAACCAAATGCAGCGGAGAAAAGTAAACGAAAATCGACATAAAAAAAAAACAAAGACAAAAACAATACGCATCAAAAGTCAACAAGCCGGTCAGCTGAGTGCGCGCGACAATTGTATACCCTGTGCCAGTCTTCATTGAAAGGAATATTGTTTAAAAGACTCGTTAGGAGACATAATACTTTTTTGCAAACACTCATACATACAGAAATAAACGCAAGCAAGCACATACACACACTAGCAAACACGCAGCAAGCTGAGTAAAATTGTTTGTTTCTTGCATATCTTCTGATCGGATAATAAGATCGTAATAAAATTTGTAGGACACATCCAAACTACGATACTTGACAATTGTGCAGAATCTCAAATGTATAGCTTTAAAATTTCTAAAGTTATGTAGTTCTTAACGATTCGACAACTACATACCAAGTTTGAAGTCTCTAACTTTTATAGTTCCTACAGACAGACGGACGGTCAGACAGACAGACAGACAGACAGACGGACGGGCAGACAGACGAACAGACAGACGGACGGTCAGACTGACAGACGGTCAGACAAACAGACACACGGACGGAAGGAAGGACAGACAGGCGAAGTGACAGACGGACAGATAGACGAACTGACAGACGGACAGATAGACGAACAGACAGATGGACAGACAGACGGACAGGAAGACGGACAGACAGACAAACGGACAATAGACTCGGCTACCACGAATATATATACTCCATAGGATCGAAGGTGTCTCCTTATCATTTTGTTGGTCATTTCTAATTGGCACAGGGTATAACAAGTGTCAATGGACCTTCAAGTTGCAATTGTTCTTGTATTTAGAGTCGTTGTTGCCGTATTTGTTGTTGTTCTTGTCATAGTTGTTGTTGTTGCTGCACAATTGTTGCATGCTTTTCGGCGTTAAGCGACATTTTTCGTGTGTGTGCTCAAATTAATTATAAAAAGTTAACAGCAACAACAACAACAATAACATCGCTGAGCATTCACATCAATCAAAATGTTAATTGATGTTTTTTACGCGATGTTCTTTATCTCTTTCTCCCTCGCTCTCCCTCTCTCTCTTCTACTGCCTCTTCATCTTGATTACATGACAAGCGGCGTGCGCGCTGATCCATCAGCAAAAGTATGTGACAAGGAGGGGAAAGGGTGGAGACAAAGCAACGACAATAAACACGAGCCAAGGTAACAGCAACAACAACAACAACAAAGACAACAACAATAAAGGCGAATGAAAGTGCGACCGACGCGTAGTAAAAATATTTATTTTTATAGAATTAAATGCAAAGCGGCAATGAAAAAGTCAAAATAAAGATTACTCAACTAACAGATACCCTGCAGACAATACTGGACATAGCACATTATGTTTAAGCATTCAACACACACACAAATCTTTACAATTGTGTTTGTTTTATAGATTTATCCCTTCTTATGTCCAAACAATTACTTGACTAACTGTACGCATTAATGGACTTGTCGCAATCAGAGATTGCAAGACAGCGGCAGCTCAGCAGCTGCTTCTGCTCTGGCTATGAATGCTGACAAGGTCTAGCTGCTACATCACTGCTTCTAATCAAGGCTGGAAACCACAGACATTTAAAGCAGCTGCGGTTCGTTAATTTGAACCATGGAGCAGAACTTTGGTTAGGTTTGCCAACCAATTAGAAGAGCAACTGAACCCAAGGTTGTGGTTTAATACATACTGAATTATTTTATTTACTCAACTGTTTTCTATTTTGTTAATTAACTTTTACATTCTTTATAAGGGGAAAAATTAACCAGAAATTTGTAGTGCAATGAGGCAAGTAGTCATTACATCCCCTCTTGCAAATGCCTACAGGGTATACAAATAAGAGTGGCTTTTTACGCGTTTTAACGATTGATTTAACAGCAAGCCACAAATACATATACAATAAACATAAATGTAAATAAAAGCATTAAAAAAAGCACACGCAAAACTTGACAGCCAAATGCTGACAAATTGTGGAAACAGAGTGAGATAAGGACAGATAGCTAGAGAGAGAGGGAGACAGAGAGAACGCGGGGAATCGGGAGAGTGGCAGAATTTGCGGCTAGTTACAGACGAATTTATAGGCCAAGCGTCAAAGAGGACGCACTGACGCCGCCGCAGCCAGTAAATAAAATTCGAATAAAAATGCCACACAAAAGAAAAACAAGACAGAATAAAAAAAAGCAAAAAAACAAAAGCGTCGAAAGAAATGGCAAATAAACAGGCGGGCAAAATAAGAAAACAATAAACTTTAAAACTTGGCAAGTTTAAGCGAATTGAATGTGTGGATAAAAAGCAAAAGACTAGACGACCTGCGAATGCGCTACAGCACAAGTTAAGAAAATGTAAAATCAAACTAAACTAAAGATGAAATATGATAACAAATTTAAAACTATTTAAATAGTATTACGTTTCTGTGCACAACTCTCTCTCTCTCTCTCTCACCACTACAAAACACTTTCTTTTCCTTTCGAGAAATCCTTATCCTTACCAACACAATATATTAACTCATCCTTTTACATAAACTTATACCTATACTTATACTTATTCCTACTTTTATACTAATACTAATTTGTATTATAATACTAACTCTATTACTTATCCCAATTCTAATATTATTAGGTATACTTATACTACATAAATACTAATATTTATACGTATGCCAACACTAACTGTTACGTTTTTCTGGATCATTTAAAGTTATCATTTTGATTACCCCCATTAATAATTTTGATTGTCAATTTAATAACATATTTACCCATGTAATTTTAATAATTTTCTATAATTTCTTGTCGACTGCTTTTAGTCGTACTAAATAAATAAATAAATACAATATAAAATTGAGAAAGCTCGACAAAGAAAGCATTGTGTAAAGTAGAGAAAAAACTACAGATAACATATGATAAATATTAGCACTTCTTTATGTAGAATATTACTTTAAAAATCTGATGAATTTAAATAGAAAGAAACTAATGCCGGTAGATTGACTTTCTGATATTAAAATTCAATATTTACATATATATTTTTAAGATATTTTTGGAAAAGTTTATGAAATTTTAGGCGAAAGACGAGAAGTTATCTATAGTTGAACTTTGAGCAGAAACATATTATTTAGGTATTTGTATAGAAAATTAATTGAGTAACATATATTCGAAAAGTTCTTCTAAATATAATATTGCAGCCTATATAATCGAAAAATTACCCAAATATTATTTTATAAATATTATATTTTAACTAAAAAGCTAAGCCTATATATTTGTAATATACGTAAACAATTTTTTAATATTTTTATAATAAAAGCTCAGCCTATATAATCGAAAACTCCACCTACACATTATTGAGTTATTTTATTATAATAAAACCTGAGACTTTTAAAATATAAAGTATAAATAACATAATATCAATAAAAGTTAATACCCTAACACTAGTTGAAATTGCTTTTTATAGGTTAAGCGTATAAAAAGACCAACAAAAGCAGCGCAGTCAAGTGTTAAGTGACTTGGTGGACAAAAAGCGAAGGAGGAAAGGCGAGTCAGCGAACGGTTAAGGAACGTTTGCCAAGTTTAAAGCGTGCGACGCAATTGGGGAATTACGATTTGGATACATTTCATGGCGACAGACTGGCGACAGTTTTATTGTGTCACTTGGCGAAAAAGTTATGCCTAAGTTTATGTCTCACCTGGAAACTCTTGGTAATGGCATCGAAAAGCGTCGCAATGGAGTTGCCCAAAAGAGCATGACGTGCAATCTGTGGACAAACGGAGCACGCATTGCGATACAATTGCACGGCCAAAGTGAGGGATCTGCAATTGAAAAGAGTATTAATTAAACTGGAGGAAGAAAAGAGCGAACAGTTGACTTACTTCTTTGAGATCTCTGCCTTTTCCTCCATGCCCTTGCTGATGACATAACTGGACAGCACGCCAAGGCCATCCATGTTGAGGAATGCCTGGAAGTCATAGGTCTGTGCCTTTGGTATAACTCTCAGTAAATTTCCCAGCGTACGATCCAATCCCTGTGCTCCGCCTCCCTTCATGACCAAATTCAACAGCTTGGGCACGCTGCTGTCACGCTTTAAATGGATGGGCAATTCCTCCATGGTGGACAAATATTCGCTGGCACTGTGAAGGGAGAAAGAGGAAATTAAGGAATTAACATATCGAACAATTTTAACTTGAAACCTGCTTATTAAATAAAAACTATTCAATTGCGCTTAGAAATTGACTAAGTTTTGGTTGAGTTAGGAGATTCCAAATGGTTTTTTTAAATTATTAGGAGGAAAACGTCGAAAGTTTTCATCAAAATTTAAATTCTACAATACTAAATATTAGTTCTACATATTTAACGGTCACAAAATGATCAAAAGCACATTGATTACAGAGATCAGTTGAATTTAAACAAAGTTTTCAAGAAAATGTTTGCATTGATTTCTTTCTTGTTCACTTTCTAATCCCACAAGATGCGGACTCACCACTGACTCATGCGCTGCTTGAGCTTCTTCATCTTCTTCTTGTAGCTGCGGGAATGTTCACGACTGCCGCTGACGCCGCCCAAGTCGGACAGCGTGGAGGAGAGATCGCAGTCCTCGTTGGTTGTGCTGGTAGTGTTGCCGTTGAAGAGATCATCCTCCTGATCGCCACGTGCCTCGTCCTGTTGCCGTGTACTCGGCATAGTTAACTCCAATGCCCGTTGACGTATATGCTCAATATTCTCCTCGTGACGCCTCGCCGACTCCAGTTGTTTCTGCTGTATCTTCCGTTGCAGCTCCTCGGCGGTCTGTTGCTGTTGCACCTGCAACGCCAGCAGACGTTCCTCACGATCCCGCGCCTTTTCCCGTGCCAACGCCTGACGTTGTCGCTCCTTTTGCTCCTGCATTTTGCCAATGCGTTGTTCCTTCTCCAGCCGCGTCTCGTTCATCTTCTCCAGCTTGAGGAGACGCTCCTTTTCGAGTGCTTGACGACGTCGCTCCACGGCCGCTTCCTTGGCTGCCTTCTCTTCGACACGCTTCTGACGCTCCTGCTCCAGATCCTGCAGACGTCCCTCGGTCTCCTTGAAGGACTCGAGTAGATCCAATCGCTTGTTCTGCGCTTCAATGTTCTTGATAAAGTTAATCTCCTTTAGTTTCTTGTCCTCGTCGTGAGCTTTCTCAATGATCTGTCGTAGATACAACTCGCGATTCTCGGCAGCGCGTTGCAGGCGTCCCTCCATCTTCTGACGCTTGTCCTCAATCAGTTGCTTCTTGGCCGCCTTGACATCCTCGACTCGCACAAATAGTTGTTGCAACTTGGCCGCCTTCTCCTGCTGCAACAACGCACGCTTCTGATGCGCCCTTGCCTGCTTGGCCTGATACTTCTTCAGTGTCTCCTGCAGCGAGCGACGACGCGATGGCGACGATAGCTTCTGATGCAATTCCTGTGCGCGTCCCGGATGACGTGCCACATATGCCTGCAACGTGGCCAAGGCCTCAGCACGCTCGTTCCACGACATGTCCGAGAGCAGCGCCTGATAACGCAACTCCAGACTCGCATTCTCATCATCGCTCATTGTAACAAAGACGCCAGCATCATCGAGTCCCAGCTCATTCTCATTCTCCTCCAGCTGCACTTCACAGTCCGTTTCATCTGTCTCGGTGTCCACATCGATCTCTGTGCTCTCCAATTCACGTATCTGACGCTCCAGCGATTCCTGCACCTCCACCAAGATACGTTCATTGCGTTCCTCTTCCCCATCCTCAGCATTCTGTTCGTCATTCTCATCGCAGGCACTCAACATGGAGGAACCAGGCTTAACACATCCATTGGGCAGCTTGCTGCGGGCAATGCTCTCGTACAGCTCCCCGATGGTCTTCGAGAACTCACAGTTGGTTTGAATCTTGATGTCAATCTTATTGTGATCATCATTGTTTGCTGCAGGGATTATAAAGAGTAGAAACGGATTGGAAAATATACAAGTGGGTAAAGAAAGCTATTGAACTTTAAAATATAGAGATTTTAAGAACTTATTGTCAGTCTATACTTCTAGAGAAGATATCTAAAGATATCTACGATATCCATAATGTATTCATGTGTATTAATGCTAGAGAACTATTTACTTAGATAGAACTAAGATACAACGATTAAACAATAGAAATAATATAACATAATATAGATTCATTAAATTAATATATGTGTCACTAGCGTCTAAATTTTCTAGCTAAAACACTTGCCAATACTCACACTCACAATTGCTGGTCGATGAGCTGCTGTTGTTGTGATCGCTCTGCTCCTTTTGCTCCTTTTGTTGCTTGCGCAGAGCATTCTTCTCGCTGCGCATATACTCCTTGTGCAAGGACGTCATCTTGAGTCCCGTGAGATCCGATTTCTGGCGCTTAATGGCAGTGGTGCGTCCACTCAAGGCAGTTGCCACATTGCTGCTGGAGCCGCAGTTGCTGTTGCTGCGTGCGAAAGCAGTTGCTGTCTTCAACTTGTCCTTATCCTTATCTTTGTCTTTATCCTTATCCTTATCCTTGTCTTTATCGATATCTTTTTCTTTGTCTTGCTTTTTAATATTGGCAGCTACTCGCTGCGCTGGAAATGAATTAACCTTGGCTTTGGCATTCTTAATCTCAGGTCTGATTGTGGCAGGCGCCACAGTTTTGGCTGCTTTATTGGCTGCCTTTGGTTTGCAATCTGAAGCTGAAGTTTTGCTGGTGATTATGGGCTTTGGATTGGCCGTCTTTGCCTTTTCCCGCTGCTGTTTATCCTTCTCCTCCTTTTCGCGCTCATTGAGCAGCGCCAGAGTTGGCAAACTAGCATATCCTGTCGGCTGATTAAAGCGATTCGACCAATGCATGCTGCTCCTGCGTCGATTCTTGACAGTCAGCCAACCATCATTGGCATCCACCAACTGTTTGGGCTCGGAATGTCGTTCATCTAACTTGAGAGTACTGCGTGAACTGCTTAATTGCTCGTTGCTGGCTTTCAACGTTGACGTCGAACTGGCAATATCCTCGCGAGAATTCAATCTAACGCTGGGCAAACTCACACGCTTTCCCACTCCCGCGGCGGTCCACAATGTGCTGCGTGTTCGCTTGGCCAACGGTTTAGGAGCCGTCACAGCGGCCACAGCATTGCCATTCATGTCCAGCATGGTGCGTGAACGTGCCGAGAGTCTGGATGCCACATTGCTTGGCGGACCATAACACTCGGTTTTGCTAGAGGGACGCGGGGGCACAACTGTGGTGCGTGTGGTGCGTGCACCAAGGGATTTCAAGTTGCTGTTATTGTTTACATTCGAATTGTTATTGCTGCGTCGCAAGCCGTTAACAGACACTGCTGTTTTGGCCACACTCGGCTTACTATTAGCCACCACTTTGCTGTTAACTGGCGCTGCACCAACAGCTGCCGCCTGTTGTGTGTTTGTCTTCTGATTGCCGCCGCCGCCGCCACGTGTTGCAGCCGGACGATTCAACACACTGGAGTATTTCAAGGGACTATTCTGCATTGCATTGCCTGCGCTTAAAGTGGCGACTCCTTGTGGTTTCTTTGTGTTGTCCGGCAACTGTGCCACCGGCTTGAGCAGTGTGCTTGGTGGTGTTGCCTCCTTGTTGGCCTGTGCGTTCAACAGCACATTCTCCATGGCATCCAAACGGCTGACGGTCAACTGCAGCGCTGTGGGCTCCACGACAGCAACGTTTCCTTCAACTGGCAGTGGTTGCTCGGCGGGCAACTGTGTTGCCACAGCGATAATTCCATCTGTGGTTGTTTGCTGTGGCTCAATGGTGACTTTTATGGGTTCCTCCAATGCAGTTTCCTCTGTCTTCTGAGCTGTCACATCTAAAATAGAAATTTCTTATTAGCAAAGTTTAAAGAATACGAGAAAGTAAGTTTATATATATGATAAACTAATCCGATTTGTCCTGTTCCAACTGCCAGTAGCAAAAATACAAATCTACTTTAAGTGGAAACTTGGAAAACTTTCTAAACTATGAGACTTGCTTGTATAAAAACAGACTAACATGGTTGTATCAACACAGTTCCACTTGCTGATCAAGAATATATAATTTAAGGGATCTGCCACGCATGCTTTACAGCGTTACACATTTCTGAACAATACAACAATAACCGCTACAATGTTGTACAATTAAAAAGGCAACTCACTTTCAGCTGCCTGTTTTTCCGCTGCCTGTTTTTCCGCTGCCTGCTTTTCCTCCGCCTCCTTCGCCGCCTCCCTTTCAGCTGCCTCGCGTCGCATCTTCTCACGGACATCGGCCAGCGTTAAATGTGGATCCTCGAGATCTGTCTGTGAGTATTGTGTGTTCAGCTGCACATATGATTTATCAGAGTTCAAGTCCAGCTGCAATGCTGCCGTCTCCAAGGGATTATTCGTATTCAGCGAAGTGTCCGAGTTGGAGCAGCCTTGAGTAGAACGTTTATTGGCCGCAAACAATTCCCTGACATTGACACGCATAGCGCCTCTTGGCAGTTGATCGTAGGCACGCAACAGTTTCTTGGGCGACACATGACCATCGCAGCAGGGCGATGTTTTGCCCGAGTTGCAGGGGAAGAGCAGGGGACTCGATTTGCCGGACGCTGTGGGACTGCAAAGACTCTTTGTGCGTACACGCGGTGTTGGATTGCTTTTACGCACTTCCCAGGCCAGGCTCTGAGGACGCTGTTGCAGCGGACGTGAATCATAATCCCAGCTAACCTTAAACCACTCACTGAGCGCCTTAAAGTCACGCACATAATTCTCAAGCACAAGAATCGCCTCCTGGCAACTGGATATGTTCTCATAGCACTCGACTGTCTGGTAAATCTCATTGACGGCACGTTGCAAATTGCCAAAGAGCAGCGCCCAATAACGTGCCTGCAACTCAGATTTCTTGTCTCGTCCCGTTGAGGCGCTGCGAACACGCGGTCCGCTGCCAATGTTGCTGTTGTTGTTGTTGCTGCTACTGTTGTTGTTGTTGCTGCTCGTCTTGGAGCGCATTGTTGTTGGTGATTGGCAGTGTTTAGGCGTCTGTATGCCGTTCGGTGACTTTGGTGGCGCAACTGGCGGCTTGCGGCAAGTGGGCGTCGAGTAACCTAAAAGAGACAATATATAACTGATATTTAACAGAACACCAATGACAAAACTTTCAACTTACAGTCGCCATTGACGACGACGCCCGCGTCTCTGCCAGCGCCGGCGCCTCCGCTTGTGTTTAAATTATTTGTGCTTGTCTCATCGCAAAACTGGTAGACGAGCAAATTTTTCGCCTCTCGTCCCTCTCGACTAAGCACCTCTCGCATTTCCATTGCGAGCCCGTTACGTTGTCTTTGTTGCTAGGCTTTTTGTTTTTATTGGTTTCGCTGTCGCTGTCGCTGCTGCCGCTGCCCACTCCTACGCCTACGACGCAGCAATTGAAGTCGCAACGCAGCTGTGCACGCAGCTTTACAATTTAACGTCTTCCAACTGTTTAAACTTATTAATATTCACAGCTACTGCTGCTGCATGAACAAAACTATAACTGTTTGATATATTTTAATTGATTGCTTTGCAATTTATTACA
This sequence comes from Drosophila histrio, assembly GCA_958299025.2. NCBI lineage: Eukaryota > Metazoa > Arthropoda > Insecta > Diptera > Drosophilidae > Drosophila > Drosophila histrio. The sequence continues at coordinate 15,555,311 of OY282580.2, forward strand.
CACTCGTGCTTTTTATGCTTTTCTACTGTCTTTTAACGGCTGCTACTGCGTTGTTTGTTGCTGTTGCTGTTGTTGTTGTTGCTGCTGCTGCCGTTCTGTCTGCTGCTGAAAATTTCGCAATGACAGACAGTGACATTTTTGCGAAATACTCACGTTGCGTTGCACGTATGGCTAAACACACACAGTTTACACAGCCAAATTGTTGAATTTAAATAGCCAGTTGTTGTTGCTACTGTTGCTGTTATGCAGGTGTTTTAATTATAAACTAAAAATAATTTGAAAACGCACCAAGAATAAGAACTGCATGCCAGTCACTCAGCTGTTCTGCTGGCTGTTTAACAATCGAACAGTGTGTACACAAATACAGTGTTGCACTGTCAGCTCAACAATATAACATGAGTTATCGATATATCGATTACGTATCAATTTGCTTGACATACACACACACATTCCTATTAGTTTTTAAACTTCCAATCAGAAATGTTAGCATTTTTGCTAATTCACCGTCAGTGTTTACGTATGTTCCATATGTTCCAATCGACAACTAGTTCTTAGCTATCGAACTTGTTCGTCTACACCGCTACGATACGTTAATCGCATTCCGTCACAAACTGTGGAACGAACCACACACACTCACACATACACACACTCGCACGGACCGTGATTGCGGAGTTTTTTGTTTTTTGCCATTCGCTTTGAAAATTTCAATTTAACTATATATATTTTAAAATTAGCAATTTGTAATTGCTACACACCAAATCCGTCTAAAGTGCAACGAAAATACGTATATTAACAAAGTGGCTGGCAAACTGGACAGCAACAATAAATTCATAGAAATGAAAGTGGAAATCGTGTGACGTCATGTCGACGACGACGACGGCAGCGACGTCGACCGTTCTGTTAATTGAAACTTCCTGTCCTCTTCTTCTGTCTTGTGTGTTTAAACTTTAAACTGCCGCCGTTCACGGTGCATGTGTATTTAAAGCGAGAGATCCTTTTAAGCAGCCCGAAGCAGCGACAAGTGACAGTGAACAGTATTTTTGGCTTAAAAAAAATAGAAAGAAAAGAAAAGATTCTTCATTTTCAGTCCACCTCGCCAGTGAATAGCAGCACAAAAGAGAAAAGGTGAAACGAGCCAAACTCACACACATACACACGCACATATACGTTTATTCGCACGCACGCAGCACACTTGCGTGTATGTGTGTGGAGTGAGTTTGTTTTCTGGAGCGGGAAACAACAACAAGAACTTCGAAAGCACTCAAACAACGTCCGACATAAACAACAACAAAAAAGGCAACTTTTTTTATTATTGATTTCCCTCCAAATAAAAATAAAAAGAATAACAAAACAAAGTAGTTGACGACAATTCCGCCCAAGCAACAGGAGCAGCTGCACTTGCCACGCCTACAGAGACTGTGGTACCGTCCCAAAGCTCCACACACACACATAAACCATCTCACACACATTCCCTTCCCTTCCTGTTCCTCCTCCTCCCCCTTTTACCCAACAACAAGTCCTCATCATGGCCAACGATGTTCTGGAACTGCGCATGGAAGTGGAGCGTCTGACACGCGAACTCGATCAGGTTTCCAGCGCCAGTGCACAGTCCGCTCAATATGGATTGTCGCTGCTGGAGGAGAAGTCGGCGCTGGAACAGAAGTGCGAGGAGCTGGAAACTCTCTACGATAACACACGGCACGAATTGGACATTACGCAGGAGGTGAGCTCAACAATCTAAAGAAAACAGTCAACAGCTGTCTCTGTGTACGTGTGTGTGTGTGTGTTGACTGTTTCCAAGCCAATTGTCGCTTATCTACCAACACAAACACACACACATTCATACACTCACACATTTATACACTCACTCGTGGTTAGAGCAAAAGTTTTGCAATCGGCTTTTAATTTGTCTTGTTGGCAAAAAACAGTAAAGTTTCCATAACATGAATAAAGAGTTTAACATAACATAAATAAATAAATTAATGTCCAAAGAATGCATGCGTTTTTGTAATAAAAACTAAATCAAATATAAAGTTATATATATTAGTTCCAACAAGTCTCGAATTCATTCTTTAACCCCGCAACAAATGATTTTAAATTAAAAATTATTTGTTAATAAGAGTTGATAAAATTTTAACTTTATTGAATTAAGTATTAATTTGATAAATTTGTTAGGAAATAGGATAAAATGTTATATTTATTGAATTCCATTCAGTCAGTCACTTAAAATAGATTTGATAAAATTTAAAATGTTTTAAATTAAATAGTTAAATTTGTCAGCATGAATTGTTTTAAAATTAAGATAATATTAGGAAATGAGACTTTAAATGAGACTAAAAAAACAAAGAAATCCCTATTTATATCAATTATATTAGTGTTTACAAAGTTTCAAATAAGATTGTTAATAGTTACAAACCAAATCAGTCTAATATAGAAAATATCAGGCGATCCCTCTATGTCTCCCGATGTTTTTGTTGATGCCGATGTTTATCGATGCATCGATGTTATGGTAAAACATCGGTCAGTTGATTAGAAAAACGCCAATGAATATCGAGATCGAGGTTTCCATTAAAATTTACATCGCTAGCACAGAGTACTCACATTTTTTATTGTGTAAAATAACATATAATGAATTTTGTCATATTTGGAAGAACAGATTTTTGTGATTTTGAAAAATTAAATCTCAGACATTTCGTTTTCTTCTAGGTAAAAAATTTATACAGATATGTATAACACAACATAGGCTTTATTTTATCAAATTTGTTATAGTTGACTATAGCGCATGTTCACTGTAGTCGCCGCTCGTTCTTTGCACTTCGTCTTGCCGGTTGTACGGCTCTGATAATCACGAATCATTTAACCGTCCATCTGGTCACATGTTGTACGTTCTACAAACTTGGCTTGCGGTACTTGGCGCCGCCTCAGTGAACGCCCCCGCTCTCTGTCTCTTTAAACTCTTATTCTCTCTCTCTCTCTCTCTCTCTCTCGTTGTTTGTCTGATCACGGTCAATTTGGTCTGTGCTTTATCATCGCCATTCAACTCAATAGTTTGCTTTTCTTGTTGTTGCTGATTTGCTGTTTTTATTACAACATGGCCAATACAGTTGGCAATTCTTCCATTCCATTTTGCACCTATGTTTAGCTTTCTGCCAACTGGCTGAATGGCAATTAGGCACGCCAATTGTTTTGGCATTTCCGCTGGAATTTCAACGTGCAATGCGGAAAAGCCCAACTACAAAGTTTGTCCTTTGCCTGCAAATCAAAATAAAAAAAAAGAAAAATAGGGGAGATTGATGGCGAGAGGTAGGTTAGGGAAAGGGAATTTTGCCTTTCGGCTCATTACCATTTGTTTTTACCTCTTATTTACGGTTGCCTGTGGCGTTAATTACTCGTTGCCAAAACACAGAATTGCTTGTGTATTGGCAAAACGAGGGATTGAAAAAATACATCGAATTAAAGGTCGAACAAATTTAAATTGGGAGCTATCTTAATCTACTATAAGATGCTTAAGTATTTATATAAAACTAACATAATTTATAGCTTTAAAATTTAAGGGATTTATTATTTATTAAATATGCCACTTATAATCTTTATAATATTCGTGTTTCTTTCGGTACAAATTGATTTTTCTCTTTAAAAAATAATAATAATAGGAAATTAAATAGAATTATAATTAAATTTAATTTAATTCAAGTATATGGAGCCTCTGAATAATTATTTTTAAATACTGACTATATTGGGTTTCCTAATAGAACTTTTTAATTAAATTTTTTAAGCCAATCCAACTAGACAATGAATCTTATTGAATTGAGTTTCCATCTATCCTTTTTTCCTACTTTTCCTGTGTATTCTATTACTATCTCTTTCGCTTCCTGTCTCTCACAATTTGTATAAGAGAGCTTTTACATAGCCTTCAATCTCAGCTCATAGAGTCCAGAAGTTGATTAATTAGTCGACAGGTGGCGCCCACCTGCCCATTACTCCGCTCGCTTAATAGTTTCCAGCTTGTTAGCTTTGAACTCAACTGAACTTTAACAAGAGCGCCGAGAGCGAAATTCCACACTTATACATATACAAATATATGTATATGTACACACACACGCACTCACACAACACTCTCCTTCACATTCGCACACAGATTAATGCATGCTTAAAATTTAAAACGAAAAAAAAACGCGAAAAAGAGAGAAAAAATTATTCGCAACGTCGTCAAACGACGACGACAACGAAAACGACACTGCAGGCATTTTGTGCTTGCAACATGGTTATGGCAGCAGGGTGGGAGAGGGAAGTAGCAAAATGGGAGACATATTTCCACTTGCACTTGTAATCAAGATATCTGCCCGTGGGCGACAACCCTGAAATGGCATAAATCAGAAGGAGAAGACTCATCGTCATCGTCAGCGTCGCCCCTTTGCACTGTGGGGCCCAACTAAATTAGCCGGGTCTAAATTAATAGAATATTTTGCGACAGCGGGAATTGGCTAACAGTTAGTTGGACAATTAGCCCAGTAACCTAGGGGGAGTAAGGCTTATTCGTTTGTGCCAGTGTATATATGTAACAGGCAGAAGAAGGCATCTCTGATCCTAGAAAGTATATATATTCTTGATCAATATCAACAGTCGAGTCGATATAGCGATATCCGACTGTCTGACTGTCCGTCTGTCTGACTGTCCGTCTGTTTGACTGTCCGTCTGTCTGACTGTCCGTCTGTCTGACTATCCGTCTGTCTGACTCTCCGTCTCTCTGACTGTCAATCTGTCTGACTGTTCGCCTGCCTGACTCTCCGTCTGTCTGACTGTCCGTCTGTCTGACCGTCCGTCTGTCTGACTGTCCGTCTGTCTGACTGTCCGTCTGTCTGACTGTTCGCCTGCCTGACTGTTCGCCTGCCTGACTCTCCGTCTGTCTGCCTGACTGTCCGTCTGCCTAACCGTATGAACACCTGGATCTTGATAACTATGAGAGCTAGAGCAATGAAATTTGGTGACAAAACTTCTATAGTGTACAGGCAGATCAAGTTTGTTTTAGAATTTTCAGTCTTGTTTGTAGCTTGTTATGTTCTAAAACAAGAATTATATAAACGATAATTGGCTAAATGCAACTGCAGTCGATACAAATATTTGTGCAGTTGGTTAGGTTCGAGTTGTAGGAGGGAAGGGCAGGCAACTGCAGGAGGGGGAAAGTGGTAGTTGACAGTGGCCAGTTATTTATTTAGCTTTGCTCTGTGGTTCCTGTGGTTTGGCACGAGAGGGAGTAACAAGGCGTGGCTGGTCAGCTTGGTGGTACACATGTTGTTTTGGACGTGTCTAACTGCGGCAATTAAAAGCCCCTCCCATACCCTGACCCCAAAACCACCCCCCCTTCTGCTATAACAACAGCCATAAAACGAACGCAATGTGTGTGTGTTGGCCATATTTTATGGCTCGCCTGACGTCCAGCCAAGGACATTTCGCCTAGGGACTTACAGTCATCCTGTGTTTTTGGGTTCGACATAGTTTGTGGCCTGCGAATTGTTAACTTGGTTACTTTGCTGCGGCCCATGACAAAAGCCAAAACTTTTTAATACAAACTTCAATAATTAATGCTGTTATTTGCATTGCGACCGGAATGATGGATGAGTTGAAGAGCGGGAAAGTTGATGAGGGCTTAGCATGCAAATTGTGGAATTTTAAAGTGACTTAAATGAATTGTCATAAAACTAGAAATTAAATTTGCATAAATATTATATTATCTACATTTTTGTCGGTTAACAGGCAACCTTGTTAATAAATCTATATAGTATATATAACAATTTATTAAATATGCAGGTATTCTTATAAGTGATACTATATAGCATTTATTATAGAAAAGTTTAAATGCAATTTTTGAGTGTATAAAGAAGTACTTAATGCATTCCGATGCCAAGATATTTCCACAATAGTCTACTTATCCGATAATCCTGTGAATCCTGTGACTAGTATATTAAGTTGGCAAACTGTGCAGCCAAAAGCCGTTTAACAAATCCTTGCCAGACACTTGCAATTACAATAACAACAACAGCAGCTGCTGCTGCTGCAAACATCAAAGAGACAACGACAGAGGAATCAAAAAAAATAGGGAGAAAAAAAGTAAAAAAAAATCCCGACGAAGAAATTATAATGATTTGACGCTGATGTTCTGTTCTGTTGGCGCAAATTGCAATTCTACGGCAATCAAATCCGGCAGCAGCAGCAACAAGGACAATTGGGAGCTGGTGGTAAAGGGGGTTGCAAGTGGCAAGGGTTAAATGCAGCGCTTGAGCACTGACAAAACATGTTTCCGACTTGGTTGCAGTCGCAGTTATTGTCATTGTTGTTGTTGACTGGTCTCTGGCTTCAGTTGCTGCAAGGGAAATGAGCAGGAAAAATGTTGCAAGCGAGCCAGCGACACTCACACACACACACAGAGGTGAAGGGAAACCTCCTCTGTCTGTGTGTGTGTGTGTCCCCAGGAGGCGGCTCTGCAATGAAAATGTAAAGCATCAGTTGCGGCACTGATGAGCAGCAGTGTTGAAGAGGCATGTGGCAGGCATTCGTAGTTTCTTCTTTTTTTTTTTGTTTGCTTGTGCCATTCCATGGTCATAATGGCCATGCAATTTATTTGCAGCAAACTTATTTGGCGCTGATTGGCTTCCGTCTCGGCCCATAGACACATTTTATGGGCCATCTTTTGGAGTGCTGCCAATTGTTGACCCACAAAATGCAAATGTGACTGCAACTCTTAAGCAGTACTACGAGTTGGCCGATTGCCTGTTAACTGCAAATGTATTCTTTTATTATTGTAGCTTATACGATGATGATGATGATGCAACACACTGTGGCAGGACAATTTGCAACGCAGTTATCCCCACTGCGTTTTTGCATGCATTGTTTTTCGCAGTTGCAAAAGGATTTGCATGTTGCGGACGCTTTTCCATTTTTCCATTTCCCCGTTTAAGTTATGCTCACATATATGTACATACTATATTTCCTTATCCTAAGGGAAGAGTATTACAACTATGTGAGATCATTAAATGTGCATAATTATATGTTTTATATGGGAGGGGGAAAGAATTAGAGACACACACAGGAATAAAACACGAGGAATTTGAATCTGTGCAGTTAGTTGAAGACGGCAATGCCCGTGTTTTTATATACCTAAAATATAAACTTACCTTTTAGTTTATTTTTCATAATGAGTTTGAACTCAATTTCGATTTAGTTGTCCTGCTTTAATCTTTAAAAATTTGTTTTAAACTAATTGAAGTGATAATAACTCATTAATCCAAGCATTTTTTACAACTGTTTGCATTTAAATTAATCTGTTTTTTTGACTTTGCACTATTTATATAACATCTACTAAAAGCAGCCGGCAGAAAGTAATTATTTATAGCTAAGAATAAAATTAGAAAATAAGATAATAAAATATAGAATTACATTAATAGTATATACATAATATTATATATATATATTAAAGTTCAAATAGTTAAGCTTACTTATTTAATGGGAAACTGTTAACTTACATATTACAAATTAGCTGAAAGCAGTCGATTTAATGTATTTAAAATAATATTTGATTACATCTTCCTTTTATTATTTGTTTGTTTATTTACTAGATTTTATTACATATTTCTTATATTTTTGTTTTTATTGCTAGCAATATTGAAGGGTTCTAATATTTTATTAGTTCCTTAAATAAATGACTGTTTATTTGTATTTATATTATTATTTTATAAATGCGTATCAATATTTTATTATTTCTTTCTTTCTAATGTACTTTATTGATTTTTTATATATATTTTATTCTTTATTGTTTTAGTTTATTTTATTATATTTAAGGGCATTTATTGCTCTGCTTAGTTTCTTGTGTAGTTTACAGTTTTCACTTTAGTTGTTTTCCATTTAGTTGAGAGCGTAATTTGCGTTGCTTTTGTGTGTTGCACAGTTTTCATGCTGAAATTATACATATTCCTTTTTGGGGGCAAACACGAGGCGTTCTGTCGCGTCGTTAAGTCGCGTTTGCTTATTTTTCATTTTGGCGACAATTCAAATTCAACAGAGAGAAATTGTGGCAGAGGGAGAAAGGGCAAGAGCAGGGGACAGAGACAGAGTGAGTCAAATGCGTGCATTGACATGGAGGCCACAAGTGCGTCCACATCCCATGTCCATGTTGCAAGTATCTCGGTATGTGTGTGAGTTAAGAAATTACATGACAACATACAACAAAACAGAGGCAAAAGCAGCAGCAGCAACAACAGCAGTTGTTGTTGTTGTTGTTTTGCATTTGCCACTGTTGCCTGCTACTGATTGTTATTTCCACAAGGCGTGGCAAGGCAAAGGGAACAGGGCTGGGCAGGGGGAGGGGTGGGGAGGAAATGGTGGCACTGTCGTCATTGTCGCTTTGGCGTTGCCCAACAATCTGCTCAGCCATTCATGGCATACTTTATCAACATCACGCCTCCCTCTCTCAACCGTCTGGGAAAGCGGGGGAAATTGTTATGTTGTTGCCACCGTTTGCAATCTAAACGCGCCACGGGCACGTAGCGCCTCCAAAATTCCGCTACTCGTCGCACACATAATGTGGGCAATCTGCTCTATTTTTAGTGGCCGGCAACACGGAAACGTTGCAACGACAACAGCTGCTGTCAGGTTGATGCGGTCCAAAACAGGCAACCAGCTTCATTTAGGCCATTTAGTTGACTGCCTCACAGATTCAACCGCAAGCACAAACACACACACACTCACACAAATACACACATTATGCGTTGCAGTGGCCCTACAGACTATAGACGGACAGAGAGACAGATGGACAGACAGACAGACGGAAGAAGAACACACCTATAATGTTTAACCTCATCTCCTGCCTTCCATCTCCCTTTCTCCTCTGACCGCTGACTCGCCTGGTTGTGTTAATATTTGCTCGACTTAATTAAAAATCTTTTCTAATTTGCATAAAGTCCATGTCATGGTGTCATTTATTGTGGTTGTTGTGGCAAGCTGTCGGTTGCCTGTTGCCCCATAGATGGCGCCACTGCATAGTGAAATACACTGTTAGAAATTGCAGATTATAATTGGTTAAATGTCGCTTTGTGGAAAAGAGTTTCAGGCAATTGAATCTAACAAATGACTTGACTGTAAGACACTCTAGAAAGTCGCATTGATTTTTAATACTTTCTGCAAAGTGAAAAATAGTTTCTTGTAATCTAGAAATTTCCAAAAAACAAAATTAATTGTCATATGTAATTGTAATATGTTAATTTTACAATTTATTATTATTTTTACTCTTTATGTGTCAAGTAAATTTAAATATGCTTTATAAGTATCATGCTGGCTTCCGTTTTAAGTTGTCAAGACTAATACTCTTTGCAGAGTATTCAAGGTTATATTACTGCAAGTGTTCATTCGAGGTTAACTCCCCAATTAAATTAAAATGTTAGTGAAGTTTTTCCTAAGCTTACCGATTGAAACTTTTATAAATGAATTTTCTTTTATATCCGCAATAAATACAGAAAACATCTTTTTGGCTTTATGTTTAAGTATAAAGCTAATAAGAAGTTTTCATTTATCATTAGCATACACTTGGAGAAGTATCGTATAGCAACTATATGATAGTTTCTATACAAGTTTGTTTAATATACAAAAGTTTTAACAAAACATATTAAAAATTTAAAAAGCTGACAGCTTTGTTGCAATGTTGTTTGTTACTTTTAACAGCTCCAATTACATTTGAGCTTCTGCTCAAAGTCAGTTTATTTTCAGACTTTTTTCTGATTTTTCTTTAACACGCCTCCACAATTCCTGTTGACACTTTGATGATAATGGGTGTTATTTTTCAAGAAGGTTTTTTTTAAGGTAGCATAATGTTGATAAACTGTTAATAATACTAATTTATTGATTCTCTCATCAATGCAGGATATAATTGTCTTCTTTAGACAATTCATCAGTTTTCTGCTAAAAGATTTGATATTGTTATTTAGTGTTTTAGTATTGATCTTGGTTATCAAAAGTTTCTTAATATATTCTAGAGTTTCAACAGTTTAAAGATACTTTACACTTATTAATGATATTATACCATAATCACATAATATCAAAAAAATGTAACCATTGAAAGATCTTAATGTCTTGCGTTTTATTCTTGCTAAAGTAAAACCTCCAAGATGCCTTTATTGCTTATTTCAATTTATAATCCAACAGCTCTTAGTGAAACACCCACTACATATGTATGTATGTATTTATGTATGCATATGTGTAGGCTAGCTGGCGCCACTGTGCTCTATAGTGTCATACAAAATAAACACTCGCAGCTTTTGCCTGGTTGAATGTGAAGGCATTAGAGGTCTCAAATTTCCAAGTTAGTTGGACTGCTGGCTCGGTCTTTTGTTTGCCTTTCTTTGCCTTTTCATCCACACTAATTAACGAAATGCACTTGCCAAGAGCTGTAGAAGCTTTTCTCGGTGTGTGTGTGTAGGTGTGTGTGTGTGTGAGTGTGTTGTGCGCTGCTCAAATTGAGATTACTAAAGCAACGACAACGATAAAGGCGTAAATGCCCCAAGGCATTGACAATAATTATAAGGCCGCAGAGTGGGGAGAAAGTGAAGAACTGGATAATGCCAAAAGGGCTGCAGTTTCAGGCTATTTCCGTTAAAATTTTTGGGGCAACATGGGGTTGCAAGTAGCACTAAGAAAAGAGATTGCCGCCTGCTAATTACACAGCATTTAAATTGACATCAAAGGCATTTCCAAACTCATTCTCCATCAATCTGCAACCGGCATTCACTCTATGGTCATCTTTTTGTCTGCCTCTGGCAACTCTACTCTGAAGCACGTACTCCAAATGGCCCATAGAAAAACTAACGACTGCCCGGCGAGATTTCAATTAAAGCCACAAACACGATTACGGCCCAGCCCAGTTTGTGTTACAGTTCCAGTTTAACTCCTAGCCATATGGACACGTTGCATGCCCCTTCAATCAGCGGCACAGTTAAAGGCTTGGCTCGCACACCTCATAGTATATGGGATGTACACTGAAAGAGAAAGTGGGCTACTATTCATAAAATTATCGATTCAAGTTAATATCGAATAAAGCTTCATTTTAGCTTAATAATAATGTATATTTACTTGTTATTTCCTTTAATTTATAGTTTATATCTTATAGAGAATATTTCTCTTAGTGTACAGAATTTACCTTTTGCCACGTTCTGAGCGTCTCCTGTTTTCATTATTATCGTTAAAAGTTTATATTAAATTGAGCTTAATTTTAGGTGTATTAAATTGTATTTTTACTGGTTATTTTCTTCTAGTTTCTTTCTCTCAGTGTACATTTAGAGTATTTACCTTTTTGCCACGTTCTGGGCGTGTCCTGTTCTCGTTAATCCTTAACGAGTACGTGCGTCTATGGCACATTTTCCATCACTACCAATCGCAATTAACAGAAATCCAATAAATGCTTCTCTTTGAGTGCGAATATTCCCACTTTGGAATGCAGTTGATTCTCATTTCTTCTTCGTCTCCTCCACTGGGAGATCTGTAATAAAAGAAAATTCCTCAAAAAAAGAAGAAGATATTTGCGTCATTTAATGAAAAATGTAACCAAGTGAAACGAGCAGAGGGGGGCGTCGTCAGCAGCAAGCGCCAACCGAGCTCCCCAGTGACTGACGACGCCCCCATTGGCATTATCCCGTGCCTCTGCCTCTGCCATTTTCTCCTTCTCCAGCCTCCATCTCCGCCTTACACATGCAAATGACTGCAATAAAAATGGCAGGCTGGCAACTTTTATGATTGTTATACCCTGGAGAGAGATAAAGATAACGGGTATATTGCAATTGCAATGCTGTTGTGAAAGAGAAAAACAAGGGAAATTATCGAAACCAAAGGAGTGCAGAAAACAATTTAAGTAATCAGATTTTTAAGTGTTATATTAAGTATAACTATAAAGGTTTTAATGAATTCAGCTAAAACCAAATGATACTTGATTGTATATAATATAATTTTATTGATAATTTAATAATATGGTGTTTTGTACCTTTATTTTATATTATAAATAAGTTATTTGTGTCGACTGTTTTGTGTTTAATAAAACGCTATTATTCTAGAAGTATTTAATTTATGAAGAAAATGTCTCTCTTAAAACTCAATTACATCATTTAACCTGTGTTTTTATAGATATTAGACACATATTCTCCCATTTCTTCACCTTTTTTACAAGGTATTTTAAAGTCGAAATACATTAAAAGCCTCCCCACAGTTAATTAGACTTTTCATAATGTTTAACTCTGTTCTCTTTTCATTATGTTTGTTCTTGCAGGCTCTTACCAAATTCCAAACCTCACAGAAGGTCACCAACAAGACCGGCATAGAGCAGGAGGAGACGCTGCTCAATGAGTCGGCCGCACGAGAAACATCGCTCAATTTGCATATACTTGATCTGGAGAACGAGACCAAGCAGCTGCGTCATGAGCTGGAACGTGTACGCAATGAGAGGGATCGCATGCTGCAGGAGAACTCGGATATTGGGCGTGACAAGAGCGACAATGAGGCGGACAGATTGCGTCTTAAATCGGAGTTGAAGGATTTGAAATTCCGTGAAACACGCATGCTCAGCGAATACTCTGAACTGGAGGAGGAGAATATAACGCTGCAGAAGCAAGTATCCAGTTTGAGAAGCTCGCAGGTAAACTATCCTAATAAAGAGGAGTTTCCACATGGATTTAATCAAATAATTCTCTTGATCAGGTGGAGTTTGAAGGTGCCAAGCATGAGATACGTCGTCTGACTGAGGAGGTTGAGCTGCTGAATCAACAGGTCGATGAGCTGGCGAATCTCAAGAAGATTGCCGAGAAACAAATGGAGGAAGCGCTGGAGGCACTGCAGGTAATGTAATCCCACTAATCGTAAGCAATTTCTCCAATTCATTCTTTATTCTTCTGCAACAGGGCGAGCGTGAGGCAAAATATGCACTGAAAAAAGAGCTGGATGGTCATCTGAATCGCGAGTCCATGTATCACATTAGCAATTTGGCCTACAGCATACGCAGTAACATGGAGGACAATGCCAGCAATAATTCCGATGGCGAGGAAGAGAACTTGGCACTGAAACGCCTTGAGGCTGATTTGAGTACTGAACTGAAGTCGCCCGATGGCACCAAATGCGATTTGTTCTCGGAGATCCATCTGAATGAACTGAAAAAGCTGGAGAAACAGCTGGAGAGCATAGAGAATGAGAAATCCCATCTGACGACCAATTTACGTGAGGCCCAAACGAGTCTGGATAAGTCACAAAATGAGCTGCAAAACTTTATGTCCCGTCTCGCGCTGCTGGCCGCGCATGTGGATGCCTTGGTGCAGCTAAAGAAACAGATTGAGCTGAAGGATGCGAAGACCAATAGCACTGATCAGGAGAAAGATGAACAGTTGCAGCAACAGCTTCGTGCTATTATCTCACAATATGCCAATTGGTTTACGCTCTCCGCCAAGGAGATTGATGGCCTCAAGACTGACATTGCTGAGCTGCAGAAGGGTCTCAACTACACGGACGCCAGCACAACACTACGCAACGAGGTGACCAATCTGAAGAACAAGCTGCTATCCACCGAACAAAAGTCTCTCGATCTGCAGAGTGATGTGCAAACGCTAACGCACATCTCACAAAATGCTGGCCAGAGTTTGGGCTCGGCACGCAGCACTTTGGTAGTTCTCAGCGATGATCTGGCGCAGCTTTATCATCTGGTCTGCACTGTGAATGGCGAGACGCCCACCCGTGTGCTTTTGGATCACAAGAGCGACGATATGAGGTAGAACTAAACTTTATTTATAGCCCCCTTTCACAACGAAATCAAATCACCTTTTTCTACTTTCGGAAAATATATTCAATTGCTGTCTGTACACAAATACCATAAGGCCAGCATTTTTCGTTTATCAGCATTCAATACAAATGTTACCCAGTCGGTTTTCAGTATACGATTATACGCAGAATTCATGAACTATTCAATATGCAATATCAAATTGTACCCCCTGTTAATAGAACACACTACAATTCACAGATATTTCCATGAAATTAAGTGTATGGAGTCTGAATTCATAGTCAACATAGTCAATAGTTTTTATACAGATATTTTAGATAGCTTATTCATAAAATGAAATTGCAAACAAAGTAGATTGTGATACAACATTTAATTTAATTATTTAGAGTTGTAGCAAATGTAGTTAATATGTTTATCAAAAAGCTCGCTAATTTACAACTTCACATTATGTGAAATTATGTAGAAAAACTTTTTCCTTGTGGAGTGATACTATTTATCTAACATCTCTTGTTTTTTCATTGCAGCTTTGAGAACGATTCCCTGACCGCCATACAGTCGCAGTTCAAGTCGGATGTTTTCATTGCACGCCCGCAAATTGTGGAGGATCTGCAGGGACTTGCCGATTCAGTGGAGATTAAGAAGTATGTGGACACGGTCAGCGATCAGATCAAGCATCTGAAGACTGCTGTAGAGCACACCATTGATCTGAACAAGCACAAAGTGCGCGCCGAAGGTGGCGATGGTAAGACTCTGACTATTCTAAAGACTATGTACAATCAACTAATGTAATTCTTTTTTTTTGCAGCTGTGGAAAAGGGCAACACGGAGGAACTGGAGGAGTTGCAGGAGCAAATTGTCAAGCTGAAGAGCTTGCTGTCTGTTAAGCGCGAACAAATTGGCACACTGCGCAATGTGCTCAAGTCAAACAAACAAACCGCCGAGGTGGCTCTCACCAATCTCAAGTCCAAATATGAGAACGAAAAGATCATTGTCAGCGATACCATGTCCAAGCTGCGTAATGAGCTCCGGCTGCTCAAGGAGGATGCTGCAACCTTCTCAAGTGAGTGAAACAAACTATTACCATATATATATATACGTGTGGAATAAATTGTAATTGATTTATTTAATTGCAGGTCTGCGCGCCATGTTCGCCGCACGCTGCGAGGAATATGTAACCCAGGTGGATGATCTGAATCGCCAGCTGGAGGCTGCCGAGGAGGAGAAGAAAACGCTCAATCAGCTGTTGCGTTTGGCAGTGCAGCAGAAATTGGCGCTGACACAGCGTCTGGAGGAAATGGAAATGGATCGGTGGGTGCATTTGGGTCGCTAAGCAAACAAATCACGATCCACATATTAAAGTCATTTATGTCTCAATATATACATATATATATATATACCCCTGTAAAATACCCAAAAACCTCGACCACAACCAGCAATTGGTAAGCATTTGCATGTGGCAAACGTGTTTGCATGTGCGCCGCCTCCCCGCTAACCTGCTGCTGGAATCCGCCTAACACCGAAATGGAAATGAGCTTAAATGAATTGAGCAATTGCATTTGATCATAATATTTATATATTTTAATCAGGGACCGCAAATAAAAGTTATTTAATCAAAATGTTAGTTAAAAAAAAAGAAAAAGAAACGTGAAAAAACATGCTACAGTATCATTACAGCAAAGTTTCTATTTTTCTTGCTATTATCAAAATCCGCGAAAAAAGTATATTTAGTATAATATAATATTTTGTTTGATGCTTATTTTTCATTATGATTTGAAAGTTACGGCATAACACTTATTCTTATTAGTTAAATAAAGGTTATAGATTGAGTGTTAATTAGTTTTTTAGTTCTATTAACGAAATCCGAGAAAGAAAACGTATAAATATAAACATTTATAATATAACTTATGATAACTTCTTATTTTGTATTATGATTTGAAAGCAAATGAATGAAACTTAAAGAATAAGTGTTATTTGGTTTATTTGTTATTTATTTAAAGAAATTAATAGTAGTATTTTCTTGTACCTTTTGTTTTAAAATCGAAAAGAAGTGCCGTAACTTTTACACAAAAACTAGATAATAATTAATCATAATGCTTAATTTAAATCCCATAACAGTTACAGTTCCCGATTTAAATAATAATATTTATTGTTTTGCTTGAGAGAGCTTTCAATTAACTCGTAAATTTGCAAAACGCACATTTTATATTCCCCATTTAATTGTTATTTTTGCTTTTTTTCTTCAATTGCCACAGCGAGATGCGGCACGTACGCCGTCCGATGCCACCGCAGCGCGGCACCAGTGGCAAGTCCTCATTCAGCACACGTCCCTCGAGCAGAAATCCGGCGAGCAGCAATGCGAATCCCTTCTAACATAAAATCAGCGTGCAGCGTAAACTTTTGGCCTTAGTTTATACTTTGCTTAAGTTGTAAATTCGTTGGAGCGTTGGACACTCGGACACGGAAATAGTATCCTCCTGCCTCTCCTCTCCCCCACACACACAACGGAAATGAAATACTGAAAACGTATTTTTGTGTATTTGTGAACGAAGCTATAGCTATTTGTCTATATATATTAATATTTCTATCGATTCTATCTATCCTATGTAATGATAACTATTTGTATCTGTTTCTATTTGTATTTATTGAGAGTTTAGTTAGACGAAAGTTTTGTGTTAGGCGAATCACGCAACAAACGGTTATTAACGGTTAGTTACTTAAACGTCCAATTAATTTAATTAAAATTATACATTTATAACATTTAACAAACGTGAATAATTGTATTTTTCTATACACACAACAAAAATGTATTCAATAACGTTTTAGTTCGATTTAAGTTCGAGTTTTGTTAAACTTTCGCGTTATGTTAACAACGCTGTGCGCAAGCGAAACTGATGAAACTAAAACAAAACATTTGATGTTGATGAAATGATGCATTCATATTGATAATGGCAAATGAAAACCATGTATTAATTGGCCTGATAAACTGATAAAAAACTACTTCTATGAGTATTTTCACAATCTGTGTGTACGTTAAGGCAGAACCAGAAACCTTTGTTAAGGGCAGAGTAAAAGAATCCCAGCAAATGGAGTTCTATTCTGACCCAAAATGTAAATTATACAAAAACAAACATAAAAAATACAGACATACTATATATTATATACATATATATATATATACGTGTGGCATGCAACTATTGTACTATGTGTAGCAATGGGCTGCGTCTTAAAGACGGCTCGGGCCGCCTTATAATTGAAATTATAGTAAATTAATTATTGTTTGCAATTGAAAAAGAAAAAGAAAAAAAAGAAGAGAAAAAACTTAGTTTTTTTGTTTGTTCTGCTTAAATGGCAGAGATAGCGTTTAATTTGTGCATTATTATTTAATTTAATTAATAAACAAAAATAAATAAAAGCAACTACAACTAAGAGATTATTTTTAGCAAGAATTGTTTTTAATTTGATTTAGCTCCCGCATAATTATTTATTTATGCAACTTGTTGTAACGGTTGAAACTTCGACAAGTTCTTATGATTTGCCTAGGAATACAGCCTTAAAAAACAAATAGAATATTCTATTATGACTAACCAGCAGCTTAACCAACATAAAATAGCAATAAAAAATAAAAAGAAAGCGTTAATGTTTAAACTAATATTATTATTATCATTATTATTATATAGTAGCTAATTAACACACACAAAAGTAGCGACTTAAAGATGAGCACACGTTTAAATCCAACAAAAAGAGAATAGTAGCCGTTTTTTACACTATCCAACAGAATGTGTTTTTTGTTTATTGCTTCAATTTGTGTTACAAACATTTCGTTTCAATGGGAAAAGATCAACTTGAAAATTGAAATATACAAAAGTGCGTATATTGTGTAAATTTACCGAGCCATTAAATTGAATTTATATTTAAGACACACAACACACACACACATCGTCCACTCACATACACTGAGAATATTCTATAGTAATTATTTATGTGAATTTGTAAAGATGATAACTGATGCATACATACATTACATACATACATACTACATACTTCAGAATGATTTTATTGTAATTTTACCGTCCCTTTTTGCAAAACGAATTGAGAACAAACAAAGTCTATTTATGCAATATTCACTGAAACAATACAATATCTTAAGTTTCATGTCCAAGCATTCATAAATACCTACATACCTACATACATACATACAAACATACATACATATAATATAGTATGATAAATGCATCGAGATCAACCCGACAAGCCAAAATAAAGATAGCCAACAAAACAACAATTTATACATATAGTATGTATGAATAACTCAAGAGAATATTTCAATTAACAAATAATAGTTTTCTATTTCACAACAAACAAATAACATAAAGTAAAAGCAATTGAATTTAAGATTTGAAAGATATTTAATATAAGTTTTATGATGATAAAGAAAGGGTGTGGCAAAACATGGCAACAAACATACATATGAGAAATGCAAATGCAATTGCAGAACAAAAGTGAAACAAATGAAATTAACATAAATTATACATATGTGAAGAATAAACAAATTAGCAAATAAAAAGAAATATTCGTTTTTATGGTTGACTTGGAACTTACAGTTATGCTGGGCGTAGTATCAACAGGTAACTCTGATGTTGAATTTATTGTGATCGAACGCAACTTTATAATAAAATACTTAGTTGCAGTGTTGCCAATTCAGCTATTTTGCCGCTAGCTCTAGAGTTTTGGCAATGCAAAACGGGGCTAACAATTTGTAAATAGCAGCTAGCGGGAAAAATAGCTAAATTGATAGTTGAAAGTCTAAATCTTTTTAAAAATACACAAAGAGTGCACCATTTTTAAATGAACTGTATTTCCACACAATGAATTTTAAGTGCAGAATTAATATTTAGGCCAAATCTTCATAAAAAAGACCTTTCGCATGGAAATATGTTTGGTTTTCCAGGTTGACAGGCTTACAGTTTTTGTATGCTTTGATGTAGGGTATAAAAACCAACTTAAAAACTTAAAAAGCTCTCTGTACAGCTGTCTTGAAAATTAACTAGCTTTTTCTTGTTTCATTGCATGTTAATATAGCTTTTTTAGGTCTTAAATATAGGCAACACTGCTGCTTTGTTCTTTTCGTGCGTGTATCGTGACACGTCGGTGTCACGAAGAGAAAATCATGGTCACTCTAAGCTGAATTATCTAAAATTGCAATTACAGAACCTATCAATGGAAATGAAACGGGATGGAATGGGACAACTGCTTATTTGGTTGTTAGTTTATTTCCTAATGATTATTTTTCTTTATATTATATAACGTTGGCAAAAATTATGGACAAATTTAAAAATAGCAGCAACAGTGGAACAAATAAAATTATAACTATATTTACATATAATTTTAAATTCAAATAAATTTAATGATCATCAAAGGATAAGTAATAAATAATTATTCCATTATCACAACACGTAAGTAATGCAATAATGAAGTGTGATCTTCAAATATATCTCTCACTCGTTGAAATGCATAATGTGCATTAAATATTAATCGCATTCGAATTTTGAATGTGAAAGTGGAAGTAGTTGCAATAACTCCGACTCATTTACATCAAATATCCAACGTCACGTTATCGATACCGATTCCAATCAATGGCGATGTGAAGTCACGCGCCATCGTCACGCGGCGAGCAAAACTACCGATATTTTAACCAGGCGAACATAAATGGGCAGATGCACGACGATGCTCTATCGAACAGTCGACAACAAACCGATACACGCGCGCTCGCCGCCAGTCACACGAACATACACGCACACACACAAGCATACGCGCGCAAGCACAGGCACACGCACACATGCAGACACGAAATTGAATGCTGACTCAGTGCCTTCCTTTGCCTTCTGCTGCCGCTGCTTTGGTTGGTGGTTGGTTGCAGCATTGTTTCTATACGAAAAGTCAGTGACGTGCGTTAACGGGGAGTTGCCCTTAAGCGCAAACAAACGCAAAATTTGAGGGGTGGAGAAACTATAAATGATTTGCTTTGCGCAGTATTTTGAATAATCGGTGGAACTGTTTCCAAGCACAGCACTTAATTATCTATAAATGAAAAGTCTTTTAATAATGTAATTCAACTACATAAATAGATATTCAGTTTGTAGAGTATTTTAAGCTTTGATTTTAATTTATAACCATATTAAAGTGTATTATTGTTAAGAGAGGAAAAGAGTTATGAGTTTTAAAAAATATCTTTCTATATTTAAATCACAATTAATAAATAAATAAATGTTTTTAAATTTATTGATAAAAATAAACAAATAATTTTTATTTTATAATTTATATAACATAATGTTTAACCTTTATTTCGGTATAAATACATGCCCTCTCCATGGGCAACTCGAATTGTTAAAACCCCGTCACAAATTTAAGCGCTACGCGCCTGGGAATATCGCTTTATTGGTTGGTGAGCCGTCGCCCAGTGGAACTTCGAAAATTTTGTGTTGTCGAATTGCACAAACCGAACATCAGGCGCACAGAAATAGTGACAGGTGCTCGCCATGATATAGTTGGATGGCAACTCTTATTGGCTGCCGTCTCAGCTGCTGTCGCTTGGCGCTTTCAACGCTGACGTGCGCACACAACCGCACGCAGTCGTGTCTGTGTGTGTCGCTGTATTGTTTTTAAATGATAGCGGCCGGGCAGTCAGCTGTTACTGTTACTGTGACTGGTGCGACGGGCGCAGACCAACCAGAAATGCTTTAAAGAGGGATAAAGAGCGGCCCAATGGCCAGTAATCAGTTCACAACTGGCCTGCATATTGATATTATTAAAGGGCGCTAATTTAACTTGAGCTAAGCTGCAATTTGTAATCATTTGTGGCAGTTCAGTGTGTACACATAAGAATATTACGATAATTATGTGGGTGGAGTTGAAAGTAGTTGTTGTTGTTGTTGCTCCATTTGATAATGTTGAGATTGTAGCTCTTTCAGAGTTATTTTAATGGTTAAAAAGACAGTATACTATTTATGCATATGAAATTAAGTTGTCATCGAGTTTATGTTTAGTTACTTTCAATGTAAATTGTCATTTATTCGGTATAACAAGCAAAGCACATAATTATTTGTATGTTTGACAAAGAATTTAATTGTTATAAATATATTATTTTATCAATTAAATACTTAGCTAATTAATGTAAATCGATTATCGATTCTAAAAAGACAAGTGTATGTAAACACACACACACACACACACATGCATATTCAAGTGAATACGTATACGCATCGCTATCAGATTTAAAATTCACTTATAGGCTGGGCAAGTGCACACAAACATGCACACACACACACATGGACATCTGCAGATGCATTTCTGCACAGGACAGCCAATTAGGTGGGTGGAGTTGGCAATGTTATCGCATTGGCCATTACTGTTCCCCTCCTTCCTTTACCTGCTGCTGTCGCCGTTGTTTTATTCGATGATAGGGCCGAGGCCTATTGGCGACGGCTTAAATTGACGCTCGTTATTTGTAATTGGCTTTTTGTCTCATTCACCAAACAAAAGGGCTGGCAAAAAAGAGAAGAAGAAGAAGAAGAAGCAGCACAAGTTCAAATCAAATTCAAAATTCAACAAGTGGGCGCCAAGTTTTCTTCACGCTGGGAAAATGGCAACGGCTAGCATAACAAACGCACACTGTCGCATGCGAGAATTGTGACTGTAGTTTTTTTTCTTCTTTGTATTCAAACAATGACAGTAAATTTGTGTAGTGCGATTTGTTGTATCGCGCGTCATTTAACAGGCGCCCAGCGTTTTCAGCCAGCTGCTTTTTGTGTATTTTAAACGCGTCGAAGAGCGGGACGGCTAGAGTACACCCAGCAGAGGCGGTATATGTCAGAGCGAGTTGACAGCTGTACCGCGTGAGCTTCTGCGTGATTTGTGTCTTGGCTAAGTGCAGAACTTTGCACATAAGCATTAAATACTTAACTTGCAAAACAAACAATGCGCGTAATAAAAAAGAAATATTTATTTTATTTAATAATTGTTTAATATTTCAACAACATTTTAACAAATAACACAATTTTAATTGGGAATAAATTATAATTAAATATAGGTGTTCACTTTATTGAATGTTGTGTGCTTATTACTTCTAGGGTGGTGAATTTGTACTCGATTCAAAACTGCAACGCCAGCTCTTGTTTGATTGCAAAATCTAAATACGCCACCTATGTTTGAGTTTCAAAACTCCCACAAGTTTTACAACTGTAGCGTCACCTGTTGATTGTTTGCGAAACATTAATATGCCAGCTATGGTTCGGCTTAAAAACTTCCACATTTAAAAACTTTAGTCCCACCTGTTGATTGTTTGCAAAGCATAAATACGCCACCTATGGCTTAGTTTTAAGATTAGAGTATTTAAACAATCGGCCTTGTCTTTCTTTTGACAGGGTGGTGTGTCATCAAATTAAAAATATGAATTGCAGGAGTAATTTTCACACTTAAGGCGGTAATGTTCGTGTATGTATGCGTTGCTATGTGCTTTTATATATACGTAAGTGTCCAGAGTATATTTTTAGTCGAGCACTTTCATCGAAAGCTTTCTTTCTTGTTTTATTTTCGCTTTAATTAAATGCATTGCATTTAAATACATAAAACTATACAGTCAATGGTATTGATAATAAAGAGATTTAAACTCATTACGGAACCATAATTAATATTTATATTGTTTGGTATTTGTGTTTGTATTTGAACGGACCACAAAAGAGAGGCCACACCAATTGACAGCTGCAAATATTTAACACATTTCCAAATGACATCAAACAAAATGAAATACTTCAAGTCTTCAAATGGGTTAGCGCAGATGTGTGACCTCCATTTTGACGGAATGTGTCAATTCCTTGTCACTGATTCCGCGAAATTATTCAAAATTAATTACACTACTTAACAAATTATATGATGTTTAGATAAACAGATAACTAGCCAATTATCTAAAATTGTACGAAAAAAATATTTAACTTTTATGCAAGAATTATTTCTTATGAATGTATCATGTGTTGTAAGTGTTTGATTTAAATTTACAACTGACGACTGATTTATTTGTGCTGTTATCAATTTGATATTCAATAAGGAATACTTTTAAGCTGTGTAAATAAGGCAAGGAACCCTACAGTTTTGTTTTTTTTTTTGCATTCATCGCCAATTTATGTAAATTTATCGTGTTTGTTTGTTGTATCTTGTCGAGTAATCAGGTTGTTGGGATATTTAATTGCTTGTAACAACATTAACAAAGCATCAAAATTATGTACAACTTTTTATTTGACTTCATTTTTAAATAACTATAATAATTGGCAATTCTGTTACGTTTCATCTGTTTGAAAATCCCACGAGCTTTAGTTAGGAAGAAAGTTTCATACATACCGTGAGTTAATTTTGTAATAATTCCTTCTTCATATACATTTCATTTGCAGTACATTTGCTTAATTAATATATATGAAATATGTATTCATTTAGATTAGAATCTGTTGAGATTAAAAGATAACTTACAGAGTGATAAAATGAAAAATATTCACTAGATAAATTCATTGATAAGCATATGAATTACACAAAGTCATGGCCGTTGGCAAACATGATGCAGAGAAGACATGAAACCGATCCAAATATCAGTTAAGTTCAGAGCGGAACCAGTCACATGCCGGACGACTCCCCAAAAAGCTAGTTTATTGTTCTGTCACGCGCTCGGACATAACGAACAGCGAACAGCGAACAGCGAACAACGCACTGCGGACGCATGGACACACGGACAACGTCATCAAGTGGTTTGTGTTTTACATTCACTTTTTTTTATTCGCATCCGCGTATCTTATGCGTCCACTGCTACTGATGAGGCGGACGGAGACGGTAGACGGACAGATGGACGGACGGACGGACGGACGAATGGATGGCTCAAGAAGTGCTCTTCACGGCGGCGGCTTTACTGGTACTGGCACTGGTACTGGGTACGAAAAATGTTGTTGTCGCCGCTCAAGGTTGAGGCAAACTGGTACTGGTATCATCAGCAGCAGCGGTCGCAGCAATCGCAGCAACTGCGGAGTATCAATCGTAGTAGTATCAGTTGAAGTAGTAGTATTAGTAGTCGTATTATCAGCTGTAGTTGTAGTAGTAGGAAAAGTATTATCAGTTGTAGTAGTAGTATTATCAGTTGTAGTACTAGTAGTAATAGTATTATCAGTTGTAGTAGTAGTAGAATTAGTAGTACTAGAAGCATTAACAGTTTAATGGGATTAATACTAGTGGAAGTTATAATAGTGGTAGTTGTTAGTATTAGCAGTACTAGTAATATTAGAGTATTAATATTAGTAGTAGTACTAGAAATATTAGAGTGTTAATTTAAGTATTAATGCGTGGTGATAGTAAGAGGTATTAGTAGTAGTAGTTAGCAGTAGTAGTATTAGTAATTAGTAGAAGTAGAATCAGTAGTTGGTAGTAGTAGTAAAATTTGTAAGTAGTAGTAGAACTAGTAGATATAAGTAGTAGAAGTAGTTAGTCACTAGTAGTAGTAATTGGTCAGTAGTAGTAGAATTTAGTCAGTCGTAGTAGTAGTTGGTCGTGAGTAGTAGTAGAATTTGGTCAGTAGTAGTAGTAGATAGTCAGTAGTAGTAGTTATAAGTCAGTAGTAGTAGTTAGTCAGTAGTAGTAGTAGTAGTAGTAACAATAGTAATATAAGTAGTATCACTAGTAGTAGTAGTTAGTCAGTAGTAGTAGCAGTAGAAGTAACAATAGTAGTATAAGTAGTATCAATAGTAGTAGGAGTTAGTCAGTAGTAGTAGTTAGTCAGTAGTAGTAGTTAGTCAGTAGTAGTAGTTAGTCAGTAGTAGTAGTTAGTCAGCAGGAGTAGTAGTAACAATAGTAGTATAAGTAATATCAATAGTAGTAGTAGTTAGTCAGTAGTAGTAGTTAGTCAGTAGTAACAGTAGTATTAGCAATAGTAACAGTATTATTTTGTAGTCGTATCAGAAGTAGTAGTGGTCTCAGTAAAAGTAGTAATATTAATGGTACAATAGTATCAGTAGTATAAGTAGTTTCATTAGTAATATCAGTAGTAGTTTTAGTACTAGAATCAGTAGAAGTTCTATCAACAGTCGTAGTATGAGCAGTAGCTCTAGCTGTGGTATCTGTAGGAGTAGTAGTAGTAAACACTGTGTTAGTAGCAACACTGATAGTAGTAGTAGAAATAGTACTAGTATTGGTAGTATCATTAGACAAGAACAGTATTAGTGTTAGTATCATAATTAGTAGTATCATTAATCGCAGAAGTTATTGCTGTTTCTTGTCGCAGCTTGGCACGAGTCTCTATGCATTAATTAATGATCACATTCCATATCCATGAGCTTAACCATTTTTTAATGAACTCCACGCTTTGTTCTTCTGCTTTAACTATAAACAAAAGAATATGAAAATATTAGAAACCTTTCGCTAGCATCACAAATAATTGTCAGTTGGCCTTGAACTGATGCCAACAAATCGGGCAGATCAAAAGCTACCAGTATTTGTATATGGAGACGAGTACTCGCACTGTAGGCTATAAAAATGATAATATAAAAATAAAAATAATAAAAATAATATTTATGTTCATGATAATGACAAGAAGTGCGAGTATATTTGTTTATTTGTCAGTGTAGTATTCCGGACAATGTCTGCACTTAGCACTTCTTCTTCAGCTTCAACAGCAGTATTTACATACATTTATTTCAAACTTGGCTCGTTTCAGTTTCAGTTTCAGCTCAGCGTCTGCTTCTTCATCTTCGTGTTGTTGTTGTTGATTTTTTTATGATTTATGAGCAATTTCTAAAGTGCACTTGTTTGACCGCGTACTACAACAAGTCGGACAGGTCGTTGTTGTTGTTGTTGCAGTCACTTAGGCCGATCTCTGTGTGTGTGTGTGTGTGTGTGTGTGGTGTGGTGTGCTTTAAAAATGTAATAACAATAATAATTTGAGTTTTACTTGATCGACGTTTCATCTCAAATCCCGGTGCGGTCAACTCGCAACAATAACAACAACTGACTGATCTGTAGTCTGCCGTTGTTGCCGTGTTGTTGCTGTTGCAGTTGTCGCTTCTAATTCTGTTGACAGATGAGGTCGCCAAAACGCCAACATGTGACGCAGTCAAACAGAGAAAAAAACAAATAATAACGAAACTTGGCAACCCTGAAACTGTTAAGCTTAAGCGAACTGCAACAACAACAACACTAACAACAACACTAACAACACCAACAAACTTACACAACGGCCTGCAACGACCCATGAACTTTACAGAACGCAACCAACAGACAGAGCTGAGGGGTGAAGTGCGTTCGTTGCTGCAACTTCAACTTGTTGCTGCCACTGCTGCTGCTGTTGCACATGCAACGCCTGTAGTTTGTTTAATTTGCTCAGCATTTTTTGGCGTTTTTTTTGTCGTTAAAGCAAGTAACCAAGGCTGTTGGGTCAAACGATGGGTCATTGGTCTCCATCTCTATAAACGCGTCTCAAGTGTGGGAAGCCAACTTGTGTGTGTGTGTGTGTGTGTGTGTGTGTGGGGTGTTCAGGAATTTGCTCAAACATTTATGTATGGGTTAAATCGGTTAACTCAATATACAGAAATGATTGTTGATGCCTTTTGGTTTAATGACAAACATTAAAAAGTTGATCTGAAAGTAGAATCTTAAAGCTGTGGGACAAACTAGTTTTAAATTAGGCATAAATACATTTGTTTAACATTAACTTAAGTGGAACATCAATAAACAAACATAAGTAGTATACAAAATGAAGACAGACAATATTTAATACTTGAGAGTGGGTAACAAAGATTTCTGTAAACAAATTGAAGTGACAATTTATTTGTGTGTGTTCAGAGAGCATATTAAAGTAATTTAAGTAATTTTTTTTTGTATATTAATATTTCTAATTGCCACAATGCTGGGAAGCAAACGAATCTTTTGTCTTGATTCACTAACCAGTTTCAGTAACTACCTCAACACTTTAACAATTACAATTAAAATAATTTAAAATGTTTTTACGGCAAATGGAAAAGGGAACCGCATCTATATCTGTTATTGTATATAAAATAACCTATAAAATATTTTATTACTCGTTTATATTTGTCAAGTCAAGCTTAGCAGTTACTTTTCAAATATAACATTAGACTTACCAAGAAACTCATCTTAGGGAATAACCTAAGAACCCGTTTATTTACTCAATAAATTTATTCCAGAAATATAAAAATAACTCACAGTATCTTTTCTAAGTATATAAATATAAAACTGTTCTCCTATTGCTTTCTATGTTTCGTTCAGAGTTTCATTTACTTACAAGGCAAGAATGTGTTTAGATTATAATTTTCTAATTTAATTATCTTTATTGCTATAATTGAACTAGTTTCGCTCAAAGTACTGATTGTAAATAATAAATGAACTAGCTCAAAAGGCACAATACGCCCACTCGCCTGAAGCTACAAAAAAAGCAATTAGCACACAACAACTGAAAAAGATGATTGAAAGCAATTGGGATCACAAAGATCGAGTTCGTTGCCTAAGTCTTTTGTTTTGTTCTCATCAAAATGAACAAATCAAAATTGAATTTGTGTGTGAATGTTTGTAAGTACAATTTGTCTGACTAAGCATTTGTGATTTATGGGCATAGCATGGAGCCAAACATATGTTCAATTGATTTCATAAGCATGACATCGCACACGCCCCGACCTGACCAGAAGAAGAAGAAGAAGAGGAGACAGAAGAAAATCAAATACATAATATATAAAAAAAAAGCTTATAAATATGCAGCTTCCTCCACGACAATGTCTGGTCGATTGCCGCTGTTGCCGCTGCTGCTATTGATGATGATGATGTAAAAAGCTGAATGTAAAACACACACAAATTATGCAAAGTGAAGCCTATTGCATATTCAGCTACAACACACTCACCCAGTCAGTACTCACTGCCATTCTATATATTATACATATTGCTATTTCTATGAATATGTTTATACTTATTTATGGATTGTCGATTGCTTGCCACATCCGCATCTGCCCCCTAAGCATCATCATTGAAGTCTTCAATGTGGCCGCACAATTCCGCACACACCTACTTTTTAATGTGAATACACTCGTACGTTATTCATAACTATTCATTCTTATATAATTTGTCAGATTTATGAGCGTTGATTAGACAACTGGCGATTCTAAATGATGCAGTTTGCAGTTTGCAGATCTCTTATGCAATTAGCCTGCAGCTTGTTTATGTTGCATTGTTTATTCAGATACACCGAGAGACAGAGTTATAGAGAGAGAGGGAGAGACAGACAATGACAGAGACAGAGATAGCGACTAAGATAGACTCTTATAAAGTCTTATAAAGCAAACCAAACTGCCAGCTCATTCATAAAACAACTTAAAGATACTTTTGTGGCTAAAAGATTCTTGTTGTCTGCCTGTGTATTTGTGTGTGTGAAATGTGTGTCAAATTTTGCAACCATCTCAATCTGAAAACTCTTGTGCTGTATATTTTTTTCTATATGCTGTTGTTTTGTTTTGTTTTTATTCGCATATGAAAATTTTTGTCACGTTTTCCGTGACGAATTTAAAATGTGCCTGGGCACTTAATTCTTTTGTGTCACACCAACAACAGCAGCAGCAGCAACAGCAACAATAACAATAATGATAACTGCAACAAATGGCTTGCTGCTGCTGTTGTTGTTGTTGTTATTGTTCTTGTTGTTGTTGTCGCTTTACACAGATGCGCTAAATTGCAGACATCAATCATTTTTCCATTGCGTAATCATTCAGATGCTGCAGAGCATCATCGTCTGCAGCTTTACAGATAGATAGATAGATAAATTCGTCTGGTTGAATTCTTCTTCTCTTTGGATCAGTTATAGCGCCTAGCCAAGTCAATACATCTATATATATTTATAGATATTAGTTTTTTGTGTTGGTGTTTCGACTGTATTTTTGGTCTTGGTGCTCGTCTTGGCAAGGTCTTGATTAATTTGTTGCCAATCACTTTTTGTTGTCGCTTGACAAAAGCCGATGCCAAACTTAAACAAATAAACGAAACAACGAAACTAAATGTACATAATTACATACATACATATAAAGCATGTATATACATATATGTTTGCATTTACGAAAGGAAAATAAAAAAAACAAAATAAATTTAAATTTCAACTAATGTGTAAATGAACATGCGTCGATCTCTTGGGGTCACACATTTGGCAACATTTCATATCATCAGCAACGCATTTAAAAGGCATTTAAAACATGACAGAGCTTCTTAAATACAAATTGCAATTACGAGTATGAGTACTCACAGTCGTACTCATATTCATACGCGTCGTCCTTCACGCATTCCCAGATGAGTCTACAACTTCACCTCTGAGTCCGTCGCCAAGTCCAACTCGCAATAAACTCGACTCATCGCCAGCATCTCAATGTTAATGCTCGAAAATTCTATGCGCCTTAAAAATATAAAAAAAAATTTGTTTTGGGTCTATTCATTCACGAGGGTCATTCACAATCGAATGAACAGTTTTATGGCTTTCAAATCGCATACTATACGAATATCGGATTAATGCTAATTATCTATTTAAACATTTCTGCAATATATGCACATAAACCAGTTGACAACAATTTCAAAATGCAGTATAAATGCGAGTTAAATTTATATAACATATATATTTAAGAACGTTTTAAAAGCATAGCCTGCACTTAAATTATATCTTTTTCAATTTAATCGAATTCCCTGCTCGAAAGATTCGCAATTTACAAAACTGTTCAAGCAACCCACGTTAATAAATTAAATAAATTATTCTGCCGTTGAAACCGCATGTGTGAATTGAACCATTCAATCAAAATTAATCCAATTCATTTCAATTTCATTCCATTCAATCCGATTCCATTCCATTCCATTCCAATTCCCATTCAATGCAATAGACACCATAATTCAAGCTAAGGTCAGTCGCTGCATGGATGCTTCTCTCGGGTTTGTTTATTTATAGCTCGAATTTGTTGTT
Organism: Drosophila histrio; assembly: GCA_958299025.2. Classification (NCBI taxonomy): domain Eukaryota; kingdom Metazoa; phylum Arthropoda; class Insecta; order Diptera; family Drosophilidae; genus Drosophila; species Drosophila histrio. The sequence continues at coordinate 15,585,124 of OY282580.2, forward strand.
GTTGTTGTTGCTGTTGTTGTTGTCTAAATAGATTGATTATATTTGTTGCTCTTTATACTATCTTCTTGGTTTAGTTTCTTAGCAATTAGCATCTTCATTGTTGATTGGCGCTTCTTTTTTTTTTCTTTTGCTGATTATTATTATAATTTTTTTTTTTGTATTTTTCTGACAGCGCATTCACGGAAGCTTCAGTTTCAGTTTGCATTTGAGTTTATTTGAATTTTGTTATTTTTTTTTTTGCTCTTATTGTTGCTGATTTTCGGGGGCTTCCGGCGCTTGAAACTCGTGATCTTGTTTAAATTTTCTGTAGATTTGATTTTGAATTTGATATGCATCAAATTATGGAAATGTGGGAAAAGTATTTAAAGATCAACGCCTATTGTCGATAAATGATGGAGCTGACGGATGGAATGGTTACCAGACAATTGGATTGGCTTAGTCACCTGAAGGTCGGGGGATGGCATGAATAGACATTAATAGTTGATAGTTGCATAGAAACTAATATTAGCAAGATTCTTAACGAGTATTCTAGTACTTGTCTTATCGGTTTTTAAATGCCATGATTAGCAACAGTCGATGACTGCTATTGAGAGCTGGATGACTGACTAACCAGGCGATCGGTTCGTGGAATCATTACTGAACTGACCAAGGTCAAAATGGTGCTACGACTATCGCAGGAAATGCATGTAAGAAAAACCCGCTACTAGGGCAAAAATGAATAAAAGGCCACAACGAAAAAAAAACAACAACAGCAGCAGCGGATGTTGATTTATGCAGCAGTTGCAATAAACGAAGTGCGAAAAACACAACAGCAACAACAACAATAACTACGGATGTATTCAAGCTGTGAAACAAGCCAAGATCACCAAAAGGGCCATTAAAAGTATTCAAGAAGAAGCAAAAAACAAATTGCATAATGTTAACATGATTACAAGTATGTATTCTATTGATTGCATCAATTTTTATTATTATTATTATTATTATTATTGTTTTGTGTTTGTTGTTCGACTAACCCAATCTAAGCCAAACAAACAAACAAACAGACAATGTTCGAAACAAGGCTATTAACAAGTCAGTCGAAGGCAACTATGGCAATTGGAATTGACTCGTTTTTGTGGGATAACTAAACTGTTGAGCGAGGAACTGAGCTGAAGTACAAATGAGTTGGGAGTACTGGACTGCACAGATACTCAGTCATGTTTTTATACTTCTAATAACTTTTCTGTCTTTTATGTGATTGCAATGACATTAATTGTACATATTAAATAAAGTATAATACATAAAGAAAACGTAATGTCTATATAGATAAATTTGCAAGACTTTTATACCATAACTTAACAAAGAGAAACATACAAAAAGAAACAATGCAATATTTGTAGCTGTAACGAATAGACATTCATATTTAAAATATTAGAGAATAAAGTGTAAGTACCCAGAAAACAGCATGTACTTATATTAAGTAATCTTCAATACAGTCTTCCAAGTATAAATACTGATTTATTTATTAAGTAAAGACTTTTAAACGAAAGTTCCTTTGTTACTTCGACTTTAGCCACTTCCATTTCATGTTCACATTAGCGAACTTTCACTATAATAATCAATAGATAATTAAATTAAATATTAATGATTCTAATTTCAATAGTTACTTCCGTGATTGCAGATACTGGACGAACAGCTGCTCCACATTAAAACTTGCATCCCATTATGCAATAAATTAACAAACAAAAAAAAATTCACACAAATTTTAACACAACTCAGCTAAATGTAATTAATTCGAACTTGGTGTTAATTTTGTTGGGCCATCAAATTAAAAATCAATACAAAAGACAATAGAAAGAAATCATAAAGAGAAGAAAAACAAATCTTTTGCACATGCCTCCCTTGGCTGAAATGGACACAACCTAGCTATATGAGTATAAAATGTAAACTTACTTTTTTTCTTACGTAACTAACATTATTAACATACTTCCAGTCATTGGAAGGACGCTTCAATCTATCTGTCTAACGTGTGCTACACTCCTGGCTATCTTTCTTTCCAGCCTTTCTTATGATTTACAATGATGCTCCTATCTTAAATTACAAGTACATTTGTGTTACATTTGTGTTATTTTTGCTTAGGACAAATTTCTAAGTATTTAATGACTGCCAGATGTTGATGCTTGAACAGTGTGATTATTTATTAATAAGATTAATACAAATAAATTAAATAAATATACAAACAATATGCACAGCTGGAGCTATGTGATCTGAAGCTTTCAGATTTATCTTTATTTCTTGTAGCAAATACGTGAGAATCGACGGCAATCAATGTCTGTGTATTTCAACAAGATTAATTAAAATATACAAACAATATGCACAGCTGGAGTTGGGAATACAGTTGAGCTATGATATGTGATCTGGGGTTTTCGGGCTCATCTCGATTTTTTGGGTCTGGCCACGCAACCACGTGAGAGTCGGCGGCCTGCAAAACGACAAAAAATAAATTAGTTTTCTATTAAATGCTACTAAATGGCAAACAAAGGCGCCACCCAAACAAAAACCACAAATACACAGATAGCTAACATGTAGATATAGATATATATGGATGTATTTTCATGGTCAATTAGCAAACAAAACCGAAATCAAGTCAGCAGTCGCTGGCCATAAGGTCAACATGAAAATCAAGCGAGTGTCACAAGTTCAGTTGGGCAAAATGTCAAGTTTGTCGTGGGGTGGGCCAGGCCATTAAAAAGGATCTATTATTTGCTTTTAGTTTTAGACTTTATTGAAACTTGAACCCAAATGGCAAATTCCAGTTTTATTTATTTATTTATTTTCTTATTATTATGTATTTTGTTGGGCCATAGCCAAAATTCACACCACGCCGACAAAATAAATTACATAATCAAGCAAATAAATATTCATTTGCATATTTATGAGCGAAAATAAAATACTAACATAAATGTCAATTTTAAGAACAAAAAAAAGAAAAATAAACTCAAATCTCAACTCAATTCAGAGCTAAGATTCTCAGATCCGGCTGGCACCGCCAAGCACCAGCTGTTTGGAGAGGGGGCAAAGCTGCGGTTTGCGCGTTAAATGATATTTATGAGAGCAGATGCCCCAATACGCAGCTTATCCTTTACCAGTTCATTCACATGGCAATTAATGATAAGACTCTTAACCAAAAAAATTGAAAAACACAAAAAAAAGGCAAAAAAAAATACAAATTAAAAACTAAATTTTTGGCTTCTACTTTGAGCGCGTGCGAAGAGCTGCGCGGAAGCCAAATCATAGAGCCCACGGCGACATTTCGAAAGGCTTTTCAAGATCAAGGCCCAGCTAGCAACAACAACAACAACAGCAACAGCAACAACACTTGACAAATTGATATATGAAGCAAGCCCCAAAGCCATCGAAGCCGTCATCGAAATGATGCGTAAAAGGTGCGCCAAGTGTTTGCATAAATTTTGAAATACGCGGTATTTGTTTTGAGTGCCAGGCACTCAACAATCACAACAACAACAACAACAAAAATAACTAATGCTAGAGATAGAGCTATTAAAATTATAAAGATCGTAGTACAGTTTTAGCCAAGCAACAACAATGGCTAAAAGCAGAACAGAACAAACAAAACTTTTGCTTTAAATTCAAAGTAAATAAATAAAATCGTCTGGTAATAAATATTCATAGACCAAAGTTGTTCTGAGTTTCAGCAATTGTTATGAGTAGCTATACTTCTGCACAGTGACTCAAATTCGCACAGTGCCACCTTTGTATAATGCAATTTTCATTAAAGATTTCATCTTTGTTAAATTTTAGTTAATTTTTAAGCGCCATTTTGAAAACTGCTTCTTTTTTTTAAGATTTGGCCACAATGTTGCACATCGTTTCCACTACTAACTGAATTATGATAGGAGATGTGAATCAGTGTGCGAGACGAAGAGAGAGAGAGAGAGAGAAACTCAAATCGAATTGAGCTGAGAGCGCGAGAGTTTAAGCTTTGACAGAAGTTCAGACAGCAATGCTCTTGCTCGCGTGCAATAACTCGCTCTGGTTCTCTCTCTCTCTTTTTCTCTATCGTTCTCTCTCTATATTTAAGTCTCGTGAGTGTATTGCATTGTGTATATTTAATATTGGGGAGTGGCAGCCGCCCATTTTGCCAATTGGAACGTATAAAAGCCGGCACAACAGCTGCCTGAACATTCGTTGCTATTCACATTTACGTCTGGTCTCGTCTCGTCTGGTTTGTCTCCGACGAAATATCGGAGTCTGATTTGGACCACAGGGGAACGAAACAGTTTGTCAGCACCGTGGTGTGTGAAGTTATCGTTGGTTATTATAATATATATAGCAAAGGTAAGACGCGTTCAAGGATATTCAGTGTACTTTCTGTGTGGATTATCAAAGGACTTAAAGCCCAAGTGACATTTAGTGTGAATCAAACTTGACAATAATATACATACTATATATCAGATATCAAAAGTGTGATGTGCTGATCCTTTATTCAAGGATGTGATAACAATTTTGGTTTTAATATGGATTCTTTTAAAAAAAAACAAAAACCAACTATTCAAATATGTGAAATATATTCTTTGAAGTGTGCTCCCGGAAGTTCGTTGCCTAAGTCTTTAGTTTTCCCCATAGAATTCGTGTGTCGATTTGAAAATCAAGTTCGTTTTCAAATTTTTTTGTGACTAACATGGCTTGAAAGACAAGTTCGTTGCCCCAACTAAAGTTCTTTTTAGATATGCTGAATTTACGGTTAAAGTTCGTTGACTTAACCTATTGTTTTCTCATAAATCGAAACCTTTTTAATCTGTATAGTTGCTTCTTCGGGCTTTTTGAAAACCTCTTAAAACAGCTATAAATGAACACCGAAAACCTAAACACATTAAGACGGGAAAACTTTGCGCAACTTGCAACATAAAACTTCCAACACACTAAAATTTTCATCCATAAATTATAGAAACAAAACGAGATATTGTGCGACTAGCAGATACTCAGCACTCTTTGTATTTCTTGCACCTACACTTTTTAACTGTTTATAATCCGAATGTAATTAAAATTCCAGTCTAGATAATGAGAGTTGTTAAATAATCGTATACTTTATATCAAGGTTACATTCGCTCTATTTATTACATACAACTATTTAAATTACCTACGTATCAAGATGTATATTTACAAATCGGACGCTGATTTGATAATAATAATACCAAATATATATTCACTTTACACATTACGAGATGTCGTCTTCAATAGGTTACTTAAAATTATACATACAATACATTATAGACAGCTTCAAAAACATAGCAAAACAAAAGAAACTAAATGTATGCCAGCCTGGTATGCATAAATATGACACAAAAGGGCGCATACAATTATGTACATAACTATATATATATATACATATACATATATTTATATAGCTGGTTATAATGAAATGCATCATCAGCTTGTCAACTGATTGATATTGATTAACATTCATGAGCCGACGAAACAACAAATAACTATAAACGGCAAACAAAAACAGCGATGGACAAATTACAAAACGCAACTTTAAATAACAAACAACAACGTAAAAAGACACACACACACACACACACACGCACACACTAATGGGTATATATGCATGCAAGTTTCCCAACAGCCTAACTGGCAGACAGGCGTGAGCTTATTTGAACTTTTCACTTAAAGTCGAGTTTTGGACTTAGTCGAAAATCGAATTAATAATCGATAGCGCAACTTTGAAATTTAATCAACTTTTTCATTATGCATGAAATTGTTTTCAATTTCCAAATGCTGCCGCTGATAAGCTTTGCCCAGCTTCAGGCCATCTTTTGAGCCATTAGGCGATCCATTAATGATTTATGTTGCCAAATCCAATTCCAAAGCTGAAGCCACAGTGTCTGTCTCTGCCTCTGCCTCTATCTCTATCTTTTGTATGTGTGGGGGCAACTCATGAATACGTTGGCGATAAAGATCACCGCAGCAATGAAATTAAATTAACATGCGAAATTTCAAATTTATTTCCAACTCCCCACTCCGCTCATTTCGAACTGAATTAACCAGACATTGAGCGTTGATTGATGGCATTGCATTAGCATCGCCATTCGATACGAGTGTATTCATAAGGAAGAAGCGGCGGGTGCTTTAATCGATATGCTAAAGACGTGGAAGGTTCTAGCCAGGCAAAAGCGAAAAAGTCAATAAAACCAGTTAAGGTCAGCGTGGCCAGTGGTTTGTCTCGTCTCGCCTCAACAACGGATTCGCTTGGCTTGGCCATGTCTGCTGTGGTGTGCTGTGGCTTGTGTAATCAACGTGTTTGCAGCAGATGCTAAATGAATTTATATTTATGAATAATGTGACGATGCCCGATTCCGTTGCCCGATGCTGGCGTTGATGCTGATCACGTTGCCGATCGCTAAGCAACAATAAAGTTTCAAGTGTCGACGTTGTCGTTATTGTTGTTGTGGTCTTCGTCGTCGTCGTCGTCGTCACTGAGGCAGTGTGTCAGTGGCCGCTGCTGCGACTTGAAACGCCTCGGGCAACCGGTTACTTGGTAGCAAAGCATCCTTGACATAAAAACCACGCGCGCCAAGTTACATCTTCGATAAACACGCACACACACACACACACTCACGCACACATATTACCAATTTTACGCACTGTATACGAATTACATATTACAGTCCAATCTTGTTAAATCGGACAACCCTAAAGTTCGGACACTAAAATAACTTCTTTGACATTATCTGTAAACCGAACACTTCGCAATTATGCTACCTATAAAATTGAGACTCTTTAATGTCTGCATTTAAAAAAGTAGTAAAGAAGTATCGGAAATAAGTACAAAGGCAGACAGTCTAACTTTCAATACTTTTGAGAACAAATGGTCCTTATTTCTGGTGTATACTGTGCAACAGTTTAAAACAAAACTAGTCAAGAGAACCCAACCGTAGAAGACGCTGTACTTATTCTATAAAAATTAATACAAACAGTTTATTAAATAACTCCCGAGTATATTAATGCCAAAATTCAAGGCTCTAACTTTAATATTGCTATTTTAATTCGATTTCTTAAGATTCGTTTTCGAATATAGCGGGAGGCATGGCAAATTTCTAATACAAACTAGTTCTGCTTAAATTATTAAGGAACCTACATAACACATTTGGTGTCTCTAGCTCTTATAGCCTTCGAGATCAGACAGAAGGACATACATACTCGACTCGACTGCTTAAGTTGACCAAGAATATATACACTTTATCAAGTTTGCTAGTCTTCCTTCTGCTTTTTATGCACTTTATTGTTTTAATAAACATAATAGACCCTTGGTACTTGTCTTAAGAGTACAGGGTCTAAAAATAAATGTAATATAATTTAATATTCATTAAGCCTATTCTTTGCCAAAATTTCCATCTCATGTTTTCACTCTTTTCCATTTTATTTATTTATGTATTGCAGATGAAAGTCACTTTGGCATTAGCGACTTTCTGCCTGGTGGCGGCCTGCGCCGATGCACAAAAGGGCAGAACAACAACAACCACAGCGACCAAGCCGGGCCGCTTCCTCTCCCTGCCCGTGCCCGCCAAGTGCGCTAGCCGTAAGTATTGCTCACCCACATTTATCTATAAATAAGTTGATATGTAAAAAAATAACATACATATGTATGTACCTAAACCGCTGAAACCGGTGTACGCGTAGTTGGCAAACGTGTGACAAAAAGTAAAAGTGAGAAACGTTAGAAGAATATCAAATAGTGTGCGCATCCAGCCAAGTTTGCACTTGAAATCGTTTGGCAATGCTACGTGTGGGTGTAAAAATCAACCACAACAAATACATTAAACATAGATACATATAAGTATTTAATTGCGGTATACACATACATTGGTTACGTGCAGAACGGGGGCGACTGAAGGTCGCTGACGTGATCGATGCGTTTGTTTTGTTGTCTTTTACTTGCATTTCGTCGGCCACGGACTTTCTTTGCTTGCAGTCTGATCAGGCGACACTGCAGCGTTGCCATCTAGTTAAAGCTTATTCTACACTTTGGTTGCACAGCAGCAGGGCTGCCATCTAGTTAAAGCATCTTCTGCTGTTGCATTCAAAGCATCTTTTAACGAATTATAAAACACATAGTAACTGCAAGTCATCGTTTGCAACAAAATGCACCGAGCGATTGCGAAATTTAAACAATAGCGTCATCGCTGCATATCCGGTATACTAATGAACACATTGCAGTTTATACTAATTAGGCATACACACACACATGTGCATATGTATGTACATATATACAGAGTACATCCCGCTTGAATAGAAAATGCAAGCTAATTTTATTTTGGGCAACGACTTTAACGTCGCAACGTGACGGCACACAAAGTTGCATAGCCAGTTTTAAGTCGCTGCCGTTATTGCTGTTTCTGTGGCTTAGATCTTTCATCTTTTAGAAATTTCCAGTTATTCAAGCACAACTTTTAGTTAAATAAACTAATTATCTATTCAAACTTAATTACCGGCTATAGACGCGACTCGTTAATAACAACTTTCAGCAATGCAAACTGTGCTCGCTAGCTTATTAATTTCCATTTTCTGATATTCTGCTTGAGAGCAGCTTATTAAGATATTTATCTGCAGCTTATTTTATAGCTAGTTTGGGAAGTCGTTTGCAAATGATGCAATTGCATTGGCGTTTATTTTTTGCACTCAGGAAAACTGAACGAAAGAAAGTGAGGTTAATGCGCGCCCAGTTTTATTGCCTTGACCCGCACAAAGTGAGGAAATTGCAGCAGACAAACGACAAGAGACGACAGACAGCAGGCAGCATCGGCAAAAAATAATAATAATGTGCAAACAATGGCAAATAAGGTCATTATGTTAGACTTAAGCTGATTTGACGTGAAGTGAGACGGAAGAAGGGGAGGCGAAACGAATGAACAGGCAAAAGCAATTGCAAAAGTGACGGCACCAACAACTGACATGGCAGCTTAACAGCCGCTTAAAGCGCGCCTAATGACGCGTGCCGCTCGCAGTGGCAACAAGGGGCGTGGCACAGGCGGGCGTGTTAAGAAAAAATCAAAAACGAAACCAAAAACAAAAACGAATAAACATAACGCTCGGCCCCAAGTAGCTAATCAAATGGACGCTATTGCACTGTAGTAGCCACAACGGTGGCAACTCAGCGAGGCAACGATGTGAAACAAGTTTCGTTTGTTTGCCGAGGAGTGGGAGCTGGTGGTGGCCAATGCTTGGCTTGACGTTTGTATAGCAGGGGAATTCCATTGTTGGCTTTACCAATTTTTTGTTTGCCAAATGGAAAACCTTTTGACACACAGACAAAGGAAAGCAGCAGACGAGACGACGACGCCGACGCCGACGATGGCATCGAGAGGAGCCAAACAGCAGCAAATGCTGCATAAATTGCTGCACAGATTGCGCAACTAGCAGTTTGGGGGGAAGTTGTGTAAGCATCCGTGGCATGTTTTGCCAATCATGAGGCACACACAAATCACTCAAGCATCCATCGCATTGAACTCGAGTGTTGGCACACACCTACAACATGAACTACGTCCACTAACTGAACTTTCCATCTTTCGACTTTTTGCAGGCCCCAAGGAGTTCGCCTATCACGGCAGAAACATGTTCCTAAGCTCGCATGTGCCGGCTCTTGCCAACAAGAAGGTCGATTGGTTGGATGGCCGTAATCTGTGCCGTGAATACTGTATGGATTTGGTCGCCCTGGAGACCCAAGAGAAGAACAATCTGATCTTCCGTGTGATCCAGCAGAACGATGTGCCCTACATCTGGACCGCTGGCCGCATTTGCGATTTCGCTGGCTGTGAGAATCGTCCCGATCTGGAGCCCAAGCACGTTTATGGTTGGTTCTGGTCCGCAACACGCGAGAAGATCCAGGCCACCAACCGCATTCCACAGGGTTGGGGCTACAATCCCTGGTCGCAGACCGGTCACAAGAAGCGTCCACAGCCCGACAACGCTGAGTACGACATCAACCAGACCAAGGAACAGTGTCTGTCTGTGCTGAACAATGTCTACAACGATGGCATCGCATGGCACGATGTTGCCTGCTATCACGAGAAGCCTGTCATCTGCGAGGATAATGAGGAGCTGCTCCGTTATGTGGCGGCCACAAATCCCGGCATTCGTCTATAAGTTTCAGAAGATGTAATGCTTCGTATTGTTTGTGTAATTTTAAAACTACTTATTATAATACTCCCTAAATGAGTTTTTGTATAATTTTGTTTAATGTGTACGACGAATGCAAGACAAATAGACTTTAGAATTTATAATTCCTCCGATCTTACCACCTATACACCACTAGGCAATCTCCAGACAATGCCGAATTCCAAATTCACATATTTCTATCCTTTCGAAACTGCCAGTTTTACACGAAAAACTCTTTTCCGTTGTAAACTTTTCGACTACAAAGCATACCCGAATTATATTTATATAAACAAATCTAAAATTGTTAAGTACTAGTATTCACTGGAATTTCGCTATGCTCTTGAAATCTCTTCAGCACTATTCTATTGCCGCCCAAAAACAAAGAGATTGAATAAAATGTTGTAAAAATCCATCAAAATCAAAAAACAATTATTTAAACAATAACTCAGTTTATTTTATGACGATAACGATGTCGTGGAGGTGAACGGGAGCGACTCTTATAGCGTCTATTACCACGCTCCTGACTCGAATTGGACCCGTTCCGACTGTAATGTCGTAGAGGTGAACGGGAGCGACTCTTATGGCGTTTATAACCACGTTCCTGACTTGAATTGGACCCGCTCCGACTATGATTTGATCTAGAATCTCGGCTGGAGTGAGAATTGTTGCGCACACAGTCGTTATCTTTTCGAGATCTAGAGTAAGTGTCTCTGCTAGAGCGTGAGCTCGTGTTCCTTGATTGAGGAATGTTCACCTCTAGTTCGGGACTCTCTGACCATCGCCAGTTGCGTGATTCTTTCCCAATGTCGTCCCAGCTGTGAGCGATAATATTTTTAATTTGAATCCAGGAGGCAAAACACATTACGCTTACCTGGGCGTCTTAGGTATAGCTGTATTGCTGCGGGACCGAACAGAACCTGGCTTGCTATAACTATCAAAGTTAGCATTAAGCAAATTATTTGGATTGCGAAACAAGTGAAGAAAGCCACAGCTGTAACCCTTAGGACATTTGCGTGTTAAGGACAAACCTTAAAAAAGCAACAAGTTTTGGTAAAAGATAATAAGCTAGATATGCTTAAAAAGAGAGATTTATATGAATGAATGAATATATATATATGTTTCAATGGAGTTGTTGTTTGGCAAAGGATACAGCTCTTGATTGGCGGTTCACGTACCGCAAATAGCACCACGCCAGGAGTTTATATTGGAGAACTCCACATTCAGCCGCTTGGAGGCATAATATCGACCCTGTAGATTAATAAAGGCTCGCAGGGCATAGCTAAAATAATCATAAGGCTAGATTAGTTGAAAAGTATTTGCAATTACTTAATGACGCACCGTTCGTGCGCGTACTCCACAAAGATGTGACCTCGCAGATGTGGAAGAGTATTGCGCACCGCACGGAAATTGATAACTTTGCCAAATTTCTCTAATTCTTCGACCACATCTTTAAAGAACTCATCATAGTCGGCCCGCAAATCTTTATCAGTCAGCTCCAAGTGCTGATCGGCATTGGCATACTCTGTTTTCCTATCTGCAGCTTGCAGCAGCGGATGTGTGAAGAAGTGACGGATTAAAAGAATTTTCGCCAGCAAGGGACGCTTGTGATTGAAGGTGCAGGCATGACCGTAGCGGCAACTATTTGTGCGTGTGAAGAACTCGCATAAACGCCCTGCGGGTTGCGTTTCAACCACACGACGCAGTTCAGCTGGCGGTGTGTGATTTCCTGTGTCGTCCATGTACTCCTGCATCCGTTGTATCATTGCCTCAAATTCGGCTGCTGCCTCTTCCTCCAGTCTTTCTTTCTTCTCCCGCCGTAAGCGCTGCTCCTGCTGCAACGCCTCCAATTCCTTGGCTTGCTGTTCTCGTAATCGCTCCACTTCTGCATCTTGCTGCCGAAGTTTCGCCGCATCCAACTGGAATTGTCGTTGTGCTAATGCCTCGCGACGAAGCCACGCCTCCTCCTCATCTTGTTGCACTCGCTCGTCTGCCTGTCGCTGAAATTCCTCAAGCTCAGTTTGCTGACTTAACCATGCCTTATACACGGGATCTGTCTCTTTGGTTCTCTGCTCGATTTCCTCCTTTTTGTCTCTATCTCGTGCATATTTCTGTCGTCTGCGTTTTCTTTGTTGCTTCTTTGCCAACTTCCGCCAAGCTCTGCGATTAGGGTTAATAGTTAATTATAATTTACAAAACCCACTCATGTTCGTAGCTTTAAATAATGCAAATTCAATTTCTTTTCAAGTTGCCAAGTGCAGTCTATAATGGAAAAATATTGCAAATTTACCTCTTGGCCGGCATTTTAATGTTTTGTTTAAGTCTGTTGCTTGATTCACCCTGTGAGTTGAGTGTAACCAAATGCTTAAACGTCTTGAAATCCTCAATCTTTGTCTTACGTTTATGTTAACTTAACATTGCCCTTCGCTGTTAATTAACATAACTTAACTAACATGTTGACATCGAAAATTATAATAATTAACATTTAAAAATATGATAAAATAAAAAAATAAAAAGGAATTAATTTTAAAAAATTTAAACAATTATGTATTATTAAATAATTATACAAACTTTACTTTAGCTAAATTAAATCAAAACTAAGGCTTAACTATTTTCGAATACTATTGTTGAAATCTGTGGACACGCCTTTATTTTGGCAGTAATATTAACATAACATGTAAACAGTAACAAGTTCTATTAACATACTTACCTATTCTTTTATTCAGTTGGCAGCGACGTCAGATTAGTATTTCTGGTATTTTTATTCCACTTCTTATATTACATATCGTGATATTTTTGCGGATACCAAACACGGTCGCACTACCAATTTCATGTTTTGGTCTATTTTTTATGTAAATACTAGAAGAATTACCAAATAAAATACAAATAAAGTCGTCAATTTGGCGCAAATAATTCAAAACAAAAACACATCTCGGCTCTGCCCGTAATTCTTAACCTGCATCAATGGAAAGCCCACAGCCAATGAAACCAGGTGCAAGCAAAGTTCGCAGACTGTACCACCAGAAATATCGAGAGGATTGGGAGAAGTTCCCATCTTTTTCCAGCTGGTTGTGTCGAGCCGATGACGGCTACTCGGCGCACTGCAGAGTATGCGATGCCAACGTTTTGGCTCGGCTGGCGTCCATTAAGCAGCATCACAACACCGCCAAGCACCAAAAGGCAGTCAAAAACTATCCATTTATGCCACAGGCAAGCGAGTTGCAGCAGCAACAAATTAACAAATGCCAGTGCTAACAATAAACTATATTTTAATTTTAGGGTACAGTGATAAAGCTAGAGCCTATGTCAAGTGACGATCCCCAGCCAATGGCACAAAAGGCGACTGCCAGAAAAACGAAACCAAAAATTATAAAACGTTTTAAGGCTGAGAAAGTGGATCATGTCATAGAATCAATTGAGCCCGACACATGCTCTAACGATTCCATACTGGAAGATCTATTGGGCAACGATGATATGGAGCAGCAATATTTACAAGAGATTAGCGACCACGAAGTGGAGCTGGATATCAAGCCAGATACGCTACCAGATTTTAAATATGACGACTTACACGATGGACATGTGGCGGACGACCAGATAATCAGTGAATTCGATCTATTTGGCAAGAGTGTTTCTCTTCAGTTGAATCACATGGAGGTAAGTGGACTGTTCATATTCAATTTGATTGTGACTAAAGCGTACATTTAATTTCAGCTGGAGGATGCGCTGCTCTGCCAGGAGCGCCTGCAAGTAGTATTGACAGAATTTCGACTTAAAATTCTTAAACGTAATGCCAAACGCAATTTTTAATTTTTTGTATTCTACCGTAATTCTATTATCAAAATGTTTTATTAACACACATAACTAATAATCTGAATTGGGCAACATGTTTATTCCGCTTCAATTTCATCTATAAAGGCGCGACACTTTTTCTTCAACACTTTGACGGCTTCCAGAAATATTACTTCGGGTTTGAGAGCACCAACTGATTCCACATTGAATATATAATGATCCCGTACACGGCCCATGGTAGCGGCGTCGGCTAGTTGCGGATAACGATAGACATTCCGGCTGCAACTATCGTAGCGAGCGTCTTTGACGTAAGCGCAATCGTTCTCATCGATACCAATTACGCCCGGGGAGAAACAGCTCTGCAACAAATAGGCGTCCTTGCCAGACACTTCTCTATTTAGGGTGATTTGTGGCAGCAGCCGATAATAGGCCGTTGCCACAGGTGAAAACTTAGCATGATCTTTACCAATGCCCTTGACGGCTATGAGGCGCAAATCCAGCTCGTGACCCGGCCGCAATTGAGCGATTAGGATGTCATCATGTATGCAGCCTACGCTACTCTCGCTGTAGATATGTGCCTGCTTGCCCTTTGGCAGCCACTTCAGATGTCCAGAATACACCTTATGGTTCTTGTATATATCATCAAAGTTGGACTGCTCCTTGCTGGCATCCTTCCGACGTGTGCATTTTACTTTTAACTCGTACTCGAGTGTGTCCTGTTCGGTGCCCTGCTCCGTGCTTTCTTCTGTTCGATAGGCAAACAGCCGAGGATCGGCCTTCAATGGCAACAGTCCCATGCGATGGGCCAGCACCTCGTCCTGTATGATCGAAGTGTTGTTGTAGATGTAAACCTTCTCGATTGCCATGCTGGGCACCTCGCTCAACATCAGGCGTCGAAAGGCGTTTGCAATCGCCGGATACACGCCTATCAGATCGAATTCCAAGCCGTGTTCCTCATCGTTCCTACAAATAAAATGGTTTTAAGGGACTGCCAAGAGCTGCACTGCAATAATCTCACCTAATAATGACCACTTGCAATTTGCTCTTAAAAGCCCCCATATTGAAGACTTCGTCGGCGAGCCCATAATCCTGGGGATCCTGCTTTACCCTGTACTCCTCTAAGTACAGCATCGGCTGCTTTTTATTACCGGTCATTGCGGTATTTGTATAACTCAGTAATTATTTTAAATTAAGCAAAAGTAAACGCAGCCGATTTGTTTCCGCACGTGGTTGTTGTCAAAACAAATGGAAATGCGCAGAACGGGTACCAGTGACTGGGGAACTGTGACTGCGACAATACGAATACCAGCAGTTTTTGCTCATATTTTGGACGAGAAAATCAAGAATATATAGTTATACCATTTTAGAGATCATTTAAATAGCAATTGTTATTGAATAAAAATATATTATATATTTTTATATTTATAAATGTATTAAAATACTTAAAAATCACAGTCACTGCAACATAAATTTCAAAACATCAAGATTGGCCCGAGTTGGCAGTTCGTATGCATGGTGAATGGCAAGTTTTAGTTAGTTGACCGGCGAAATTTGTTCTCCAGCAGCAGCAGCTTTTACGTAAAAGTTTCTTAAACGAAAATTAAGTATGTCGCGTGCTTTGCAACGTTTGGTGGGCGGCTGCAGGAGCTGGACGCAAACAAATTGCCGCACACAGTTGCAAACACAGTCATTTGCACAAAAGTTGCAACAACAACAACGTAACTTGTCAGCAGGAGCAAAAGATCCCACAAAAGGCAAGGGACCAATATCATGGAAGAGTTTGGCTGTAATTGGTGTTGCCGGAGTTGGAGGTTTGGGTTTTATGCTGTACGTTAAGAGCGAGAAGGACGAGGCACTATTGAAGGAGCGCAAGCGGCAGTTGGGAAAGGCGGCCATTGGCGGACGTTGGGATTTGGTGGATTCTGAAGGTCAGATACGAAAGTCTGAAGACTTTCTGGGCAAATGGCTGCTTATTTATTTTGGGTTTACTCACTGTCCCGACATTTGTCCAGACGAATTGGAGAAGATGGCCTTGGTAGTCGAAGAAGTTGGTGCGTAGAGTAAACTAATAAAATGAATCCCAAATTATATGAATCACCTTGCAGAAAAATCACCACAATCCCCACAGGTGCAACCCATATTTATAACAGTGGACCCTGACCGCGACTCAAAGGAAGTGGTGGGCAAATACGTTAAGGAGTTCTCGCCAAAGCTGCTGGGACTGACGGGAACCGTGGACCAGATTCGTACTGTGTGCAAAGCATTTCGAGTATATTTCAGCGCTGGACCGCGCGATGAGGATAATGATTACATCGTTGATCACACAATTATCATGTATTTGGTGAATCCCGAAGGGGAATTTGTTGACTATTACGGCCAAAATCGGGACAAGGATCAGTGTGTGGCTTCAATTTTGGTCAACATAGCAAAATGGAATTCTTTGAACAAAAAGGGCTGGTTCAGTTAGACGTACGGTGCTGCCAGATATTTTGTTATTTAAATTACAATTATATTTCGTATCAAGTTGGCAGAGCTACAAATAACAACCTCGTCTGACTTGTATTCGTTCGCTCTTTTTGACGTTTGTGCTGCGTGGATGTTGCAGAAATTGTTTTGTTTTCTCGCAATAAATATTTAATAAATTACAAAATGGTGTGTGTACGATTTTAAATAGTTAAGATTGTCATTTTTAAGTTATGTTCTTGATTGCGTCAATTGTGTGCATAGTTTCAACAGCACAGGGCACTTTTGTGAATCAGTCAACAACATAACCTAAAAAGGCGGCGCAGTGCGCTTCGTGCTGAATTTTTGCAATTAATATGAAGTAATAATACTCGTTTTTCAGCGTCCGTTGATGCTGCAAGGCCACGAGCGTTCCATAACGCAAATCAAATACAATCGCGAGGGTGACCTGTTGTTCTCCAGCTCTAAGGATCAGAAGCCAAATGTTTGGTACTCGCTCAACGGCGAGCGTCTGGGAACTTACGATGGACATCAGGGAGCCGTTTGGTGCCTGGACGTGGACTGGGAGAGCAGGAAGCTGATCACTGGCGCCGGTGACATGACCACCAAAATATGGGACGTGGAATACGGCAGTGTGATTGCCTCCATTGCTACCAAATCTTCAGTGCGTACCAGCAATTTCAGCTTCTCTGGCAACCAGGCAGCATACTCCACCGACAAGGCCATGGGTCAAAACTGCGAGCTCTTTATCATTGATGTGCGCAATGCCGATTCAACCTTATCGGAGCAAGCGCCCACTCTGCGTATACCCATGGTTGAGTCCAAGATCACATCGATGCAGTGGGGACCTCTGGATGAGACAATCATTACGGGCAAGTAAAATTCCCAGTAGAGGAAATTCCCATTCTTATCATACTTTTATTAATTATAGGTCACGACAATGGCAACATTGCCATTTGGGACATTCGCAAGGGGCAAAAGGTGGTCGACTCTGGCACCGATCACACCGCTGGCATCAATGACATGCAACTAAGCAAGGATGGAACCATGTTTGTCACTGCCTCTAAGGACACCACAGCCAAACTGTTCGATTCTGAGTCTCTGATGTGCCTGAAGACATACAAGACGGAAAGACCCGTCAATTCGGCCGCCATCAGTCCCATATTGGATCATGTGGTGCTTGGCGGTGGCCAGGATGCCATGGAGGTGACCACAACGTCAACCAAGGCCGGCAAATTTGATTCACGTTTCTTCCATTTGATCTACGAGGAAGAATTCGCGCGTCTGAAGGGTCACTTTGGCCCCATCAACAGTTTGGCCTTCCATCCGGATGGCAAGAGTTACGCCTCGGGTGGTGAAGATGGTTTCGTGCGTGTCCAGTCATTTGATAGTACATACTTTGAGAACATTTTCGAGTAGTTTCGTCATTAGTTTGTAGTTACACAGATTTTTTCAACGCACCATGTTCATGTGCATAGAAAATTTTCAAATATACGCGAGAACGAGACGAAATATCGTTTATTGATTAAATTTTAAAAGCATATAATTAAGAGGCATTCGAGTAATTGCTTGTGCATCATCGTCAGCTCTAGAGAAACGAACGTTTCTTTTGCTGCACCACGACAGGTTGTCCCTGCATCACTGCCAACTGTGCAGGAGTTGGCAGGCAGCCGGGAGGCGGTGGCGGTATGATAACAGCTCCCGCAGATGTGGTACGCATCTCGGCGCGCGAATCGATGTTCAACACACGCGACGCTGCAGCACCTGCCGACGTGCTGGGTCCGGCCAAACCATAACCAGCACCATGATACAAAACGGGCAACTGCTGATGATGCGTCATCCCGTAATATTGATTGCTGGGGGGTATGTGCATTTGCATCCCTAGACCAGCGGGGAGCTGACCATAATTGGGCCGTTGTTGTTGGCTCTGCTCGTATGTTGGAGGCGGTGCTCGCTGCGCAAAAAGTTTTTACTGATAAGCTGTATTTAAAGGATCAATTTATACGAACCATGGAATTGTTGTCATATTGAAAAGCGTAAGGCGGCGCACTACCGGACTCGGCGCTCTTTTCTACATAAAGATTTTTGCTAATTGAATAATAATTGTTCAAAGTTCATTCCTTACCTGCATTTGGCCTGGACATTTCTTTGTTTTTACTTGAATGAAATTTATGAAATAGATTATAGCCGTGGAGTTGCCAGATTACTTCAAATACTGCCGTTCACAGTGTAGCGTAAACAGACGTCAGCTGTTTGTCAAACGAGTGGAAGACGAGAGCGCACCGTTGCTAGCCTGGCCGAAACAAAAATTTATAAAGAAAAAAAAAAACATTTTGAAAAAAGAGACTGTAATTAAATTAATTTGTGGAAAGCCGTTTATCAACATACTGGTTGTCTTATAGAGAATGGCCCACGCTACACCGCAGGTTAGTTGTACATTTATTAGCAACGTTCCGCGTTTTTGTGACGCAATAGCCTCTCATTCTGGCTAAACTTCGTCTCGTTTCCAGGGCGTAAAGCTGCTGAATGGCTTTAAACGGCCCAGTCGCTTCGAAAAGGGTCTTGGCGCCCAGCTGCCCGATGCCTACAAGAAGTTCTGGCGCGAATGGAAACTGACGAAGCCAGCGGCGGTCCACTACATACCCAAGGAGAGCGAGTGGGAACGCGACGAGGTCACGCATGCCATCAAACCAGTTCAGAATATAGCACTGCCGCTAATTGATACACCTGAATCGCATCAAGGCATTTGGGGCGGCGAGGCCGTTATTAAGGGATTCCAGAAACGTCAACAGACAAAGCGTCGTGTTCCTCATTTTTGGGTGCCAACGCTCAAACGTTCGGTGGTACACAGTCAAGTACTGAATGAATATATGTCCGTGGTGGTCACTGAGCGTACGCTTGAGCAAATACACGAGTGCCATGGTTTCGATCACTATCTGCTCAAGAACTTGGCATGTGACTTGCGTTCAGCATTGGCCTTGAAACTGAAGCGTGAGGTGCTCAAGGCACTGGCACAAGGATGCCCCTCATTGGCAGCAGAACCGAAGCATCAGGCGGAAGTGCTTAGGGAATACAGCCCCTATCTGGAGTCGTACACAAACGAAGAAATTGATTGGTATGGCCACACCTACCTCGAAGCCATTCGCAAGCTGCAGAATCAACTGCGTGCCGCCGAACAGGTGTTGCCGCATAAAGTCGAGTTTCGCAGCAAGTTAATCGACCAGTTGCGTGAGGCAGGCATAACCGAAGCGGGCAAAATTGAACCAAAAGAGGCGCAGCCAAGTGTCGAGCACAAGGACTCGGATATTGAGGCATTGACTAAACTGTAAGTATCGCTAGATATCCTTTAATCCAATCAATTAGATCAATTGAACAATCTAACAATGTCTATTTTTCATTCAGTGAATCCTCGACATCATCTAGTTGGTTGTCCAAAATCAATCCGTTTGGTAAGAAGGAAACGTAGAGGACGATAACTTCAATCAGCGTCTACTGGTTATATGTTGAACTAAAAAAAAAATAAAGCAGATGGAAGTCTCTCCAGATTACCCAAATTAACGTTTAACTTGTTTATTTTTGCTATATTTTAATCATCATTACTATTGCATGTGTATATTCGTTAAATTTGGTAAAAACTACATATAACATTTAAGGAAACAGTACACACGGACATCCACGGTAAAGTAGAATAAGGAATGATTGCAAATCCCGTCGTATCCTGTCTCAGCTACACAGAACACTTTACATACTTAAACGCTATATATCTATAGTATATGTATAATTGTATAAATAAAACTCTGCACGTTGGGGCAGAGCTTTGTGCCAAATTATTCCATGTTGTGGTGCATCTCACTATGCAATTGGATTCTTTTTCATCAGCTCAATGTCGGCGTTCATCATGTCATTGACCAGCTCAAGGAAACTAACCTTTGGTGTCCAATTTAACTCGCGTTTTGCTTTAGATGCATCGCCTTGCAGGAGATCCACCTCGGTCGGCCGGAAATACTTTGGATTGATGCGCACGCGCACAGTGTCGGTGTTGCGCTCCACGCCCACCTCTTCTACGCCCTTGCCACGCCACGTGATCTCGCGACCGATGTGCTTGAAGGCAGCCTCGACAAACTCACGAACACTGTGCGTCTCTCCGGTGGCAATCACGTAATCTGCCGGCTCATCACGCTGCAGCATCATCCACATGGCCTCCACATAATCACTGGCATGGCCCCAATCGCGTTTCGAGTCCAAATTTCCCAGCTCAAAGTATTCCATTTGATTGAGCAGTATCTTCGCCACAGATCGCGTTATCTTACGTGTCACAAAATTCTCACCACGTCGAGGACTCTCGTGATTAAAGAGTATGCCATTGCAGGCAAACATGTCGTAGGCCTCCCGATAATTGATGACTATCCAGAAACCGTACATCTTGGCACAAGCTGTAAATATGCGCAAATAAATATAAATACGCTGGTAAAGTTGCCAAGCAGTTCTCACCATAAGGCGAACGTGGATAAAACGGTGTCTGTTCGTTTTGTGGCGTCTCCACAACCTTGCCATACAATTCCGATGTTGAAGCCTGATAGAATTTTACAGATTTCTCTATGCCACAGGTACGAATTGCGTCCAAGATGCGCAGAGTGCCAACGGCATCGACCTCGGCCGTGTATTCACTTAGATCAAAGGAGACTTTGACGTGCGATTGTGCTGCCAAATTATATATCTCTGTGGGCTTAACCATGTTGATGATCTTCACCAGACTGCTGCTGTCCGTCATGTCGCCATAATGCAGTTTCATGCGTCCGCCTTTGTGCGCCTTCGGATCGGCATATAAATGCTCAATGCGTGTTGTATTAAAGGTGCTGGCACGCCGTATAATGCCATGTACCTCATAGTCTTTCTTTAGCAGAAACTCTGCCAGGTACGAACCATCCTGCAAGCAACGTAAACAATGGTAAATAACACGTAAGCGTTAGCATGCACACAGCTGATTAGCAAATAACCCAGCAATTAAACAGCGTAAACCCAAAAAAAGCAACATTATCAATCCATGACTCATCTGATTTGGATTTTTATAAATTTTTTTCCACGCATCCCACCTGTCCCGTTATGCCGGTTATCAGCGCCACCTTGTCACGAGATTTGTTGGCATCGCCATCGCCGCCGCCGCCGGTTGCAGTTCCATTTAAATCCCGGCTGTTATGATTGTTGGCTAGGCGTGGTTGTTTGCTACCAGTTGCCTCATCGTTTGTGGACATGTTAGTTGTCTGTTCGTAGCCGTATTTCTGCTTCTCTATGTAGCTTCTAATGCCAACGTAGTATAAACAATTTTTTCTTTATCTGTAGCGGGAAAAGTTGCCACCCGCAAGAAAATTGGAGTATGGTGCTTATAAGGTAGCGCAAAGAACTATTCGTTGCAGCAACATAGAGAACTACGTCACAAGCGCGCTATCAGAGAGTTTAAATGATGCTACCTTATAAATATTATGAACCATTATGCTTGGTTCACATTGCGTCACATAAACCTATGGAATACTACTACTACTCATTGTCACAGTGCGTCGCCAAAGTGAAATTCAACAAGTTCGTGAGCTATGAGCAAGTTTTAATCTACAAATGGAATAAATATCTGGTGCGCTTGCTTATTCGTTCAGTCATCAAAATAAATTAAACTAGATTCGCACACGACAGAAACGAAAGCAAATGATTTCACAGCGTGACGAAAGAACCAACAACTCGATATGTTTGTCTCAGGAAGAAAAGGTTCAATTGAGCTAAAACCCCTGTTCAAGCAATGTGCGTGACAAGCGTGAAAAGCGTCTGTCACAATATTCGTGTTTAAATTAACACTGTGACCTGTAAATGTAATACATTGTGATGCAATGTGAACCTTGCATAATTTATTAATACTTTTTATCGATATATATTTATAGCAACCCTTTTATATGCATAAAATATAAACAAAATACAATATGGACGAAGTTTGTCGCTTTTGCACGATGAACTGCACCACCCTGGAGAATATATTTGCCGACCGAGAACGCACTGATAACAAGCCTCATCTTACTGTTATGCTGAAATATTGCACCAACTGTGAAATCAGGGAATCGGATTCGTTGCCTCAAAACATATGTGGGCCCTGCATATCGGCGGCTATAAATGCATTTGAATTTAAACTTAGATGCGAGCAAAGCCAAAAATACTTTACGGAACTCCTGAATGAATCTGAACAGAAGCCTGAAATCGATATCATTACCACGGGCGATTGGTGCATTCAAGAAAGTACATTAAACGAAGTCTGCATAAAACCTGAGAAGGTTGACACTGTGGATCAAGACAACTTTGAGGGCAGTGAAAGTAGCTCAACGAGTATTAAAGATTTAGAATATCACACGCAACGACCTTCTGATGAACGCCCCTTCAAATGTGAGCATTGCTCGAAGGCTTTTAAAACCAAAGCCCATGTAAAAACGCACAGTATTGTCCATTCTGATGATCGCCCCTACAAATGTGAGCAGTGCCCGAAGCTGTTTAAAAGCAAAAACGATTTAAGAATTCATAAAGTGATTCATTCTGAAGAACGCCCTTACAAATGTGAGCACTGCCCGAAGGCTTTTAAAACCAAAGCCCATGTAAAAACGCACAGAACGGCCCATTCTGATGATCGCCCCTACAAATGTGAGCAGTGTCCCAAGCTGTTTAAAAGCAAAAACGATTTAAGAATTCACAAAGTGATTCATTCTGACGAACGTCCTTACAAATGTGAACACTGCCCGAAGACTTTTAAAACTAAATCCCATTTAAAAACGCACAAAACTATACATATTGACGAACGTACCTAAATATGGGTCATTTACAAAGGTACGACATATTATTAGACAAACAGGACAAAGCATAATCAAGTGCAATGATGAAGGACTACATATTAAAACAATGGAGTATAAACACGTTTTTTTTATGCCAAAATTACAACGAAATCCATAAATATTCATATATATAAATAATAATGTTTATAACAATAATCATGTTATTACTGTAAATAAATACATTGAGAAAAGAGGGCCGAAGGCCACGCAGACAGGGGCATACCCAATTAGCTTAAGTTCTGTAAACTATTCTAAGTTTAATAAATATTTAATTACCAAAACAATTTCGCCAATAAATATTCATATCTACTTTAAACGAGAGCGCACGATAATCTATCAGACAAATGTGACACAAGTACGATATCGATGCTTGCACCAACTAAAAATATCGATTAAAAATCGAGTCCACACAGAGCCCTAATGGCGTCTACCTTTGCAAAAAACAAAGTATAAAATGGATGAAGTTTGCTGCTCTCTTCCGACGAACTGCGCTACGCTAAAGAATGATCCACTTCTTGTTGGTGTGCCGGAAACGCAGGAAGACACTTGGGATGAAGATAACTTTGAGGGCAGTGAAGGAAGCTCAACAGAAGAAACAAATGTATCTACGGATGAAGATTACTCTGAGGAAGATGACGGAAGCTCGACAACAGAAGGAGTGCATATTCTTGAAGCTAAACTTTTTCCGTGTCCTACTTGCAACAAAAGTTTTCCAAAATTGAAAGGCTTGAAATTACACGTTCAACGACATTCTGATGATCGCTACATATGTGAGCAATGTCCGAAAGATTATAAAACCAAATCCGAATTAAAAAGGCACATACTGATACATAGTGATGCTCGCCCCTACAAATGTGACTACTGCTCGAAGGCGTTTAAAACCAAACACGAGTCAAACAGCCACCGGCGGGCTCATTCTGACGAACGACCCTACAAATGTGAGCAGTGCCCGAGGGCATTTAAAACTAAATCTGCATTTACAAAGCACGGAACGAAGCATTCTGACGAACGCCCCTACAAATGTAAGATCTGCTCGAAGGCGTTTAAAGCCAGTGACGATTTAAAAAGACACATGCTGATACATTCCGACGAACGACCTTGCAAATGTGAGCTCTGCCCAAAGGCGTTCAGAATCAAAAGCGATTTAAAATTGCACTTAGCTACTCATTCTGACGAACGACCTTACAAATGTGAGCAGTGTCCGAAGGCATATAAAACCAAGTGCGAACTAAAAAAGCACAGGGCGTTTCATTCTGACGAATTTCCTTTCAAATGCAGGTACTGCCCGAAGGCGTTTAAGACCAAAAACGATATAGTAACGCACAGAGTGATTCATTCTGATGAACGCCCCTTCAAATGCGAGCACTGCCCGAAGGCGTTTAAGAGTAAGGATCAGATAAAACAGCACATCATTGGGTGTCATTCTGAGGAACGCCCCTTCAAATGTGAGCACTGTCCAAATGCTTATAGTTTAAAATCCAATTTAAAAAGGCACATACTGAAACATTTTGACGAATATCGCTTTAAATGTGACCATTGCCAAAAGCAGTTTAAAACAATAGGCACATTAAATAGGCACAGACCGGTTCACTCTGATCAACGACCCTACAACTGTGAGCATTGCTCGAAGACGTTCAAAACCAATCATGATTTAAAGCAGCACAAGATGGTTCATTCTGACAAACGCCCCCACGAATGTGAACAGTGTCCGAAAGCGTTCAAAACAAATGCCGAATTAAGAAAACACAGATTTGTGCATTCTGACGAACGCCGCTTCAAATGTGAGCACTGCTTAAAGGGTTATAAAACAGCAATCAGTTTAAAAAGGCACATCGTATCACACAATCAGGACAATGCAAATTTAATGCATAAATTGCCTGAAAATCTTTAGTTCCGTATTTTCGTGTGTCATATCTACCTTACATAGACAGTTCGATGCGTCTTTTGTATTATCTCTCCACGATATGTAACGCCGAACGCCGGTATCGTTTCGCTAAAAAATCTTCTAGATAACAAAAACGCATTGAATAAATGACTAAACCCATAAGAAAAGGAATAAAGTCCAACATAGATTTTCGTTATTATTATTATATGATAATGTTAAAGCTGGGAGAATTACATTTAAGTTCTTTTGTAAATTAATTTTAAGTTTAGAATAACACAACTAAATATAAAACAAACTCAAATATGTTTATAACCAGGCCATAGAAATCAAAATAATATTGAAGTACTTATAAGTCTCCATGAAAATATATGAATATAATAAAATAACGTTAATAACTTTTACATTAAACGCGCGAGTTAATATATCAGACACATAGGACACATGTAAGCATTTTACAGCCAGAGTAATTAATCTATTCTTAAACGAAAATAAAACCTCGATTTGAAATCAAATCTAGTCGCGTATATTTTGCACAAAACAATATATGAAATGGTTGAAGTTTGCCTTTTTTGCACAATGAACTGCAGCACACTGGAGAACATGTTTGCAGACCGAGAACGTACGGAAAATAAGACATCTTATTGTCATGCTGAAATATTGTACCAACTATGAAATCAGGGAATCGAATTTGCTGCCTCAACATGCATACAAATATTTTACGGAACTTCTGAACGATTGTGAACAGCTGCCAGACATCGATGAGATTACCACAAGCGATTGGTGCCTTACAGAAAGTACGTTAGGCGAAGTATGTTTATTTTTATTTATACTTTTTCAAAATTCATTGATTATAATAATAATAATTATTATATAATTTAAGATATATGTTAGTGCTTTGGTCAATAAATAGCATGCACAGTGTTGCAGTTATTTATGTATGTACATTTAAAACAGAAATTTGGATACAATGGTGCTGAGTATATTTAAATAAATTGCAATTCAAACCGTACCTGTCCAAGTTCTTCTTCTTGTATGACAACTATTCCATGTCGTCAAAAACTATCGATATCAGCAATTAATTAATCGAATATGCCATCGATGATTTGACAACACTACACCGAAATACACAGGCCCAGGCAGTCAGTCTAGTTATTATTAAATTGAAATTATTGTTTTTATAAAACATAATACAAAATGATGGTAAGTAATAAACAATAATAGTTCAATTTCGAAGTACTAGTTGGAATGCAACTATCTGACGCCAGAGTACTGTATAATTGGGGCAGCTAGGCGTACACAAAGAGCTGCTTATCAGTTAAATGGGCGTAATTAGAATATGTGTATATGATATTCTTTATTGCATTGCTTGCATTTAGGACGGCACGGATGAGTCAAACATATTGAATAGCCCCTTGGCCAACAATGGTGGTACAATGGAAATATCATCACCAAATCCATTGGCGCCGACAACAACAGCAGCAGCAGCGACAACAACAAACGGCAGCGGAACTGCAACTTCACCGGACAGTTCCTCATCGGCAGCAGCGACACCTGCTGCTCTGGGCGAGAATGCACTGCATGTGGAGATCTCCGATGCTTTAAGCGAGAAGGAGAAAGTGAAGTTCACTGTGCATACGCGCACTACGCTGCCTGGATTCACAAAGAAGGATAACAACGTGGTGCGTCAGCACGAAGAGTTTGTTTGGCTGCACGATCGCATTGAAGAGAACGAAGACTATGCGGGATACATTGTGAGTGCAAGATAAGCAAATTAATCAAAGTTATTTATAATAAAGCATTATCATTTGTGGCAGATTCCACCCTGTCCGCCCCGACCGGATTTTGATGCATCGCGCGAGAAGCTGCAGCGTCTAGGGGAGGGCGAGGGTAACATGACAAAAGAGGAGTTTAAGAAAATGAAGTGTGAATTGGAAGCGTAAGTAAAATATACAACTTCACAAGCGTGCTGTTAAATATAATTGCCCATTCTTGTAGAGAGTATCTTGCCACGTTTAAGAAAACGGTTGCTATGCACGAGGTATTCCTACGTCGTCTGGCCACCCATCCGGTCTTTCGCATCGATAATCACTTGAAGGTTTTCTTGGAGTACGATCAGGATCTGTGTGCCAAGCCACGCAAGAAGATGGCAATTTTTGGGGGATTTGTTAAATCGCTGGGAAAGACCACAGACGAAATTCTACTGAGCGCAACAGTGCGTGATGTTAATGATTTCTTTGAGAATGAATTGCAGTTCCTTACCGAGTACCATGGTCATTTGCGCGAGGCAGCTTCTCGGACTGAGAAAATGACACAGCGTCACAAGGATGTGGGTGACTCACATCAAAGGATATCGAATGCCTTGACACAGCTCTCCACAACCGAAAAGGGCAACATGGAGACTTTTGTAGCTAAGGCTGCAGAGGTATTTGAACGCATTAAGGTGAGTAAATCAATTGTATATAATTAAATAATCGGAAAATACTTATTTGATCATTTTCTTCAACAGAATCTGGAAACACGCGTGGCCAGTGATCAGGATCTAAAGTTGGGCGATACCCTACGCTATTATCAGCGGGACAGTGATGCAGCCAAGGCGCTGTTGATTCGACGCCTACGTTGTCTGGCCGCCTACGAGACGGCCAATCGGAATTTGGAGAAGGCGCGATCGAAAAACAAAGATGTCCATGCGGTAAAGTTTATTATAGACTGACAGCATTAAACATTTCAATCTTTAATTCTTTTACGCTCACGATGCTTGGCAGCAATTCTAATCTTATGTCCTTGCAGACACAATACTTTAACAATCACAATCTTATCAAGTTTAAATTGTATAAATCTGTCCGCTTATTAATTTTATGAATTTAAACAAATCAAGTATTTTGTATGTTGTCGTCTGTCAGGATATCAAGACTTCGGTGTGCCGATGATGTTTTTAATCCCTTTTTATAATTACAATCCCATAAGCAACAAATGTGATAGCTAAAAGAGTGATTTATAATTTTTCGGCTTTATTTTTTTTTACTTTTTGGTTAATTTGTTAAAACTTGTGCATTCAAATTTAACGAATTCGTCACTTTAAATTGCTCTTTCTCTCGCATTTCTCTTTCTTTGTGTCTCTGTGCGTGTGGTTGTTGTGTCTTCCGCTGCAGCCTTTGGAGGTGCAAGAGGTATTTGGCATTTATGGTTAACATCAATTGGTCACATTAGTCTAGTGTCTCGTAAATCTAATCAAAAATCTAGACACAAATCACATACTAGTAGTTTTATACGCGTTGCAATTGCCGCATGTTTAATATGCACATTATTTATATATTTAAATAACTCTTAGCATGCCTTTGCTATGTCCTGACATTATCCGGTTCACCAGCTAATATTTCACTTTTCCATGCAGGCTGAAACTGCCCAGGCGGAGGCATGCGAGAAGTTTGAATCCATGTCCGCCTGCGGCAAGGAGGAACTGATTGGCTTTCGCAATCGACGTGTGGCTGCATTCAAAAAGAGGTGCGTATTTGCACATATATTATTATTTGTTAATTATTTACTCATTTATTTACAGTCTCGTTGAGTTATCGGAACTGGAGATCAAGCATGCCAAAAACCAATATGAATATTTCCGTCTATCACTGTTGGCCCTCAAGGAAATTGCCTGAGTAGATGATGACTTTGGATTATCGCCTGCACCTTGTTTACACACCATTTTAGCCAAGCCCCCCAAGGAGTAAATCAATTGGTTATTGCTAAGCAAAACAGTTTTATTATCATTATTACTATCTACATATACTTATACTATGTATTTATAACACTAAGAGCTATCGCATTGTATTTATATGCATGCAGATTACCGAATATGATTTTGTTTGTGAAACAGATCGCTTTTATATATTGTATAACGAGCATTCCTTTATCAACTTTACTAATGTACAAGTATTGAATTCTAAATATATATAAAACTATATACAACAACCTGATCGAAAACTGTCAACAAATTTGGAATAAACACTGTTGCTATTGCCATTTGTTGTTTGGAACTCGTAACTCGTAGCCAGGACAACTAGCAACAAGTAACGCTCCAAATTATTTCCATATCAACCGTGTAGATTCTTTGAAATTTTCGTTGCAATTATTAACATATATATATATTATTTTGAGTCTTTTGGATTTTATTCGTTGAAATCATGGATGAGTTTGGTTGCTTTGATGCCAAGATGCCATCTGGTCCAAGAGTGCCGGATTGGCGTACATCAACCTATCGCGGACATCGTCACATTACGGACACACGACTGGGCAATAAGCTCAGTGCTCCAGTTGAGTGTACCAATAAGGGTATCTATGTCCGGGATAAGTTGATGCACGATAAGCAGCTCTCCGAAGTAGCCTCCAACTATACGTGGAAGGTGAGTGATAATTAATAATATTTAACACCAGACAACAATTATAAGGTATAAATCATTTAGCTATTGTCATTTTACTAAACTATTGTAATTGATAATTTTTGCAGTACTGTGATCCGAACACCTTAAGGAATCCCTCGCTTAACATGAAGACCCAGTTTATGAAACGCTTCGAGGAGGGCAACCTACGTTTTGTGAAGCGCAAAATCAAGCCAATGACCAGCATTAGTCAGGATACGTATACGTATACGGAGCTGCCATTTGAAGCGGATCCGTTGCCGATACAAATGCCCACACCAGTTGAGGCAACCAAACTGGTAATAGATCGTTCAAAGATCGGTTATACCAAGTATTTGGATCCGGGAGCAACTACCTACAATCTATCTTATGTATACATGTCGCCGCAAGATCTCCAGGCAAGCATTGCGGTTCACGACAACATCACCTTTTGGAACTGGGCGGAGCATTCACCTGCTGTCGTTCCCATCAGTCGGGAGGCGGACGAGACCATGTGCGATGAGTCAGCGGCAGCGGAGTGCACCAAGCGTCGCTTGGAATATCAGTGTCAGGTCAAACGTGTGCCACACACTGGACTTGTGACAGAGGTGCAAGCAAACTACCTTGATCCCAAGACCAACAAGGAGTACATCGAGTATGATACGACCGATGTGAAGCCTCTTTTGGTCCATGAGTCTGTGACTCCCTTCGCCACGCTCAGCGAGTATGGCGTCTATGGATCAGGACAACCAGTTATTAAATATGTTTAAATGTATTAAGATTAAAGATTAATTGATTTTACTTATTGTGAACCATTTTACCTATAAGTGCCCACTGCCACCCACCTAGCATACTGTCAAGTCTGTATCTACCTCTGCAATACAATATATATGTTCAGATTGATTTTTCAATCGATGCCTTCCGGAAATAAAGCATTGAATCGCAGTTTTTTTAAAAACCGCACTGGACTTTTTGCATATTTGTCTAATTATTTTGCACTCAATAGACGACACATTTTAGAGAAGTTTAAGTAAATTTAAATAATGCTAAAGTCTGGGTGTATTCAGAATATAAATAGACTCTTTCAAACACATGAAGAACAACTTTTATATTCAATTTGTATTATTACAAATTATAGATCTTATTTTTGATCCAAGTATACAAATTTATTTATCACTTAAATACCGAAAAACTATGTGGTAACAGATTGTAAATGGATGTGACCAGCACCTCGTCGTCATCATTAAACGAGGGCAGTTTGTTGCTCTGCTCGGGAGCCTGGGCAATATAGATGGGTATGTCCGATTTGGCGAACTCGTGTATAAACTGGCGACAGACGCCACACGGTGTGGTGTAGCCCGACTCATGGAATGCCACCACGGCGCCGGCATTGTAACACTTGAAGCCCTCGCTGATGCCCTTCGCCAGAGCCGTTCGTTCGGCACAGCAACCAGGGGTGAAGGCCACGTTCTCAATGTTGCAGCCGGTAAATACCCTGCCGCATTTGGTACGGAAGGCAGCACCGACCTTAAAATTGCTATACGGTGCATAGGCATTACAACGGGCATTGAGAGCATCCTCCACCAGTTCCCGTCCACAATTATCTAAACTCGAATTAATCTTTAATGTAAATCATGAAAACATTTCTCGTAATTTACCCAAATCAGCGAATCGAATGGTATATTCCGATAATTTAATGGGATGCGGCAGTTTAAGGGATTCACCAATGGGAAAACGTCCGTCTTGTGGCCGCTGACGTTTGTCCACCTCAGTTTGGAGTTGGGTCAGTTGTTCCATATAGTTCGTCAATCTTTTGTGTGCCTTGCGCTTGGCGAGTTCTCTTTGTAGATCATCGAGGCATTTCATGCATTTTTTTAATTCATTTCGCTTTTGTAGCATTTTTCAAAATTAACTGTAAATTTTCTGAGAATTTCGTTCAACTAAAAATTGTAAATAAATGCAGGTCAAATTTTGTAATACCTCCTAGTAATAATATTTGGTTTGACGTCAAAATGTTCGATTACTGAGACGTTGCATCTTATTGGAATTTGTATATGTACAGGGTGGGGCAAAAGTAAACGCTATAACTTTTGCTAATTCCGCATTCTTGCGGAGTAAACCAATTCATGGCTTGTCGATTTTGTATTCTGCGTTTGTTTACTTCATAAATGTGAAAATCGAATTGACTTTTGACCGTATGCAAAAGTTAAAGCGTCTGCCAATAGGATAATAAGTTTTGCATCACCCAGTATACATAAATATTTGTTTAAGTAACTATAAATTTGTTATTTATTAGTTTACGCTCTTATATGCTGTATATGAACAGCAGCCACAAATAAAGATGAAATCACTAACTTTACACTACTCTAGTTATCTGAATAATAATAATTACTACACTCCTAATTAAAATGCATAACAGTTTTCGGGTTTTCAACACTTTCTTTAAACTTATGCGATATAATTTATTAGCATGGGATCATCTTTCGAGTCACCAACAAATAGATTAGATTTTCCAACTGTTGCTATAGTGATAAGGTTTGATAACACCATTTAACAAACACTAATTTTGGCTTAAAACTTTGTTAGTAACAATACTTCCTTTTCATTTGATTGAATCGTTATTAGCATTATTAATATTTTTGGTAATTTAAAGACTAATATCATCATTTTATTTTAAGTTTTAAATAGTATTTCTTTCTTTTAAGAATATATATGATATCTATAATTGCTATTGAGTTTTCTATTGGTTTTAAAATGTATTAAAAAAGAAACTGCCAATCTTCAAAGCGCATTGAAGTATTTAACTTATACAAGTTTTATTGTATTCGATTTGCTATATCTCTGATTGCAAAATTTCAGATAATATGCACAAGAATTATACCAGACTATTTTTCACATATATATTCTCTCTCAACTGCAATATTCTCTTTAATAAAGATAATGCTTTTAAATCTATGAATCACAAATCCCAAGAAATTTTAAAACCCATTTATCTAGTACTTATAGATGGTTGCACAACAAGATTTATTGCAATATCTACACACACAAGTGAATAATTTTAAAACTAATAATAATAAAACATTAATTTTGTGAACTAGTGTAGTGTTGACTTGATTTATTGTGGTCACTGTAATACCCATAAAATATATAATAACAGATTTGGATTGAGGCATAAACTTGAACTCTCTCTAGACCGATTACGTTTAGTAAGTGTGGAAACTGTTTGGTAATAGATTAAAGATGGATGTGCACAACACGGGATCGTCATCGAGGAAAGGCTGCTCTGGAGATCGATCGGCAATGGCACGTGCAATATAGATGGGAATATCTGTGCTGCCTGCAAACTCTCGGATAAATTGTCTGCAGACGCCACAGGGTGAGGTAAAGACGTCCGGTGCATAAGCTACAACTGCGCCAGTCGAGAACTTTTGATAACCCTCGCTAATGGCCTTGGTAAGAGCCGTACGTTCAGCACAAGCTGTTGGCGTAAATGCGGCATTCTCAACGTTGCAACCGGTGAAGATTATATTGCTGGGCGTCGCACGGAAAGCGGAACCAACCTTGAACTGACTGTAGGGCGCATAGGCGCGCTGTCGCACAGCATGAGCACTCAAGAGCAGCTCCTTGACCGTTGCATCTGCGAAAACGTGGCTAAAAGTAAGAAATGAATTGTGTGAAAGCGTCAACTGTTAAACTCACCAAGTGTGCCGTAATTAGCGACAGTTTCCTTAAGTTCTGGCTGTGAGAAGCCTATTAACAGATGCGTCATATTAATATTAATTAATTTTTAAATATGTTTAGACGGATTGTTATTTATAATTATGTGTTTTGTGACCGAGCAAAACAAATTGTATGCGCGGTTCTGTGTGTGTCTCCTCCGAACGTCCGCTGGCAAATGGACGGTATTTGCTGACGGTCAGTTGTGGGATCGATTGTTAGTGTGAGTTTGCCACAAAAATAAACATTGGCCGAGAGCGAGATTCGGCTAGCAGCTGTGCCTGATAACGTTTTTCGACCAGAAGAGAGCGCGCGGTCTATGCACAAGCCAATACAATGGAAATATACGATTAAATGCATATGTATTTGAAGTTAACAATTACATATGTGTATACTATACACACATGACAACAACTGGGGGTAGTTTTACAGTTGGTCAAGAACAAAATGGGGTATTCACAGTTAATTATTGCACATGGTTTTTAGGATACAAAGGTGCGTTGCGACTCATTTGCCATTTTGAAAGCTGAATCCGTTTGGCAGCAATTGTAATACACTGGTGCATAGCACACGGAGTGGCAAACTGCTTGGTCTTGCTGCATACAGTGGTATATCCTTGCCACTGGTGACAAACTCCGATAAAAACTGCCGACAGACACCACAGGGCGTGGTGAATCCGGTGTCCTGTTGGGCAACCACGGCACAGGCCACAAACTCGCGTTTACCTTCACTAAAAACGAAGAAAATTGTGTAATGATTGCCCAAATTGAGTTCAAGGATTACCTCACCTCAAGGCCTTCACGGCTGCTGTCCTTTCTGCGCATATACTCGCTGCATAGGCTCCGTTTTCGATGTTGCAGCCCGTGTAGATGGATCCATCGGTGGTGCGAAGAGCAGCGCCCACGGCAAAATTACTGTATGGGCAATATGCATTATTTCTGGCCTCTGTGGCGGCTTTAATCAGTTCCTGAACGGATGAATCTGCAGAAAAGAGCGTAATATCTACATTTGCATATATCCATACCATTACTATCGTTCCCTTACCTAAACTGTCATACTCCCGGACATTGGATTCATCTCTGGCACCATTTAAATATACCTGCGTCATTGTTCTATTTCTAAATCGGTCTAATTGTGTCGTTTATTAGCACATAGATTTGCGTTCTACTTTTAGTACGATTTGACCCCTGTATGATGTTTTTTTCTAATCATTTAGCTAGTTTATATAACGATCTTCATTTACCCTCCATAATATTTGAACTTTGATGCATATAATAAATCTATTGCTTGTCGTTTATATGACGTCATTTGTTCAGTTGCACAGACGACTCTATTTCCGTTATAGGAAAGTGCGACTGTAACTGCACTCAGCTGTTTCAGAGTCCATTTGAAATAGATATCGATAGCATTAGCATTATATCGATAGGCATTTACTTTGTAAACAAAAAGTTACATGTATGTGTGAGATTTTCCGACGTTATCTCAGGCATTTCTGATAATCGGAAAAATTGTTCAAGTAGAAACATATTGATATCAAGGCGGCTATTTAGTGAGTCGTGCTAGTTGCGAATTGTATTACTTGCATTTAATATGACGTCGTCGTCATCCAGAAACCAGCAGCAGCAACAACAACAACCAGAGGACGTTGAATCAAACATGGGTGTGAGTGGAGGAGACTGTGGTCGTGAAAGGCTGCCTTCCATTGATTTCGATCTGGACCGCTTCCCCTACTGCATTGTATGGACACCGATACCTGTGCTCACCTGGATACTGCCATTTATTGGCCACATGGGCATTTGCATGTCCAATGGAGTTATCCGCGATTTTGCTGGACCATATTTGGTTACTGAAGATAATATGGCCTTTGGTCGTCCCACTCGCTATTTACGTCTACATCCAAAGAATGTCGAGGGTGGCTCCTACGCCTGGGACGAGGGCGTGTCCAAGGCATCCGTTCTCTACGGCACGCGCACTCACAATTTGTTTTGTGATAATTGTCACTCACACGTCGCGACGGCTCTCAGCAATATGCACTATAAGGACAGCAACAGCTGGAACATGATCATTCTGTGTTTCTGGACGTTTGTCTGCGCTCGTTATGTCGGCGTCTGCGGCTTTATTAAAACATGGCTACCATTCTCCGTATTAATAACAGTTATCGTACTGCTAGCTGTATATTTTTAATGTTTTCGGCCATGGTGCAATTTCTGCGAGGTGACGTATTTCGATATGAGAAGGTACCTTAAATACATTCGCCATTCGTGCGCAACTGGCAAAATAAGGTACCCGCGAGCTATGCGGTATAAGTTACCTTGTCAGTAAATTAACCTTGCTTTTGAAATTCATTAAAAATTATATGTAGACATGTTTATTTCTTTATAGATAAGTACATATATGTAGTTTGACCAATAGTAAATGCTAAGTACTATGAGTATTGTGTTTTGTTTAAGGTTTTATTCTGCGAGAGCACGCGATACATCGTCGGTAATGGCGAGTAGTTTCTTCCACTGAGAAGCCGACAGCGAAATGCCCTTCTTGCCCGGCAAGACTTTTCCATCCTTCTCGTAGTACTCGCGTATGTCGACCATTCTTTTGCCGCGAAATTCGTTAATGCGCACCTGACGCATACCCTCTAGGGTCCAAGTGGTTTCACCAGCTCCAGCTTCGGCTTTCTCATCGTTCGAATTCGATTTGACAGTCTCCTTAGCTTTCTTATTTGGCGGCGGAACATTGCGCTGCAAATATTGTCGTGGTTAATATTAGAATTAACAATTTGCGCACACTTGACAACCATTAAGAGCATGTGTAACTTACATCGTCTGGGCCGCTATCACTGTCCGATGACTCGCTTTGTTTTTTCTTACTTATTCTTGGCATTTTTCTTTTCTTTAGTCAACTTACTTTCCAGAACTATTTGGCGCAAATAATAAATTGTATCGGCTTTTTTGGCATTCCGGTTAGAGATGGGCAAATACAACGATAATGTTACTTGACATAAGTATTTCAAAATACAAATATCGTGGGTAACAGTGACAAAATAACTTAATGATGTTTTGCTTTTTAATAATATTTTGTCATTGCCAATAACTAAGTATTTTTACAAATGTAATATTTGCAAAAGCTACAAACATACACCCACCATTGTTCCTTACCTCAGAATCAAGTATATACCATTTGCTTAAATCACAAAGCAAATAGCCCATAGAGAACCGAAGCGATACGGCCACGTCTGAAAGTCCGAAAAATGTGACAGCCACTCGCTTTTTCGGAAATATTTCAGCGAAATATTTAGCGAGTGGAAAATATCGCAACGCTTGCTGTGGGATTTTAATATGTTCATATGTGTGTAACTTTTTGCATGCATGTTCTTCACGCTTTGTTTCTGTTAAAAATCTACTATACAATATATTACATTTATTTCAACTTATTTTTTATATGAAATATATTTTAATATATCAAACCTAATAATTACATATTTATAAAACTCAGCATTATTCGTTCGTAATAAAAAATAAATAAATAAAAATAGTTAACAGGCAAACTCTTATTTTAATATAATTTATTTAAACAAATTTAAAGAAAAATATGGAGTATATATAATATGTATATATACATACTTATATATACAGGAACATAAAACTTAAAATTCAAAAGAACAAAAACAAAGGTTGCAACTAGAGATGTGCGTTGATACTATATTCTCAGCGATGTGAAAACATGAGATCACATACAAAATTATCGATTAATGGTTTCCACTGAAAATTAACAAGAAATTTAGCTTTTTTATTTTTATTTAATATTGATTAAATATTATGAATTTCGAGGTTATCGTTACTCTTTAACACTAATGTAATCAAATTCGTGTAAGGGATCTCTCGCCATCATCTGCATCAATTTTCCTCATGGAGACACTCGGAGCCGAATAAGTAGATTGAGTTAAACATGTAGTATTTCCATTTCTTCTTGTATCGCTCCTTATCTGAAAGCCTAAAAAAGAATTTAGGGAAATATAACTAGTAACTCTCAAAAATGCAAACAGAACTTACCTAGTTTCATCATAATCTCGTTCCATACTCGTTTTTTAAAAACAAAAATAAAGAAAACAAAAACTCCCAAGAGGACATTAAATGAATCACTTATTGACCAAAAAAAGTTCTTTTTGTGATCATATAACAAAATGCTTGCAATTTCCAGTAGCCATGTAATTCCCATTACAAAGCACAGCTTTGTATTCATTATAAATCTGGTTTTATCCATGAAGAACCGATTTCGTAGTGCGGGTTTCTCAGCGTTGGAGCTTTGCATTCTAAATATTTCCCTTTTCACTCTGTTGCAATACTTTAAAGTTAGCGAAAATAATACTAGGTTTATGATGAGCAGTATTCCCAGAGGTCCAGAAAAAAATAGTAAGCTCGCATACCCAATTGTATCATCTATAATAATGGAATATGTTATGAAATTCTGTTGAAATCTTTTGCTTTAACGTACAGGTAAACCAGCATCTGCCATTACCAAAATTTGGTCGGATATTTTCTGATAACACATCCGAT
Source organism: Drosophila histrio (assembly GCA_958299025.2). NCBI lineage: Eukaryota > Metazoa > Arthropoda > Insecta > Diptera > Drosophilidae > Drosophila > Drosophila histrio. The sequence continues at coordinate 15,622,931 of OY282580.2, forward strand.
CTACTTAATGATGCTGTTATTAATGTTAGAATTGTTGGCAATCCCCAGCCATATACTGAGTACCATATAAATCGGGTTCGTTGTGCTTTCCTTTGTGCATTTTTGGATCTTGTAGATCTGTAAGAAAATAATATTTTGTAGCATTACTGTCTTTTAAACCCATCAATAGAGAAAGTTTCTGTCTTACCCGAACGTCTTCCATATGTCGAAACAGGTTATATTCATCCAGGAAAATGCTGCCATTAAAAAGAAATATACAAGAAATCCTACGAATAAAAAGAGAATCACTTTGATTACTTTCCGCGTGAGCTTTAGATTATGAAACTTAGAAGTTAATTTAAGAAAGAGTGCTAAGCTATTCCCACTTACCTGAAATAATGCACACTTTATTACTTGAAATTGGAATTAACTGTCCCAGGGCAATTCCCAGATACGCCAAAAGAAGACTGCTTACCAAGCAAATTAATATCTTTCCCGGGAGATTACGTAGTTTTTCTATTGATATATATACCACTAGGGTAATTGCATAGAAGCAACAGGATATTAGAATACCAATCGGATACATCTTGAATCGTATGCTATCATTGCCCACAACTTTGGAATCGAAACAAACGAACGTATAGAGCTGTTCTGAAACGAAGTAATTTATTTAATTTATTCAAATCATAGCAAAAATAATAATAAACAAAACAGATTATAATTAAAGGATCTTATAAAATACTTTAACATAAATGTGAATAAATAATGACATTTTTAAAACTTACCTTATTGTCGGACGTTGAAGAATTTTTAAAAATTTTTTCTAGACAATATTGACCGTTAGTATACTTTTCTCTTGTGCTAGTTATAAGTAGATCTCCATTGATTGGGCTTATAGTATGTTCTTCATCGGAAAATGAGTCTGGATCCAGTCGAAATGTTTGACATTCCTTTCCGTGTAATATTCCGAATTCTAAAAACAAAAATAAGTAATAAGACCATACTGGTTATTTCTAATTGATTAATAATTCAAATGATTAATATATTCAAAGAAATATCAAGACAGTTTTAAAGTATCAAAAATACAGTTCTGTTTCGAAAAAAGAAATAATAATAATAAAAAACGGGTATATATATTTTTTTATGATCTTTCTAAGAAATGTAAATCTAAGTGTCTGCTAGACACAACCATATACATAGTATATCTTAATGTGTCGTAAATCCATTTTATGAGCAAGGTCTCTTGTGTGTGTTTTGCAAACATCATTTAGGATTACAATTAATAAAAGTAATGTGTCAATTATGACAACAACAAAATGGATGATGTCATGCTAAGTAATTGAGCTAAAAGGTTTTTCGTGTGGGTCGTCAAATATTAGCGGTGGGAATGGCAAAGATGAAAGTTAGCGGGATATGTAATGAAGGGGCGTTCTCAAATGTCTCTTCCTACAACTTCTGAATAATTTTCAGTGTTCGTCTGTCGATATACGTATATAAATATACTTGTCCTAACTGACTGACTGTAATATATACGTGAATATAAGTTAGAGATATGTAATAAAATGAATGCAGCATTTATCTTAATAAGATATTATGCATTGTTTCAAAACATATTATAGTAATAAGCTACTTAAACAAGTATCTTTGTTTTATCATTTCTATATATGTATTTATGTAAAGTAAACATACCGGCAGGTTTCGTAAAGTTTGCACTCATCTTTAAACTTGAAAAACTCTCAAATATATTATCAGATTCGTTTCTTTTGCATATTTTGGTCATATTCTTTTTAAAAAAGATTTCGCCATCGGCACAACATCTGCGAACACACGGTAGCGAATCGCAAATTTTAAATTGTTGACAGGTGCGTATTAAATACTTCTGATTCTCTTTTACCGGCATTGGCGAGTTGTTTCTATTAATGCCGTCGATCGCTTCAATACAAAATTGACTTCGTTTCAACGATCTGCTGTCGTTTCGCCAAACAAGTTTACTTTCTTGCAATTTAACCATTTTCGCGGATACGGTGTATTCAACGATTACTTGATTATTGTCGCATAGAAAGGGACTGTCCACAAATATCATGGGTCTGTCGAAGATGTCAGAGTACAGGGAAAAATCGGGTTCACCTATTAGGCACTTGTTGAACTCTGAACTGTAAATATAACCGTGTGGACAGCACTTGTTAATTAAGCCAATACGCGATTTTGCAACTGTGACGTCACTGCTGGGTTTACACGTCAGAACAATGAGTCGCCTGTTTAGGATAAACATACACGACGATATTGGTGAAATATCGACTTCGGTTTCGGTTGCAAGTGATATATTCGAGAGTATAGTTCGTGCACAGTCCGCAATTGTCGCATTATGTCTATTTAGGTTATAGCCCAATGGGATTTCAATACGATCTTCAGGATTATTGGTTGCACTTTCAATATTTATGGTAGGAATACATTTAATTATTTCGTAACTGTTTAATCCGTGAGTCGAAACACAACTGAAAATTAAATACATCAAAACTAATATGGCACGCATTAGATATGATTAGGTTTTATATTGATTTGATTTTATTTCGATTTTTATTTATGTAAAAACGATTTCTTATCTTCCGCAGCGCGCAATGCGAAAAAAATACGTATTAGTGAATGGCGTTCTTGAATCTAACTGAAGGCATGCGCTCCTTACGACTGAACAAAGTGGATAGTAAAGTAAATAAAGAAATATGTTTACAATCGTATTTATCTAGAAACTGTCTGTATGTATGTATCATACGTATGTATGTTCGCACCTCTCTATGTACACTCATGTCCATGTACACACATTCATGTAGTATGTACTATACATCTATATGAATGAACACGTGCATACATATGTACATATATGTACATTTATGCACAGCTGTATGCAATGTATGTAGAAACATATGTATGTATGTAGGCACTTATGTATGCTGCTAAGTATGTATTCCAAAATGGCTTATTAAATTTATAAACAAACATGCGAGGGCAGTTCAAGTTTTGTTTAGAATTTACGAGTTGTTATAACATCAGCGCTCGTCATTCGAATGACCGCGGGACGATGAGAGTTGGTGGCGATCACATGCCGAGAGAGACAGTGAGAGAAGGGGAGAGAATAAGAGAGTAGTGGGCTTTTTTTGATGTGAGTGCTTCCGATTTATTGGTAATTCGTCGCTTATCATTATTGACTAATGACTAAAATTAGAGGTGGAACATTTTGAAAGGCCGTTTACCATAATGGGTCGAACATCGTAACGGTCATCGGGCTAAATAACTGTATACAATTTTGAAATACGCCATGAGCAAAGAGCTTGCTAGCTACGTACGGTAGGTGGCGCTTCTGATTCATCCTCTGCCCATTAACATTAAAAAAGTTTTACAAAGAACTTTTTGTTTATTATTACATAATTTACGAAAATATTATATATAAGAATTAAGAGAAAAATGCTTCATTACGAATAGAGTGTACTAACTTCTTATATTTACCAAATAATGTGTTTTAATTTTGTTTTAACTTAATATTTAAATAGTTTATTTTATTAAATTTTTAAAAAGTAAAATTAAAACTATAACTTTCGTATTTTGACTTCTTAACGCATTACAAATTAAGATCATAAAATCATAAAATAAACTTATATTTATCAATAGTAAACCTGGTCTCACTGAAAGTAAGACCAGCTCTACATTTATTTGGCGTACAAACTCTAAAATGGGTATTAATACTCTTAGAGAAAGTTTTGGTGTAAATTGGAAAACAAACATGACGAGAGTCAAGTTGAGTGTGTCGATTACGAGTGTAAAATACATAATTTAGTATTGATGATCAAGATAAACGACACACACAGTGTCGAAAGTAATTTTTATCTGAAACTAACTTGTTATATCGATATTAATAACAATGCGAATATCAAGAAGACATTACATTACAACGTTACAAGCATTGATTTTCTCTTTTGTGCTTACGAATCTTGCTGAATCTTCAAAGATCGAGTTCGAATATGGAAATTCGGCTGTCAATAACCCAGTTGATGCACGGAAACAAGCTGCCACAAGTGCACCCAGTTTTATACAACTTGTAATAATGCGTTTCATATACGGGATTGCGTCAACGATTGGCGTGGAAGATCGTCTGGAAGACACATTTAACGGTGCGTTTATTCCGCCCAACGCAGACGATGGTTTTGGTTTCGGCGGTGGGGATAATGAGGGAGGACTTTTTGGCGATATCTTTGAGGCAGACTATCGTTAACGATAGATACTTTAATTGTTAATTTGAAAACTTATGTTACTGTTATTTAAAATTATTTTTTAAAATTTAAATAAAAAATAATGTATTTATTTTAATTGTATATTTATGTTTACTTTATTATTTGAATGCCCATGGGCAGTAACATGAGGACTAACAAAAATGCATATTAGCTCCATCTGTAATGGGCGTATGCACGATTGGTTTCACATTGCCTATGTAAATCGTCCTTCTTTTTAATAACTCTTCCCTGTCCACAGGCAGCATCTAAGATTTCCCAAGCCAGTTTATCTGGCAACTTAACTTTACGCTCCTTTTCACGTGCGGCATCCAAAATCCATTTCATAGCCAGAAAATATGACTTTCGTTCGGTCAGCGGAATGGGAACTTGATACTTGACGCCGCCTCGTTTAATTGCCGAAAGCGTTAGCAAGGGCCGACAATTTTCTATGGCATTTATAAGGAGAGTTTCCGCATCAGTAATAACTTTCTCTTGATCAGCTGTTGTGCCAAGATTTAAACGCTCGATTTGTGTTCGCTTAATGGATTCAAATGTTTTGGTTAGCAACTCTTTGGCCAAAGCGGCGTTGCCTTTTTTAGTGATATAGTTTAGAAATTTCTGTTTGAGTTGTCCATAAAATATCGTGTCGTTCAAATCGTTTGGTGCCGCTTTAATTGGTATATGAGAGAGCTCATTTCCTTTGGTGCTTTGCAAGTTTTTCTCGACTATGGGATTTACATAATGAGAAGGGTACACCGACATCAATCGCATGCATTGTGTGACCCTGGAATTGAAGGAGATTTCATTAACGAAACTGTTGTATTTAATAAGCTAAGCATCACCTTAAAATATTTTTGGTGGCACAGCATGCGTATGCCATTGTTTTATTTATATAATATTTAACAGTGATGTGATTCGGCTACATTATAGAATCGATACTAGTATATGTGCTATCGATATTTCTGTTCGGTATTCGATATTTCATTTTGGTCACATTTAAAAACAAATATTGTTGCCAAATTATTATCTATTAATGTGAACTAATAATATGTACATGTATTTTAATAACAACAGATGCATTTACATTTATCACATTGAAGTGTAGCCTAAAAATCTATATGTATTGAAACATACTTTGCATCGATAATGTTGCATCCCCTGCATCTGACCGGTTTCCACTTTGTCAGGGCATAAGATTTTAGCCCACGGGAGGCATTTTGTGGCAAGAAAATTTCGAAATCACATGTTTCAACCAGTTATGCCGATAAACACACTTATTTTTTGGATATTAAATTTATTTTTAGATTAGGACAAAATATATATTGTATACACATTTAAATATGCCCATATAAATAATATCGAGTACGTGAATAGTTTTAGGTTATCTATTTGATATTAAATAAAATATATTATCTCTATAACAAATAAATCAATTGATTAAACTGTTATCTTAAAAAATAAACTTTTTAAAAATTCGTGTATAAAGCCTAAATTCGTAATAACTAATAATGTGAACCAAATTATACTACCAGCAGGTTGATTCGTTTTATTGTACTAATTCCATTCGTTTCTATGTGCAATCATAGGTTTCTGTTCTTTCATTGTGAGCTACCGTTGTTTTGATTTTTTTTTTAAGGAGAAAGTAAAATTGACGGAAGTAATGTAAGTGTAAACTATTTATGTTTTTGGAACACATACCTAGTTAAAATACATTGAACTCGTTATCCAATATAGTGACAAAGTGTTTTGCACTACACGCACACTACAACACCAAAATTTGTAACATCAATGCTTGCAAAAAAAGTCCCACTGAACAATAATGTGAATTTGCAAATTTAAATATATGGATGCAGTGGTGCTTATATGTTTTGTGTTAATTGGTATATTACAATTTCTATGTTCAATCGTGCAGGCGCATACATATGTACATACAAACATGCATATGCATTGGCACCTTTGTTCATACATACGTATGTATGTATGTATATAGACATGATTGCTTGATTATTATACATATATGTATGTATGTATTGTAGAAACGTAGCGATATGAATATATTGGACAACAATATAAACACAGTGTTTAAACATGCATGTATATCGTTGTATGTGCCAATTTGTATTGTGTGATTAACAAGCAAGCAAACGAATTACACGTAAAATCGGTTCACAGATACTTCGCAGTCCTGCACATACATAACACATACATCTATAAATATATGTGCGTAGTATGTAAGCAAATCCGGACTGCATCATAGGGTCAGTCAAGGAACACCGCCTTTGTGTGCTGAAAAATTTAATCTAGCGCTGCCACGGGTTGACGCTTTCTCAAATACATGTACCTATGTATGTATATAGACGCATAAAATATACAAATAATTTCGTCAGTGTAAAATAACAAAATTTTTGCATGCTTCGTTGATACGGACTGGCGACAACAATCTTCCACACATATAGTTGGAAGCTGTGTGCTGTAATTATTTACTAATGCTACATAAATATGTGTAACCTTAGTCAAACCCAAAGTGGCTATTTTTATTTTGTGAAAACAATTACTTGACTGACTGTATTAACGTTCATGCACTATCCAATACGCTGTTTACACGGATTTCATTTCGCGAACTTATTATTCTGAAACTAGCGGGCTAAGCTTAACTTAAGCGCATTCAAAAATTAGTTAAAATAAAAGTAATATTTTGCTGTTTTCATTACGCTTATGTATTAACAACTGCATTTTTAAAAGATCTGTTAACTCTGCTTATTTAATTTCGTGAATTCGTATTTTGTTTTTGCGAATATAAGAATACATGAAACGAAGTATTTGTATATTTTGGTTTTTCACTTCCCTTTTGTATTTCCCACTAGTAATTCGAATAATTAAAGGGAAAATCATATTTAAATCATGTGCAAAAATATACATTTGTGATCACACCATTGTCTATCCAATATATTTATTGAAAACTAATAACTAAAATAACATATTCTTTGATCCTAATACAGTTCGTAAAAACAAAGTTGTGACACGAACTAGAATTGGGTTCATGAGCAATTCACTTCACAAAAAAAAGAACAAGTGAACTGTTTACCAAAATGAGCAATGTTTTCACAAGTCAAGCATGAAACACAGAACTGAAGTTAATTATCGATAAGATAGTCTAGTACCGTCCAGTTTTAAATAAAATATCTTTATATGATAGATTTTCAATCTAATAACTGTTCAGAATGTGCTACAAAATGTTTTAATATAATACATAACAAAAAATTAAAATATTAAAATTACAATAAGTATTTAATAATATTCACTAAATATAAATTTTTCTGCCCAATCAAATGTTACTTATGCGTTTATTAGGTCCTTCTATTTTATGCTACATACACCATATTAAAATACACCGATTTCAATAATATAAAATTGCCAAATATACCTTAATTGGTTTCATTTACATATGAAGTCAAATCCGATAAATATAATAAAAATTGCTTAGATTATCTGACAGTGGATGTAGATTTTTTTAAATAAATTTAGTTTGATTATAGTAAACTTTTAAACTACCAATTGTTACCCAGAATATTGTACATTTTGAAATTAATTAAATATTTATCGGTATATCGTTCGCATAGAAAGCATCCGCATTTATATATATTGATTGCACTTTTGCGAAAATCGATTAGTTTGTAAATTAAATATGGAGAGTTGCGTCGGTAAATAGAATTTGAAGCGTCATTTATCGCATTTATTTATCATCTGTTGTATCTGTTATCGATTATACAGCAATTAACTTGCAGAAAAATTTTCGACTGCTAAAACATGTTCAAAGTATATTAAAATTGTACATTGTCTTTGTCTTCTTACCTTTTCTCTTTTATATTTTTGCATAATCAAGTGATGAGGCAGAAAAATTAATTTTTTCCGATAAAACTTATCATCGTGTAATAGTGCCTTTTTTGGTAGCAGAATGTGCATACAACTTGACTTATTGGAGCCAGTTTTATAGCTGGAATCACCCTGTGCTTGTCATATACAAATATACGTACATGTGTATGTACATACGTATGTGTGTATATGCAACCTTGACAACTCGTGTAGTAGTTTTGTAAGCGGGGTTTAGTGCAGAAGGTGAAGTGAAGAAACAAATAATACTACTGTATACATATTCAAATCTGTATATACGCATAAATATATGATTAATGGTTTTTCAATGTCATATCTAATAATACATATATGTACTTCAACGTATCTAAACGTAACTACCGTAAATTAGTGAAGTCCCGTAGCTGACGCCATTTTGTATTTAGATATTTAAAACAACCAGTTAAAATTCTTGTAAATGGAACTTGGCAAAAAAAGGTAATACATACATGTGTATATAAATATACATATTATAAAAATGAGTGGCGCAAAGGTACAAAGATGTGTTTGCAATTGAAAGTTAATTGAAAATTTATTGAAAATAAATGAAAAAATTATGTAAATACGTGTTCCCATATCCAAGCGTTGACACAATTGTCTGTATGTATGTATGTACATACATAATTATGTCTGTTTATTGGCATACGTATGTATATACATGCGTATATAATTACGTTTTTCCACATATGTACTTGCATATGCAAACGTGTATACATACATACATGTGTATGTATTAATCAAGTTTTTAATTACCAAAAATGATTTGTTCATGAAAATGCAACGGGCGGACAATGTACTTGAATAAATGTATATATAATGCACATACATGTATATACATTTATGTATATTTATTTACATCTGCATTTACTTACACATATGTACATACATACATACACATACTCATATATATATACACAAACATACACACACACACACACACACGCTCATTTTAACATACACACATGCAAAGTTGCGTGTGTTAACTTCTATTTCAAGGCAATGCTTAAATACACTTTCATATGTACACATATGTACATAGAGTTTTTTGATTTCTTAGTGTATGTATAAACAATATATATATATATTTATTTACATTATGCATTTCTGTTAATTTCAGGTATAAGGGTGGTCGGACACCTGCAGTTAGGTCAAGTGATAGGCGACGTCCTCAAAGTATTTCAACATCATCTACACTATCGCCGCGAGTTGTATTATCTCGCTTGGAACCGAGAGATTTTGAACGACTTCGATTATCTTACAAAGTTGCTATTGACCAGAGGAGATCTCGAAGCTGCCGTGGCATGAACATGGGTCAAAAAATCAGTGGCGGTGTTAAAACAGTTAACCGTAATGATTCTCAGGCAACATTTAAACCAATTATACCTAGAGAGCTGCAAGCCGATTTTGTTAAACCAGCGCGAATTGATATTTTACTCGATATGCCACCAGCAAGCAGGGAAATTCAACTAAAACATTCGTGGAACTCTGAGGACAGATCACTGAATATATTCGTTAAAGAAGATGATAAATTAACATTTCACAGACATCCCGTTGCTCAAAGCACTGATTGCATTCGCGGAAAAGTTGGCCTAACAAAAGGATTACATATATGGGAAATCTATTGGCCGACAAGACAAAGGGGTACACATGCCGTTGTTGGGGTTGCATCTGGTGATGCCCCCTTGCATTCGGTGGGATACCAAAGTTTAGTAGGATCTACTGAGCAAAGCTGGGGTTGGGATTTGGGCAGAAATAAATTGTATCATGACTCCAAAAATTGTGCTGGCATTACATATCCGGCAATATTGAAGAATGACGAAGCATTCTTGGTACCAGACAAGTTCTTAGTAGCTTTAGATATGGACGAAGGTACCTTGAGCTTCATTGTTGACCAGCAATATCTTGGTATTGCATTTAGAGGCCTCAAAGGAAAGAAACTTTATCCAGTCGTTTCCGCAGTTTGGGGACACTGTGAGATAACAATGCGTTATATCGGTGGATTAGATCGTAAGTACAATTCAATTGTATTATCAATACATATATATAAAGTATACGTCTGTCTGTCTGTATAATTGTTACATATCAAGTTTATTTTAAATGTCCTGTATTGTCGCAGTTACGGTAACTATAACAAAAATACACAAAGAGGCGACCTAAAGTTTCAAGCGTGTTTTCTATGTTGCTTCTGTAGAATTCTCAATTGGTTCTAGCAGAAAAACATAGATAACAAGCTTGGATCGTTGGGTAAGCTAGCTTAAATGGTACTGATGAGGGAGATTGTCATCTCCTGAAGCAGCTGTATACCAAGCTGTGTTTTGTTGTATGTTGATACATGTATCTGTCATATCGACCTCGAGTCGGCTAGCAACCAATTTCACTTATTTAAATAAAATATACTAAAATAAAGCGTCTTGATTCTCTTACAGCTGAACCCTTGCCATTAATGGATCTATGCCGAAGAACAATTCGACAAAAAATTGGTCGAGTAAATTTGGAAGAGCGTATTCAACAACTGCAGCTTCCTCAATCGATGAAAACTTATTTATTGTATAAAAATCGTAGATAATATTTTTAATGTTGGCTGGCATAAGTTATCATTTTGCAACTCTGCTGCATGTGATGATGGGGGGCAGTTGAGGTAAAATAGTATTAGTTCGTAATAGTCTTTAATTCAATGTTAGGTTTTTTTGTCGTCAAGGAATAATGTGAAAGTATACAATTTTTACTATACTTGGTAATCATTTTTCTTTTTTGTATTGTAAATTAAGTCGATCAATTAACTCAATATTTAATATACTCATACGTTTATTTGTAAAATCTTGAAGGAAATGTATTCTTTCTTCAATTGAAAATGATATACATACGCATATAAATACAAATTATGTTTAAATATAAAATACAAAATAATAATAAAAAAAAAACAAAAAAAAAACAAATAACATAAAAAATAAAAAACGACACAAACCTCGTGGTATATTCAAGAAAAAAACAAAACAAAACGAAACAAAAAAACATAAAACATAAAAATTGTACCATAACAGTAGTTATAACATCCATTTTAAATACTTTCTAAGTTTAGAATTTTCGTTTTAATTGTGACCGTGTTCAGATGTCTAATTTAGTTAAATATATGAAATAGAAATGTAAATATATACATATATATATATATATACTTATACATATACATACAAGCATACATACACATACGTGGTAAAAAGAATATAGATATTTAAGACATTTCACAATTATATTATGTATTCCTCCCCAATTGAGATGTCAGTTTGAATCTTGGTTGCTTTAGGTATTTGTTTAGATGTGCTTTATGCAAATTGTGCAAATTATGCAAATTACGCATGTACATATGTACTCATAATAGCGTCATTACACGGTCCTTAAGATAAATGGATAGAAAGAAAACTTCTTTAAAGGTGCAATAATTTCAAACGCAAAAACATCTTAATTTTGCCTACAGAACTGATTTGAAGGAATCTCAAAGAACGCATTATAATATCCACATGACATGATTTATTTTCTTCATTTTATAACAAAAAACAGAACATTGTATTAGCAATTGTATACTTAAACTTAAACAATGCATTGTTTTCAGGCGATTAATTCTAATGAAATGTTTAAATCAAATCACAATTATTAAAACCATAATTATTTCACTTAATTTCTTTTGAAAACTAAACTGAGAAACAAAAACCACTAGTAAAACCACACATACAAATAATTACTTAATTATTAAATATGCTTTAAGTATTTTTATCGTTTATAGTTCCGTTGCTCTCCCATAGTATTTGACAGTAAACTTCAATATCCTGTTCAGGGGATTATATCATGTAAGACCATTTAACCATAAAAATACTATAATAAACATAATTACAGTCAAAAAAAAAGAAAAAAAAACGAAATACATTTTAATAATTTTTGTGGACAGCTTAGTTTATTCCAACATATGTACTTATAATGCATTTTAGATGGTTTATACATAAGTTTATAAGTAAATTTTATGACATTTAATAAAGACTTCATTTCACTGAAAATGTATTACAAATGTACTAGGTACTAAATACAGTTTCTAGGGAAGCTTTCCATTCCCTTACGATGGTGGGGGCAATGGGAGAAGTTTGAACCGGGAAAACCTGGCGATTGTTGATTGATTGTCAGATTCCAAGATAGTTTTCTAGTTATTTGTGTGGACAAACGATCGCAAATTATTAATCAAAATTGGGATGACAGACGGATATCCCTCTATGATTTATAGAATAACAGAGAAGACCCATCAAAACAATACATTTATTACATTTATTAAATAAAAATATATATATATTATTACACGAGTTACAAAGCTTTTCTTTCTTTCGTTTTTTTTTTTGTATTTCATAGCACAGAAATGATTTTGAAACTAAACTATTGAATTATGAAATTCTAAAGCCATACAAGAGTTTATAATTAAACTATATATATATTTTAAATCGTCGAACCATTATTAATTCTCTTTGGTTTGGGAAGAGGATTCCAATCTAAATTTAATGCAGTTGGAGATGACTCACGATATTGAAAGGCTGTTTTATTTATTTTGCTTTTCTGAAAGTAATTTTGTTCTAATTGTAGATTATTCTCCACACAAGAGCTGCCCGTTGAAATGTTAGGAGAGATCATCTCAGGTAACTGGGAACTGGGCCTGTTGTTGTTTTCAGTATATAAAGACGTTGAATATACCGTTGTTCCCTTCGCCGCGCTATCTTTGAGAAGTTTTTGGCTACGATTTATAGAATCTATGATTTCTTTAACCGATTTTGCTTTGGCAGGTTGTTGTTGTGCTCCATCATCCTCTGAACGGTCTAATTTTCTCTCTGAATTTTCGAAAATTGCCAATGGTTTGTTTAAGTACTCAGAATTTGCCGTGTTATTATTTTTATGTACGGTTGCAAAATTATTTAGATTTTTGCGTTCGGGTATTTGACTAAGATTCCTATTTAATCTGTCTACGTGCAAATCTTCAGTCATCGGTGTGCTGGTTCTATATTCTATAATCGGTATCGTGATTTCTTCCGCAGGTTCTGTGTTCACAACTGAGCTTGAAGTTGGAGCTTGAGATGAACACATTTGATCTGGAATTTGCTGCCCAGTTTGGCGACTTTCAGAGACAAAGGATGTTTCTACACTTTTAACAACATTCCTATTCAATTTATCGACCTGCACATTTTCGGAAGTTGAAGTGTGTTCAACGTTTGGTATTTTAATTTCCAGTTCAGTTTTTAAAGAATGGTTTCGAATTGGTGGTTTAGGTGAAGTTCTTTGATTTTCAAGTTTGTGTTCAATTTGCAAAGCAACAGAAGGAGTCTCCACTATTTTAACCACATTATTTACTTTCACATTCTCCGATACCGGATCGGATAATAGAGTGTATTCCAAGTTTGTCATCTTATTTTCCTTAGCAGGTTCAGTTTTTAAGGAATCGCTTCGACTTGGCGGTATAGGGGAAGTTCTTTGATTTTCAATTTTGTGTTCAGTTTGTGAAATTTGCAGAACAGGCGATGACTCCACTATTTTAACCACATTCTCCGATACCGGATCGGCTAATGGAGTGTATCCAACGTTCGTCACCTTATTTTCCTTAACAGTTTCAGTTTTTAAGGAATCGCTTCGACTTGGAGGTATAGGTGAAGTTCTTTGATTTTCAATTTGCAGAACAGGCGATGACTCCACTATTTTAACCACATTCTCCGATACCGAAACGGCTAATGGAGTGCATTCAACGTTCGTCACCTTATTTTCCTTAATAGTTTCAGTTTTTGTCGAATGTCTTCGATTTGGTGGCTTAGGTGAAGATTTTTGTTCCGAAATTTTTGGCTCAGTTTGTGGAGTCTCGAAGACAATGGAAGACACGATTATTTCAGCTATATTACCATTCAATTTATCTATTTGCACATCTTCAGTCACCGGCTCGCATGTTGAAGTACAATTAACAGTCGTAGAAGTTTCATCTTTAACAGTATCACTTTTCACTTCATGGCGGGGCTTTGAAACCTTAGCAAAATGTATTTGTTCAGAGATGTTGAGCTCAGTGTCTGGACTTTGAGGGACGCTGGAAGGTTCTACAACTACTTTCGGGATTTTCACAGTTGAAGAAGACTCGCTACTATTATTTACAAATTGTTCTATTTCAACAGCAAGCGATCTAATTGCTTTCTTTTGCTCGACTTCCATTGTTGTTTCACTGGGTAGAGTTTTATTGAGCTGAAATATAAGATTAAAAAACAATTAATAAAACAAATAATACAAGAAGAAAATAAAAGAGATATTGTCTACAAGGGTATATATAAATTCTTTACCATTTCTTTAGTTGGAGCTAAAGGAGCTCGTCTCTTTTTTCTATAAGACTTTCTGCCGCTCCCAAGCGATACACTTCCAATATCAGTCGCATCGGAGTCGATGTCACTTTCAAAAGGATTTGTGCTCATTAAACTAGCCTGCGAAGATCTGAAAAATACGATATGCAGTTGTCAGTAATTGAATTGACTATATAGAATACAAAACAATACCTGTTCGGATGGAATCGGCGACTCTGTGGAGTTAAATATCCTTCACTTATAGTTGAGCGTTGTGGACTATGAACGAAGTTGAAGTTTGTTTGGCTCGATCTCGTCTAAAAAGAAGTGGAAGATAAGAGTATTAGTATTTTAATACGTAAAGATTGATCCGAGAAATATTAAGATTACTATTATTCTTATCGTTATCTTATTTACCCCTCTTGATGTATTAATATTCTGCAAGGAATTCATGTAAGGTCTTCTATTGTCAAAGGCCTGATGATCTCCAGGATGGAGTGAGTTTGATTCCAAATTTCGTCGTAGAACTGGAGGACTTTCTGATGTCTTCTGTATACCCAAAGTCGATGACTTTTTTTTCAATGAAAACGATTTTAGATGCCTAAAATGAATGATATGAATTAATTAAATTACTACAAATATAAATACGTTTTTAACTTACCAAAATTCTCTTAAATTTCCCATTGAAAAACTTCGTCGTCTGTTATCATTGCGTTTTGATAAATTCCAAAACCGCAAACGTTTATGGTTGTCCTCTTCCGAAAATGGATTCAAATGATCAGGATAGTTATATATTGAGATTTGACTTGAGGTCCTTTCAGGACCAGTGCTCGAGCGCATCGTCCTTGAAATATTAAGATTTTGTATGATTAATATAAATGATTATTTTCATGATTGGTCCTAAAATCGAGATGATCTTCATTGTAAGCATAAATTAATATTGTGTGACGGAGATGGCGTCACCTCCTCGATATTTGATTTGAAATTTTAAACGAAATGTGGGTTTTTAGCGGCATCCCACGCAATAACATGGCGATAACATTTGCATCTTCATTTATCGATAGTTCTCAAGCATTAACCATAGTTCGTTTCGATGTTCCTATATAAATATTATCTTTGGGAGACTTGTCAAAAATGTTCAATATGGTCGCTAATTAAAAAAAAAAATTCATTATAAATTAAAGTTTTAGATTTAGTATTCCAAATCGAGTAGCCAGCAATTAACATCTGATTCATGTAAGACTTAATAATCTTACCAAATTGTTAAAACTTTGATACTTAAACGCTTAAATACGAATTGAATATATTGAACAGGATGCAAAGAACTGTTAACGATCAGACATTATCAGTTTATTTGTTTACCTATGTTCTGATAACAACATAAGTTTAAATTTATTTATTTTAAACTGACCAGTAAATACTCAGAGTTAAAATTACTTGCTACCAAAAAGTGTTCGTCATTTAGTACGTATGAATTCAGTGCGAAGACTTCATTAACACTTTGGGTTTCAATTCCACTGCATTCCTCACAAATGTTTTTTCGATAGATCGATAAACACAGCTGTGGATTTTTTTTGCATTCAATACAAAACGCTCAGGTTAAACTTATCTGGCTTTTAACTAATGTCACAATTGCATAAAGAACAAATTTAAAAATGCACAAATTATTAAAGAAATTAAATAAATAAGGATGACGATAGATATCACATAATTTTCATGGATTAAATGGAACTACAGAGAGAAGTTCATTGCAAGTTCAAATTGTATATATGTACCTTTAAATTAGTTCTTCCATGAATGTCTTAACAATGATAAGCCGATCTTGAGGGCTGCACAAACAGACAAAGTAAAGTCAGCTGTTTAATTTATCTATCTTATGATTTCAATTACGATAACAAATTGTTGTTATGCGAAGTTGTCAAAACTGCTAAATAATCAATGTTTGTACAATAAATTGATAAACAATATTTAATCGCAAAATTCTTCTTAATTAGTAGAACTTATAGTAGCAAATGTTCTAAGTAATGATCCTCCACTGTGGAACTGATAAAAATAGATCAAATATTTAGACATGTATTTACATACATACTTCAGAATGTTTGTAAATGAAAGCACATACACACACAGACATATGCACAGAAGAACACTTTCTTCTTGTTTTGAAGCATATTTCGCATACATGTACATATGTATGTAATTATAAAACAAGAACAAATTCGAATTATCTACACTGTTGATTTGAAAAATACCTTCATAGGTACAACAAATTCCGGATCTATACAATGAAGTTACGTCATGAGATTTGTGTTTGATAAGAAGAGGTGTAGAAAGGAGGGCGAAGCGTACAAAACTTTATCACCAACTACTTTTGTTTGTATGTATGTAAGCATTCAACGTACACACGCGTATTTATACATATACATACATATTTATGAATATGTTTTTATTCATATATATGTATAAATATACATTCAATTAAATAGCTTGGTCACAAAATAATCTGTTTTTATAAAACATTTATAAATACAAAGGAATGTTTATATGCACATATAATGTATGTATATGCAGACGTTTGCATGTGTATAAATACATATGAATACTTGTATGTATGTATGTATGTTTGTAAATATACATATGTATGTATGTACATATATGATTGTATACAAATGTACTACGTACATATCCAATTGAGATGTGTAAACTTGTTTGTATTCCTTGAAATCGATGATATCACGTTAAATTTAAGCTCCCTATTGCTTAAGCACCGAGTTGAAGTATAACACTAAACGAACTTTTTCTTTACAGAATTCACACAGGCGAAAAGCTCTTTGCTAAAAATAATTGACGAGGGCAATTCATAAAGTAGTTTATTTGTGAACACAAATTGATAAAACTAGCGTAGCCGGCCACCAATATGAATTACTAAAGACACTGAGAATTTGCTACTGAAGTCTGAATCATGTACATATGTATAAAAACCTGTTTTGTACTGTGGACCTTATATTTTGCGCTATTTATATAATATAATAGGTTAGAGATCGTATCAGAAGCACATTCAGTGGGGTGATGCGGAGTTCTTCTCGGCCCGGGGAATTTGATTTTAAAACATTTTGATATCTTCAATTGTTTGGTTTAGTCTTGTAATTAGATATGTATGTATCTGTTTCTCTATATAAAACTGACTGACAATCGATCGATTGGTGTTCAGATATGGCGTAATTAAACAAAAGGTCAAGCTCTACGCGAAAATTATTTCATATGTTATGCTATATGCAACCAATAGCACCTATTAATTTCCAATTAACAGTCTATAAAAATAAAAAAATATTGATAATCGGTACACAGTTCATCGATTTAGAGATCTCAACTATTGTTTTGATTTAACTATCGATTCTGACGTATATCGATTGCGGGTAACTATCGTCTAATTCAGGGGTGAATTGAATCATCGATAAATAGGCGACTCACAACGATATTTTAATTTAAATAAGCCGCCATCATCTTATGCGATAACAAAAACTAATTATATTGACAAAATATGCATGATAAATGATGGTTGAATAAAAATAATTAAATGAACCTTATATTCTGCATGCGACTAATCGTTTTAATGATTTAAATTTAGTACACATTTGGTATATTAGTAATTTTAGTAACTTTTAATAACTTTTCCTTTACATATTTGTCAACTTTTTGGATCAGTAAGTGACCAACTTGACCTATTCACTTTTCAGGGATGATTTTTGTATAATCATCAATATTGGTTTTGACATCACTAAGAAGCAGGACAAGTTTACTTATTGTACGGCAAGTGGCGCCAACGTAGATGTCATATTGAATATAAAGTTTTCGTACACTCAAATATTATTATTATAAAACACTTTTTGAGGTAAGGATGTTTACAAATTTACGAAAGCACATTAAGCTTGATTTCCGCATGAATCCTATTGCATAGTTTTTGAATGAATCCACACACATTTACTTGTGTTTACGTACATGCATATGCATACAAGTACATATGTATATATGTATGTATGCATCGTGATTTGCACGAATACGAAACTCATGGTTTGTCTGAAAAAGTTATAAAGTACGGTTTACAAATTGTGGAAGTTATTTAATTTTTGTGTCTGCGTATTGCAATGTAACAATATAAAATCATCTGTTGAGCTTCGTGCTCGTGCTGATCGTGTTCTCATTGTATTGAATACTCGTTTCAGCGCAATTTTGAGTATTCAAAACAAACGACATTGCGCAAATCGAAATGCAGTAGGAATGAATGTGTTTAAAAATATCGGGGACTCTTCCCTCTCAGTTCATTCAGAGGTGAATACGCAGCCGTATTCATTCAATGACTCATTTACCGTTCTGAATGAATTCACAGCTACTTCGGTTCTGTACTTAAAAAGTACAAAGGGTATGTTAAGTTCGTCAAAGAGGCAGAGAAATCGATAACAATAACGAGATTTCTAGAATATAAGCTACAACGGATGGAAACTGTGAATATAAGTTGTTAATTCTTATTTATTTATTTTATTTTATTTACATTTAGCTAATTTTTATAATAGCAATTAAAAATTCCCACATTTATGACCTATGTATGTGAACTGTAAACAGAATTAAAAGTGTCATTCTGTAAGCAGAATTCAAAGTGTCATTCTGTAAGCAGAATTGAAAGTGTCATTCTGTAAGCAGAATTTAAAGTCTCATTTCGTTTATTCTGTGTCTGACAATAAGAGTATTTTAATTATTTTATTATAGAATATGGCCGGCAGAGGAAATGTATTATCATTATTCAAGAAAAAGGACGAGGCTTCTGAAATTTCATCGTCTAGTGGGGATCAGGCGAAAGACAGTGGATTAGATGCTGACCGCACTGTGTCAAGCGGCGAGTATCGACGAGTTGCACGAGATAAAATTGATAGTCATCTTGCATCAGCTTTGCAAAATGTGAATATATCAATTGGTCGTGGTCGTGGACGTACAAATTTGCTGGAGTCATTTAAGGCACCATCGCGACTGTTATCAAATATGAATAGCTCGGCTACAGCATCTTCAGAAGGTTTTGTCAACGATGCGTCCACAAGCAACATGAATTTTCCAACTGACAATGCGATTGCGGATCAAACTGTATCTGAGAACAGCAGCGCAATCGTTCCCGCAAGTGGATATTTTTTGCCAGAAGTCATTTACGGCACAAAGGGTAAGTATACAGAATTAATTACATAACAACTGGTAATATCCTTTATCTCCTGATCCCTTAGTTGCTATAATACTATTTTGACTTTATTTTACAGGTACTCCGCTTAATTTGGCATGCAACTATATAGGTCTAAAATCAGACCCAAGTAAGGGAGTCTATCTTTATGAAGTACGATTTAATCCCACTGTTGATTCACAACATTTAAGAATCAAATATTTAAACGAACACCGGGATAAGTATGGAGGTGTTAAGACCTTCGATGGATCAATTTTGTTCTTACCAATTTTACTAAAAGAAGAATTGACAACATTTGTTTCGAAAAGTGCTGATAATGTTGAAATCGAAATCAGATTGCTATTTAAAAAGAAAGAATCTCTTAAAAATTGTATACAACTATACAATGTTCTATTTGATCGTGTTATGAAAACACTGAATTACGTGAAATTCGATAGAAAGCATTTTGATCCGACGAAACCAAAGATTATACCGATCGCAAAGTTGGAAGTTTGGCCAGGATACGTGACCGCTGTCGATGAATACGACGGAGGTTTAATGCTTTGCTGTGATGTATCTCATCGATTGCTTTGCCAAAAAACCGTATTGGATATGCTAACAGAGATCTGTCAGCACAATAGAAATAATTATCAAGACGTGGCCAGAAAATATCTAATGGGAAGTGTAATTTTAACCAGATATAATAATCGAACATATAAAATTGACGATATTTGCTTTTCTGAAAATCCCCAATCGAAATTTGAAACACGAACTGGAACCTTAAGTTATCTGGAGTATTATAAAACTCATCATAATATTAATATCAGAGACAATAGACAGCCACTACTTATTAGTATAAAACAACAGAGGAAAAATGAAACTTTGGCTAAGGAGGAAGAAATTCGATATTGTTTAATCCCGGAACTTTGTTACCTCACCGGGCTCCATGATGAGACGCGTGCTGATCAAAAAATAATGCGTGAGATTGCAACTTTCACTAGAGTCTCGCCAAATCAGCGTATACTGGCTCTAAATAAATACATTCAAAATGTATCGGAAAATGCTGAAGCCAGAGAAATTTTAGCAAATTGGGGATTATCGCTCGCAAAGAGTAGTATGAATGTGAGGGGCCGAAAAATAGATCATGAGCAAATATATTTTGCAAATAAAAGCATTTCGGCTGGTCCAAATGCTGATTTTTCAAGAGATGCCACAAATAATGAACTTTTAGAAGTGATTCATTTGAATAATTGGATTTTAATTCATCAAAAATCGGACTTGCGAACTTCTAAAGCATTTATGTTAAATATGGAACGTTGCTGTCAGGCTTTTGGCATGCAATTGAGTAAGCCCAAAATATTGGCATTGGATCAGGATCGTGTGGACACCTACGTTGATGCCTTACGTCGTAATATTTGTGGAGAAACCCAAATAGTTGTTTGCATTTGCCCCAGCAGTCGAGACGACAGATACTCGGCCATTAAAAAGATTTGTTGTGCTGAAATTCCTGTTGCATCACAGGTAATCAACTTTGAATTAATGTTGTTAAAATATATATTAATGCTTGCTTTCAAATTTATTGCAGGTGATCAATTCAAGAACCTTATTTAACGAACAAAAGAATCGTTCAATTGTCCAAAAGATAATTCTACAAATGAATTGTAAATTGGGAGGATCATTGTGGTCGGTGAAAATACCTTTTAAAAATGTAATGATTTGTGGAATCGACTCCTATCATGATCCCAAGCAAAAGAGCAACTCTGTCGCGGGTATGTTAAATGATTTTTTAATAGTATGCATATTAATCAATTTATAAATATATTACAGCATTTGTAGCGTCATTAAACTCGACATATACGCATTGGTTTAGCAAGGCGGTAATGCAAACAAAAAGGGAAGAGCTGGTCAACGGACTTACATCGTCTTTTGAACTTGCGCTACAGTGCTACAAAAAACGAAACGGACACCTACCGGATAGCGTTATAATTTATAGGTACAACAAATATATAGATGAATTGTAATGTTGATCTGAATAATTAATATCTGCAATTATTTTCAGGGATGGCGTTGGCGATGGTCAATTGAATTTATGCTCGAAATTTGAAATTCCCCAATTCGAGGCTATATGTGGAAAGAGTGTTAAAATTACGTTCATTGTAGTTCAAAAGCGTATAAATACGCGTTTCTTTCTGGTACGTTGTTAAAGCGTTATTAATACTCGATAATCTGATTTTGATAATTTCACAATTTTCAGGAAAATGGCAGGGAGTATACAAATCCATTACCCGGAACTGTAGTTGATACAAGCATAACCAGATCGCAGATGTATGATTTCTTTTTGGTGTCTCAAATGGTACGCCAGGGAACTGTGAGCCCAAGCCATTTCGTTGTCTTGCAAGATGATTCCAATTATGGCCCAGATATCATACAACGTTTAAGCTATAAGCTATGTTTTCTGTATTACAACTGGCCTGGAACTGTTCGGATTCCTGCCTGTTGCATGGTAAGCGATAATTATATTACTTTTTCTTTTACTTTTATTTTTAATCAAATGACATTTTCTCTATTTTTGCAGTACGCTCATAAGATGGCCTATTTAATTGGCCAAAGCATTCAGCGTAATACATCCAACAATCTATCGGAAATATTATTTTACTTATAAAAGAAAACACTATTTGTCAACTTGGATTACGGCATTAAACAATTTTTTTTAAAATATGATTTCTGTTGTTATAAATAAAACTTTAAACTCTACACTTGTTGCTGTTATTATTAAAGATAGAAGATTGTTTGTAATGTATTTGGTTAGTAATATATGGGAATTTTCAGTGAGAGTCAAAAGACGTGAAAATATGTATGCAATTAACCAAAAGAATATTGTTAGTTTAAGTATAATTACAAAATCCATACATACTATAATAAAATGTATTAAAAATGCTGCCATTGCACACTAGACTAGGTAATAGTATTTGTGTTGGTACGGAAATACATAGAAATATATTATATCCGAGGACTGAATAATTGTAAAAGCAATTTTCCAAGAATTAATAAATCTATATGGTACCAAGAACGTTTTAAAATGCACATTTACTTCGCGGTTCGCAGGTAATATTTGAATATGCTGTGAAAGACCTTGAAATATCTAATTTACAAAGCCACGGACTGAAGGTACTTAATGTTATCTGTGTGTAGGCAGGTATCTTACCTGTCGACGTCCTTGGCAAATGTAGGAAAATGGCGATATTTCTCTGTCATTTTCGCTATAAATAGACTGATTCAGTAAGCAACTACAGTTCATTTCAATCCGAGCCCTGTCGGCATGTGACGTGTTTCCAAGTTGTTCAGTAAAATCTTAAATTCAAGTTTATTTAAAACTATTTGTGCTAAATCAAGTGTACATTATTCTTCAGCATATTAAAAATGTTTTAATTATTTGTTTATCTGTGATCCGTAACCAAAGAACACTTCGTATATTACTTGTATAATATTCAACATGCCGACTCAATATATATTTTTTATGTTTGTCCGTCCGTTTTTTTGAACACTGATTACAATCTAATTTTAATTTCTCTTTTGTGAATTTCTGGAACCGTCAATAAACAATCTTCGGCTTGTCGAAGATAGCTCTTTTAATTACTTCCTGATTCCTTGTACTATTTTATTTAACACTTTCTACCAGATTTAATTCTAATTTTATTAAAGCACTCGGTTTTCTAAATTATTATTTGTGTAAATATTTCTTCTTTGTTAGTTTCTTGTGTTATATGTATATTCTATGTAAATACATTTTAAATAATTGTTTAATTGTTTAAAAATTGAATAAGTTAACACAGTCGTTTTTTTAATACTTTATTTCAGACAATTACTTTTTATTCATATCAGTTTGTTGTTTTTGTTTCTCTTTTTGTTGAATTTTACAAGCCATATAGTGTTTTTTGTTTTGTTTTTTTTTGTTTCAAACAATATGTTCTTCAGTTAAATTCATTCTTTACAATATACATTATAAATACGTAGTTAATGTTCATAAATAATTCACAAAATTAATATTCGTTTGAGTACAAATGAGAGTATAAGTCAAGCCAAATCGTAAATTGCAAATTTTGTTGTTGTACACACTACTGAAAACATCTCAATTTGTTTGAATTGGTTTTGTTGTTGTTGTTTTTGTGTTTGTTTAGAATTTTTTGTAGTTTTTGTTTTTTTGTTTAGAATTTGTTGTTGTTTTTTGTTTACTAAAGTTCTCAATGCCTCAAGCGAGCTTAGAATTAACGTTGAATAAATAAACGAGTAGAGAGAGTGAGTTTAGTAATGTTTTTAGATTTTAGGGATATTTGTTGTTTTTGTTGTGCGTTTTTTTCTTCATTTTTTGTATATTTGTTATTATTCAGCTTTTACTAGTATACTCAGCATAGATTACAACCACCATTGACAGCATTACCACTGATTCGAGGGACGACGCTCAGCTCCGGGCGCGGCGCTGCCGGAGAATCGCGGTGAGGAGCTCTGCGAGGAGCTGCTGCTGGGCATACTACTGCAGGCGGCTTCGTTGGCCAGAAGCGTATGAATGGCCGCCAGCAGCTTCTTGCGAGCTCCGAACGCGGTGATGCCCAGCTCCATGAGATTCTCCTCGGTCAGTGTTGTAAACATTTCCAAATCAATTTCGTTCAAAACGAAAATTTCTAAAAAAAAAAAACACAAAACAAAGAAAAAAGTCAAAAAATTAAATAAAAGTCAACAAAAAAAAGCAAATATGAATTAATAAAAAGAAAAACATAAAAACGGCATAAAAAGAATTCCTAAAAAAATATTCAAAAAAAGGTAAAATATAAAATATTTAAAAAAATAAGTGATTCATAAAAAGAAGGAAAATATGAATCTATAAAAAAAATAAATAAAAAATGGCAAAAAAAGAATTCCAAAAAATATTTAAAACAGTTAAAAACATATAATATGTATAATATATAAGTAAGTAATCAACTAGCAATCTGTAAAAAATTTTATAATATAAAGTATAACAAATATCTTAAGAAACACATAATATTATAATTACATTTTCTAAATTAATTTTAAATATAATATATATAGTGCAATACAATTGTGATACTAATAATAAGAAACCCCTTAACCCTAACTAAAAAAAAACATAAAAAAAATTAAAGCAAATGATAAAAAAAATTACAAAATATTAAAAAAAGAAAATATATAAAAAAAAAATTACAAAATATTAAAAAAAAGAAAATATATAAAATAATAATTATGTACATGGAACAAATTATAAAAACATGTATATAAATATCCAAAAAAGCAAAAAAAAAACAAAGACAAATGATAAAAAAATTATTGAAAAATGCTTATTTAACTACCTTATAAGTATTATAATATGATAACTACCTTATAAGCAATACATTAAAAATAAAAAACAACGAAAAAAAATAAAAGTAAAAAAAATAAGAAAATCCCTAACCAAAATTGAAAAAATAAATAAAACAATAATACACAAAAAAATATTACAAAATACTTAAAAAAGGAAAAAAAATAAGAAAAAAAAGAATAGTTACACAGAAACATAATATTAACAAAAAAAATACATAAAAAATTAAATAAAAAATGAATAAAACACGAAAAAAATACTGGAAATATATATTAGCAAGCTACTTTAACTACTAATAGTATATCATAAGTAATATAATAGTAATATAATACAATATCATGAAAAAAAAAAAAGAAAAAAAACAGAAAAAAGAACTGAAAGATAAACTAAGATATTTAAGAAATAATTAAATTATAAATACTTAGCACAAATCTAATTCGTACATAAATAATAATTATAATAAGAATTATCTAGCTGTAACCTAAAACAAAACAACAAAATTACATAAAAATACAAGCAAAAATAGAGAAAAAAGCAGAAATAACAAAAAAAGAAAAAAATATAAATAACAAAAACAGAAAAAAAAATAACAAAAACAAAACAGAAAAAAAATATATAAAATAAAGGGTCTAAAAAGTCATAAAAATCTAAAAAAAAGAAAACATCCAAGCCTTTGGAAATTTGGAATTGACAGATTGATAAATCGCAAAAATGTTGGCTTATATGCAAAACAACAACAAAGAAACCATCTAACTATCTATAAACCACATTTTCAAGGTAAGATCAACGCGATAATGCTAAAATCTATCAAATATTCAATATATTTCTTTGTTATTATTCTACAGCTTTGGGAAGACTTGGCGCTGGCTTTTAAACTATGTCTGGCAGTCTCAAAGAGAAATTGCAAATTAAACTGAAGCATAAATTGAACTAGCAGCTCAGTTACACAAGACGATTACTTGAATTGCTTAACAACAATTAAAATAAAAGTTCAACTGTATGGATGATCAAGGCTTGGATGGTAAAATGGCTGAAATAATGGAAGTTCCATTTGAAGCAATTTCTGCAATTAAATATAAACACACACCCTTTGGAAATTGCAGAATTTAAAGCTGAAAATCTAGAGCAAGCAAGAAGAAATTAGCTCTAGAAAAATGAAGCTTGAAGTAGTTTTGTTTTTAAGCCATGCTTTTTTCTAAATCATCCAAAAACTGTACACTTTATATTAGATATTAATGAAAATTAAGCTTAAGTTATTGTTAAGTAGAAATAAGTTCTGATGTGCAATAAAATAAGACAAACTTAAGATTTCTCTTTGGTCTACTCACTTATATAATGCTCCAGACCGACGCTTGTCAATAGGGTGTGTATATCCTTGTGTTGCGACAGCTGCATGCGCCGACTGACGGGCGTGGCATCCAGGAGTCCCGTTGTGGCACCCAGTCCATAGGGGGAGCACAGCCCGGGCGGTGGGGGAGGCATACGCCAGCCATGACCGGTGGCGCCGCCATCATCCACCGTCTCTATGGGAGCCGGTGAGGTGCGGCTGAGGCCCATGCCCAGCCAGGCGGGGGTGGGTGTACGTAGTTCTCCCGCTACCGGAGTGCGTTCCATGGCCTTGAAGCCAAGGGCACGCTTCATGTCAAAGTCCAGGGCACGCTGCGTCGCCTGTTGTTGCTGCTGCTGCTGCTGCTGTTGATGTTTGCCAGCTGCTGCGGCCAGATCATAGTGAAGATTGCGATAACTCTCGGCACTGCCGGGTAATAGATGTGATCCGCCCATGGCACTGCCCAGACCAAGTAGAACGCCGTCGCTGAGACGACGGCCAAGTCGAGCGGCTCCGGCGATGCTGCCAGCCTCACTGCTGTACGTTGAGTCGGGGGAATAATGCGCCCGATTGTTGCAGCCACCCGAGGAGGAGGATGTTGAGGAGACGGCGCCCTGTAGCTGTCCATACGGTGGATACGACTGCTCCAACGAGGTGGTACTGCTGCTAAAGCTCTGATAACCGCTCGTGTTCTGGCTGCAACTGTTTCTCGGCGATAGATTCACCTGTCCCGTCGTTCCGCCCACTGTTTGCGGTCCATTTGCAGTCTGGGGAGGCTTCAATAAACCTGTTCCTGGCACTTGCAGATAATTGTTGTTGTTGTTATTGTTGTTATTAGTGCTGTTGTTGTTGTTGTTGTTGTGATTTGTTATCGTCGGCACCTGTCGCGGCTGATAGCCACTATTATGCAATTGCATATACTTCTGCGTGGGCGTACATATGCCGGTGGGCGTGGCCATGCCAACACCTGCATTTCCATTGATCAACATTTGATTCTTGTTGCCATATGGCGTCAATTGTCCGCCAATTGTTGGCGGCAACAGCGACGGTGTCTTCGGACTATCCGGATAACCAGCCAGAATTGCGGTCAACTGTGTGCGATACGCCAAATTCAGTTCCTTGTCCTTGGGCATATAATAATGATCGGGGAGCTCAGGCTTTATAGCAGGTGTCGTCAGGCGTAATATCTCCTGGCGTGCCTCGTAGATCTTGTCTACAAAATTGAAAGAAGGAATAAGGATATAATGAAAAAGTCAGTATGAATGTGCTAGGATAATGTTATACATATAAAAATAAAGACATGACAAGGGAATTAAACAAAACGATTTGGAAATAATGAGATAATATGCTCAAAAGATCAGGAGACAGCCAACATTCATTTAGAATCAATAGGAAATTGACTATCTAATGGTAGAGCATGGGAAAATAATTGATAATCTGTGAGAATTATGGCATAATACAGTCAAGAGATTAATTAATCTCTTAGAGGAAGTATTGGAAATCATAAAAAATGTTGGACGTGGAATATATATAATAGGGCGGGTAGAATATGGCAATCGGAACAGCAAACAAAGAACAAGATCAGAAAGCCCAAGACTGTAAAAAGTGCCAGGAAAAGTATCTTTGAATAGGGAAATTTAAGCTTTCCTCTGCTTCCACCGAAATTGTGCTATACCATCCTTAAAAGAATATAAGACTAAAAGAAGAAAATGAGCTGGATAAAATGTTTGGAATTAGCACTGTTTGAAATCTAAGGAAATCGTAGGATAACATAAATAAGCACTGTTTGCAATCTAAGGAAATCGTAGGATAACATAATTAAAATATCAAATATAGAAACATTTGACAGAGTTGGAAGATAATCAATATGAAAATGAGTGAGAATTATAACATCAAT
Organism: Drosophila histrio; assembly: GCA_958299025.2. Taxonomy (NCBI): domain Eukaryota; kingdom Metazoa; phylum Arthropoda; class Insecta; order Diptera; family Drosophilidae; genus Drosophila; species Drosophila histrio. The sequence goes on from OY282580.2 coordinate 15,651,211, forward strand.
TGAATTATCTGTAAATAATTTCTACCTCAAAGTAGAATCAATAAGAGAAGTTCGAGAGAGAACTTTCTTCCTCTAAAAGATACACTTTTGGGATTTACTATGGGAATAACGCTTCCATGTCAGTGGATATTGTTCAGGAACTATGGCATAACATCTTCCAAAGATTATTAATTAACGTATTAATTGAGGAATTAAATGATGGAAGAATAATGTAATATTTAGAATAATATATCTTAGGAAAAACTCCAGAGAAACTCCAGAAACTGAATTTAATAGTTATTTATCTCTCTCTTATCTATCTTTGATAATATCTTTAAAGAGTTTAGGATTACCAACTTAATTTAAGAGCTATAATAATACTCACCGATAAATTTCTCAATACCCTTGATAACGATGGCTAATGTGCTTTGTCGCGCCTTTTGGCGTAGAGTTATATAGACGCCATATTTGACATTGAGATTCATTATTTCGGATGCATCGGTCTGATTGTCGGGAAAGTCAAATATCAGTACAACGGGCAAATTGCCGAGCAATTGTTGTCGCGCCCTATAGACATCATCGATGCGTCCACTGATTGTGACCTGGGACTTTTTCAGCGGCTTCACATTCATGTCCGTCAGATCGGGGAATATGATTTTGGTCTGTGTGCGTTCCATAATGCTCAGTAGATTCACATTATTCTTGCCCTTGACAATCTCATGATGTTGTGGCGATATCTCCATTTGCACATTTACAAGAATTTGATTCTATTTCGAAAACGGAAGTTAATGAAAATTACATTTCTATATATGTACAAATGTATCTTTGACTTACCGCAATATTCTCGAAAGCAAAGTTTATCAATAGCTGTGTGGCATCTCGAACCTGTGCCGATTCCTTTTCAGATCCTTTAACCAGCACCAGGGATGTGTGCAGCTTGGGACGTGATGAGAATATGACCTTAAAAAAAAATAGTTAAACGAATATATTACACATTTCCGTAGTAAATTACTCTATTTCGTTTTACCTGCACATTAAACTTGCTCTCAATCATTTTAATGTATGGAGTCTCATGATCCGGCTGCGTTTTGCCGGGACCCATCACGGGCATCTCGAAGGAGATCAACAGAGGCGTTGATAGACGTACCATTGCCCTGGCACGTTCCACACCCTCCAGACTTCCGCACAGCGATACCTGATTCGATTTCTCCGTGGGATTCGAACGATTCGAGTCCGGGAAATGTATGTGCGTGTGTGAATCATCCATGATACGTTTAATATTATTACCGCCTCGGCCAATAATGTACGAATGATCCGTATAGCTGACATCCATTTTCATAATCACGCGAGTTCCCTAAAAAACATACAACAAAGAGATTGATAACGATAAAGAAACATTTCTTTTAAGTAGATTTCACTTTACATACCCTCGAGTCTAGGCTGTTCAGAATATGATCTTTGGCGCGCTGCACCTGTTCGATCTTGCCGACAATACGCACATGGGGATCTAATACACAAATCGATATTTAGTAAAAAGTTCTTTACGAAAATCCCCATTTTGATTTCTTACCCTTTTTGCTTTTGGCACCGATCTTCAGTCTGCAAGGCCAGCTCACATAAGTATCCGTGGTGTTCATGATCTAAAAAATAGTTAGTATATATGCATATATGTATGTGATATATGCGTCTTTATATAATACACTTAAATTTGGTTTCAATAATTAGAATAAGCAAAACATTTATAGTTTCTTCACTAAAATTTAAATTGTGTCTGCTAAATGTTGAAACGTGAATTTTGTTTCAAAGATTAAACAATATATATAATAATTTGAAATATGTCGTGTGTATATAAGATATCGCCTACTTCGAGTAACACAAATCCAAAACTGAAAAAAAGAACTGAAACAGCAAGAAAAGTATACTTGTGATGTGATCATAGAAATTCTTTCAGAATCTGATAGAATCTATAATGAGAAATTGGGAAGGATAAGAGCTCTATATCTATATAGGACACAATAGTCATAATCATTAAAAATCGAAGTCAAACATGGTTTATAATCAGCGAGAAAAGGCGAGTTTAAAAGCTAAAAGGATCGCACCTTTCATGCTATAAGAATTCAGCCATTTTCTACATTTATACAAGGCTACAGACTTGCAATCTTTCTGGTGTTATCTACATATCTATTCTCCTTTCCTTCTTTAACAATGTTCAGCTGTAGATTGTCTACTATACCAATACATATGCAACTATACTTAAACATATACAAAAGTCTTTTTATTATCAACTTACATTATCAAAGAAATACTCTGCGCCATTCATGCCCTCGATGGCGCCGTCCTCTGCGAAGTTTAATGGATAGAAATGCACAGAGAGTTGGTAGAAGATGTATTAATTATCATACTAGTCACGGATACGCACCCTTTATTAACTGTTCCAGTTTCTGTCGATCAACCTTGAAACGCTCCGTGTGCAAATCGTCTGGGTTTTGAACTCCCAATTTCAATGCAATGGCGCGTATGTCACTCCAATCGCTGTCCACCGATGATATCTCGCTCTGCGTCTCGCTGGGTGCTCCACGTCCTCCTCCCCCTGTACCGGTTGCCATCGGCATGGCCAAGGGCAGGGGTAGGGGCAGGGAGCTGATTCCAACTCCCACTGGTGTGGATTTCCCACTGGACATGGCGTTAACATCCGCTGCCGTTTGATAAATAAGCTCATTGAACGAAGCACAGGAGAGCATGTCGATGTTATCGCTTAGTCGATTGTCGATTATCGATTGTCGGGTTGTTGGGGCTATTAGGCCAATCGATTAACGCTTGTCTTCTGCAAACTGGTTGCAATTTGATTATCGATTGGTCGTCTTTAGTATTTGAAACCAATGTTCATTCACTGTAGTCCGTTGGAGTTGTGTGTGTGTGAGAGAGTGTGTGTATGTGTGTGAGTGAGTGTGAGTGTGTGTATGCGAAATACAGTTATTGATGAGATAAGCTGTGTGTGTGTGTGTGAAGATGGAAATAATAGATTTAGCTAAGTCTTAAACAAAACATTTTATACGAGAAAAGATTAAATTTTAATATATTTATTATTTAATTAATTATTATACATATTTTATTATATGTTATTATTATTTATTTATTTATATAACATTTTCTTAATTATAAATTCAAAAATTTGTAGTTGTTTTCGCTGTATAAATATTAAATAATTATTATTATCTGGGTCTCATACATATTCTGATATTTCTTAAGAAGTTATTATTATTTAGCTTTTTAATTTAACATTTGTTATAATTTATTTAAGACATTAACTTAAATCTTATTGCGTGAACTTAATTGAAGTTTAATAATTATATATTTTTTTTTACTTTTTTTTTTTACTAAAATTAATAAGTGAAAGCAAAGAAAATCAATTAGTTTTCTAAATTTATGTGATATTTTTAGGGGTGTTTTATTGCTTCCATTGAGATTTGTTTAACGCATAGCATTGTATTCTTTTTTAGTGTTTATTTTATTACATTAAGACCTTTTTCTTCTTTTGTTATTATAGCTATTATTATTAGTAATATCCATAACGTTATTTAAAATTTTTTAATATTGCAGTAAATGAGGAAAATCGGTTTTTTTAATTTTAAAAATATCTAGTGCATTTTGTTGATACCCTAAATACTTTATTTATTTCCTTGATTCTAGGGCATTTGATGGTTCCCATCAAGTTTCTAGTCTCTATTAAGCACATTCCTAGCGCATTATATTGTTCTTATAATATTGTATTCATTGTAAATTAATAGATTGTATTTTATTGTGTTCTCTACGCATTATTTCATTTATTTCCAGGGTATTTAATTGCTGTTGTTATCGATATTTGCAAGCATTTCGAGGGTATGAGATTTACTTCTTTGATAACCCATTATTACACACATTCCTTGGCAATTGAATTGGCAGGCTATTCAATTGATTTGTCTGTTCCCAAACATAATTTACATAACCTCTCTCTAAAGTTATTCGAATTGCCATGAGGTTCCCCTTTCCTTTCCACCCCTTTCCATATTTTTGAGAACGGAAACGCGAAGAACTTAAGATCTGACACTGAGGAACAGTTAAAAGGGGATTTTCTCTTTTTTCGCTTTTGACACACTTTCACTCTCATGTGTCTACGACTTTCTTTTTTTCTTTCTTTCTCTCTCTCTTTCTTTCACATTGACTTACCGAACCAGTTCGCCACTCTATTTGAGATTGAAGAGCCCCTGAAAGTCCAGACAAATGGCATGCGTGAGATCCTGGACAAATTGTATTGCCTCGACGAGACAGATGTTGATAACAAAATTACGGATCTGCACGAATCTCTCGACGAAAGGCATTTATGTTGTGATCAACGCTATTTAATTGTCTATATGCAACAATATATAGAGTGTTATTTTTTATTCCCTTATTTCTTTTAATTATATTACATATATATATATATTTCTTTTATTTTTAACAATATATTTCATATACGAAATAATAGAAATAGTCGGTTTATTTTAGTTAATCGTTTTTAGCTAGGAACTTTTTTCTTTTTGCTACCATTTGTAAGTAAGACTCGAGGGCAATTGAACGTGCTGAGGAAATATTCAAGAGTTGTAGTCGATCAATTCCGTGTGTTTTTGTCGCCAGCGAAAGCTACAGGCTAACTGTAAATCCCCCATTGCCATTGGCCAATGGGATAAATGTAAAGATGCTCAATTGATGTTGACTGGGTCAACGAACCGCTCGCAGAGAGTGTTGAAAAAATGACAAAACTCTTTTCGTATACAAATATAAATTCTGCTCTTACGCTTCCATTTTGTTATTTGTTTTGCCATGAAAAAAACTCGATTAATTGATAAGAATTCAATTTATTATTTTGTTTAATTTAATAAGTATTTTTTTTCTTCTGTTTATCTGTTTATATTTACTTATTTAACTTTTCTAACAGGCTGGCTTATGCCAAAGTTTCTCTTGAGCTTTTAGCTTTTAGCTGCCCAGCATGCTGTTAAAATGTTGCTAAGCCTTAACAGCGCGCTGTTAAGTTAACATGTTGCCATTGCTTGGCGCCAAAACAAAAGGAAATTTACATATATACTACATATATCTATTTTTTCCCGCCAAAACAAAATAGAAACTCACCGCGAAAAATTGAATACTTAGCACAAAACACAAGATTTAATTTGTTTCTTTTTAAACACATTTATTAATAAAAAAATATGCAGATATGTGCACAATAAATTATTATTTTTTAATTAAGACGTTCTTTTTATTATCACGTAAAAAGTTATGTTCATTTTGTTCACAATTAATGTTCTGGTCAATTGGTCAAATTCGAGGTAATTTGGCAGTCGTCTTATTTTTTTTTCAATTTAACCAAAAAAAAAGAAGCACTACCGAAGACAATGGCGGGGGGAGAGGGTATTTTTACAGAATTTTTACAATGAATAAATCAAGACACGTGTGTGGAGAACACAGAAAATGAAAACTAATAATGAAAAGCGAAATTGAATTGTTGTCCGAAGCCGATGAAGGTCAAGTGGGGGGAGGGGAAAACTAAAGCGCCCGTTTGTGTGTGTAAATAGTTTAAATAAAACTAAACTTAATTGAGTTATTCGAGTTACAACGCGTCGTAGTAAATGTAAATGGTACCGGGCGATGTTATCGTCGTCATTGAAGCGCGCTGACTGGCTCGGTTGAGTCTGGATCGTGTCCCGTCTGACCTTCAGCGGTAGCTTTTGAGCGGAGTGAGAGCGAAGTGAGAGTGAAGCTTTCAGTGCGACACGTGCATGCAATGTAAGCAAGCAACAACAACAGCAACGACAACAACAGACGCCTGTCGCAAGCTCGCCTCACTTACTAAGGCTATGCCATAGATGGCGCCAGCTTACACTTTGCGTCATTTGTATGCGCACAGCTGTTGAAATTGAAAGTCAGGTATTATTAATAATTTATTATTGTTTATTTATATATATATATATATATATTTAATTTGCTTACGGTTTAAACAATAGCCATAAATTCTAGTTTATGTCTTTTTATTAATTTACTTTTTACATTAATTCTCATACAATTTATGTGTTTGTTTTTTGTTTTTAGCTTATACTGATTTCTACTATATAGTTTTTTATTACTTTTTACATCATTGTAGATTTATGTTTAACAGTGGATCTTGGCTATTTTTTTTTTGTGATTATTTATTCAATTTAATTCGTTTGTTTTAGATATGAATATGTAGTTTATATTCAGTGTAAGCAGCGTTTAGATATATATTTTATTATTATTATTAATCGTATTTTGTAAATCTAAACTATTGGCTAAACAACATTCATTCATGTTTAATTCCATTTGTATACTATATACTATTTTATGTGACTTTACTTCAAGTCGCTTTATGACATTCTATATACACTAACAGGGGTTTTTTTCTTCTTCTTCTCTCTTCTTCTTCTTTAATCTATTTCAAGTTTCACTTAAGAAATAGAAATTCAACAGAAATTTGTATTTTAAGCTGCAATGCATTTTTATAAATCTCTGTTAAATTCAATTCGAAAGTGAAAGTCGGAATAGGGTACAAAATACTCGAAAAGCTGCGCAAAAAACTGAATGAATAAACCAGGGATCGTAAGTGTTAAAATAGAAATTGTAAAAGGGAAAAAGGGAATTATTTCTTCATATTTATTACTATACAAATTAGTATTAACTCTTATTTTATAATAGAAATCATAAATCACTTTAATATTTGATTTTAACTATAAAAATCACTAACAACTCTTTTATATTATTTTTTATATAACAAACAAAAATAAGTGTAATTTAATGGCTTTAAATAAGTATTTTACATATTTAACTATTATATTTTATAAGAAAAACATCAAAAATAAATTTATAAATACATTTTTATGCTAAACAAATAATAAAACATGTAGCAGGCCGATAGTCTGTTAACATTGCTATACTCTGTTAACCCTACCATCACTAGATTGTATATCCTACCATCACTAGTTTGTGCATTCTCCCGTCACTAATTATGATTGGACTGATGTACTCAGATGCACTATCTATCTCGCTTTCACCTATTAAGACAATGTCAAGGGACCTAGCTTGATCTCGCTCTGATACAGACAAAATAAAGCGGATGTCATAGAGAAAAATAACTGCGAGTTTCTTTTAAATTAAACGATAACAAACAAGAGTTCAAATTAATTTGTATATGTATATTGAGAATCTATTCTTCTCTCATTACTCATAACTTCTACTATTTGCGATCCCTGGATTAAACTCAATCGACGGATTAATCTTAGAACATTGAGCTAACGTAGTAAATGAGGGAAGACAACTTTCACAACACGTTTTGATTAATCTGACAAATCTGAGCGGCATGCATTTACATCTAATTATATATATATATATAATATATAATATAGATTACTATATGTTTTTATAGTAGTATTTAACATTTACACAATTTATTTGTGAGTTTCTAGACAAAACTTCTTAAAATACTTTAATACTATAGTATATACAGTATTCCAAAAATTTTGATTATATTTGTATTTTTGTTATTATTTCCATTTTCACTTGAGTATTAATATTATTATTATTATTAGCCTAGTTTTCGTAATCTCTTTTATCTTTTTCTTTATTTTTGAATTTTCTTCAATTTCTTTTTGCAATTTTCCGTTCAATTTACATTTTTCGCTCTTTTGCTTTCGATTATTACAATTACACCGATTTATTTTTGATAAGGCAAAGGAACTATTTACCGTTGGATTTTTGTTTGCCAAAAATTTGAAATAATTTGTCGTTTTGATTGCTGAAATCATATTTGAGTTTTTAGTTTTTAAGTTTCATGCTAAAAATTTCCATTGTGACTACAAATCAAAAAATTGCAGTAATTAATTTTGCATTCTTCCAAAACCGTAAAAAGTTCCTTTCAATATTTTATAAGTATTACGATATATTTATACGATATATATATATATTTATACGATATATTGTATTTATATATATTTATTTGTAAGCTTTTTCGATTACTTCCGATTATTAAAAGCTTTAATTTATTTACATTTACACGTTGAGAAAAAAGAGACAACAGATTCAAAGCTCTGAGAAGCTTTTAGCCAGGCCTTGCTTTAAAATGCACAACGGTAAAAGAAAAAGCTAAGCTCAGGTGCAGCTTTTAAGCTCAGCTTACTTAATGCATACTCTCTTGCAGTTCTCTCTTTACGCTGGATTGCATAATTTCTCGTTTTGCTTTAAATATATTCATTTATTCGGTGTTCCGAATATATCACATTTATGTGCATAACCTGTAGCCAAATATGCAAAATGTGTGTGTGAAACAATTGAAAAATGTGAAAAATTGAAAAATCAAGTTCGTTTCTTGTTAACCAAATCCTTTAAGAGAATTGTGTAGAGCAATTTGTTGTTGTTCTATATCAGCTGAGAGCGCATAAAACTGTGCTACGCATTATTGCACTAGAAAGAGATTAATGTGAAGTTGAGTGTGTGTGTGTGTGTGTGTGTAATTACGCTCTCTCTTAATGCAGTTCATCTGCAATCGCAGCTCTGTCACTCTCTCTCTCTCTCACTCTTTATCACTTTCTCTGGGTATCTTACTGCAGATGAAATTAAGAGCGAGCAGATTCTTCGACTATAACGATTCTCTTTGTCTGCGGTTAAGCGCGAACTCTTCAACTGTAAGCCGGTTTGAGAGGCTGTGATTCTGCAACTGTAATAAACAACTTAAAGAGATTAAGCGCTGACTCTGCAACTGTAAGCCAGTTTGAGAAGCTGTGACTCTGCAACTGAAATAAACAACCTAAAGAGATTAACAGCTGACTCTTCAACTGTAAGTCAGTTTGAAAAACAGTGACTCAGCAACTGTAATAAACAAAGTAAATTGATTAACAGCTGACTCTTCAACGGTAAGATAGTCACAAAGACAGTGACTTCACAACTGTAATAAAGAACTTAAAGAGGTTAATAACTGACTCTTCAACTGTAAGTCAGTTTGAGAAACAGTGACTATGCAACTGTAATAAAAAACTTAAAGAGATTAACAGCTGACTCTTCAACTGTAAGCCAGTTTGAGAAACAGTGACTCTGCAACTGTAATAAACAACTTAAAGAGATTAACAGCTGACTCTTCAACTGTAAGACAGTCACAGAGACCGTGACTCTGCAACTGTAATAAACAACTCAAACAGATTAACCGCTGACTCTCCAACTGTGCGTCGGTTTGAGAAGCTGTGACTCTGCAACTCTAAATAACATACATTTTTCTTAATATTCATAATTATGACTAATTTCTGTGTATTTTATACACATATTATTAATATTTAAATGTTTTTCTTTTTCTGTTCTCTTAATCTACAATTTTATGAGATTCACCTGTTTGTATGTGTGTGTGTGTGTGTGAGTATATATATACATATACATATACATTTATCTATATATAAATATGTATATATATATATATGTATGTATGTATATATTTAATTTGCATTTCCCTTAAATTTTATTCGAGCCGCTCTTCTCGTTAATAATGGCAACTTAAAGAAGAGAACCAACAAAGGAGACGTGGAAAAGAGAACGAAATCAAGTGGATGGGGGGGGAGGGGGGAGTGGAAATCGCATGCAGTTGGCAACACCTTGAGCTTACTCTTCGAAGTGGATTTCATCATCAATTCAACATCAGCATGAAATGGTAGCTGCTGGCCGCGTTGCCAACTGCTGCCAAGTCATCAATAATCGTTGATCCGGCGTCGATGCCACGCCCACTTTGGCAAGTGTCGTCGACAGCTGTTTCTGATGCTGCTGCTGCTGCTGTTGTTGTTGCTTGAAAGTTGTTGCAGTTAAATCATCGCTCGTATCGACAGCACTTGCAATATTCCCATCATCATTGTCGTCATCATCATCATCATGTGCTTGTAAGCCCGAAAGTGTTGCCAATTCCATTTGACAATTATAAAAGCATTTGTCGCCTCTCTTCGTCGCCTTTGACATTCGCACAGTGCAATCGACAGTCGCAGCGCAGTCGCTGTCGCTGTCTCTGCTGGCGTCGCTGTTTGTCAGCTGTTGCGTCGTCGCTGCTTTATCGCTGCCATATTGACAGTTGATAATTTGATGGGCTCCCCACAGCCAAAGAGGAATCGCGAGTGCCGCCATTTTGCCGCCCCCGCTCTCGCAGCCATCCAATTGCCACGCCCACTCCAACAGCTGCCTGTTGATGTGTCTGCGGAGCTTTGTCATTTGTTGAACTGGCAGCAGTTCCGTTAGCTTCAAAACCCAAAAGCGCCAAAAGATTTCATGTGCAGCTTTTGAGGCGCCCGATGCACTGCTATCCGCTGCAATGTGTGTGTGTGAGAGAGAGAGAGAGAGAGAGAGATAGAGATATATAAGTACTTGTATTTTTTTGTTTGACTGTAAGCTTTTGTAGTAACGGTGAATTGCTTCAGAGCAGATGGAAACGGTGCATTAACAGTGTTGCCATATTTGCTAATTTATTGCCAGAGCTAAAATTTACTTGTTATATAGTTAAATTATTATTTTTTATAATTTTTATAAACTAACAAAAATTAAAAGTAGTTACAATAAAAGTAGAAAAGTTTAATAACTGTTTAAATATTCTTCTATAAATAAATTAACATTATAAACATAAATTTACAGAAATCTTTGGCAAATTTTAATAATATAATAATAAATACTAATATAATATAGTTAATTCAACTGAATTTTGTCTTTTAAACAAATAAAACTGCCTATAGATATTGATGCTTATAATTTTGTATGCGTATTTGCATATTTTATTTGCAATTCTTTCACTCCATTAAATAAAAACTCACAGTCTGCAAAATGGAAATAATATCTGATAAGTCGTCTTATGGCTGCATTTTAACAAACTTCATATACAAAATAAACCAAAACAAATCCAGTCAATGAAATACGTACTCCTATGTGTGTTTGTGTGTGTGTGTGTGCGTGTGTGTGTGTGTGTGCGTGTGTGTGTATGTGTGTGTGTGTGTGTGTCAACAATGCATTTGCATAAAGTTCACAAAAATCGACAACGGAACTTTGCCCCAAAAATCGAAACTACAAGCAACCCGACAAGCGTTCACTCCACAGCCCCACACCCCCAAAAACAGCATCCTCCTCCCCCAAAAACCCCTTGCTCTGTCATCCTCCCCTCCCCACAGCCATGCGTGGAATTCCGTTTGTGGCCAAAGAATGTTGCATACTTTTTTGGATTATATATTTCTCCTTTTTTTTTGCCATATTTTAAATACAATTTTCAGCTGAATGCAGTAACAACATTGTTGTTGTTGCTGTTGCTGCAATTGGTGTTAAGTAAATGTTGCCGCAAGTAAGTGGCAACACTTTGAAGAAAGAACTACTACCACTACTACTACTTATTTATATATAGGAGAGGATAAGCACACATAAACCACACAGCAATCAAAATGCTTTCCACGGTAAAATTAGAAAAAAGAAACCCAGGAGACGACATCGAGATTGCCTGGGGCTGCCATCTTGTTGCAACGTCTTTGCAGCTGCAACATTTCAGTGGCAACGTCCGCATCAATGGCGCGACAATCTTTCATGTCTAAACTAACTTTAAGCCAATTTGATTTGGCCCAGCATTTGATTCGATAAGCGTGCCTGGTTATCCTGCTGCAGGAGCAGCTGCTTCCTCTTTACTCCTTCTTCTTCTTCTGCTCCTGTGAATGTTTATGCTGGCAAAATGTTATTTGCATAATTTAAGCTGTATGTTCGAGCAGCTAAACGAGGCGACAGGACGCAGGACAAAGCCGAAAGGACATAGGACACACCAAGTGCCTGGTTTCAACTATTGCAAAAGCACAAAGACTGTGGAGACAGGAGAGAGGAGACAGGGGACAGGAGCTGGGATGTGGTTCAGCAAATATTCAAATACTTTCGGAAAGGTTTTACTCCTGGGCAATAAAAATAAAAACAATAGAAATAATATTATTGAATTAAATAAAATAATATATAGACGGGATTTTAAGGTTACCAACAAAATAATCTAAGACTCGAAGATAAGCATTTGTCTAACAGTTATAACAGTGCTCGGAAAACAATTGAATAAACTTAATAAGATTATTTAAATAGTTGCTAACTGAATGTAGTTAATTGACAAATTAATTTAGTAGAAGTCATAATAAGTTTTCCCCAAGTTAAGATCGTCAAAAACTGTAGAGAAAATGATGCCACAAAATCGAAAACACTTTAAGTTTTGACAAAGTTGTGGCTATCGAAAGTTTATATCATTGAAAACTAATTAAAAGATATTTAAAAAAATAAATAACTGTCTTTCTTTCTACATGAAAACTGCTTAAGTTTTCACAAATTCTTTAAAGTTAAGTGTGAAATGATATCAGAACAATTCAAATAAACAGACTTTATGTCGTCAGTTTCTCCATATCCATTTGCCCACACACAACACTGTCACACATCTTGACGACTTTTGCAACACTTACGCGAATAGTATGTCAAATATGATTCATTATGATCCTCATAGCCACGTTCCCTGTCCCGATCTCCAATGCTGTTGCCATGCTCATCCAATGGATAATTGTTCATATCATACGATCTGCCCGAGGCCATAATTCTCGGTTTATCCTCCTCGATAATGCTCTCGATTTCCTCCTTGAATATGTCAAAGATATTGGCCGTGCACTTGAGCTGTGGCAAGGCGAAAGACAATGTGATATTATTAGAGTTGGGTATGTATGTTCATTGACAACATCTTACCCGCATTTGACCCTTGAGAAAATGCTGATTGGTAACCATAAAGTGTATGGCACTTGTCACAGACTCCAACGTGTTATTCTCTTGTTTCTCAATCTGATACGTCTTGATGTGATGCGGTGGCACCTGCAAAATATGACAAATGCATGTGTGTCAAGTGGAATTTGGCCAAAAAAAAAAACCAAAAACGCGCTTGAATACATCAGCCCAAAAGGCCTGAAAGACTGAAAATCAATTTGTAAATATTTATCAAAGGGTCCTGCATCTTTCAGATACATAGATACGCAGAGATACGTAGTTGTAGCAACATCAATGCAACACACAATGCACAATGCACAAGTGGCGACTGTGTTAAGTGGAAACCGACCTCTCTTCATCCCTTACCCCCCTCCATCCCTTAGCTGCCAGCTGCCACAAACTGTGGCTCGTCCACTTCTTACGCCATGGGCCCAAAAACATACCACAGCAGAGGCAAATTTATAACTTATGAATGATGAATAGATTTACGCTTGAGTGATTAAGTGGAGCAGTGGCAAAAATGGGGAGGGGGCAAAGGTAGGGGATGGATGGGGGGCAGGGATGGGATGGGAAGAGAAGGCAGCTCGTCGTGCCAGGACGAGGCCACTTTGTTTGCGGTGAGTTTAGTTTGAAGTGCGCCTGCAGATACCGTTACCAGTCTGACAGGCCTGCTTTCCCTACCACCTCCGCATCATCCCCTCACTACTTGCCTGCCATCCTGTCTGACTGTCAGCACACACACACACACACACACTGACACACTGACTCACGCACATGAGTGTGCTGGCAGGTCCTGTTGAAAAGCGCTCGTTAGCTAAAAGATCAAGTGGCGAACCATTCTGCCAACACACCCCCCTCCAACATCTCACTCACTACCTCCAACCCTCACACACACACACACCAGACCACACTTAAGTGTTGTTTGTGTTAGTTTTTGCTGAATTGCTTGTTTGATAATGATAAAAATTATGCTCGCCCGCACTCTCAGTTACTGCAACTTTCTCACTTGTTCTCACTTGTTTTTCTTCCTCTAGCCTTTTCCGACAAAAAAAAAACAAACAGAAAAAGTAAAATTTTCCCACAGTTACCAATACAATTGGATTTCTATGCTATCACTTTATATGTGTTAAATGTTAGATGTTTTTTTAATTTATTGTAAATATATTATTGAATATTTATCTGATTTAATTGCAATTTAAATATCTGATCACTTAAAAGTTTTGTATGTGGAATAGCTAACAGTGGCTTCTATATTTGTGTGTAAGTGTGACTAAATGAGTCACATAATTCGGCGTCTATGTACGTGTGCCTAAGTGATGGGAAGCGAGTGTAAAGCTCTGCAAGTTCTGATCAAGCAGTTACAGTCGCGTCTAGGTATGTGGTCAGCAACTGACGCAATTGACAGCGGAATGTTTTGCACTGACAGCTTTGTTTCTACGGGCCACAGTGGCGTCTATTTAAGTGTATACTGTAGTGATGAACACAGTGTTGTCTATGAATGTGTATGCTGATGTAAAAGACAAAGAGTAACATGATCAGCATAGCTATTTTTGGGCACAGTGATGTCTACATAAGTGTATGCTGTATAGAATGTAATAAAATGAATAATATTAGTCACAGTGCCATGCATACAGTAGTGTCTGGGCAAAAGTGTCAAAAGCGATAGAGTTCTGGACGTATAGAAGAAACTGTTCTACAATTGATAGATAAGATTTTAAGTTTATTACTTTTACTTTTATTATTCACCTATTTATTTTTATATTTATGCTCTAAATTTGCCTAATACTTTACGCATTTTAATTGATTTATTTAATATACATTTATTTATTAGTTTTCTAGTTGAAAGCACTTGCCCTCTTCCCATTGAGAACATTAGAGTGCTGCTTCAATTTCAATTATGTCAGTGGAAATCCCTTTTTGAATTCATGCTTGAAACTTGTGCAAAATATTTAATTTATTTCCCAACCTGAATCAGCAATTCACAGTGGGAATGTAAGTATGTGGTACATATCTTGCCGGGAAGAATCACAGCCACCTAAAGTGAACTTACAAGTTGTAGTCCACACATAAAGCCACATAATATGAAATATGGCTTTAACCAAACTGACATTGACAATGCCCCCTCGCATCCTTTCTCTTTCACTCGCAAATAATTTACAGCAACAAAAACGTGCCCGTAGACAGAATACCATACGTAATACTGCGACTCCGGAGGGGTTTACGGGGCAGAGGCAGTATCTCCATAAAAAAAAAACTAGCTGACAACCTAAACGTTTCTTAAAACAAACGCAGGAAAATGGCAGCAGACCCAAAAATGCCGGGCCATGTCACTTGCCTCCAGGTATTCCCTGTTCCCTCCCTGTTCCGTGTTCCCCCAAGGGGAGACACCTGTGTGAAATCATGCGGAACTATGACAGCAGCTGGGTTGGCATGAATCCCTCCTGGCCCCTCCTCTCTGTGGAAGCTACTACCTGCTGTGGTTGCAGCCATAAAACAGCCAACAGAGGCAAAAGGCATAAAAAGTGACTGCCTATCAAAATATATATGGGGAGCCTAGGTGAATAAAAAAGAGAGGTGGAGAGAAAGAGAGAGAGGGGAACATACGAAACGCAGGTGCCAAAAACTGTGCAAACACACACAAGAAATGAAAAATCACACATTAAACGCCAAAGAGATTGCCAAAACGATGCAACTGTATTAAAGTTGAGATTGGAAAAGAAAACGCAAGTGAAGATCTCTATGGGAATCTCTATTGCAATGAAAATAGAAGAAGAATGTAGAACTTTATTGGTGGCAAAGGAATGTCGTTTGATTAAAAAGAAGTAGTAGAAGTTTTGAAAAAATAGATGAAAGATATAAACTATGTCTATGTTTTGGAATATGGAAATAAGGAAATATTACATGGAACTACGAAAAATTAATAGTATGCAACTGCTATCGAGAGATTGTTGCATGAGAATTGCCCTAAATTTCCTTAATTTCCTAAAGTTATGGAAGTCATGGAACCCACACTTGGAAATACTAAAGGAACACAGAACTTGTACATGTGTTTTCGACGCTTTACTGAATTAGAACCTTTATATTAAACAAGAAAACCCTGTGCAGGTCTTAAACTGCTCTTATTATCAGCTTTTTCCAATTGTGGGCGAACGGGGCGTGGCATCGCAATGAAATTTTCAGAACACATTAAACCCAAGCTTTTTATCATGTGTGCCAAATCTCAAGTCTCTAACATTAACATTGCTTATATTATGGTGATTTTTCTAATTTTAAAACCAACAGGACTTGATATCGAAAATTGAAAATAAACTTGATCTGCGTGTGGTACTCAGGAACCTACATTCCAAATTTGAAGTCTCTAGCTCTTATAGTTGCTGAGATCCACGCGTTCATACAGACAGACGGACGGACAGACGGACAGACAGACGGACAGGTGTCAATCGACTCGGCTATTGAAACTGATCAATCTTCAAGTCAATAAAATTTCAATAATAAAAGACCGAACTGCAACTATCTGAGAACTTCCCTTCCAGCTAGATCTCCTTGTAATAAAATTGTATGGAAAATAGTTTCTAGAAGTTTGGCATACCTAAGTGCATAAATACTTAACTTCATTTATAAATAGAGACAAAGAGTTAAGAACGTCAAATAATAATAGGTTTATTAACTTTTATATACTAATTGGAAACTTTCAATTTCTTACAGAGCCTCTGGCGTCTAAGGAATTGCCCCAATTGAAGTGAAAACCAAATGCAGAAACGAGAGAAGAAGGCTCGGTGCTAATTGAAAAATGGCCAGACCATCAATTGAAATTGGCTCGAAGCGTTCTCTAATTGAATGGCGGATCGAAATGGATGCCATTGTCGTTGTCGTCGTCGTTATCGAGTAACCGAAACCAAAACTTACCACAATACCATTAATAGTCCATGTCAAATTAGCAGCCGGTTTAGAGTATTTAATTGAGCAATTGCCGTCGACCAAATCGCCAATGCGATAACGTGCCTGAATCCCGGTAACCACTGTGTGCTCTTCCGGCAGTTCTGTGCGAAAGAGAAAGATGCAGAGAATGAGAATGGGTGAGTGAGAGAGAGGGTGAGTGAGTGAGAGGGTGAGTGAGTGAGAAATGGAAATGTAAAATTAGCTGGAAAGCACTCGAAAAATGGCAAAGGCTGCGCACATTTGTCTAATTAATTTGCTTTTGCCAGGCCGCCTTTTGCAATTTCTTTCTACTTTTTTAGGTGATGATAGCATTTTTCTATAGGATTTTATGTTTTCTTTTACTTACCCACCACCTCCATTTCGCCGGACACCATCGCCGTTTGAAATGTGGGTGCCTCCACGGATATTTCGCATGTAAATTTGCCCGAAATATTCAGCGGCACCGACTGCAGCACGACATGACTTTGATTCGACAGGTTTCTCTAGAAAAGTGATAGAGAAAGTGGTAGAGAGAGAGAGAAACAGAGAGAGAGACAACAGGTAATAAAAATTAGTTGAGAAATTTAGTGAATGCGCTGCATAGAAATTGAATATAACGCAAATGGCAAAGTGAAAAAAAAAAGAAATTGGACTTTCGTTATGGATGCAGCATCAACGAACTTTTGATGAAAGCTGAGATGCATTGCAAGTGGATATAGAAAGGTGGAATTTTAAGTGGAACCACCCCCTCCCCCTCCCTCGTATCTTTTTTGTGGATTTGAACTCCTTTGAGTCAAAGCAATTTTGAATATGGTTATGCCTTGGTTTTTAGCGATATTAAAAAAATATGAAAGGAGCTGCATTAATGAAGTGGCAAGTAATATTTGAAATATAAATATATGTATTCTATGGTATGCCTTTTAATAATGATAAAATTGTTTAGAAGAAGAATTAAATAACATTTAACAATTCAATGTCATATTTAACTAACATTTGATTATGCTCAATTTACGACAGTTCAGCGTAAATGTTTTTGTTGTGTCCAGTGTCCACTCGATGTAGTTTATGGCAAATTTAATCTTTGACACGCTGAACGTAAACTCATGCGGAAATCCACTTAATAAAAATGAAATTTAATAAATTGCATTTAAAGATGGGCTTTAATATGCAAAAAATGATGACACTAGCTGGGAAAGCTGTGGAGATTCGTTTCCACAGTCGTTTAACCCAATTTGCCCGGACACCTAATTGCCCCGAATGCATTTCAACGTTATAATTAAAGTTGGAAACTTCACTCGACACACTTTTATGGAGTATTTTTGCGCAATCTGCATATATTGTTTTTTAATGAGCCGCAAGTCAATCGCAAGCCGACTAATTGGGCAACGGCAATGGCAACTGACTGGTTACTGTTGACTGGATTCTGGTTACAACATGTTGTTGTTGCTGTTGTTGTTGTGCATAATTACAACATTCAGAGATTGACAAAAACAAAAAAAGAAGAAGGAGAGCTTTTGCCTCGCACTGGCTTAATGCAATCAGCCATTATGGGCATAATTTACAGTGCGTTTGTTATTTTATGACACGCAACTGCAGCATGTGTTCTTAATGTTTTGTGGCAGCCACTCGACACCCACACCCCCCTAGTATCTCTATCTTCCTCTGTCTGGAATACTCACCTCCACATTAAGGCCACTTGTCATGGCAAAGACTTTCATTGCCGGATTTTCCTTGGGTGTATAGCGATAAAACTCACGCTTGCCTTTATACCATTTCACCGAATATAGCGTATCATTTTCCATATCGTAATTACAGGTGAATAAGGCATTGCTGCCTCGCTTTACCGCCTGTGGTATCATTACCGAAACATCCTTGAGCGCCACAATAAAATCTGCAAAGAAACAACAACAAACACAGAACAAGAAACAGGATGAGTGCAGGCAAATACTTTTATACTATACCATCTTCAAGGTAAATGAAATTAAACACAGTCTTCCTGTTAGGAGTTGTCAGGGGAATGTTTGGCATTAACATTTAATGAAATGGTTTATTCAATTTTATTGTCAGTCGTCAGGGTTTGTTGGGTTCGACAACTATAGACGTTATGTTGTTTTGATACCATTGTGTTAATTTGCTTACTTCAGAAGTTTTCTTTTAGGTTAGGTTCATCGGACTGTTGAGTTCACCCAGAGGCCATACGGCCCATTGTGATGTCCGTCATCTGTAGGCATAGAAAAAGGATTGTTGGAGGGTTGCAGGGAGTGTGAAAGGGAGTTTGGGTTGTCCTGGTCCCGAAACTCCTAATTGGTCCCGTTTGGCGGGATTTGCCTTTGGAACCAACCAGTGGAGTCCACGAAGAGTACCAGATCATCCAGTCGCAGTTTTGCGAGACTGTCCAGTTCCCCGAGAAAAGAGGTTCCCCGAGAGAACGGATACTCCTTCTAAGAAGTGCAGGGCAGTCACACAGAAGGTGTTGGATGCTCTCCTCTTCTTCTTCATTCCCACAGCTACAACAGAAGTCTTGTGATGGTACACCATACCTTAATGCCATTCGGCCAATGGGACAGTGACCCGTCAAGACGCCTATCAAACCCTTATCCTGTTCTTGCTAAAGTGTAGGAGTTCTGATGATCGCTTTGGATATATTGCATCCCTTTTCATCATAATCAGTAGAGAAATGGATATATTGCATCCCTTTTCATCATCAACAGTAGAGAAATTGAAATATCTGTTGCTAGAGCTATTATTTAAAGTATAGCTTAGTTACCTCAACATGTAACTCTTCTTCAATTAGTTTGGCAAACATTTACAACCCCTAGTTCAAACTTCTTCCAGACTCAGCAAATAAAAAAGTCAGAACAAACCAATAGTTGAATAGAAGAGAATGAAAAGTGTAAACAAAGTGTGCATATGCACAAATTACAAGCCTGAACAGTTGCTACGAGTACACAGAGCACGAGTATATCCCCCCTTAACTGAATTCAAACCCTCCCACCCTTACCTAACCGTACCTAACCTCAATATTCATTTACCCCCATCGAATCCTTGCTTTTGATAAGCGAGGTTGCTAGTTTCTGACCTGACCACAGTACCGTTTCGTTTTGTTTCATTTTCCGCAGTGCGTTTCATGTGACAACAAATGTAGCACTAAATAGCACCATATACACATTTCCCGCTTTCCCGCTCTCCTTCTCTGCCTTCTCTGCCCCCACAATTGTTCATCGGGCATCTATTTTTTACCATTTCACTTGAATGTTGCTTTTCCAATGTTTCTTTTTTGCTTTTTTTTTGTTTTTTCGTATACATTTTCACAATGCTTTTTGTTTCATATTGACCCATATTGCCTTACCAAAACCCCCCCCTGCCCCGCTCCGCCTGCTTTCTCGTATTGTCCTTCAGCAGAGGTTGCATTTGTTGTGGTTGCAACAACAACAACAACAACTTTTCCATGACATTTTATTTTGTTATAAAAAAAGAAAGTTTTACAATCTACGTTTGTTAAGTATTTTAACGGCTTTCTCTCTGGCGTAGCATGCGGTGGGCCCAGGTAATATAAACCAATGAAAACTGCAAGGACAACACCCCCTCCCCCACCCCAGGACCTTTCTCCAACCCTGGCCACCCTCCAAGCTTTTATTCAGTGGACTGGTAAAGTTTCAGTGTGTCTGCGTTGGGTGTTTATCTGTCAGTTTATGTTTACAAATGTCCACTTTTAATGGTTCCCCATTTAGCTGCTGATACCGAAGAGACTGTGTGTGTGTGTGGTGTGTGTGGTGGGTGTGGCAAGGGCAGCGTATCGGAAAACTCCCAGCTTTATCATACTTGCCAGTTATAAAATTCTATTGTAAGTTTGGTTTTCCGTTCATCTATCTATCAGTTGGTCTGTCTGTTTCTCTGTTGTCTCTCTTACTGCATTTTAGATTTCTTTTCATATGGTAAGCGTCATTTGTAACAATGCTTTTTATCGATAGTTGTACCGTGTTATCGATTGCTTTGCATTTTGCATGTAGGTGCATAAAAAGCAACGCTATGTTGACATTTCAGCAAATGAGCAACAAAGAAAGATTAGCTCTAACTCTCGATAATTTTTAAAGCAAACTGAAGTATTCATTTAATTTTTGTGAATTTATTTGACCATTTAATTGTATGGCTAACTACTTATTTAATTCCACAAGTTCATAAAAGCTTATTAGCAAATTTCCATCTGTTTTAATATTCTATTCACAGAATTTGAAGCTCCCATAACTCGTTCTAAATCAAACTAACATTCTTCAAGTAACTTTCATTCTTTATATTGCAAATTAATTTAAATTTGTTTGCATATTAATTAAGCTTTAAAGAAAAAGGGAAGAAGGACTGAATAAAATGTTTTTTCCCGCTCTGCCAAATCATAAATATTAACAAGAAAATGTGCCAAACTTTTTTCCAATCTGTACAGTAAATATTATAAAAAGTTTTGTTGTTCTTAGTTTGCTAGAAAGATGTTTAATACTTATGTATATTAGGACATTTTTTTTAAGGTCAGTAGGTCAGTTTTGTGGATTTATTTGATCGCATATACTTATTGGGTTTTGCTGAACTTTAATAAGTCAGTTAATTTGTAAAGTTTGCAGACAAAATGCATTTGGCTTTGACATTAAAAGCTGATCAAAAGTTAAGCAGACAAAACACCTCAAAGTGTTGCTCAGAACTCAAACAAACCAAACGAAACAAACAAACAAACGATTTGAAACCCTGCGAATTCGGGGTGGGGGTGAACCAAAGTGTTGCCAAAATAAGGGTGCCACTAAGTGGTGTCGCCCCACAGTCAGTAGTGACACAATCAACGTGAGACGCGACCGCCATCACAGCCACAAAAACCTGACCAATGTCTGATGACTGAGAGGAGGATGTCGACACTCGTCTCTCGTCTCTCGACTACAAACTGTCAACACTGTTGCCAGCAAACCAGCCATTCAACCAAACCACTTTAACCCAAACTGAGACTCAGACTGTGAACCCAAGTCTGCTTGTCTTCCAGTCATTTCAACTTTTGGAATTTCAATATGATGCTGGGCGAGAGCACGGAAAATGCCGCAGGTGGTAGGCATACAAAGGATGAGGTGGTTGGTTGATGGTTACTGGTTACTGGTTACAGGGAAACTGCTCGCCGTTGGCAGAAAGAACAGCAAATAAACCAAAAAGTAAATACATAAATTAAAAGTGTTAAGGCGCGAAATGTTTAATGCCCACATTTAATGAAATTGTGTGCTCAACAGCTGAAATATTTCAATATTCGAGTTGGAATATTCCTCGCAATCGGTTGAAAAATCAACAATATCGCTGCATTAAACTGTGAGGACTTGTAAGGGAACCACAATTTCCCGAAATTTAATGCAAATACAGGGCATTAATTATAGAAACCAGAGATTCTGTCAAGTTGCCTCGGGGAAAACTCTCTATAATACGGAGTTGAGATAATTGGTAGTTGGCAAATGGATTGAAGTTGGAGAAAAGCAGATTAACTTTACAATTTAATGAATATATATAAAAGTTTACTCTTAAGAAACTGCAAGTGCTTATAGAAGAAGTAGTTTATTAAGTATTTTAGTTTATGGAATGGAGTTTCTATTGTTGTTCTATCCCTCTCCAAACCTTTCACACTACTGCATTTAAAAACAGAAAAACATTTGCGAACTTCATTTAAAAGCCGTTTTAAAGGCTTTACTTCCATTTGCCATCGAATCCGAATCAAATCCGCTTCGTCTAAACATATATTTTTCTTCGTCGTAAGTTGCAGTTTATTTATTCGTATATCGTAGCTATTCAATATTTTTTTTGTTCATTTTGTTGCAACAATTTTTTATCATCAGCTGTCAATAGTTCATGCAGTTTGCCAGGAAAAATGTGCAAAAGAGAAAGAAAAACAACAAAAAAAACAGTGAAAATCATTACATAAAAAGTGTTTTATGTTTTGCTATTGCAACTTTGACCAGTCGGCATATGAGGCATACACACACACACACACATACACATACACACACACACACACACACACACACACACACACACACACACATACACATGCTCTGATAGTTAGTTATGTAAGGGGTTCCCTCTCGGTTTGGAAGTAGTCCAAACTTTGGAACAACAACAACAACGCATTGTATAAATACATTTTGTAGCTGAAATTTTATGTTTTGGCTCCTTTTTTGTATTTGCCATAAAACTTAAAAAAAATAAATAAAATAAAGAAAAAACAAATAACAAATCGAAATAAACGCATTCATATACAAACATATATATCTACTCGGAAAAATATATATACATATATATCTGTATTTATGAACCCCATAAATATGTCAAATAAATTACAAAACAGTCAAAATATTGTGGCATCTGTGTGTTACTCTCTGTGTGAAGTCATTTATGACGATAAGGCAATGTTTTTTTTTTTGTATTTTTCGGCTACACAAATTCCCCGTGCAGAACTTGAATTTTGTTTGTTTTTGTTGAAAACTGACCAGACATTTTTTTCGGTTGAATTGTTTGTCCTTATCGCATTTGCAATTGGTCAAATTTGTTTAAAATTTAACGTGTCTTTTGCTTTGATATTTTCTTCGATTTAAATGACAACTATCTTCTGCTACTATCGAAAATTTTATAGAAAAATCATTCTCTAAATATATTTGCTTCTTTTAAACAGAACATCATTTCAAGCAGTTTTAACATAATGAATTCTCTGAGTACCAATAAATATTTCCTCACATTGATATTTTTGGCTAACATCAAGGATATACTATATATTTGACCAAATGGAACTTTGATAATTTGGTCATTGAAAACGCTGGAAAAACCGCGTATTGTCCGCTAAATATTCGAGGGGTAATACAAAATCTGCGGCAAACTTTTGCCATTTGCCGCAATGGTAAAAACACACACCCAAAAGCTGAAAACAAAGTACAGGGTGGACTCTGAAGCAGGGGGGCGGGGGGACAGAGAGGATGATCATCATGCAAAAGCGCTGCCCGCAGACAATTTCATTAGAGCATAAAGTAAAAAATTAAAAGCACACAGACAGACATACAATAATGAGCATTGTATGGTGGATTTGTGCGGGGTGGGGGGGAGTTGGGTAGGTAAGTAACCAAAAATACCGAAAAACTGAAAACAAATACAAAATAAACGCAATTTGCAGTTGGCGCATTCACAAAATGTTTGCCACTGCACCGGAAATGCAATACACACACACACACAGACACTCACACACTCACACAGACACTCACACACACACTCTCACACACAGAGAAAATGTCCTTTTGTGGGTTTTTTGATAGAGCAGACCGTTTTTGGGGTTGCATGTTTGGGTAGTTTTGGCCATTCTGTGTTGGACTATTAAATAAACATGCAAATTATTGCGCAATTTTTGATTACAATTTTTCAACAGGCTGCAAGAACAACGCATAAGAATGTTGTGAAATTGAATGATGAACTAGCACATACCCTAATGCTGGGTTCTTACTGGGTCACACTGTGACACTGTTGTCTGTGACTCTTTATGACGCTCTGTGACACAAGTCAAAAGTGTTCACACTTTTATTATTGATATTCGAAATTGATATCCGAAATAATATCGTAGATAATATCATATCGTAGTAAATATCGTCGGTATCGCCTTGAATATCGATAAAATCGATTGCTTTTCAACAAAAACAACACTTTTTCAAACGAATTCCATATTTTCGCTTGCCTTTATGTTATTCTAGTATTTACCATCGACATAAATAAAAAATCACGTTTAAAAATGCTTCAAATTTACTTAATTTCGCATATTTGAAATGTGTAACGTGCACGCACGATGCATCCATCATTACCGATCACAGAAAAATAGGGGGAACGCTAAAATTGGGAGATGATTTGTATTTTTCGATATATTGAATTAAATTTCGATACATCTAAATGGTATCGCATAGAATATCATATCGTCTCCTGCTAGGATATCGCCAGTAAAAATCGATATAACATCAATATCGCCATATCGATTCCCATCCCTAGTTCACATTGGCGGTTCATTTTTGGCATTTTTCGAACTATCGATAATCGATCAAATCGTTGGCAGTTTATTGTTACAGAAACAAGGAACATGGAAAAAGGTAAATATACAAGAATCATCTACATTTATTAATGTCTTCTACATTTGTAGTATTTGTTCCTACTCTTTTCATTTATTACAGGGTATGACAACAACAACAATAGCAATGCCTGCATATTTGTCTATGTAAATCGCTACCAATACTCCCTGCACTCAGCCCTGTCCAATTTTGCTCAGCCCTCGTCCCCGCCCGCTTCCCAGCCATTCAGTGCATGCATTTAACACTCGACGCCTATTTTGCATACAAATTTTATTATTATTGTACATATTTGTATTGAATCGCTGGAAATGCCGCCGCGACAATGCCCAGCCAAAAAAACAACAACATATTTGTTGTTCTGCGCTGTCGATGTGTGTGTTTTGTGTATGTATGTACATATATTTTTTTGTTTTTTGTATTCATTTTTTGGCATTATGCAAAACGAAAATCTGCAATTTTTCGCCTGACACTTGTTTGTTGTCATGTTTTCTATATGCTGACAATTACCAAATATATGTAAGCAATGACAGATCAAGGGATGTGTGTATTTCAGAATAAATGCTAAAAAAAAAGAAGAGATTTTTATAAGCTTAAACATAGAATTCATATGTTATTTTAAGTGGGATAATGTGTGGCATTCCACAATTCAAATTAAATGATTATCAATATAATAGTTTTACTGATCATCCCATTTTTTTTTGGAGTTTTAATTCTATATAATTAAAATATATTTAGTTAGTTGTTTTCTCCCATAAATTCCCATACAGATTTGCAGTTGTCACCTCATTTTTGCTCAAACATTTGGTTAAAGTTTCCAGTTAAGTAAATAACAGAAATTTCAATTGAAAGCTTTAGATTCATGCAAAAAATAAATTGTCAGTGCACATATTCGGATAAAAAAATGCAATATTAATTTATGCAACAATCCATTTGCGGCAATCGACGGCACACAAATCGACCCATCAAATGCAGCTACCCGCCATGCTGAATAGAAGATATATTGAGGGACAGAAATAAAGAGAAAAAAATAGAATATGGAGTTTGTGCTCCATGCATTTTGCATACGAGTTTTCAGCAACTGTTGTCAGTCAGGTGCACTCACAGGATATACAGAACACAACATCCATTTATGCTTATATTTTTGCCACGCCTCCCTCCTACCCTACTCTAAAAACAGATTCAGCTTCTTTTTTTTTGAATGACGAATTTTGTGGGATTACAAGCAAGTTTTTAAAGTGGAAAACTGATAAAAAAAAAGATAAATAAAATATATAAAACCATATGCAAAATAATGGACACATGTAATAATATAGTTTAGCATAATAGAGCATATTATAGTATGCAATTAAATATATATTAATACAATAACCAGATAGAACAGTTAAAAAACATGTTAGTGAACTCAATTCTGCTACCCACCAACTCTTCAACTGACGCCTCCCGTCGGCGGTCTGCTCTATTTATACGCCCAGCGCTGTATGCTCTATTTAGAGTTGTGGATGCCAAGTGCAGCGTGCTCGCCTAAGGCTGATGTCAGAGTGCGCGCGAGAAGCGAAACGAAACGAGAAGTGATGAGTAAAGCAAGAAGATGGCAGAGTGAGAGCTTTGCGAGAATCGAGCTACATTGCTCTCATTTAGTTATTAATGTGAACGTGATGGAGTTGGAGCGAGTTGAAGCGATGAAGCATATTGCAAACTGCTCTCTCGCTTTGCTATCGCTTTATCGCTTTAACTCGCAACTCACTTCGCTCTCATCGCTGACATCTTTCGAGCGATTGCACTTCGAAATGCTTGCAGTGGTTTATCGCTCGTTCTCGCCCAATATTATCGCTTCGCTTCTCGCGCGCTCTCTGACATCAGCCTAATTGATCATACAGGCACACGAACACTCATGGACGCCATTGCTGCAACGTTCTCCCTCAGGCGCGTGCTCAGCGGCTCACACAAATACCCGCACATGCATTGCTGTTCACACATACGCAAATACCACTGTGGATGTCAACGTCAGCAAAGCGCTTAGATTAGAGCTGAGCACTTTCAATTAACATGTTTTCTTAAAACTACTTTTGTGTATGCATTTATGCCTTATACTGTTTCCATTCTTCAAAGTATACAAACCTTTTCTATTTATACATTTAAAGAAACATGAATAGTATAAAACAGGGATTGTAGCTGAATTGGTTTAGTGCTTTCGGTTCGAAATATTAAGGAATGAGAGATACACGTACATATTACGTATACGTATGTTAAGTAAGTTTCCAATACATAATTATATTCATACACAAAGAAATAGTTTCGGCTTAGGCTTCGTTTGGGTATTAGATTTCAAAAGGTATATTTTCGGTAACCAGTCGTTTCCAGTTTTATTTCCTGGTACAACTTCCAATTTGTCTATCAATCTTAATTCGATCAATCAATTAGGTATACATCTAAAACATATCTCATTTTAAAGTTTCCCAAATAAAAAATAGAGAATAAAACAGAATAAAAAACAACAACATCAGCGAATGACCCGCGCATTTCTCATCTCCTCGTTCATTGCATATCAATGGAAATGAGTTTTTGCCGAAAGTTTTTCCGACTTGAATGGCTGTGGCAAGGACGGGGATTGCAGGGAGTATGCACTGATGATGTTACTGGCGTCGCGACGCTTTGGCGGGCACACACACACACACACACACACACATAGCTATACTCATGAATGCCATGCACTGAATTATCCACTCTACACTCTTCCCCTCATATCATCTAGCACCTCTCCCTCTCTGCTGGCCAAGTGAGTTCTTTTGTATTCCTCTCGCTCAATGGAGATGACATGTCAAATGCATGAACAAATAGTCGTTGGCTTCTTCTTCTTTTGCTTTTATAAATTCTCAATGAATTTTCGTATATATGTTTTTTATATTAAACGTTTTTATTATATATGTATGTATATATAAATATATATTTGTTTTTTATTCTATGGCGAATAGACAGCGACAGCGACAGCGAAAGGAGAGAAGATTAAAATTATTTTCTTGTTTGTCAGCAAACTAAAATTTTAATTGTATGTGGAATTTAGCGCTTTATTTTCAATTTAGAACGGAATAAAAATTGGTATTAATGTTAAAGTTTTATTTAAAATTGTGATATTTTCATATCAAAAGAAGAAGGACTCTTTATATATATTTATGGTGTCTTTTTTTCTTCTCTAGATAGAAGAGATAGAAGAAGCAGCTGCCGAATATTGGACCAAACTGTTTTGGGCCACTTCAAGTAATGCCTCGTGCACTTCAATCTTTATGTCAAAACAATCAAGGGAAGCAATCAATATGCGAATGCTCTCAGAGTTCCTTCACCCACTCCTTGGCCAGCACCCTGGGGAAAGGGAAAAGTCAGCAGGCACATTACAATGCCGTTTGAGTGCCATAAACAAAATATAAAATGTTGTGCATACTCTTCGTATCTGTCGAGGCGTCGCTGCCAATGCACAATTCACACAGTTAGATTAAAGTGCTTGGCTAACAAAAAGTGCCAGCACGTCAAGAGCCACAACAACAACAACAGCAAGAAGAACAACAACAATGACAGCTACTCTAAGGTGCAAAAGTGTAAGTAGTAAGCATCTCTGCGGCCCAAACATTGTTTAGTAATTTATTTTATTTTTAGACAGTTTTTCCCATATCTACCAAAAGTGTTTGCTACTTATGCCTCGTCATTGAAGTAGTTCTCCAAACTGAAAGATTGCCCCGCTACGTGTGGCCAAAACAAACAACAACAACAGCAGCAACAACTTTCGTATGCAAAACATGAGCTGCAGTTGAAGTCAGTTATATATTTTTTTTTTACTTAGTTGGGGGAAAGATAAATTGATGTATACATATAAGTATTTGGGAGTACTGCAACGAGTATTTACATTTTGGCCAATGCACAAATTGTAAACTGTCCATTTGTCCATTGCCATTTAAGCCAAAGGAAAGTAACACAACAACAAGAGCACACAATACGAACAACTGTAACTGCAATCCTTTTATTGTCCATTGTCAGCAAGCCTTAATTAAGAACGCTTCGACTTTTGCAGACAGGCTCGTTCTCATTCTGCGACCTTTTCGACAATGTTTACTACCTTGTCTGGGCCACGTCAGAAAAGTGAAAAAAAAAAAATGGTAAACTGCAAGCTGACAATTTGCAGTTTACATTTAACAGCAGGCGAACGTGGCATACGTGGCGTATACGTTATTGCAAAATACCGAAAATTGGTTTGTTTGATGAAACAATGTCTGCCCAAATTCGATCCCTATAACTATATATATACATGCATATGTAGTGCTATCTGTATGTGTATTTGTAAAAACTCTGCAACTCTCTGATAGCCAAAAGAAATTACGAATTTACATAGCTTCCATTTGTTCATTTATTTTTTGTTGCCCCTTTGTTAATAACTTTCGGCAGATGTGGCGGGTGCTGTCCGTCCTTCTGTCTGTCCGTCCGTCCGTCTGTTTGGATGATGCACTGAGCTGACTGTCAAGTGCGGTATCAGCATCACATTGCAGTTAACAGCAAACATGCCAATTAACAGTACGCCAATTGCCAGTTCTATGATTGTTATTCCCGTTTATCAGGTGTAAAACAGCGAATATTCAAATGTGATCGACTATTAGAAACCATTTAAGCAATGAATGACTTGAATGTATCTTAATAAAACTATATTTCTCTCAATTTAAAGTTCTGTATTCAACCAAGATGCAATTTCTTTCAGGCACTTTTCCCACTTTTTTCTTTACCTTTGGTCAAATGTACAAAATGATGGCTCACTTATTGCCATATTCAGTCATTTAATGTCTTCAATTTACTGTATCTCACAGTCTGTTACAAGCTGTGACAATGCTTGTTGCATGCAACCTCTGCTTGCTCACCCATAACAAAGTAATGCCCCATAAAGAGAAACTGCATCAAAATCATACATAACTGCATTTTTTTTAATTGCAATGAATGAGGCATTCAGACATTTTGGGCAGTTGGGCAATTGTGTATTAGCTCCTTCCTTTCAACACACACACACACACACACACACACACTCACACAAGGAGGCAGGAAGAGGCCTTCACAATGATTGTGAATGGCAATGAATGAATAATAGGATTACATTTTGACCAGCAAATGGACATTATTTCAAATTTGATTGAGAATCGAACATCGAATATGGAATAATCATTGCTGTCTGTCTTCAATTATTGCTAGTTAATTGCGACAGATTTGATTGAGTTTTTAAACAGTCTTGTTATAATCCAAATTGTCGCTATAATTAAACATTTATACAACATATAATTATATTCTCAATGTATTGCTTTCGAGTGCGAAGAGCTTAAGATATATTTACTGTCTAATAGTAACTTATGATTAGCCGGAGTATGTAAGATAGTATTACATAGCTTATTCATGAATTCATAGTTGAAGAGTTTTATTTGTGAAATTTGATATGTTTGCAGTCACTTTTAACTAGCTATAATTGCGGTTTTAAGCCGGTTATTGAACCAGTTGTTGAAATTCAACGAAATTCTCCAAATTTAATAATGCATTTAGTTTTAATTTATGAATTTACTCCTATGTTAATTATAAAAATTGTAAAGGTATAAACATTTACCTGATTAAATCATATTTATTAATATATTTTCTCTTTAACACATATAATGATTGGTGTTTCCTTTGATATCTCAATAGTATCTACATAAATAAGTACAAATATTTGTAAAGCACATGTCAAGTTCCCAGCTTCTATCTGGAATCAAGAAGCAGAATTTGCATGTCCTTGTCGGAATTTTAATTACACATTTGAATTCCAATTGATTTATAACGTTCGTAACACACACACAAACGCACACACACACACAGACATATATGTTTTATGTATGCGTATGTAAATAGTGTTGATTTATTGGTCAATCGTAGTCGCAATAGATATTTTCTAATTGTGTAAATGTTTGCTTTGCTTCAGGGCTTAGATCATCGATTGCTCCACACTTCATGCATATATCATTTTCAAGGAGAATTCTCTCTGTTTGATTTACAACAACAGTTGACATTTCAGTTTGACCCAAACAAAAAGAAGAAGAAGAGTTGCTGGCTTACCTTGCCAACTGAACTGAACTTAATAGTCTGTTTCATTACGCATACGCCTTGTTGTTCACCCCATACACACACTCACTCTCTGATTGGGCATAGAGCGTGTGTATTGTTAAATTCACTTTCATTTCGACCTTTGACCGTATGCTTACCCCTCTCCCCGTCGCTCCCCCTTTTGTCCCTTTGTATTAATTGCTGTGACATACTATTTAAGTTGAGAATTTATATGTTCACTGTCAGATACAAAATTCCGTCAGCTTTGGACAAAAATTCATTTCTTCTCTTTGTCTGACCAAATTGATTGAATTTACTGCTTAAAGCCAAAGTCAGCTAGCCAGGCAGCCAACCAGTTGGCCATAAAGACAACGATGACTCTCGCACTCTCCTTCTTGCTCTATCTATCTGTCTCTGTGGGCGCGGTCATTCCATTTCAAATCCAGCTAGGATTTGTAATGAAGATATATAAATGTATACACACACACACACACACACACACACACACACACGTACACACATAGCAAATCACTTAGTTTCGCATTACAAAGCTTTCCTGACGGCGCAGCAACTCCTTTGACTTGATACTACTCTGCTGCTGTGATGTTCATAGAACATATAAATTAATGAATTCGATGCTTATCAATAGCACACAACAACAACAACAACAAGTCAAGAACGACAGCCAGAACAACAACGATAGAAACAACAACAATCCATGTCCATCTATTAGTTCGTTAGCTTTGTTTTTCGGCTTGTCGTGTGATTATGTTGAAGTGAGTGACTTAAGATTGGTGCATAGACCACACACACACACACACACACATATGTATGTGTGTGTTGTTGTTGTTGTGCGTGACTTGTATCCTGTCTTAAAGACAACAAGAAGCCGCTTCCACACTTTTTTCGATTGGTTCTATCTTTCCTTCCTCATTTATTACAGCACATTCATTTGATAAAATTCTCTCTTGGTCCTTCAATCATGCTTTTGTATTTTTTTTTGTATTGTGGCCACTGCGTTATTCCCCCTGGGACACATGGCTTGTGTTTTTTCTCCAATGCGGATTTGTAATTTGTATTTGATAAGGGGCGCTTTAAGTGTTTCCTTGTCTGCGCGTGTCTTCTCTCCCCCTCCCTGTTTCTGGTCTTAAGCCCCTTGGCGGTCTTTGGTCTTCATTACGGCATTAGGCATATTGCCGTAAATCTGATTAGCGGACACAGTACTTTGTGAGAAGACCAGATACTTATCTAAGTACTTATGAATGTCCTTCCATAAGCATAGGTATTCTTATCCCTTATCCCTTATCACTCGCTCTCGACCCGAAATACTTTGGTTAAACTTAATAGATTTACGTACTGATATGCCAGCTGTGTTGCACTTGAATTGCCAGTTAAATTGCTTAAGTAACTCGCTTTCAATTTAATGAATTTATTAACTAAACTTAATTAAGTGTCGCTCTAATCAATTAGCACAAATTAACTATGTACATGGCTGCCTGTTTGCATTGAAAACATATAGATTTGTGCAAATTTATGTACAATACCGAAGAAGGTAGTTTTGATTCTATATAAATTGTAAAAGTATTCCTTAATGGACAGCAGTTAATCAGTGAACTATTAAGCAATTTGCATGAATTTTATTGATTTGATATATATGTAATAGTCTGCTATCTACAAGTTGACGGTTATTTCGGAGTCTAACAGTCTAATGCAAAGCCTTCTCACTTGTTTTTTTTATTAAAAGATACCTTTGGAAAATAACTGAAGGTGCCAAATTTGTTGACATTGTTAAATTGTTTTGTGATTTTTATTTGTTCATTTACAAAATTGACATTAAAATCAATTGCAACCCATTCGATTGTGCTTTGCAAATTGCATTGCATACTTTCAGGCGCCGACTTTAAATTGGCAAATTGTTTCATACGTTTGGCTAATACAACAATAAAGAAAAGAAGGGGGAAAAGAAGAAATGAAAAAAAAGGTGTCACCCACTGAGAAGGAAGCTGGCATTTGAATGAAAATTCCTTGCCTTTTCTATTTTTGCAAACAGGCTGCTAATTTTCAAAGACATCAATTCGTAGTGGCTCAAAGTACGTGTGAGAATGCCTCCCCCCCCATTTCTCCATTGTCGATACTCATATTCTGTTCCCCCTTTTCCCCTTTCTACCCCATCCTTCGACACCCCACAATATAGTAAAGTTTACGCTGATTTTGGCACGCACACATTTTGCATACTGATCAGCAATCAGCGAGGGTTGCTCACTCTATCTCTTGGGGTGTTTTTTTCTTTTGAGTGGTTGGGCAGCGGAAGAGGGAGTGGGAGTTAGAGCGACTGCTTTGGGGGGGTGTGCAAATTAAAATTCCACTTTGGCGTTTGGGGAATTCAATTATTTATCGCTTGCTTCATGGTCATGCGAGTTGACATTGACAGTTGACTTTTGTGCGTGTTGTTGTTGTTGTTGTTGTCGTGGTCAATAACTAGAATTTTAGCTCGGATTCGATTTGAACTCAAAAATGTAATGAAAACAAGAAAGCAGAAGCATAAAAGAAATGTTAACGAAACTCTGCAACAAAATTTCCCATACCCTGTAGCAATAGAAAGTAGAGGCAAGCCAAAAACTCATAGATCTGAAGAAAGTGAATTAGACAATAGTCTATACCATTTTTATATAAAATTTAACTAAAATCAATTTGTATGTATATGTATTTATCATGGGAATCATTTTATAATAAAGTGTTTACACATTTAAATGTTTACAGGGCATCTCCAGGTCGTGCAACTTGACTATCTTTGCATTTTCTTAGCAAATTTATTGCCTCGCGTGGCATCTGCCAATTGTCGCCCCAAATGCAATCAGCGTGTTTATTGATTTGGAAAATTAAATATTTTTCTTTTGGCGCGTGCCAAAAGTCGCGGCCCATAAATTAACAACGTGATTTGTAGTCCCCTTACCCTCTCTCTCTCGCACTCTCTCTCTCTCGCATAAGTATTTGCCTGTTCTTGGTATTTCCGGCAACTTGCAACATTTTAATTAGCTATTGAAAGTGTCAATATTGTTGTTGTTGTTGTTGCTGCATCCGCTAAAAGCAAAAACTTGTTGTCAAGACAAAAGCATTGAAAGTGTGTGCAAAAAAATGTATAACACTTGCTTAACGGAAATGTATAAATTGCATTTTGCGGCAGAATTGCGCCCGGCGGAGGGGGGGGGTGGCAGAAGACGTGCGTTAATGCAACACGCTCGTTGGAAAAGGGGGGGGGTGGGGAGGAGAATGCGACGTGCAACATTCGAAAGATGAGGCTAACGGCAACGAGGATGTTGTGCTAAATTTCACATAAGCACACGCACAAAAGAACCTCAGGTGTGTCACCTGCCGCACCAACCAGGCGACAAAGTTGTCGAAACGATAGTTTGAATAAGTAACAAAAAAATAGTTTAATAAAGTAAACTAAACAACATGATAATTTCCATAGAGAAAAAGCTAAAAATTACATATTATATTTATAGTTTCTATTAAATTTGTAAATGTATTTAAAAGTTGTAGGAATTGTGAAAATTTTAATGATTTTGTTTGCCTAATTCCATTCGCATTACATAATAATAATCTATAGTTTGCAAAATTCCTTTTAAGCAAACACACACAGACACTCCTCACACACACACACACACACACATATGTAGATAACATAAGGTAGACCAAAAACGAAAGTGTTAAGAGCATTTTTGCACTCATCTTGCACATTTTTCAGCGTCATCCTTTTACATCTTTTGGCGAAAAAAGCACTTTACACTAATGCACCTTAAAATTTAAAGATGTCATAACATAAACATTTATCCCGGACGCCATTGACGGCGGCAGGACGACAGCAAGATAGCAGGACACCCGGACAGGATGACAGCAAAGGACAGGTGGATGTTACCACATCCATACTTGCGGTTTTGCCCAGAATCTCGTTGCATTTTTAGCCATTGCATAGCGGAGACTATGAAACTTGAAAGGGATATTTAATCTGATTCAAAATTAGTTTACGAGACGAGTACCTAGCATAGTTTTAAGTTTTCGGTTTAGTCGAAAACTGAAAAGGGAATTTCAAAATTTAATGGAATATTAAGTATACAGCATTATTTATAGTAGTTATTATAATTTTGATTTTATATTTAAGTAAAGTACTCAATGAAGATTTACTGGAACAGATACTGGACGTACTACTACCATGCTCTCTATATATCCTTATAATCTTATGACAATCGGATAGTCGAATTAAACTTAATATTAATTTGCCTTGCTTTAAAATAAATCTTCTTTATAATGCCCATGAATTTTCATAGAATTTCCATGGAGATAAATAGATGCTTCCTAAATTAAAAATACTGCAAACGATGCGCAAATTTCGTCGCTACTGAAAAATGTTCCAGCATTTAATTAGCTACTTAAATACCCTCACCAGCGAACACAACAACAAGTCCTCCACTCTGTGCTAATTGATTTTCCATGCCAATAATAAACACTTGTCTTCTACTTCCTACGCTCTCTTCCGATGAAATGAAAACAAAAACACCCTAAGAACAATGCACATAAATTCACAAAAAAAGCAAAAAATGGAATGAAAACAATGCCAAAGCCTGTAAAAAGCCTAAGTAGCGTCTCAGATTCCGCATGGAGGGTGGGCAAATATTTAATTTATTTCAATTTCACTTTTAATTTAGGCACTAATCTAGGCAATTTGTACACTTACACGCCATTAAGCAAGGCTGGGGCTAAGTTATCCATATAAACATGGGCAAGAGAACAGCAATCGACACGTCGAAGTTGGAATACTCTATTGCAAGTAATGGAAATGTATATAAATAATGAGACAATTGAAATAAACTATAGGCGGAAATATAATAAATATATAATCTATATAAGAATGTGATCACTTGTGTATTTCAACTCTTCAAAAAAACTGAATGCCCTCTTTCCCTTTAATACTTATTTGATTCAAGAAAACCTCCACCCCTCTACTTATATGAAAGAATAAAGAAAACAGAAACTCCCCTCTAAGTGGTAAATGCCAACGCTTCGCATCGTCGCCCTCAATTCCAATGTGGATGTGAGGAGGCTTTTTGTATCGTAAAAAATGCTCAGGGCATATTTATTTGTTTTCATTTATTTTCAATAATTTCAAATTTCCATTACATTAGTTTCGTGTTCTCACTCCCTCCTCCCCTTATGATGTGTTTTATGCGTGCGCACGGAAAACAAACAAATTCGACGAATTTTTGGTCACAAAGCCTCCTCCTCACCGCCCCCCCCCCATACGTAAGGAACGCTTGGCTTGATTACTAAACTAAATTTTACCCTCTGTCTTCTTGTGAAATATAAAATAAGCGCCATCACTTTTACCCTCACTGACCCCGTCTTGCTGACCCCGCTGATCCAGCAACTGGTCGAAAACTTTTCTCATTTCTAGTTCAACAAACATCAATACAAACAGCGACCGCTGGCAACTTGAAACATATTCCAGGAATATTTTCTTTTCGTTTTCAGTTCAGTCCTTTTCTTTTTTTTTCTGCATTTTTTTGGTGTATTTCCTCGGGTGTTGTCGCCACAAACCCAAGTGACATTTGGCACTTGCCCTGAACTGAGCAAACGCGAACAAATTTACACATCTTTCAGGTTGTATATATATTTATACCCTGTAAAGCCATCAAAGTGAGTAGAGGGTTAATATAAGGGACAATGCACAATGTTCTTGGACTTCTATTAATATTATTTTCGCTGTTATTCGATTCGATAAACTAATTTCATAAGATATATTGCAATCTGAGCTATCTTTACTTTTGTCTTTCAGCTGTAAGTTGATAACTTCCAAATATAATTTAAAAATCAATCAAATCATAAATTTCATATATTCCTCTTGCACTTTTATGTGTATTTTGGTACATTTCTATCTATTTATGTTGTTCTTTCCACTTAGTAAACAAATTAATCAACAAGTTTCTCGGCACTTTAGTTTTATGCCTACAGAGTATTTTCCAGTCAATCATTACCATTTGTTCTTGTTGTTTTTATCAAATTCGTTTTTCGTTTTCTAGCTTTTGTCATACAACTTCCGTTTCCTGTTCATTTGTTCACATTTCGCATGTCAGTTGAGAAGTTTCTCTGTTCTTCTCTGTTTTTTTTATTTTTTAATAAAACTGTCAACATTTGATGTAGATTAAGAAATTATGGTCTACCAAAAGTTTTCTCTTGCCAAAATAAAGGGGACATATCAATGATTGGAAACAAGCAAAGGCAAAATATAATCAAAAAAATATATTTCTGAGTTATTGCTGAGAGTTGTGAATGACTTATGATAAACAGAAAAGAAAACTTCTCCCCTTTTTGAGGGAAAATTGTTAGAAAGTGTTTTAGCTAAGTTTTCCAAGATTTTCATTAAGTTTTGTTTGATTATTTATGTCAGCTTTAATAGTTTGGAAATTGTTAAGCAAACTTAAAGTGTTCTTTATAAAATATTACTTAAATTAGACGGTTAGATCTTTTGTTTAACAACTTTTAACTGCATTTCATTCATTTCAAACTGTAGACTTATAAAGTCATTTTATGCCAGAGCTTAGTATGAAGTGAAGTTTTCGGCCAGTTGTAATGTTTATGTATGTATCTGTGTGTGTGTGGTGGCTTTTATAAACGAATACATATGCATGAGATCATAAAGTTTACGTGTGTGTATGTGTGTGTGCAATGCATTTGTCATAAATGTAAAAAAAACGCAAGGAATAATGCCCAAAACTGAGTTGGAGAGGCAAACACAGATACAAGCACACACACACATACACACACACACACTGACATACAATTGCATAATAGCAAACATGTGTATGCATGGAGTTCGTTGCATACTCTAGCCATCCCACTCTAACTATGTCTCTTTCGCTCTCACGCACCGCACTCAGTCGTCGTCAACGGTAATGAATGCATCCGGCATGCATTGAAAACTTGACTCATATTTCATAACCAAAATAAAAAAAGAAGAGGCAACAACAATCAAAACAACAACAACAACAACAACAGCTGTGAGTACGTTGACCATCTTGTTGCTGTTTGCAATTATTGTTGTTGTTGTCATTAAAAGAAAAGAAAAAAAAAGGGAAGTGTGAGTTGGATATGCGATGATTTTAAGCCAGTTTTTTTCAGTTGGTTTTTTGTTTGTGCGTTCTTTCATTATATTTCATAAGCTCATACTGTTACAATGAAGAAAACAACAACAACAATAACCAAACTCCCACCTCACTTTGTGTATTTTAAGTCTGCTTTAGTTTTTTTTTTTTCTTAATTGTGCAAATTAAATGCAAATTTCACAATTGCATTTTTTCCCTTTTTTTGTGCATTTGCAGCTATTAAAATATCATTTTAAGTGGCGCTCAGCTCAACTGACATTGATAGGCCTCTTAAAAATTGATACATGCACATTATGGGATTATAAACAAAGAATAAAACATTGATAATACGAATATCAATATAAATTAATCAAGTTTTTAAGATAAATTGGGGCTTTGTGATTGCAAATGATATTGGTTTTTGATATTGGAAATTATGAAGAGGGATACTTTTAATTGTATTGACAAATAAATAATGAAAAATGTATATATCAAATACTTTATATTATATTAATATGTTACGATGTAAATAATTAAATGATATTTTATTCAAAATTAGTTAACTACTATCTATTCATATTATTTAGCATTCATTATTGAATTTATAATAATTTTGTTTTATTTAATTTCAGTCTTTCCCCCATCCATTTTCTTTCCTTATCGGACACCATTAACATATTTACTCTTTCTAGCATTTTGTTTCTTCTGACAGGTTTTGGCTTTATTAAATTAAAATAATAATAAATTAAATTCCTCACACTCGTGTGGAAAGAATCTAAAGTATAAAATACTTTACATTAATTCAGTATATTAGTTTTTCTTGGTTTTAATATAAAGAATATGCATTAGTCTGTAAAGAGTTTATTAATCCCACACACTCGCAAAGTTCTGCAAATTACATGCTTCGCTTTCCATTTGCAATGCGTTTCAAGTTGTCAACCTTTAGATAACTCGTAGGTGCTTTCGGCTTCTTAGAGACCGCGCCCATTGATATGTGTTGGTAGTTGGGTAACAAGACAAGGCTCTGACAACAACCACACCCAGGAGGTAGGAGAGTTGTCAGTGGAATGCTCGTCAGGAGCGGCAAGCTGGAATGTCAAAACAGTAAACGGCAAACGTCTAGATAGACAAGGGGCAAATGCAACTTCCACCCCCCCTTGAAGGGGACATGGAAAAAGTGCAGCTGCAAAGTGCAAGTTCGTGTGATATGCAAAGTGAGGCAGAGTATGTGATGTGGAAGAAGAAGAAGAAGGCGAATTCGTTAGAGAACTGTGAACTGAGCACTGTTGAGGAGTAGTATTAAGTGCTGGAAAAACAAAGCACTGTACAACAGTGCGTATGTGTGATGTGCGAGCCAATGTTAAGCATTGTTTTGTGTTTTTGTTGTTCCACGTTGCACGTTAGAAGCAGGCCAATGCAGGCAGATAAAAACTACGAATTCGTTACTCTTAACCCTTTGGATGAACTGTCTAAACTGCGACTCATTCTTGTTTGTTTGTCTTTTTGCCATGAATTAGAAACTATCGATTGCCAGAAAGTATGTACTATATATGTCTGAGTTCAACATACATATATGTATATTGATGGAAAAAGCATAAAACAAATGAAAACAGTTGCCTCTCTCTCCACTCGAGCATTGGGTAATTGCAAGAAAATCTCATTTAATCCCAACAAATGCGACTTTATCACGCAAAAAATTATGAAATATTCTCTAGGCAGCAATTGCTTTCATCGCTTCCCTCGCCCTTTTGTTGTTGTTGTTGTTGTTGTTGTTATTGTTTACACTTCTCTCTCTTTCTTTCTTTCTGCGTGCCTTTTGGCATAGCGGCTCACAAAAAAAACAAAGTAAAATAAGTAAAAGAACAACGAAGACAACAAAATAAAATAAAATACTTGGTAAATGGCAATGGCAGTGGATGGATATTAAGTATCATAGTTTCTTTTGCAACATCATCATTTTGGTTATTCGAGTGCTATAAGAAAAGCAATGAGCTGCTGTTTTGGATATTACGGCGAGGGTTGCACCAACAGTTCATCAGAAGGGAAACTGCATCAAGAGAAAGCATGAAAAATAGTTGTTTTCCCAGACTAAGGTAAGTTCTAATTGCTACTGCTTGACTAGAACATATTCTGGTATACAAGAACATGAAAAATAATATGTTTTAATTAATAAATAGTTATACATTTTAGTTTACTTACTAACTATACATTTTCTGTTACCATTTCTGTATAAATTATAAAAGAAAATAACTTAACATACTATATATTTGCGTTTAACAGTGTTAGCTGCATTTCTAATATCTAAATGAATTGAAATAGTAATTGGCAAAAATTGACAGTAAACGTATCTATTTCCATTGCTTATAATCATAGTTTTTTTCTTGCATGCTGCTGTTAACTACTTCTCAAGCAAACCTCGCTGGAATTCCTTCACTGCATGCCTGTGGCATCAATTTGCCTCCCCTCGTCTGCTTGCGGCGCCCCCCCCCCCTCCCATCGTTTTATGCAGATGAATGCGCGCATTTATGAAAAATTTTGTTGTCATCGTAGTGTTCAGTTGTTGTACATTGTTGTTATTGTAGTGTTGTTGCTGTTGTTGTTGCTGTTGTTGCTCTGACTGTGTTTCCAGTGCTACTGATGAGAAATAATGTTTGCGGAAAAATAAGATTTGTTTATTTTACGAACGATTGATTTTACCCCCCGCACCCTTTGCCTTCTGGTGGCATTCTCGCTTTTAACATGCCCTGAACCTTCCCTTTCCCCCCGTTCAACCTCCCCGTCTGTATCTTTTGCTGTCACTTGTCCGCGCTTCATTTTGTGCAGCTTAAAAATTAATTATCGCCGGCTCTTCGGGCTGTCAGTTTTGTGTCATTTGTTTTTGGGCTTTACAACTTTTGTAAATATTTCGTCAAAGTTTTTGCTTTTGCTGCCCTCGGTCTGTTCGCGTCATTAAATTCTCCGGACTTTGGACAAATCTTCAGCAGCATTAACTACGATTTTAGAATTGTTTTTTTTATTTTATATTTATTTCTTTTTTTTCCCTTGCATTCTTCGATATGATTTGTTGTGAGATATCTTAGGAATTCACTTACCCGGCACTAGCATGAGCAGCAGAAGCAATGCCAACCAGCAGATACAACTGCCGCCCGACGTCTGGCCACGCCCACGCTGTCCACAGGACGACATTGTGCTCCTTTCGGTTTGAGTCCTGCCCAACATTTGCATGCGAGTAACTGCTTCAGCCTCACTGTGATGCCAGTTCTTATGCGGGAATATCGACATGAAGACTTTGTATATATTTTTTCTATATATATAAACCTATTTTTTTTATATTTTTTTTAATATCTTTTAGTTGTTTTTTCTGTCTGCTGCTTATTCTTTTTATTGTAGTCTGTGTGCAGCCACTTCCTTTGGGTGGACGCCTTATAAATATATATTGGCCAATAAATGTCAATTGTATTTAGACCACTCTTGCTGGACGATGTCTGGCTTGTCTCGTTTTTTGTTTTCTTGAGTTAAGTCTGCGCCTCAGCTGTAATTACAATAAATAAAGAATAGTAAGTTGAGTAAGAATTGTAGCAGAAATAAATTGTGCGCAGAAAAGTATGCTTTGAAAATTTTGTGCTTACGTTCCACAAAGTTAAATTCTTAATTAATTTGTTTTTTTTTTATTTGTGTTTAACTTAAACTCAATGGTTTAATCTCCCACTTTATCCCCATATCCTTTCTCTCTTTCTCTGTCTGTCTGTCTCTTTATTTTGTAGTGCAACTATCGCCAATTCAAACACTGAGATTAATGCAATTAACGCAGCACTTTAATTAAAAATCACTCCAAAGGCAAGTGCACACATGCACACAGATATACTTCCCCTCACCTCCCCACCTCTCCACCACTGTCTGCTAGTCCAATCCCAATTCGATTCCATTTCAACACTAATCCGCGTGTGTTGCAGCAAATGAAAAAATAATAGTATTAACGGCCAACAAAGTAGACAAAAAGACAACAGAAAAAAGGAGGAAAAAATAGGAGGTGAAATGGTTATAACAAAAGCTGGAAAAGGCATTAAATGGGGGGAGGGGGGGAATCCTTTTGCCTGGCATTTAATTGAAATTACGCATATCTGACACCCACATAAGGAAAGCAGAAGTGGGCCATTGTCTGTCTTCATTGGATTCCCCCGGATTCGCAGGCCTCTTTTCCCGTCTTCAGATCATTTCCTAATTGTCTTTCGCGTTGCGCCAAAAAACTTCAATTCACACTTTAATTATTTTGCCTTTCTTTACACATTTAAATAAAGTCCACACACACACACACATGTGCATTTGATGTTACTCTTCTTTTCACAACTTGTTTTTGTCGTTAAAAGTTTTTCGGAACGCTTTTGGCAATATCAGTTTCATTTCCAATTCCAATTTTCCATTCGCTTTTCTACTTTTAGCGCTCATTTACAACAAAACGTGACACACACACATACACACACACACATGTCAACTCCTTCCTTCTCTCTCACATTCCCTATTCCTTAAATTTGTATTTGTTATTCTTTTACTTTTGTGTTTTTATGCATTTAAATTCGTGTTAATTCTTTTTGTTGGCCTGTAAAGTTCGCAAAAAAAATCTGCCAAGTTTTGCATTAAAACTGCTGCCAATGCGAAAAAGAGACAGCAGCTGTATGTCTGTCTCATTCGCAATTTAAGGTAATGAGCACATACAAAGTGCAATTAAAAGCTTGTTGCCAAAAATGCAATTTTGCGCATATATTTCTCTGTCCTCTACTGCAATTGGGTATTATTGCTTGTTTGGGAACTTTGTAACAGTCATTTCTAAAGTTTTTCAATAATTATAAATATAATAGCTTGCAGTGTAACTAATTATATTTATTTAATAACCGATGTATCTGAAAAATG
Source organism: Drosophila histrio (assembly GCA_958299025.2). NCBI lineage: Eukaryota > Metazoa > Arthropoda > Insecta > Diptera > Drosophilidae > Drosophila > Drosophila histrio. The sequence goes on from OY282580.2 coordinate 15,694,157, forward strand.
ATTAGAAAATAATAATAAATCCCGTGAAAAGGTTATAATAAATAAACAAATTAGGAAATTTATACTATATTTATATAATTTGTAAATTATTTAATTTTTTAATTTGTAAGTGCATTTAAAATTCGTATTATTGCAATGCTTTTCAATTCTCTTTCGTTATACGCATACATATAATTATTTTTTCCGGCTTTGCTTTACGCTTTCCTCCTTCAGCTCCTTTTGCCACGCCAAATAGTTAAAAAGTATGGAAGGCATTAATGCGCTTTATGGTCAAAGTCGACGGCGCATGCATTTAACGATTCTGCAAGTTGAACTCGGGCAAAGGAACCGCGAAAACTACAAGCAGGGCAAGTAGAGAGAGTAAGAAATATAAAAGCGGAACGAGAGAAAAAGAGAAAGCCAGTCAAGTCAGAAAAAGATTGTAGCAAAGGTCTAATATAAAAGTTTAAGAATGAAAACTGAGTGTTTAAATAAGATATGAGTATTAAAAATGAGTGCAATAAAGAGAGAGAAAAAGACAGAGAGAGAGAGAGAGATAGAAAGATAATATAACTTGGTACTAATTAATCTTTTATCCCACACAACTATGCTAAGCACCTAAGCTCGATTCCCATTGAGTTTCTTTCCGCATATGTTCGTCATCCGGCATTTGTATTAAACATAAGCAACAACAGGAGTTACATAATGCATTGCAAATTGTCACAGCTGCAGGAACATTGCTAACACAGCTTCTCTCTTTCCGTCGTTGTGCAACACTGCGTATGCGTAATCTGTGTTAAACTCGAATGCTTGGCACTTCTTTCGGTTTTGTCGCAACAACTGGCATAGTGTACGAGTATCTGTGCACTTCCAGCTGACAAACAACAACATCTTCTATATTTGTATATAGTATTTATAAATCTCAAAATAAAAGCTTTCGAATGTACGACGTCATCAAAGTCACAGTTGTGCACCAGCTCAAAGATACTTTTTGCATCTTTGTATCTGCTGCTGCAGTTCATTGACTTGTCAGTTGGCTTTTGTTGTTGTCACTGTTGCCATTGTTGTTATTGTTGTTGTTTTGCCTGGTTGCTACGGCTCACTTATTTCATTTCCCAGCGCCTTGTGGTCCATCAATTGTGTGCATATTTTATTTAAACGATTTCTCTCATCGTATGACATGAGTTTTCCTTTTAACTTTTTCCATTTTGTTCTTTTCCTTGTACTGATTTGCTTGCCTGAGTTTGTGGGTCAAGCATTGGGTCTCAGCACTCACAATTGAAATGTTTTTCATGTTGTTCTATCCTCAGTGTGTAGTTAAGGGGAAGTTGTCCACTGGGATGACAAACACACACTCGTTGAAAGGACAACCGCCAATAGCAATTACATGTGAGCAATACGCTTAATCAATGATCGGAGTGAATTTTCTATGCATATTGAAGAACTTTCTTGAGTAAAAGTAAATAAATATTTGTTAAAACTGAAGCAAGTCAATAACTATTAATTATATTCTATCAAAAACAATTGACTTTAATTAATAAGAAAATAAAGAAAGTAACTAATAATATAATTGAATAAATATAATTAAATTTGTTGCATATATTGATAAATATTGATTTCTTCTCTGAAAATAATGAATAATTAAGCTAAATAAATAAATAATTGTTTATCTAATCTTATTATTATCATTAACAAACCTCGAGCACTTTGAACTATACAATTTTGTTGTTTTTCGAATGGTTCTTCTCAAATCGCTTTCCCGATTTTTCGGTTATCAATTAACTTGGCCGTAATGTAGCTTTTCAGGTATTATTTTGGCATACAATGCGAGCAGGACATGCTCCTTTTGTAGCCTGTTGTTGTCCTGTCGTGGCTGCCAACCTTTCTTAGACCGCAGAAACTCATTACGAGCTGCTCTCACTCGCTATCTCGCTCTTTGCCGCTCTCTACCTATCTTTGTCTCTGTTTCTGCGTTTTTGCTATTTTGCAATTAAAACTTTCATTAAAGTAATTAAAATTGCAACAAAATCAACAAAAATACAATCAAATCTAGCAAGGATCGGGAAAGGGACAGGAAGGGGAACTAACGTGGTTAGAGGTTCAGGGCCTTGACGAATACACAAAAATGCAGTTAAAAATATACGTCAAGGGCGGTGGAAAGGGGACGGGTGGCGAAGAGGTGTTGGCGGGGAGTGGGAAACAAAGACAAAAGTGTGACAAATATAAACAGGAGTGTAAATAAAATGGCAAAATGTAAATGTGCAGCAAGTGGCAACCGAGGCGAAGCGAGGCGAGATGAGGGGATAATAAAATGTGGTAATTGTAAATAAGTGGAAAATGAGTGCGAGAGGGAGAGTAAGAGACGTAGAGAGAAAGAGAGAGAGAGTGGGGCTAAACAGAAATGTGAAAGTAACAGTTTAAATTCAAATTAAACGACTGGCAAAGCCACAAAGGATTGACATGAAGTTAGTGGCAGAACAACAACAACAAGAGCAACAACAACAGCTATTGTTAACAAAAGGTAACCGCAGCTGGCAGATGTTGCAGTTGCAGTTGCAGTTACAGTTGTTATTGCTGCAACAATTGCTGCAGTTGACAGTTGCAACGCATTTTAGCATTTCCACAATTGTTTTTGTATTTGAGTTTGACATTTGCATTGCAACAAATAAATATTGAGAAAACAAAGCGAAAGAAACAGCATAATATAGAAGGACGCAATGAGAGACTGAGTGAGAGAGTGAGTGAGTGAGTGAGTGAGTGAGCGAGTAAAAGAGATGGAGAGACAGTGAGTGAGGGGAGAGAGGCAAAGCGTTTGTTAATTGTGTTATTTTCAATTAATTTGTATGTAATTTGTACAACAAAGGTCAACATGTAATTGGGAAAATTTCAAAAATGGTTCTTCTGCAAACATTTCTGTTGTTGTTGTCGTTGTTGTTGTTATTTTGATGCTCCGGGCCCAATTGCCAAATTAGTTTATTGCATTTTGGCAATATTTTGATACTATTCGGTATGTGCAATTTATATTTTAAATAAATATTGGCATATTCTATTATTTGGTTGTCATTTTCCATGTGACATTTACTGGCTGCACTAAAAGTATGTAAACATATCAGAGAACACTCGGAAAAGTAACTTTGGAAATAGTTTGGAAAATATTATTGTCAAATGTGTCTGGTATTTCTTTGAAGTATCAAAAGTCAATTTTAGATTGAAGCTTTTACTTTCTGCTTTCGATAGATTTATTATTATTATTTATATTAAGAGTTGTGTGAATTTCAACGAATACTTTAAATAATACTCTCGTTTATTGCGGTTATTGTTTATTTATAATTTGCTTAATTACTTAAAGAAGTAATGGGATGGATGAGCGAATAAACTGATAAATATAACAACATTAATTAACATTATATCAGTCAATTGTAAGGTGAAGTTTTAAATATTATATTATATTATATTATATATTTATGGCATCTTTTCTTAGGAACTTAAACTATCTGATTCATCTATTGATAATGTGATATTTCCATTTTATGAATTAGACAGTCGACTGTTCGCTTTTGAGTTGTCTTTGTAGTAGTTGTAACATTTCAATGAGCCATATGACAATCTGTGAATGTCGCTGTTGTTTACGCTCAAGTACTTTGAATTTATATTTACATGAAAGCAAAACTTGAAACTCAAGCAGCTAAAAGATGGCGTTGACTTGCCGCTTACCGCTTGCCACATGCCACATGTGCCTTGGAGTCGGAAATAAAAGATTTCACAAAACATTGCACAGTCAATGTTCGCCTAGGAGTCGAGAAGCAAACAACTTAGACACGCCTACACGCCAAACCTGCCCCTGTCAATTCTTAAAGGCAACTTGATACGCCAGACAAATAAAAAAAAATAAGAACAAGCCAAAAAAAAAGCAGACTTCTTAAAGCAAGCCCAAGCCAAAAGCTGTAAAAAATGATAAACGCTTCAACTGATGACACATTCAGTTTCACACACGAACGACTTTCAATTTACATTTGATGTTTTATGTTTGCCAGCATTTACGAAGCGCAAACGAAAAGAAAAAAAAAACACAGCACAGCATATACTCAGCAAAAGAAGAAAAAATATCACTCATACGCACCCACGCACAGCGAGCGAACGCAGGAAAAACCCAAAAAAAAAAAACTGGAGCGAACTCTAACCAAGCCAGGGAATCGGAAGGGTAGGAGGAGATGACGCCGGTGCCAAGTAGACGAAATAACAACAATAACAAAGAACAGGGTGATGGGGGGGGGGGGGGTCGTTCGGCTTGGCAAATAAACGAATAATATTTTTGTACTTCAAATAGGAAAAATAGGAGAAAAAGAAGCGTTAAGCGAATGCCACAAGTAGAGAAATCGACTAAAAGAACTGTTTTTGGATTGAACGTGCATAATTTCTTCATTTCTTTTTTTTTTTCTTCTTATAACAAAATGCCAAATCCAATGCCAAAGCAAATCACACAACTCTCAGTAACCCAACTCAATAATTCGCTTGAGTTAATATCTGGCCAGGATTTACTTAGTTTTGAGCTAAAGGATTGCGGATTGAGATGAGTGTGATTTTCTCAGTTGAATGACAGCAGGAGTGAGAGTTTCGTCTGTGGGTAAAGGATCTATGCTAAAGGATCCCTGCTGAGCCTTAAAAACTGCCATTAGCTAAAGTATTCTTTATTTCTAGGAACAGGACAGGGCTTTCAATAAGTCTACATCTACTTTTCATAGGGACAAGGATTTCTATTCGACAGTTATAGTCATATACAATGACTAAAGAGTCTGAGTGTTAAATTCTTCATTAGCAGAAGTTTTCTTTATAAGATATACTTTATTTTGATATACTTAGAAACCTTTAGATTAGTATTTCTTGAAGAAAGTTTAAGAATATATGTTCTACTATATTTCCAATAAATTTACAATTCAAATTCCATAACAATTCAAATACTTTCGAGTGCAATTTTCTACTTTTTATATATTAAATAAATGTATTTGCTATAAAACACTTTATAAAGTTTTAAGCAACTTATCCCGTGAACTCAAACAAAGTTTCTAATAATTTTCCGAGCAAGTGCTCGAAATTGGGTTCATAATAGCGGCACGTGCCCTGTTTCTATGTGTTTACTTTTAGCTTAGGTAATTTTCGAAAATTCAGAAAAAACTTCTACTTCTTCATCGTTGTGTAATATTTGAGAAAGACACTGTGAAGTGTCTCATTTTCAATGGGCACTTGTCAACGTTTCACATCTCAGCAATAATTTGCTTGGGATGCCACAAGGCTTGACATGAACCTCAAAAAGCACTTCAAGAAGAAGTAGAAGGTACACACAACAACAAGTAACACCCACACACACACCCACTCAGAGACTGCACAGCATGTGGTCAGAAAACAAAGCCAAAGTCAAAGCAGTTGCCAAAAATTGCCCATAACAAGCACTTGAGGACAAATGTGACATGCCAAAAAAGTTCAGAGGCATTCTCATAGAATTGAGAGCGCGGGGGGGGGCTTACCTATAGAAGCTATTCAATAACTGCCTAAAAGATATAGATACATACATATAGATTTAAAGTGCTGTAAGCTACTTGTCGCAGAAAGTGCACTTAAAGCCAAGCTGTCCGGCATTTGACTCAATGAAAGCCACGTCACATAAGTTACGATTTTTTACCTAATTTATACGATGAGGTCTCGGTACGGCTGTCCGTCTGTCCGGCTGTTGTCCGGATGCCACTTGAAGCCATATAATTGCGCTTATCTCTTGGCGCACACTCAAGTTGCCCCGGCCGGCTCAATATGTTTCTGGAGTGAAATGAAGTGCCCGCTGCTTCTGGCCACTTGTAAAGGACACACAGCACAAGGACATCGAAACAAGCTGAAACAAAAGCAAAAACCTGGCTACGACTATTTGATTTAAAAGGAAGTGTACCTTTTTTTTACTTCATCTTATTGTTGTTGTTTTTATTTTATTTTTTATTTGTTTGCTGCGGTGACATTTTTATATTGTGTGTGCTTTGTGTGTGTGCATGCCGCAAACTTTTTGGCATGCCACCAATGAGATTATCTTAAGTGGCCTGCCATTTTTCTATGGCGAGGACCTTCAATTGCAGTCTGATTCGGTTTTTTGCCTTCTGCAATTCCTAAATAACTTTTCAAATAGTTTTTAATGCGCACAAACTTCATTTTTGTCAAAGCAAAAACAATACATCTTTGGACAATGATCAAAATCTGAGAACGATTGAGACAAATCGATGGGAATTTGGCAATAAAAAGAACTTTAAGTGGTTGTTACTTGTATTTGTTGCAAAATCAATAGATTCATTTATAAAGAATCTTTTAGTTGGTCATGGCTATGGAGTTTAACTATATTTATAAAGAAATCTCACTTTATTTCTGTTAGTTAAGTTATTTATATATTTTATGGAAATGTTAACCAACTAAAACATGGAAGAGATTTTAATGCAAATTAATGTAAATATATATTTACAATCGCTCTCAGTCAATCTTGATCTTCGTTCCTTGGCAGATTTTGTAAATTTGTTTACAAAGAGCTGTGGTTGATATTATTTTCAGTACAATCACTTTAACTCTGTTTCCCTCACTTTATGTTTCTGTCCTTTCTCTCTCCATTATTTCATCTCATTTTCCTCTGCTCCAAGCATTACAATATTGTATTTTCTATCTTATATTGTTCGTATACGTATTAAACAATGTTCCCTTTAAAAAACTCGCATTGCTCTACTTCTTATCATGTCTCCTTCTCTCTTTCTCCATTTCTCTACCTCACTTCTCCTCAGTCTTCCTCTACTTTATCTCATTTCTTACATCTTGCAATTGACATCACATATTGTTCCTATTAGTATTGAAAAATGTTGAGTTTAAATTTCGAACGATGTTTGGGAATCTCTACTTGCCACACTGCAGACTCCTTATCCCCTGCCGCCTCCCTTCTGCTCCCCTGTCACACCTATCTCACATGCTGACTGGTGGCGCCTTTGAAGGCTTCAAGTGTGAACACACATTATAATAAACGCCTCAATTGTTGTGCAGTCATCTGTGTAATTTATGTTTAGCTAATGTTCAGGCATCGATGAGCTTGTCAGCTTTTGTGAATCACAATACACACACACACACACATAGATCTCCTGTCGTGTGTCCTGCGATGTGCCACACACACACACACACACACAGACAGATACACACACTCACACATACACACATTAACCCCCGTTGAGCTGAAGTCAGGCTACGAAATGACGTTAAGGTTGCTTCGTTGAGTCTAATAGACTTTCCTCAATGCTGCTGTCTGTGGGTTGACTTCGACTTTGCCCCAGTTTCAGTTTAGAGCTCGGTATGTGGAGTCTCAGAGTCCAGCGTCCTGAGTTCTGAGTCCTAAGTAACGGTAAACGAAATCCTTTGCCATCCACTTTGCCCAAGCTCTGACATTTTATGGAACTTTCTTTCGTCTACTCAATCTTGTGCTCGTTGTTTTTGTCGTTTCTTCCTTTTTTTTCCAGGACATGTTTCAATGATTTCTTATTTTTGCTATTGGGCGAAACTGTTGCGCTATTTTGTCGTTAGAGATTTCAATTTTTTCCCTTTTTCCCTTTTTTTTTTTGCTGCAGTTGAGTCGGTGCTAAATCATTGATGTGTGAAAAGGCAGAAACTTAGGTTAAATCGATTCAAATACTCGTATTTGAAACATGTTTCAAGCTAAAATCAAGTTGGCATAGACAATTGACAATTCCGCTAGAGATTCACCTAGTTCCTTAGTTCAATTCTAAAGTTCATTTTATTTTCGTCTCTCGCTCTGTTCAAAACTCGAATTTCAAATAATATTTTTTATTTGAAACGAAAAAATTCTTTGTTTCGAATTCCTAACGCAAGTATCTGGATTCCGGTGAGCCTAAGATATTTTTAAAGTTTTCTAGTTATCTTGTACCTTAATCTTAACAATTTCCAATTTCCAGTGTTCCCTAAGAGTTGGTAAAAATGTGCCAAAGTGCCTGTGGTAGCGTTTCCTATGCTCTAGCCTATGGACCTGTCGGACCAGCCTTACCGGCGATGAACTACAACAACTGTTGTTGTGGTCCCTGTCCGCCCTGTGGTCCCTGGACCTGTCCGCCCAACAGATGTCGTTGCTGCGGTGAATGCGGCTGCTTCGGACCCTTTTACTAGATCCTGAAACCCAGCCACAAGTATCAGACAAACGACACAATGCAATATACACTTCTTAGCCTCAAAAATGATTATTATTCTGTATGCTTGCTTAGGAAAACGACGAAGTATTTTTTCTGGTTCTTGTAATATTCAAATAAATTGTTAGTTTTGTTTTTATACGTAATTTTGACTTGATTTTTTTTTAAACTTGATGTATTCCAGGAAATTCAGAAATCTACTGGCAATCTGTAAAGATTTATAGCTATTCTTTCCTGTCTAGGATGCTTTTCCAAAAGCGCACAGAAAAGAAACAGAAATAATTTCAATATCTGTACAATTTCAGAAGTATTTGGCGAATATTCTTTGAAGTTTTGCCTAATTTCAATCTCTGATTTACAATCAATCTAGATACGCAATTTGTTTTGGCAATCCACTCTATTTCCAAGACATTTCGATAGGCAAAAATAAAAGCAAAATTTAGCAAACAAGACACAAGATTTTGTTATTGTATTTCAAATATGTCTATGTTCAATTACAACCATTTTTGAGTTTTTCATAGGCCATTTTCCAATTTTCTATGGCGTTTTTCGCCGGATCAACTGGTGGAAGGGGTGCATTGAAGTCAAGACAGGGGTTCATTTGAATTTGCGTCTTGTGCGGCACCAGGCAATGTCCTCGACTGCAGCTGGTGTCCTTGACAAAGCACTTGTCGTGGGGACCACAGGGTGTGGGTATAAAATCTCTGCCGGAGTAACGCAACGTGGACAATGGAGGATTACTACAGGCCAGTTCATAGGAGGCACACGCCCAGCCGCCGCACATCTTGGTTTGATAAAGATGTGGCTAAGGAGTTCAATTATAATCAATATTAGTATTATTACATACATTCTATAATAACTTTATGTTGACTTACTCCAGAAATAGTAAAATTTTGGTATGAAATGCTGATTGGCAACGACGAGACTGCAACATATTCAATATTACAATTGAAATAATGTCTAGAAACTCATGGCCAACTTGGGAAAAATTATTTTGTGTCGTTGTTAAGGTCAGTAGAGGATTATGACAGGCGTTCAGTTGTCTGTAAACTAACCGTCTTACTAGTCAGGTGGGTTTAAATTCCATTACCAACCGCAGCAGCCGCCGCCGCCGCCACAGCAGCTGCCACCACAACACGGCGAACAACTGTCAAAGGGTCCACATGGCGTTGGGGCAAAACAACGTCCTGTAAATCGCATTGGCGAGAGACGATGATGATTGCAGGCGATCGCATAGGAACAACATGCCCAACCTCCACACATTTTGACTTGCGGGTTAAATATGGTAACTGTAATTTGGAGTTTTGTAGTTAAACCGACCGGGAAACGGCACAAAAATTGAGGAGTTGTTACTCGAACTAAAACAGGAATACTAATGAAAGTCTATGTTTATAGACAGTCCGGGTCGTTGTCGTTGTCGTTGTAACACTGACAGCTGTTGACATGCCACGCCCCGCCGACTTGTACAATTGAAATCTCTCAACCCCAGCGCAATCGGACAGGGCCAACAAGCAATCTGGCCAGGCCAGGCTAGGCCGGGCTGTGCCAACCATTTCGTAAATCTTGCCAAGCCGTGTTGAAATCCATGCGAATCTCGCACAACAGCAAAAAATATGCTAAAAATGGTGGCAGCTAAAGTGAAATTAATCCAGCAACAGGCACAGTGGTTAAAAGTTAAATTAAATGTTGTTAGTGGTTAGTGTCGGCAACTTATAATTGATTAAATTATTTGAAAGCCTTTCATTTATAAGTCGTAGAAGAAAACCAGTTTAGTAAGTGAATAAATCATTTATAATTAATATATATATTATGATATGTATATCGTAGTGAATGCTTCATTTTAAACAATTACAGAAAGTACTTATTACTTTGGTATGCATTTAATTATAATTACGCAAATCAATTCTATAACTAATTCAATAACTATTTCAAGCACTTAAAACTTGGAATTCTGTTTTCAAACTAAATATTTTAATAGTTACAACTAGAATCTAGCAGTAGCAGTTGTAAGTAATCAAATAAATAAAGGTATAAATGAGAATTAAATCTTTTAAATCTTCTTTTTTTGTTTTAACAATATATTATTTAACTAATAGCAATTTGTTTCTGATTCTTTGGCATTTTCATACTGTATAATTAATTCATTATAACTCACACAAATTATGAGTATATTTATATTTCAAAATACAGAGAATTTCCCTTGTTTTCCACTGTGCCAATCCCCACAGTTGGTATGCAAAAATCGCACACACAGAAACACACACCGCTAGACAATCGCATTTTTTTTCGCACTTGCCGTGGAGCACTTCAGCAAGTCTTGTTCAGCGAGGCCCAGACAATCAATTACATTAGCCCCACTGAACCCCCCACCTCTGTCGACCGCAGCGGCATGCCCGAAAAACCCAAGTCCAAGGACTGTGAGTGCGGGTCGCCAGATTCATGTGGTTTAGCTGCAGTTCAACTGAGAGTGGTGCGGAGAGGAGACAAGAGTGGGGAATGTGTGGAGTTAGTTTCTTGGAAAAGCCAAATAGACGACCACAGTGCAAATACAATTTAAAATGGAATTTAATAGTTTGCCTGCAAGTGCAGTTTGAGGTTAGGCTCGGTTATGGATCGTATTTTGGGCTGTACTCGTATTTGTGTGGTTTTAAATAACTGAGGAAATGTGTTAAGTTTTAGCCGCAAATGTCATTAATAAATTGTGTGTGTGTGTGTGTGTTTTCAGTTAAAAAAGGCAACAAAAAATCAGTATAAAAATCCAAAATTAATTGCTTGATCTATGCCAAAAAAGGTGCTAAATAATCCCAAGGTAGCTGTCAATTGTCTACCATATTTAGCACATTTTTTGCGTGGAGTATTGGCAAGGGAAGAACCGGAAACGGAAGCGCAACAGGTGCAGCTAGTTGAGAGAAATGGGCACGCCAAAATGTCGAACTGGCGGAGGTTGTGGCAAGCCATGTGGTTCCTCTAAGTCCTGCTGTGGCGCCCCAAAGATTGGCTGCTGTGATCCCTGTGGCAGCAGCTGCTGTGGATCGTGTGGACCATGCGGTTCCTGTGGACCATGTGGACCGTGTGGTCCCTGTGGAGGCTGTGGGCCATGCGGACCCTGTGGACCCTGTGGAGGCTGTGGACCTTGCGGACCCTGTGGACCTTGTGGACCTGGCTGTGGACCATGCCAAGGATCGTGCTGCGGACAACCCTGCTGTGTTCAGGCGCCCTGCGGCATGGTCTCCTACCGTCTCACCAGCGGACCCGTCGGTCCCGTCCAGCCCTGCATGGAGTGCTGCGGATGCTGTGCCAGCGGTTGTTGTCCGCCCTTCTATTTTGTGCCTAACAACTGTGCTTGCTGCTGGGAATGGGGTTGTTTTGGACCCTACTATTAGCTTGCAACACTGCAACAAACGGAGAATCCTCGAATCCTTTCCGGTGTCGCGTTCGCGTGTCGCTCAATTTGGTCTAACTTTTCATACTTTTCAACTTAGTAAATAAATTTGTATGTCATGCAATCTTTTTATTTTAATTTTTACAAATATTTTTTGACAAGCTAAAAAATGGTTGTGTGGCAACCCTGTACAAAAACCTCGTCTAACAATGTTGCCAAAGTTGCACAATGAAAATCATTTAATGTTCGAATATATGTGAAAAAAATATATTCATTGGCTAAAAACACAATGGAAATTGCGTTGAAACCAAAATTGCGTGTTTGCTGTAACCCTATAACAACAACAACAACAACAATACCGACAACAACAGTGGAAAAAGGGCAATGAAAGGCCGAAAACTTCATGAAAAAAAAAACAAAGAATGCGTGTTTAAACAATGTGTGAGGTTTTTTACGATCAAAAACAATGTGTATTTAAGTAGGTCAGGGACTGCCTCCAATCTAGGTAATTTCTCCCTGTTTTATTTCTTCTATATTTTTATTGCATATTTGAAAATGGCAGCTTGCGAGTAATTGAAAACTGCACAACTATGCCGGGGAAATTCGGAACAGCCAACAAATCCAATTTATCAAAATTTAAAAACAAATTTTCTGACAATATTCTAAGTTTAATCGTTGGTAGTTTTCGTTGTTATTTTAACAACAATGTGTATTGTGTAATTTTGTGGAGTGCGAATTCCTTTTACAATAAATTCAATTCATTCATTTAAATTTCTATTACTTAGTAACTTTACACAATTGTTTTAAATTTATTTTGATTTAATTTGAATTGCTCTGAAAAGTATGCTATATCATTCATATGTAGAAAGTATATATTAAAAAGTGTGAACTTTTTTGCAACTACTCTGAAAAGTATTGAACACATTTGAGTACTTTTTTTCATTTTTCAAACTCAGTTGACTTTTATTCCTCAGCATGTCCAATAACTGTGGCATTGCCAATTCGTTTGTCATTATTTACAATTTACACACATTTCACATTCCTGATTTTTACCTTTAAACATGTTTACCGATTTGTTGTTTTTCGTTTTACCAATTGGTGAATAATTGATATATATTTATTTAACATAAATTCAACACTTTTGCGCATTCCAGTTAAGGGCAATATTGTTTGCAATGAATGTTTTTGCTATGGCAAAGTAAAGGGTGTTAACTTAAATTATTGCCATAACTTTGATGCCAAGTTGCAGAAATTCTATTATGGCAATGAAGTGTGTTCAGCTCTGCAGTCGGGCGATAACTGCTATCCCAAGATTTTTACAAGTTTGGCCGATTGCGAGATGGCCTGTAAGCGTTTCTATACAATGGCAAAGATTTGGAGAAAGTTGCCAATGATCGATTAAAGGTATTGAATTTAATTGGTTTTTTAAAAATATATTGTTTGTGAGCTTGTTTAAATGTCCCAACACTTGAAATAAATGTATAAAATGCACAATATTGAAATATATGATTAAACTGAATATTTCAAATAATTTATAATAAATTACAAATTATTTTCTAGATAAAAAATATATTTAAAACAAACTTCCCATCCATTACAAATTCACTTTCAGCTTAAATAGAAGATAGAATGGAATTCTTTTAAATACATAAAGAAGTTGTTATTTATTTTGAAATATTTGATATTCAATCCATTTGCAAATACTCTTCATTTATCTGTGCTCTTTATTTAATCATAAAACTATTTGCAGTTTACTTTGAAATTCTTCACTTAATTGGAAATGCAAACTTTATATGAAATGAACTGCTGAAAATTGTTTATGGAAATTCAGAAATACTCTTAGAATATTTGCATAATATTCATTGAATATTGCATGACATTCAAAAGCATTTCAGTGTGCTAAAATGCCAAAATGTTGAGCAACAAAATGGATTTTCTGACAAATTACTCATACGACCCACAAAACAAATGCGAGTAGATTAATCAGAGATAGACCAAGTTGCTTTCTTTATTACACATACGAGACGTTGTACCAAATTGGAATTTTAATTTCATGCTTAGTGTTCTTTATGGGGATTACAACAACTAAAAAGACATGTTCATTCCGATTGCGACTTACCTTTGGGCACAACAAATATCAAATGTTATGCGATTGTTCTCAGTGTTGTTGTCGTTGTTGTCGTTGTTGTTGTTGTTGATTATTGTAGTCTGTGGCTATAAATTAACGAGTTTAGCACATTACAACGTTACACAACACTCTCCAGCTGCAGTCTTGTGTAAAAACACACGCACACACACATACACACACACAAAGCACAAGCTCGTCGTTGTCGAGGGATTTGAACCTGGAGACCGGCACGGAGACTGAGACGGAGTCCGAGCCGGACACTGAGCCTGAATACGGACCGAGACCGAGACCGGACCGTACTGTCCTACGTGAGTGCCCAAAATTTGATGTTCCTGTTGTTGTTATTGTTATTATTGTTGTTGCACATTTTCACATATTTTTCATAATTTTACGCGAAAAGTGACAGAGTGTGGGAGCGAGAGGGAGAGCGAGAGAGTGAGTGAGTGAGAGAGGGCTAGAAACTTTAACAGTGTGCGCCCAAAAATCATAAAATGTTGTAAAAATGAAAAAGTTTGCGTTGTTTGTTGTTCGTTTGTTTGCTGTGTTGCAAGCACTCAAATCTCTAGTGAAATATTAATTCTCACAATTTCTGACACTTTGCCACGAGCTGTTGTTATGCATTTGTTTTATACGTTTTATTTGCCTGCTTTTGTTTGTTGATCCTGCGGACAAACAACTTTATGGATTGTTTATTAATTGTATAATGTTTCCGTTGTAGTTGTCGTTGTCGTTTTCGCTGTCGTTGTCGTTGTCGCTGTCGTTGTCTAATTTACTTATTTATTGCCACATGAAGCGTTATCGTTGTCGCTTTCGTGTTGTTGTCTTTGCGTAGTGGCAGCGTCGTCGTAAGCAGCATCAGCATCAGCAGCAGCGTCGTAAGCAGCATCGGCAGCAACAGCAGCACAGCGAACCAAACGTTTTGACATTATCAACGTAACTGAAGCAGCAGCAGGAAGCTGTCGTCCTCTGCCTGTCGGAGTCGCCGGCAGCAGACGTTGTCGCCAGCGTCGTTGCTGTAGCTATTGCCGTTGTCTTTGCCTATTGCTCTTCGTCCATTGCTCTCTCGCTCGCTCGTGCGTTCGCGAAGCGCGCCTCGCAACTTAACGAAAGTTGTCGAAGTCATCGCTTGTTCGTGCACGCTTCGTTACGTCGCGACTGAGGAAATTTGCAGAGAGCGGCCAACAGCTGACTGCGATAGCAAGAGAGATAGAGGAAATTTGCAAAAGCTTTTCAGTTCGAATTTGAGCAACGTTTGGGACATTTTGTGAGTCAAAATAGCGCTGTTAACTTAACAGTATGTTAGCTGTAAGCACTTTACTTAAACGAATATTAAATTGGATGTTAAAACTAATGTTTAAATGTTGATAATAAATAGAAATTAAACTAAATATAATATATAATATAAATGTGCAATTAAAAGCATCACATAGTTAGTCTAGAAGCTTAGGACAATAAGTCTATTCGTTATAGTATTTTCGGTTTGTTGTTTCTTAATTGAAAGCTAACTATAACTGCAACTAGCTGGCAGCTAATCGGCTTTAATACCTGCACAAGAATAACAAACTCAACAAGAAAATGCCACTGTGAAATAATGCAGTTTCCTTTGCTGTTGAAACAATAATAATGAAGGCATCTTATGGGATGAAGGATGAACTGCTGATGGGACCGTTATGGAAAGCATATTGACAATTTCACAAAGCATCAACGAAGAGCATAAAGCAATAAACAAGAAAATACAAAATGCATACGACAAACATGCGACAAGAGAATGGAAACATGTGTACACACACACACATACACATACACACATATACACATGGACATGGACAGGAATAAGGATACGAGGAATTGCAGACAATAGCTGTAAAATGTAAATATTAATATTGTCATAATGGACAACATGTAAGCAGCAAATTTGCTTTGGACAACTTTAAATGCAGCTCGAAGCGATGTTGAATGCTGAATAGTGCCGTTAAACCAATGCCAGCAAAACAACAACAACAAGTAAAACAACCACAACAACAACAACAATAACAACAACAACAGAATCGACAACAGACAGGGAAAATGTCAGCTCATTTCCGGTTGCTTAATTTGAAATCGTAGCGCAAAAATTACAAATGAGCTGACAATGCGAACACAACCAAGAACCCAAACAACCGAAAAATAACAGGCCAACATTTTGAGTAGCAGCTTCAAGGGTGGTGATCAGAGGGGGGGGGGGGGGTCGGAGAGTTGCCAGTGTATAGAGGGGAGAGGGAAGAGGGGTAGCTACTGGCTGGGAAACAATAAGCACAAAATAGCAGCGTCTAATACGCAAAATAAACGAGAACTGGCCACAGAACGGCAGCAACGGGGCATAACATTGCCAGCTGGGGCAAATCCAATGCCGCATGCCACACCCCCTGCCTGTAGACTCCCACAATTCCCCCACATCCTGCAGGCAGCTCTTGCTGTTGTTTTACAATTTAACGCACATCCTGACAGTCAAAACGCCCAACAGTTTAATTTTTGCCACTGTGTGTGTGTGTGTGTTTGTGTGTGTGTGTGTGTGTGTGTGCGCACTCTAATCTAATGATGACAAGCATCGTCTGGGAAACGTGTGGGCGTGGCTGCAACTGCACAATGGGCGGTTAACTATTGCACTCACCCAAAAACATTGCGTATACGCCACGTTGCACATGTGTCGAAATTGTTGTGCGTTCACCTTTCCCCGTCTTCCTCGTCCTCGTCCTCTTCCCCTTCCCCTTCCTCTTCATCTTTTCTGCTCATTCTTCTTTTTTTATTTCCTTCTGTGACTGTGAGTCAGACGATAAAAAGTGTTGCCTGCTGTTAGATTCCAGTTGGATAAGTTGACAAGTCTCCATTCTCCAGCTGCCTCACCTGCCACCTGCTTTGTCAAGCTGCAGACAGCTGACGAGACAAACCGACAGATAGACAGACGGGCGGACAGGCGGACAGACAGAGTGCTCGCAGTTAGACGAACTGTTGCACTCAACGTTTGTGCAAAAGAACTTTGATGTAGGAAAGTTTGTTTTGGCATTAAGTATGCAAATAGTATGTGTTTAAGTGTGCGAAAAAAACCTAGAAAATAAACAATAAATCCATAAAATATCTTACAATATTGAATTGAATTGATAAATAATGTAATGTACTTCTATATAACTAACTATTGCATAGTTATATCATGTAAATATTTCTATAAAATATTAGTATTCATTTTTAAACTTATTTCATATAAAAATATCAATATTAAAATGTCTAGGGATCTGCAATTGTATCATATCTTTCCATTCCTCTATTTCTTTTATTTATTTGTTTTCATATGAATACATCATTCATTTATTTTCTTTTTATATTAAATTAATTCATCTACCTTTTGTTTAACTATTTAAATTCGACAACTGATTAAAATGAACAAATATTTATATATTGTCTCATTTTCTTCAGGAATTTTTTTTGATTTGTAAATTGCATTTTTAAATTTCTTAGCATGAATTTGAATTCTCTTAATTCATTTATTTGTGAGTCCAGCATTGAAAATTACATATGTTTTTATTCATTAGAGATAGCTGTTATATCTGTTATCTGTTTTGTATGTTTTATTGCTTAAGATTTGAGTAAAATTAATGATTTATTTACTTAAAAATAAATTAATATTTTAATATTGTTATTGAAATTTTACAGATAAATACTATTCAATTAGAAACATTTAACATTTGATTATTATGTCAAAGAGGTCATCTAATATTTTAATTGATTCTATAGTAAACTGTCAACATAAAACAGTTTTTAATTATAATTAACAATTGAAAAGTGATAATTGATGATGAAAAAGATGATTTTATCTAAATTTGTTAGTTTCAAAGGTGTTCCTTGACTATTTTCCAAGTGTTGAAAGTTTCGAAATATACATAAAACAATCTTCTTCTAATCGCTCTTTTAAGATATCTATTAATATATATAATATTAATATACAATCTGCTGTTAGATATAGAAAATAAATGCTACAATACGTTTAGGCTATGTTTATATTAAAATCAAAATTTATTTTCAATTTTCGCTCGTCAAAGTATTCAAAACAAACTCCAACTTGACGTTTGCCAGAAAATGTTCAACTTGCTCTGCAGATTTTCCACAACTTCTGCCTTTGACTTGTGAGAGTTGACACACACACACATTGACACACACACTGACACACACACATACGCACACACACACGTACACGCAGTTGGCGTTCACACCTGTGAATTGCTTGGTAACTTCATTTGCGACAGTCAACTAATTGGCTAATTTATGCAAGTCAAATAAATGTCATGTCAACAAATATAATTAGTTGGCCAAAATGGCGGCTTACACAGCGGAAAGGCTATGAAAATATTGTGGAAACCTATGGAAATATGCACATAATTTAAATGATTTCTTTAGCTAATTAAAATAGAGGAAATTGCGTAAATAAAAAAATATTAAATAAAAGATGACAGCAAAGTTGCCTTACAGGTCAACTGCAGTTGAAGTTGAAGTGAGCTGTGAGCTTTGAGCTGACAGCCTGTCAGTTGCTTTGGAGCATAATTTTGTTATTGTTTTGCATTGCATTAGAAGGGCCAAGAGAGAGAGAGAGAGAGGCAACTGAACTTGCAACAGGCAACTCTATGACACCGACTGTTGCTGCCACAGTTTCTACTGTTGCTTCAGCTTCAGCTGCGTCTTAATCTATTGGATTAGCGTAAATGCAATTAGGCACAGGCAAACGTTGCCTTAGCCGGTTGCCTGCTTGGCTGACAGCTTCTGGCCAGGGCTAAGACGTGCCAGCGTCCCCCCCCCTTTTTGGCCATCCAACTCAATTAAACTGTGTGGACTTGCCGTATTATCAAATTGTCCAGCAACCATTAGCAGGGCCATCTGCAGTAAAAAGACTGCAATTCAGGGACGCAGGTCAAGTTGAACTCTCTGATATTAAATCGTAAATATTCCATATGCATTTCAAAGCAATTACATTTCTAAAATTTGTTGCACAACAGTTGGAGTTGGAGTTGTGCCTGGGCTCATCAAATATTTGTGGGACGGCTAACAAAATAGCTCTCACTAAATCCACGTCAAAATGCTGCCGAATATAAATAAAGAAGCCCCCCTTTCTACAATTCAAAATACAGTTCGAGACCCATTTCCCAGTTCCTTTTAACCCAGGCCAAACCCAATTCAGCGACGTCAGTTTGCCGCATAAAAAATGGTTGCAAATTTCACCAAGTGCAAACAACGTTGTAAAACAAATATTTACAACACTTTTTGAACTACGTGTATGTTTCAATGTGTGTGAGTGTGTGTATTGCCACGCCTCTACGCCTGTCCAGCTCATTCGGGCAGAAGCTGGCAATAAAACCACAACGAAAAATCTATCAGTAAATGATTGAAAAAATGTATTTCGAGTCTCGCATCGACAAAAAAAAAACGAAAAAACAAAGCAAAAGGACGATAAAGGACAGCGTCAGGATATTACTAAAAATACAAACATCGATCGTTTAGTTGCCAAAAGGATTTAGCAAAAGAATAAAACATAGAAAATAGACAGAAAATACTTATATTGCAACTTGCGACATAAATTGTTGTACATTTTGTTTTCTGAAATTTCGCTTTAATAACTATTTCTTATTTTCTCTGGCTTCAATCGTCAGTTGGCAAACAAATCCCATACCAATTCTGTTCTGTGTTGGCCATTATTTCACAATAATAAGCCATAAATATATTTTGTTGCTTCATAATTTTTTTTTGCACAAGCTTGAGAAAATACGAGTATTTTGCAGAGAAAGAGGGGAATTGGGGGACAGTTAAGAAACAAACAAACCGACTTACTTGCGCTTCACAAAAGCACAAAGGAGGAGAAACGTTCAAGGAAGCTGGAGAATCCAGAGGGAGAGCGAAAGAGCAGTAGAAAAGGAAGGGAAAGGAAAAGGGAAAGAGAAAGAAAAGGCTTACAATTCCTGCGTGGACA
The DNA here is from genome assembly GCA_958299025.2 of Drosophila histrio. Taxonomy (NCBI): domain Eukaryota; kingdom Metazoa; phylum Arthropoda; class Insecta; order Diptera; family Drosophilidae; genus Drosophila; species Drosophila histrio. The sequence goes on from OY282580.2 coordinate 15,713,839, forward strand.
TTTAAGCAGATTTCCATGTTGTCTTCTACTCCTCTTCTACTCTCTTCTCCGCTCCCTTTCTCCTATCCGCTACGCACCCTTTCATAATTTTTTTTATCATAATTTTTTCTTTTCGCAATGTTGGCGCTTCCTTTTTGGTGTTTTCCCCGCACTTTCTTCTGCTTATAATTTCTCACGTTTTCCTGCAAATGCAGCACAAAAATTCTCGTTGTAACTTTTAATTTCATGCCATTTAATTCGTTGAAAGCGGAAGGGAGCTGTATAAGGGAAAGGGGAGAAGCCAAAGGAAGAAAATACCAAGATGAAGCCATGCAAAAGAACAAGAGGAGTGTGTCCCTCTATCTGCAACTGTATGTGTGTGTGTGTGTGTGTGTGTGTGTGTGTGTGGGTCAGGGCGAAAAAAGGAAGAATTTGCCACAGGACACGCTTTACGAGTATAACAAAAGTTCTTTCCTTTGTAACTTTCATTATTTTTTTGTTGTTGTATTAAAATAAAATGCCGTACGATGGCAGAACCTAAAATTCGCATTTCAAACATTTTCTTCCCGTATCTTTCGCATCTATTTGAGAGTTATTTTAAAACTCACGACTTATGTTCTGGGCGGGCGCATAATTCTCAAAAAGAAGTTCAACTTGAGTAATGATACTTATTTACCTTTGCGCTTGGTCTAACTGAGGGTATTTTGCATATTTAAGACAATTGTGTTTTGTTTTTTTCTTTGACTTCCAGCAGATTGGCATTACGATTCTTAGTTCTACATTTATTTACAGGGTAACTCGACTGATCATAATATTTATTTGCTATGCGTTCCATATCAAAGTTATCAATTTTTCTATGTCAGTTTCTTACTGCATTTCATTTACTTGTGACCATTTATTTATATGGTAACTCTCTCGACATTATCGTACTGTTTTTAAGTAGCAACTTCGTTTAGTTTAAGAGTCCTTAACTTATCTCTACTCGTATCACAATATAAGTATACAATAAATCTGTTAATTTATAGTTTTCCTGGCAAATTAACAAGTTTCCTTAGATACTAAGTAGTTGCAAGTTGCACTTAAGATCGATTTGTCTTGGCATTTTTATGACCCCAAAATAACTGTAAACTGTGGCAACTCTAGACCCTGAAAAACATTTATTTTATTAGCTTCATTTGCTTGTTCATTGACTATGAATAGTTTGACTTTCTTTTGTTTCTGGCCCAGCTCATTAATGAACCGAAAAAACTTTTTAACTTTTGCCCTTTTTTTCTGTGCCCTCCTTCAATTTTTATTACAAATTGCATTCATTAAATTTTGACTATGATTTTATTTTAAACTTTTCTTTTTTTTTTCGGTGAAAATGAAGAGGGAAAGCGGGGATTTAGCAAGTTTTCTTTCGAACCGCAAATGCCAAAGAATTAAGTGCTTTGTTTTTTTTTTCTCTCTTATAATTTTGGTTAATTACGAGTAGTTGAGTTGAAAAAGTTAAAGAATTCGCAATGTAGGACATTAAGTATTTAAATTGCATGCGGCGATGCTAGGAAAATTGATTACTGTTATAAGAAAGGGATCATAATTAAGGGAACTCTGTGGCCTCGCTTGGCTTGCAACATAAACTGAAACATTCATTCCCAGGGCTTTAAGCAAAGCCAAAAGGTGGCCAACTAATAAAGTTGCAAGCAGAGCAGCTTAGGCCACGCCCACTGCCCCCTGCCCCTGCCTCCTTTCCCCTGCACAACTTGCACATTGTTGTGCGAGTGTGTGAGTGTGTGTGTGTGGGTGTAAGTGTGTGTGCTTAACTTTTCCATACAGCGCTTGTTATATGCGTGCCAAATTAAGTCTACCTGCTGCCTTGGATGGCTCGACGGCGGTTGCCTCGTTTCAGTCAAAGTTTTTAACCATTACTTAAATGTTATGTGCACCTTAAGGCACACACACTTACACACGCCATGTACACTCACACGTACATACACAGAAATTCACTTGGGCCCGAAAGTGAAACTAAAAACTGGCAACTTCTTCACTCTTCACGCAGCTCACGAAACGTGGCGATGCAATGCGACGTCGACTGCGACTGCGACCGCGACTGCGACAGAGCTGCCTTTGCAACAAACTGCAAACATGTTGCATACTTTTATGCGTGCTGTAAGTTTTTAGCCAAGTTGAAGTGGCCTGGGCGTGGCTGTGGGCTTTCTTGCTGCTGCTGCTTGTGGCTTTACAGTTACCAAGTAACTAGAACATATAATTAAATTAATAAATCATCAGCATTACCAACTAATAATTCTGTATATGTATGACATTAATATTAATTAATATGTAATTAATAAATTATTGTTAATTATCTTGGTAGCTGAATTTACTGATTGATTGTAAATTATAAGTTTATTTGTCAATTGGGTTAGTTAACAAATATTGTAAAATATATATAATTTCATTATTATATTTTATAAATTTATTATTAATCTATTTTGTGAATATTTATAGTATTTATATCAAACGAGCTATTTATATTTTATTAAATATTTTACAAATCACATTTAAAAATTAAAGTTTTGGCATTATTCTTTGTTATTTGTTAAACAAAAACAATTTTGTAATATTCAAAAATATTTAATTAATTATAAACTCTTATATTTTTGTACATTTATGGTACTTTTATTAAAACTAAATTTTTCTTTTTATGAGTTACAATATAAATATTTATTTAATACGATTGGCATCATTATTTTATTTGTAAAAATTATAATATAGCCTAATTGTTCAGCAGTATAATCCATTATTTCTGCAATTTTTTGTTCATTCTCTAAAGTTGCAGGCCGCAATATTTATTATTTATGTTCATTCATGCGATTTTGCTATCATCGCCTCTAGCAAAATGAAAAATTTGTATGTGCACATATTTACGGCAAAATTGACAAATAGATACAAGCAATAACAAAAGAAGTAACTACAACAATATGTCATGATAAGAATATAGAAAAAAAATTGATGACACTCAAATTTCTTGAGAAATGAGAAATTGCTCCTCATGAACATTGACAACGTCATTGAGATCAAAGGAGCTCCAATAGCGACTAGTTTAGTGTCAGGCACGAACACTCCACGACCACTACCACGACCACGCCCTCTTCCTTGCCCACTTTTCCCACACATATTCCCACGAATATTGTTGCAATGACAGTACATTTAATATTGTTCGTAGATTGATGAAAACGAAGCAACTGAAGGAATCAAATAAATAAAGAAATTGTTTCGCCACAAACTTTTCTATTACATTTTCTTTTTATTTTGTTGTTGTTGTTGTTGTTGATTATTTTTCATTTTGTTCGGTTATCGAAACATTCATATTTTCACTACGAATTTGGCTGTATATAAAGTCAGGTGTTTCTGCATCAATTTGTTTGGTTGTCATCAAATGAAGTTGACAATGGGCAATCAACTTTAAGCAGTTGATTATTCCCACGGTGAATAATACTCGTAAAGTGAATTTGAATTTGAGAATGCTGAAAATTGAATTACAGCTGAATTGTGTGAATATGATTTCATATTTTATACTCATAGTGAATATTTGGACAGTTTATTTGGAAAAGTTGATATTTTGTGCCATTTTTAATCTAATATATAAGATAATTTTGAATATATAGTTATTGAGAGCTACTACCGCATTGAACTTCGAGTCTATTCTTTCTATCTCTCATTAAAGTCTATAAAATTAAAGTACACAATTGAAAATAAAACATAGTAAATTTAGTTTAGTTTTAATCCAGTCTCAATTGATTGGTTTAATCGATTTTGGTGTCATTGTTTATGCTCTATTAATTATGTGGCACACACAAACAGATATCTTCACCTCTCTATGAACGTTAACTACTCTATGTAAATAACTCGCTCTCTCTCTCTGTCTCTCTCTCTCTCTGTCTCTTTCTCTGGCGACAAAAACAGCGATAAAAAAATAAATATTTATCAGACTGTACATAATTAATGCCCATTTGATTGCGTAATCTGTTTGAAAATGTTAATTGCAAAATGTTCAAGCGCTTGTTTTTTTTGTTATTTTTTCTGATTTGTATCGTATTCATGAGGTTTGTTGTTGTTGTTTCTCTTTTATTTTTAATTTATTATAATATTTTAATGGGCTGTCAATTGTTTGCTTTGACAGTTCATGTGTAATTGAAGGCAATAGAATTTTTAGACACGTTTATCCTCGAGCGAAAAAAAAATGTGCATTGCAAATTTTTGTTTATTGCTAATTTATAAATAAGCCTCAAATAGCAAAACAGATATAATCATGTGCGAGGGTCGACTAAAAAGTAGTGCAACTTACTTTTAATATCAATAATATTTTATTAACTTAATTCCATGTCAGATAATTAAGTTCTGATATTTACGGCTGTCATTATTGAATTATTCATGTCAAACATTTGCCAGTTTGCAGTAGTAATCATAAAAACTGTTGAGTAAACCTATGTAAATTATTAAATAAATATGCTTCCTGCATTTAATGTTGATTAACACTTACATAATTTTTAAACACACAGAAAACACACTCAATGAAATTCACAACAAAGATATTCTTTTATACGAGTTGTCAATTATGGGTAGATTTTAAATAATTTTTGGTTTATTAAATAAAGAGATAAAAATATAAAATTAAATCAGTTTAAGAAGTAAAGTTTGACAATATTTCTATTAGCTGTGTTTTGTAATAAATTGAATGTAATAAAATATTACAGTTACTTATTTATTAGGCAGCCTACGCAAATAATATTTATGAATTTCTAATAATAATCTAAAAGGCAATTAAATTTACATAATCGTTGTATTAGTTTGTGGAAAAATGCATAAAAAATGTGTTATAATAATAATTAGAATACATAGAAAATAAGTCATTTTAACATTACATTTTTCATATAAGATTGAAGTTAACAATTTACTTTTAATGTTGAATGATTTACTATAATAATGGGAAGATTTAATGTATATAAATATCAACAATAAATAATATAAGATAATAATGCAAATATTTATAAATTAATGATTTCTAATGCCATAATAGAACTAACTGAATCAGAAGAAAATCAGGTTTATTTTATACTCTTAATCCGTATGAACTTACATATGTACAATATATTCAGCTATATTTGCAGCACACAACATTCTTGTGTTGCGTTTGCCACACAACTCAAATCGCATCGCTCTGCGAATCGAATTGTTTTTTTATGGCGCGTTATTCAAATTCAATTTGTTGCCTTCACTGTGAGCGCAGGGGTAGAAGTAGAAGAGAGACAGAGGCGAGGAAATACAGAAACTGCAAGAAAGTATAGGAGCAGCGAGGTTATGCATATGCCCCATTGAGCACGCAAGCTGAGTAGTTGGCAACGGGGGGAGGCGGGACGAACCCATAAAGCTGCTATAAAAGAGAGTGGACTGCCAAAGTAAACTTGAGAGAGAATGCGGAAGGGAGAGAAGGGAGAGAAGGAGAAATTATATGACAAACATCAATAAACTGAACAATAAAATGCATGGCCTGAAGAAGCAAAAGAGGACGATGCATAAAACGCAATGTCCTTGGTAGCAAATGGAAACTTACGCACTCACACAGACAGCGAGTACATTTTGTATCAGAAAGTTGTTAAAGCTTAAAAGAAATTGTTGTAAATTTGTGTGGCAGCTCTCAAAGGGAAGTCGCTGCAGGGACATGAGAATGGGGGGGGCGAGATCGAAGGGAGTGAGGCGTCCACAAGGCGAACATAATTATGCAAACTAATTAAAATACTCATACGATACGTTCGTCTTGTGCTCTGCTACCACTGCCGCTGCCCCTTCGCCCGCCTCCTCTTCTTACATTCCTAGAATCTTTATTCTTCTCCCTCTCCCTCTCATTCTCATACTCATTCGCCATTGCCTGCTGGCGCCCATTTTTAATTAACAGTAAGCGCCCAGCGATGAGAAGACGTATGTATGTGTAGAGGGGTGGCGGGGGGAGGCGGTGTGGATGGGGGAGGGGCGTGGCAGGTACAGTAAAATGTGTCGACTGGGGACAGGGCAAACAAAAATGAAAGACACTCACTTCCGCTTGACATGCTGTGGAATGTTGTGCACATGCATCTGACTCTGTTCAATGGCCCTGTGTTTGTGTGTGTGTGTGTGTGTGAGTCAGTGAGTGTGCGCTGCACAAATATAAAAGCAAACCGCAAAACACAAATATAGTTGCATACTTTCGAGCGCCTACACACAAATGTGAACTGGGCCCTGCGAAAAATGAGATGAACACAGCGGCAACAACATCAGCATCAGCATCAGCTTCTGCTAATATTTTTTTCCCTTTACAATTTACACTCGACAAAATAAGTGACTGAGAACAGAAGATAATAAATAATAAGAGTTACAATTTATAGATAAATAGCACAGGAATGGATGTAATTAATTATGTATATAATATAAGTACTATAGATAGTAAATACATATATAGATTGTATATACATATATAGTTAAGTACTTTCGTCGGGAAAAATGCAATCATTAATATTTGCATATCCTTAAAAAAATGTAATAGTTTCGAATATTTATTTTGTTTTGTTTAAGGAAGTAACCGCAACTATTCGCTGTTAATAGTCTAAGATTATTTAATTATCATATTGGCTAATCAATAATTATCTTCAGGAAATTTCATTAGCGAGACCATATTTAGATATTTACCAAAGAGGGAGTTTCATGTATATTCCAGACAAAAATTAGTTGAGAATTCTCCAAGCTTTATATCAGATAGATAGTATAGACACTTTCCTTCATTTTTCGACAATAATGTCTAAGTAGAAGTCTTAAGTTTATGCATGAGTATGATGCAAGGAATTTGACTTTATATCTTTGCAAAATAGTAAGACTTAGGGCACGCAGCACTTACTTCCCTCTACATTTACTATTTGTCTTTAATTTGACAGCTACCAACTTCGTTTGCAAAAGTTACATACTTGATAATCCGATGGCAATTCAATTAGCTGACAGTATTTGCCATTACACTCAATTTGCGGCCTTGTAATTGTCGCCTTTTTTGGGCACAGTGCATCATTTGAATTCCCCAGTTAGCCGTCTAAACTCAAAAAGTCAGCAACACGTTGCCTCTAATGATATGACTAACGTTGACAGCACGTCATTCACATTCAGATTGCCAGTTTGCGGGCGTGAATTGGTGCGAGTGTGTGCGGGAATGTGTGTGTGAGTGTGTGTGTGGGAGTGTGAGGGAGTGTGCGAACTGTGTATTCTGTTTGGGGAATAAATTGTTAATTATTATTTGAAAAGAGTTACAGCGTTGATGAGGACCAACAGCAGAGTCAGGCTGTAGTCTTCTGTTCGCATGTTTGTTAGGCTGGCGCTTTCGCTTTTATGCACAGGACTTCTGTGGAATCCTGGCATGCGGTTGGTTCCCAGGCTTCAGTTGCATGCACATTTCAATGAGAATTTCTATGCCATTTCGACGGAGGGGGGTGGAGTGGGGACAGCCTCTCTAAATTAACATTCGTCCGCGCCCAGGATCTGTGCATTAATGTGCCCTCAATTCTTCCCATATGCGTGTGCTCATTTCGAATGCGCAACAAAGTTTTTTTTTCTCCTAGTTTTGCAGTTGGTCGTGTCAATTGGAATGCAACAGAAACAGGCGTGGCAAGTGGCAAGCGGTAGGCAGCAGGCAGCAGGCAGCATACAGCAGGCAGAGTTTGTAAATTAAAAAGTGAAACATACATGTCGTATGTGTAATATTTTTATTACACTTGCCTTCTAATTAGGCAAGTCAGCTGTCAGTTTGCCAGTTTGTCAGCTGTGAACTGTGCCACTGTGCCGACCCAGCCCACAAACCCAGCTTCCCCATCGCCTCGCCCCGTTCTACGCACACGGATTTGCATTTGCTTTCAACTAATTTGCTTGGCTTCGTTACCAGCTGCTGATTAATACGCTGTGTATTTGGGCCAAGCGAGAGTGGCAGTCATGTGGAACTATGAATATTTGTATCTCTGAGCATAGTTTACTTGTTGTTTTTTCTCCAATTCATTCCCATTTTGCATCTGTCATTATCGCGGAAAGAACATATCCAATGGGAATCAACAGAAGAGGGCCAAGCTTGATTATGATATTTACAAGTTTGTGCAAGTTAGTGAAGTACGAGTAAGCCTCTTGAGTCCCTTGCGGCATGCGTCATCTGCGAGTGAACTGTTGAAAAAGTATTCTATTTTATTTTTGATACTTTTGTGTATTAAAGTTCTTGAAGTTTCAATTATAAATGTAGACAGTGTGCCTTATTCATTTGTTAGAATGTATTTCTATTATATTTGTAATTAATGCTAATAATTTATCTTTCTTTTATCAATGCTTTATTCAATCACATATACATATTTGTTTATAAATATATAATTTTAAAAAAATAGTATACTTCTTTTAATATTTAATATATTAAAAATACACTTCCCTAATGTTACAGATTTCAAATCAGCATCTAATCAGTTGCTCCTCGAGCGTTGTTTGAACTATTCTCAGAGTTTCACTAAACCACTCCCCTCCCACACCTCCTTCCCCAGTGCCTTATATGATTCTGCAATTCCACAACTTAGGCATTACCACGAAAATCGATTTCAATTCAATTTGTTTGATTGCCGCGGCGTTTAGATCAAACGAACTAAATGCCAGCCACGTTCGAAACTGACACAAACATACACAAATATACACACACACACACATACACATACAGAGATACTGTTGCAATCACGAAAATGGCCGGGCAATAATTGCGCGTGTCGTTGGCTTCGAAACTGGAACTGTTTCTACCTGTTTCACATGCGAAATTAGCTTAAAATGGCTGACGCTAATGTGCAAACAGAGTCAAACCCTTGACAGCACACCCTCTCTTCCATCCACCATACCTAAGGTAACTCTTGCGCATTAATGCCTTTTGATCTGCACCAAAAATAGAGTGAGCGAGAAGCGACTCAGTAAACTTTCAGCGTACGTGTTTCTGGCAACGCCAAAAAGTATGCAATGCTTTCATTTGCAGCTCACACAACGAGCACAAAACGGCGACAGGTCTTTTACGTTTTTTTGGTCTCTTCAACTGACATCGCTCGCCTGCCTCCACCTGGACCTGGACAAGTTTCAATTGAACGTCGCACAACCAACAAGTGAATTTTAGCCACCAAAGCCGTGAAAAAGATACCGCAAACAAACAGAGCGTACCGCTTTTAATGGCCAAACCTAATGGGGTATTTCGATAATGTGGTTAGCTTTGTACTCCGGCAATTTGAATTTATTATAAAATCAATCAAGCGCGAATTGAAACGTTTCTAAATACCGTGTTCATTGCTATTTCATATTAATATTTATAGGAAAGTTTTTTGAATTGACTGGAAGATAAGCTAGAACTTCGTGGGACTTTGTTTGGGATTATGGTAGTGGACTACTTTAGTTTATCTGTCAATCTAGTTAAGTTAAGAATAAGAAAATGTTCTTGAGGACGAGATCCGTAAAACCTTGATTAAAAACAAATAATTTGTATTATATATATTTTATTTAATTTTAATAATCTGTTAAATAAGCGTGTTGTTTGTTAATAACAGAAAATTAAATGATAAATTCAAAAAAAAAAAAAAAAAAAAAGTTAAGTAAGCGTAGCAATATAAAACATACTATAATAAATTAATATAATATTGTTATCAAATCATTAAGCATTTATGTTATTAAATTTATTTCAAATATTTTACTTAAATAAATAAATTTATAAAATATAAAATAAGTTGAAGTATTATTATTGTTTACTCTTCGTACACTTTTGTTTGTTTTATATTTTGAAGTGTATTTTAAATTTCAACTACAATAGATAAGAATTCATATCGTGTTTTTTATGGCCAATGCCGGCTTTATTATTGCCGTTTAGCGATTTTTTATATCCTGAACAGTGTATGTACTATAGGCCGCCTGTCGTCTGCGCATTTTATTGCAACACATACCACAGGGGCAGGAGAAACATGGGAGTTGGGGATGCGTATCGGGGTCATTTTCTCTGTTGGCTTTTTGAAAGCCATAAAAATCGAATAGCAGCGGTCGACGCAAAACAAATCGATTTGTTAAATTGCAGTGCAAAGTACAAAAGCATTGACACACACGCACACATACATAGATAGCAGGGGGGATAGAAAGCGATGTGGGGAGAGCACACGCATATGGTGTAAATTGTCCCATCATTTATGTAGTTTCGAGCGACTTTTCCTCACTCTCCTTCTACTTACCACAAGTATCAATTGCTAAACTATCCATGACGGAACTAAGCGCTTAATCAATTAATTAAATTGTAATGGATTTGCCATTGATTATTCCATGAGCCGAAAAAGTATGCTATAATTTTTAGACGATTACTTTTGAATCGTTTGAGTTTCACAAATATAGCATACTTTGTAGCTTACTCGTTTCTGAGGATTCTAAGCAACTGAAAATTGTATATTTAAAGCTTATTTAAAAGCTGTATGTATAAACAATTTTCCTACTAGCCCAAATGCAAAAATTTTGGCCAGCCAAAAAGTTTTAATTGCACTATCTTGGATATTGAGTTGAGAAAATTTATCATTAAAATAGTTTCACTTACTAAACTGTTGCCTGAGGCAGCACAAAATTGTTGTACGGAACTATTTATTATTAACTTTTGATGCTGTTGTTCAACAGAGGCAGGAATAAGGTATCTGTGAGGTTGTTTGAGTGTGACTTAGAAATAAAATGGAAGAGTTTTTCGATGCCCGGCAGTTGAACTTGTCGTTACCTTTTTTAATGTTTTCAGACTAGCTTAAAATTATCCCGAATTACCTTGTTGTTGTTGTTGTGTATTAAACTTATTTGAATTGTGGATCATAAAATACCGATTTTAAATAACAGCTGCCAGTTTCATGGTTCTGGTCTCTGAATCCCTTATCTCAGTGTCAGTATTGCCTTTGGCGTATGACCACAAAACCATCTCATTTATCCATGAAAATCTTGTGGCAGCACAAAAAAGGAACCTGCGCCGTATCCTTTTCATTTTCAACAAACCACAAAACACATTTCGCTTTCATTTCATTTCAAAAATTCGTAAGAAACGAGAGGGAGCCAGAGTGAGAGGGAGAATGAAAATGAAAATGATGAAAATGCAACTAATTCCTGACGGCTTATGGTTATTATGCCAAGTTGAAGCAATGAGGAAGGAAGAGAGGCGACAGGGATCTCTTCACTGTATTCTTGGCCTGCCATTCGCTTCGTTTTTGTTATAATTTTTATTTTATTTTCAACAGGCATTTAATGCAGGCATCAGAATCACAACCAGAACCCGAGTCAGAGTCTGAGTCTGAGTCAGAGATTAACCTTCAACGTCGCTCAGCTGTATATCATTTAATTTTGCGGTAAGCTTAAAATCCCAGCAATCTGCCCTCTGAAAAGCAATTCAAAAGGTACGAGTATACGAACGAATAGTTTGAATAGCATTCGCTCAAGGTTCAACTGTCCTTTCTTTGGCAGAATCATTTTTATTTTTATTTTGGGCTTAACTGCCACCGAAAGGTCAAAGTTGGCAAGTGCTCGTATAAATAACACACATAGCTTGCAGTTTTAATTATAAAAGAGTTTAGCAAATCTAAGTCTTATATAGAGCCACTTGTTGCCCAACATTTGGTCTCTCTCTCTCTCTCTTCTGCCCCAAAGTCTGAACACATTAGCAATGCCATTCAAACTGCATAAATCAGCATTCAAATTAGAAATTACCCAAGACACTGAGACGGACAGACATAGACAAGCAGCAACTGCGTCCAGATACAAGCACCATTCAGCCTAAACTCATCCAGAACAGCCACTTGAGGTCTTCCAGTCAGTCCAGCTTCATCTTTCCCCTCTATTCCCTCTTCAAACTCTAACTCTCCATAAGCATGCCTTGTATCTGCAACTCATTCGTGGCACACTCGTCAGCGCACTCATTATTAGGCTCAAGTGCAAATTAGTGTGTTTGTTAGTGGGTTATTAAGTTCTCCTGTGCAGCATTCCCCCCGCTCCCCTACTATCCCCCTTTTGTTATGCTAACCAAATGAGTTTCTGCTGTGCCAACTAAATACGTAAAATTCTCGCTCGTTTTGTCTGCACAGTAAAACTTGAGTATACAAATTTCATTTCATTGTTTTTCGAGTGCTCTCGCAGCTTCAAAAACAAGAACAACAACCACGTACCGCAACAAAAATAAATGAGGGCTGCTGTGTGGGCGTGGCATTCGCACTGTTCATTGTACTTGAATAGTTTTTGCCATCGCCCTCATGGACGTTGTTGTTGTTGTCGTCGTCGAATGGGCAAAGTTTTCGCAATTAACATGAAAATATAACACACACAGACACACATACTCCTCACATATACGGAGACAGTAAAAATTGTGCTGCCTACATTTAGGGAATAACCACAGATCTGAAAATAAGAAAAAAATAGCCAAAAAACAGAAAACAAAAAAATTGACGCATAAAAAATTAATTAAAATCAATTAAGGCAACAACCGGAAGTTGGCATAACGATAATAACGAAAAAAGTATGCATAAAATCACCTTAATTATGGTTTACATCCGGATGTTTTTGCCCCCCGGCAAAGTATGCAAAACAATTTGGAAAGCAAACGCGAAAACCAAAAGCGAAACATAATAAAAATTCAATCAGCTCGAGAATAGCAAATGACTGGAAGATTCTGACCCAAAACTCTCAACGAGCCGCGCCCCAAAATGACATTAATTTACACATCAGCGAAGAACAAAAGGGTCCAGGGACGAGAGGGATACCAGCCCGATGGTGGAGGGGAAAGGAGGCAGCTGTCACAGGACGTTGCACAAGGAAGTGTTGCGAGGCCGCTGACCAGCTGACAAAGCGTCCAATAAAAAACAATAAAAAAAGGGGGCAGCCAGCAATAAAACAACAAAACAAAAGTGAAAACAATTTGTTAAGCGTTTACCAAATGATGGAAAGTGAGAAAGAAAGAAGTGATTCAAAAATAATGCTCAAAGCAAAAGAAAACAGAAGGGAAGGAAAAATATGACCAGTAATTTCAGTACATGCCACTGCATTTAATTAATATTATAAATAAGATTTGAACAGCCAGATTTATTATATTATACAATATTAATAAGTTTAGTAAAAACTTTGTCAAGGCTGGGAAAGGTCTAAATGATATGATTAGGATAAGGATAGCATAATAATAGAAGGGAACTAAGGTAAGACTACAATTATACTTAGATAAGGTCAGGATAATACTAGGATAATCGTGGACTAATAAAAATATAAATAAAGAATTATATTTTGATAAGACTGCACTTCTTAAATGAAATTGTTATTAAGTGCGAAATGCGAGTTTCGGTTTAACTATCACACACTCTACAGCTGCCGCAGGAAGGACTACGGGGTGGGAGGCAAGGTAAAGGATATGAAAACTACTTAAGTGAATGTCTGAGCAAATCAACTGCAGAAGGATATTTAGGACCTCAAGTTTAGTTTTGGTTCTGCGCCCAGACAAGCAAATCAAGCAACTTGCCACTAATCACAAAGGCGAGCCGCAAGGCGAATGAACAAACAAAATGGCGCACAGCTGCCGACCAAAGCTTACTCTTTCTATGCGTATGTGAGGGTCTGTGTGAGTGTGTGAGTGTGTGTTTGCGAGGATGTTAGTAAGGATACATGCATAATTGAATTTGATAGCCCTAAAGATTGTTATTGCTTGAGATTTGTGTGGTAATCGGTATGAGAAGAGTGAATAGAGTTCTCCAACATCTTCTCGTTTCGATTCTTCCCTTGCTTCTCCTTCTCGTCTGTCATTTTTAAGCTCTATTTACTTTGTGTCAGGCAAATATACATATTCCCATATATCCTTGCGACTCTATCGAAGTAGTTGCAACATGAATTTATCAGCACGTTGACAGTTTGTTTGATCTAATGCTTTTTGGACTCACAATTAATCAGACGGCATTAATTATTGTGGCAAGGACTTAAAATTTCTAGCCAGCATTTTGTAGAACGAGGCGTATACGCAATGCCGGAAATTAAACATACGCCATGTAGTCCAAAATCCAAAATGCTTGGGCGCCAACTTAAAACGGATGTCGACTGTTCTGCAGTAAATGTGAACACATAGCAGAGATGAAGGAGTGCTCCAGGAAAGGAGTGGGGGGAGGGGGGTAAACTGCCTGAGATGATGTAAATTTTGTGGAGCACAATTTTTAATATTTAAATACGAAAAAGTGCTTATGAGAACAAGAGAAACAGGAAGAACTCTAAGCTTAACACAAAGTAAATAAATGCTCAGTTAAAATATGATAGAAGTGTGTCTAAGTAATGATAGACTTAGAAATACCCTATAGGTTTTAATAATTGTTATAAGTTTAATTGTTTGATAAGTTGAGTATCTGTTAGTTACAAATATTTTGCGATAAGTGTGTTCTAGTGAGTGATAATAAAGTTGAAAATGTGCTCCTTTATCACTAATTTATCGCTATTATCACACGTTATTTCTGAGTGCACTTAGAACTGATTTCTAGTCGAATTTCTTTGCAGTTGATCTACCCAAAAATCTAACTAAAATCGGGGACAGACAGCAATGTATAATATATGCAAAATTCGTCTTTGGTTGCCGCTGCCAGCGAAATTTTAATTTATACATTTTTAGCTGTGTGACTTCCTTTTACAAAATGCAGTTCTATGTTCTGAGAGTTGAGATCTAAGAGCTGAGAGCTGAGAGCGAGGTTTGCACAACTTGTTTATGATTTCATGTCAAATACGTGGAGAAGTGGCAGATACCCAGCTATTGTGGGGGGGGGGGGGGCGTGGCACGTAGTTGCAAGGCGAGCAAGCGAAAGCATTTGAAATATCTACAAGTGCAACTTGTAGCCGTGCCACGCCCCCTATGCCTCACGCCCCTATTTGGCACTAGAAAACTTTTTGATTTACTACAAGTATGTGTGTGAATGGGAGCCATCGTTTGGTTTGTGCTTCAACTGCTCATGATGATGCTGGTGGTGGTGGTGGTGATGTTGATGGTGATGTTGGTGGTGCAGTTGGTGGTGCTGCTGCCTGGCATGTTTGCCATCTTCTGTTGTGCATCGCTTTAAGGCAACGGAAGTGCAGTTTATGCAACATTTTATTCTTCCAAAACATGCGAAACTTTATCAACTTTATGTTTATTATTTAAATATTGTTCAGAATAAATTAGTGTTAAGAATACATGCGAAGTTGTTATGTTGTTTTTTTAAGTAATTAGTAATTCTTTTATGAAGAAACTAGTTTATATTATTTGATGTAATAATGGGTATCCTCTAGTCAATCATTATAATATTTACTTCCTTTTTGTTTCGCTTTTAAAGTGCATGTTTTTAGCTTGAAAATTGCGAAGAATTACAATTTACGATTGCATTTAAAGAGCAGTTGTCCAGTTTGTTTTTATTTTTTTTCTCTTACAGTTTTCGACGAACATGCGGCACTTATACACACAACTATACAAAGGCACACACTTACAGATACAGATGTACAGATATATATGTATATTCACACAGACAACTTTGCGGCTTGCAGCTGCATTAAACCTGCCCCCCAAAAAAAGCAACCCCTTTACAACTTCAATCCAAACACTTTGCATATGTGTGTGTGCGTTTCCTCTACATAAAATGCATTTAAAATAAAAATAAATAAAGCGGGAAAGAGACAGAGAGAGAGAGAGAGAGAGGTAGGGAGTGGGAGAGAGAGAGAGAGAGAGAGAGAAATAGAGAAATCTTTTATACGCCTGAAAGCACGCTTCAGTATAATTTGCGGTCATGTTCATTGATCTCCTGGGAAGCATTAAAATTTAATGATTTATATTATGAAAACCCATTGGGGAGCAAAAGGTTTGGGTCTGGGTGTCTGTCTGTCCAGATTCTATGAGAGGATCTCTGCACGGGGAGGGGGGGGGGTGTCCATGGGACAAATGAATTTATGTTATGTCTCTGCTGCTCGACGCTTAAAGGGGTTAACATTGTGAAATTAACAACAATTTGACTTATGCGCGGGCGTAAATGCCAGCACAAAAAGAGCCTGCAAGAGGAAGACACAGTGAGTAGAAATAATATCTGTGCCCAAAAGTATGCTAAACAGTTGAAACGAAGGCAACAAAAGTCATAACTCAGTCAGTAGGTTGGCAAAGGCAAAGGGAATGTGACTCAGACTGAGACTTGGCGAAAGGTAACGAGAACTGTGAGTTTGGTCTGCCTTCAACTATTAATCAGGCTTTAATTGTTTTGCATGTGTGTGAGTTTGTGTGAGTGTGTGTGTGTGTGTGTGTGTGAGTATGTACAGACAGAGACAGACTGAGCGTGAGTAGGGAGACAAACACGCGCTCCAGTTGAGGCCCATGCATCATGCGGCCGAAATCTTTTTGTAATCTCTGGCATTTGTCTGGATTTTTCGTAAAGTCTTTGAATAGATTTATGCGTCTTTGACAGGCACAAGATGTGAGCTCGTGTTTGCCAGCTTAAAGTATCTTAAAGATACGCAACCCGCCAGTAAAGTTGAAATATATAATTTCTAACACACACTGAGTGTCAGTAAGGCATTGTAAAGTTGTTCACTTATCATAAGTATAATATTTATTTACCGATAACCATCGATTATTAGCATGCAATTGCCAGCACTATTAACGGCTGAAAATATTATTGCACAAATCCAAATGTCAAGTGCCAAATGGCTTATAAAAATAGCACGCTACAAGTTTTACCGCCTGCTCAACTCTTATGTGGTTGTTGTTGGCAACTCTGGTTGTGACAACAGCAAAGCCGAACACTACACTACACACACACACACACACACACACACACACACACACAACAACAACACTTACCGAGAGTATCCCCAGTGCAAGTTGAAGTGGTTTTTGCGCTGTGGTTGCGCAATCGTCTGTGTTTGTGTTCGGTTCTCTTGCTGGTTTTTGTTATTTTTTTTTTGGTGTTTTGTGCTTTTTGTTTTTCATGTCTGCACATGCTGCGGTCAAGGGTTGTGTTGGTGTTGCCAAAGTGTTGCCATATATTCTAAATATGTTGGTTTGCCCGTTCGCTGCACCGCTGTTGACCAGCCAGCTGTTGGCCGGGCCCAAACGACAGTTAAACGCAAAAGCGGCTATAACGGACCCTAAAAACCACTTGGCAACTAAACGTGTGATTTATGCCTCAACTATGATAAGAGCAGGCATAGTCCGAGCTCAAGTTTAGAGCAGGTAACAAAAAAAAAACAGATATAAAAGCTAAATTTACCTTAGACATTGGCAACTTTTTAAAGTTGTGCAGCGTTCACACCACTCAATTGGATTAGACAATTTTTATAAAAATATTTAAGTAATAATTTCAATTATATTTGTTGATGGAAAATAATATTTTTGAATTTCATAAAAATTAGTTTTTATTTAATTATTAATAAAACTTCTTTAATATTTAAATATTTATTAATTATTAATAGGGCACATATGTGTTTTATTTTACCAATCCAATCAACTGCGATTTACATATATGTTGGATAACAAAATTAAATTGGTTGACATTTTATTAGAATAACATTAATTTTTGTTAAATAAAAGCAAAACAGTTGCTGAATTTGTGATTAAATCGAAAAGACATAAAGAAGTTATTAAACTTTTGTGTTGAGATGTTTCTTTGATATATTTCCAAACTATACCCATTTCAAATGCCACAAAACGGGTAGAATAGACATTTGCCAAGCATAACTATCCGATATGAACTTCGAGATCTCTGTGCATATATAATATTGAAGAGATTTCCTAGAATTGTAACATATCCATAGATACATATACATATATTGCAAGTTTCGATGACTACATTGCGAAATCGATGATTCTTCTTTTCCCTGCTTAGCATTTCAGAAAGTCCCTTTTATCAAATATCAATTTTTAAAATAAATGCATCTTCATTGGTGTGTTTTCGTTTTCTTGTATCGTATTAAAACATCTCAAAGCGAGCTACAGGGTAACTTCAAGTTGCACACTCTCAACTGTTCAATGATTTTATTCAACATTTTTATCTCGAGTACAGATTTCTCATCCCACAAGCATCCCATATGTATGCCGGCTCTGTTTGTTTGCCAAGTTGTCTGTTGTCTGCCTGCTTTCCAGATGGGAGGGCGCCGTACCAAACTCTGTCTGTGTTTTTGATTATTTATGCGCACAAAACAAATAAATGCTCTTCTATTGGCCATAGACTGTCAGCCTGTCAGACGCTGCCAGACTGTCAGTTGGAGAGAAAGACTCGAAAAACTGTCTGAACCAATGGACCTCATATTTTTATGGTGCTTTCAATTGTTTTTCAGTTCTTGGATGCGTATCGAAGAATTGGGAGTTATTTGTAACTCACCATTGGATTTATAAACATCTTGAAGTGTGACTAAAAGATATCAGCTATTATATACAGTGGTGTCTGCATCAGTAGGTATGGTATCGACATATGTACTACTGTCATTTATATGCACTCTACTCACCGAACAATTCATAAGACCCTTCCACCTTCATCTAAAGGGTATTAAAATCTATCCAAACAATGAGAATAAAAAATACATATCTGTTGGTAAATTGAACTTTAGCTGGCCGACATGTGCTGCCATTGTAAACAAATACCAGAATGAATGGGAGTATGAAAAGCAGGTAAACATTTCCAATATATGCGAGAACAGCTCACATTTTTAGGCACATTGAGGTTGAACATGCCACGCCCACATTTGTGTATGCTAAAATCTGTGCTCATTACTTTCGAGCAGGTTAAAAATATGCAAACAATGCTAGACAAAAACTGAATCCCTGAGCTTGTATACCGCAAAGTATAGGGGCAATGCGGCTGGTGGCATGGCTTGCCAAGCGGCATGCGGCATGCGGCATGGGGTATGTGGCATGGAGAAAACAAAGGCGAAAACCTTTCACCTACAACGTTGTTGTTGGTTGGGCACTAAACAATGCCGCTCATCAGCAGAAACGCAATGAAAATTGGAAAATTCTCTCATTGCTGATGTTCAGCAATGCAAAAGAAATAGAATAGAAAACAAAATGTACTCGACACACACACACACGCAAACAGTTGAAATGGCATTTACACAAGGTAAATCCATGTTTTGTTTTATAGGCGTGGCAATAGCCCCTGACATGCCTACAAAGGAGGCGATGTTAAGATTTTGCAGTTGCATCTTTATTTCAATTGCATTCCAGAAACAAGTCAAGTCCCTTTTCAAATCTAACGTACAATCGGCTCGCCATCCAATTTTCTAAGATTGGGCAAACGTCGGATTGCCTCGGCCAGAAAGCTAGCTGGATCCATGTTATCGTAAAGTGGATTCCCGGTAAATGTGATCTCACCGAGACCTGGCGGAACGCCAATACGCATAAACTCAGCCCAGTCTTTGATAGCATTCTGCGAAATGTAGAGCACCTTGAGAGCCTTCATCGATTCAATCTGTTTGATTTTCTCAATATTATTGTAGCTAACCCACAATTCCTCCAGAGTCTCAGCCAATGACTCAATGCCATTCAGATTCTTCAGATAGTTGCGAGCTAGACAGAGAACACGTAGATTCTTCATGCCGGAAATGCCGCTTATTTTCTCAATCATGTTCGAAGACAAACTCAACTTTTGACACTCAACCAGGGTGCTAAGTGTGGCATCCATTTTGTCAATCGGCGGATACTGAAACTGCAATCCAATTTCCACAGCTGTGACGGCCTCCTGTTTGTTGCGTTCCTCCCAGCGTGCCAAAGCATCCTTAATAGAGGTCGGCTTCGACATGTTTCTCTAGGTATTTTAGAATGATATCTGTTCCATAAACTTTTAAATTGAAAGAAAAGCGATGGATAGCTTAATATTGAATAACTATTTCCGGTTGTAAAACATTTTTAAAAGGTTTACTTTGAGCTAAGTCAAGTATCGATAAAGATAAAGGAACAAGAAGAAATGTATTATAATATTACAAGTATAATAAACTTTACCTATATTTATTTCTCTAATTTTCAGATTACTTTTTATAGCCTGTGCCCATTAAAAATGGGCAAAAAAGGCTATAATGAATTTGTGTGAATGTATGTAACAGGGAGAAGGAAGCATCTCCGACCATATAAAGTATATATATTCTGAATCAGTACCAATAGCCGAGTCGATTGACACCTGTCCGTCTGTCTGTCCGTCTGTCCGTCTGTCAGTCTGTCCGTCTGTCCGTCCGTCTGTATGAACGCGTGGATCTCAGCAACTATAAGAGCTAGAGACTTCAAATTTGGAATGTAGGTTCCTGAATACCATACGCAGATCAAGTTTATTTTTAATTTTCGATATCATGTCCCGTTGGTTTTAAAATTAGAAAAATCACCATAACATACGCAATGTTAAAGATAGAGACTTGAGATTTGGCACACATGATAAAAAGCTTGAGCTTAATGTGTCCTGAAAATTTCATCGCGATGCCACGCCCCCTTCGCCCATAACTCGAAAAGATGATAACACGAGCAGTTTAATAGCTAGAGACTTGAGATTTGGCACACATGGCAAGTATCCTACTCTCAATGTGTGCTACAAATTTCAGTACGATCGGATATTGAACTCAGAAGTTATTCAAGAATCAAATTTATGCAGATGCGTCGCAGCGCAGTAGCAGCGCAGTCGCTGCGCCGCCCGACGATATAATGAACGAAAAGACGCGTTTGTTCATATATGTTTGATTTGCCTTTCGTCTGCTGTGGCGCTCAACATAAACAATCAACAGCCGCAATCCAATGTTGCCAGACTATCGCAAGCTAAATACTCTCGATGCGAGCAAAATCGACTTCAAGCGATATATTTAAATCCCATTATAATGAAAATACTTTTCTTTGAAGACCTGCACAGGCTATCCTACTGTCGCGCTCGCTCGACTGATCGGCTTGTTGTAAAATAAACTCTTTAATATTATTTTATATATTATGAAATAAATATTGGATAATCAATGTGTTGCTCCCATTTGCAGAAGTATAGTTACTACTATTAAAAAATAATATAATTGCTTTAAATGCTTTAGAAAATGTTTAGGTATTCCAAGGAACTTTAATGTCCTTAACTATATTATTATCGGTGTAAACACTAGGGAGGCTGGGTATTCCCCGTTTCCTGCTCCTCTCTCTCTCTCTCCATCTCTCTCTCATTCTACCTCTATTTCTCTCTCGTTCTCACCGTCTACATGTAATTTATTTATTTGTCCCTGTGTTTACTCAGCTTTTGGCTGCTCCCCAAGCTCTGTCTGGCAAACGCTGATAACTTCATTGGCATTGGCTTTTGTTTGAGTCTGGTTACGGGTTGCCAATGGGGTTTGGGTTTCCCGTTGGGTCTGAGGCCAGTTCCCCAGCTGCCATATGCCATATACCCAACCCTGTCTGCATTTTTAAATGTTTTTTTAGACTCCTGTTTGCCTTGTTTACTCGCATGTGTGTGCTTTGTGTCAGGACCCCTCGGGACTTTATTATACATATTTTGAGGTGATAATTCAGTTTGCCTTGCGATTCGTTTGTCAAACTTTTTGTCGTCCAATGACAATGATTTAATTTGTTCTCTTTTGACTAAAAATTTAAAGGATTTTTTTTTAAATATTTGTTAGCAGCTGTTATCGCACAAACTGCAACAAATTTGCACTCATAAATTATTGAATTTATTGCTCTGGCTCAATAAAGAATATAAAAAATAAAGGTAATGGAAATGTGCTCCACATTCTCATATGGCATACGTTTTTGATAATCGTCCAGAAATTTGCCAAAACATATTTGACTTTTTTGTAATTTTATTTTATTTTTCTAAGTTTCTGTCTTTTCTTTTTTGGCATTTTTCTGAGTTCTATATGAAATCTCTGCTATCATAAATTGTGTGTTCAATGCGGCGGAACTGACAGACGGGCAAAAAGGGGAGGCAAACAGTGTTGAAATGCACACAAAGTCTAATTTATGAATTTGGTAGGTCAACAAGATGATTATAAGTAGCATAGGAGAGTTTCGATAAATGAAATAAGATGTGATGGGAATGCGTTTCGAAAGGAAGTTGAGGGTAAGATGGTATGGTATGGGAAATGGTATAGGATTCTTTATCGAATATGGCATCGATATTAATGGAAAACATTTGAAAAAGTATTGTGAAAATATGAGAAACTATGTAAAGTTTTACTTTTTGAAATATGCAAGTACGAATATATCTTTAATATACTATGGAATAAGTTGCTTCACAGAAATCAATAGGTTGTTAGTCACTTGACTTATGTACTAGAGTTGCCACCCTTTGTTAGCTTGGACACATACAGTAGCTTAACAAATAAACAAAGAAACACAACTTTTACCTGAAAGATCAAGTTTAAAATCAAATTTATGTTTTAATTAGAGCTGCCACTATGTTTATATGCTCCAGAGTTGCCATACAGTGTCAAATAGCACTCTAAGCAGACAGTACATGCAATTTGCCTGATTGGAAAGCCATAGTTCTCTTCAATTCAATTCCCAGTCGGGTCGGACTTTGCGTGCATGAACTCTATTCTAAAATTCCACCTCCTTTACAGTTCCTTGCCTCCTCTGCAGTTGCAGTTAGGACTAGGCTAATTCAATGGCCCCTTGGCTGTAACTAGTAGCGTATCCAAAATGCATTTCAACAATTAAGTAACGTTGTGAGTAGTGTGAGGCGAGGAGGAGGAGCGTTAAGGGGAGGATGGTTCTAACCAACGAACCCAGCACGGAACGTCCCATATGGACACATGCATTATCACTCACATGGAACAAACATACGAAACCGAGCATGAGTTGCCTTTCTCTTTCCTTCTCTCAGTGCGTGTCTCTGTCTATCTCTGAGTGTGTGTGTGTGTGTGTGTGTGTGTGTGGTAGCCCGAGAAGCCACAACATGTCCTGTCATGCAGCACAGGACGTTGCGCAGCGGTAACATGCGGTAAACGTTACAGTTGTTGACAGCCGTGTTTGTACTGTTTAGTTTCAGTTAACAAGCGAGAGGCGACACAGCCAGAAAAATGTGGGAGACACGGTGAAGACAGAGGGGAGTACGGGGGGGTGCTACACCGAAGGGAGATGGCAGGAGAAGCTGCAGGAATGTCATCTTTTTAGTGTGCAATTTGTTAAATGAATAGCCATTAAATTAAAGGGTCAGCAGTGTTGAAAAATTCGCTGACAATCGCTTGCTCTCTCTCTCTCTCTCTCTCTCTCTTTGTCTATCTCTAACTGTTCCTGTTTTCTTTCTTACATGTGGCTAATTCACAAATTAAGCATTTATTTAATTTGTTTAATGTACAGTCGTTAAAAAGGGCTAGTAGTGTTGGAAAACTCGTAAACAGTCTTTGTGCCTAACTCTCCCACTGAATGTTATTTTTCCGATTATTAAATTGTGTTGGAAGATTCCATATTTAAACATACAGCTAATATATTTAAATATAGCAAAATAATATAACATTTATTCTTTTATTAGCTTTTACATCTAATATCAATACTCAATTAATTAGTTTCTAAAATAAGAAATAATAAATATAGTAAAATGGACAGTGTTGTAAAATGTTTTTTCCCAGTTAGTTTGTCATGGCTGTCTAGGAATTTGCAAATTGTTAATTAAATCAAAGAAACTTCTGTTTTGTTCTGTGAAATTACGCAAATATTAACAGTTGAAGAGACTTTGATCTATTTATCCATTCCTTCTCTTCGACTGTACCTTTTCAGTCATTTACACAGTTTACTTGGTGCAACATTGAGCATACTTTTACTTGAAGCAACTAACCTATAAGTCACAAAATGCTACTGAGTCGACAATGTTGTAGCAATGTTGTTGTTTTCCTTGTTTTCGTTGTCGTAAAACTTTTATGTATGAAAATATTTTTCCCCATAAAACACCTGGCCAAAGCAGAGACGACAAAAAATCACTGGGAAAATGAACAGCCAGAACGTGAGGAGTGGAGAAGGGGAGAGTGGGAGAAGCTTGCATATTGAAAACTTTACATTAAGTAAACAACAACCTGAGAGAGCATCTGATAACGACTCTGGAACATACTTATTCTTATGAGTATGTATGTGAAAAGATTATAAGTTACTGGTAGTTAGTTTCAAGGTAGTCTGCTAGAGGACAACAATTTATAAAGTCATGGATGTCTACGAATGAGGAGAAGACTTTAACATTAAGGGAATTGAATGAATTTGTGTTAGTAATAATATAAATAAAGATGACGAGAGAATTTAAGAAGTTTTGAAAGATTTATGAGTACTAGTAGTATGTATAAATTTCAGTATAATTACATAAAAGGAAATAAAGATATACTATCACTCTTCATTATTATTATACGAATATATATATACGGTATAACTTGAAAGAATAAATAAAGAAATTCGTTATTATATCTAATATAAAAGTATCTTAAACTCCCAATGCCTTGTGTTTTTCGAGCTTAATATTGAAGCTTCTAACATTCAGCTGAACTTCTGTCCGATTACTCTGCTTTATTAATTAACAGGATGAAAACGTTTAGTTAATTACGATGATTTGCAGGCACATTGAAGATTTGCTCACTGATACATTATCTAGGATTTGTAAACAAGGCCTAGTCCTAATTAAAGACAGATATCTGCATTGCATAAGTCCATGCTGAGATCTTGGCCAAGTTAATGCAGACAGACAGACAGAGGCAACTCACGTTCCCTAAATCAATAAGCTTCTAATGAATGTTTTGCGGGTGGAGTGGGGTACTATGGAAAGGCTTAGAGGTAAGGAGTAGTATAGTATACCCAAAATTATGTTCAGACAGACACACACACACATTCTCGCACACACACTTGCAGACTTGCATATCAACAGCAATAGAGTTTGAGTTACATAACCGCAAATAGACAGCAGCAACCGGTTGAGTCATCAAGTTGCAAACGACTCGACTAGGAAGTGGAACAGGAACTGCAAGAGGACAAAGCACTCAGGGCCAAGGAGGAGCAAGGACCAAGGAGCTGGGCAAGACATTGACAAACTGTCTGACGTTTATGATTGCTGCAAACAAAAGCTACGATTACTGCACTCCAAATTGATAATTATCATGCACAATATTTGTCTATTATCCCAGCACACACACACACACACACACACATCCAGACATACACACAGCCAAACAGACATTGGTATTTGATTATATTGTAGTTGGTTTATTGAAAGATGTAATGTAGATCATTATAGCTATAATACAATATACTTGTAATATAAAGAAAGAATCAGGTTTCACATAATGAATAAATTGATTATACATTATTGTGGGAACAATTTGAAAATATAGGAATAGTCAGTTTCCTGTAGATAATATGAATATAAGCAATTATTTACTCGTACCTTTTAACTATTTATGTTTAAAACTCATTATAAGTATTGTTTGGTGATATTGTCATCATTTGTTTATTAATCAATATATGTATTATTATTAAAACTTACTATATTTACTGTAATTCTTATAAATTTTTAAAACAATCCAGGTATAAATTTATATCAGACGGACCATTATTAGACAGACTTTCAGCTAAAGTCTGAAACTGTCAAAATGGATATGTTATATATATTTATATTGCCTTGCATCTTTAGGTGTAGTTAGATAAGAGTTAATATAATATTCATTAATTGATATTTAAGGCGAAAAGATATCTTATAGGGAGTTAATAACAAATCCAAGTCAATTTATAGTGTTGTATAACGGGTTTTCACAAATTAATGAAGTACAAACGGAAACAAAATTATTTAATTGTAATGCGACAACAGTTTTCGGTGTTGTAGTTTGAAGAACTCAAATGGTGCTATGTGCGTGTGTGAGTGTGTATTGTATGAGTCTGTGAGTGTGTGTGTGTGTGTGTATGTGCGTGTTGTATAACTTATTACAACCATAATTAACACTAAATTCCCCAAATGGCAACAGACAACTGTCAACTGCAAAATCATTTGCGGTCTGTCCGAGTGTTAGGCAGAGAGAGAGAGTGTGAGAGAGGGAGAATGAGAGAGAGCGAAAGAGGAAGAGAGAGAAAGAGACGCAGAGATAAAGTGAGAGAGAGAGAGAGAGGAAGAGTAGGAGATGGAGAGAAAGCAAAGTGGAGAGGCTTGCCAGCTGAGTGACAGCCTCGACTGATGCTGACTGTTGTCCCATGTCCTTGTCATGTTGCAGGACTCGCTTACATGGCAACTCAAAGTGCTTGCCCCCTGCCACAGTCCCCCTTCCCCGCAACATACAACATCACTTGCTGACTTATGTGCTGCGCCGTGCGGCAAATTATAAAATGTTTGCAAAAGGCCGCAAATTTCACATTTCAGAAAGTTGTCGTCCTGGTACAGGACATACATAGTCAATGCCAATGGCATTTCCTTGTCCCTTAATGCATTGCCGCAACGAGTGCTTGCAACGCATGAGTCTTCGTCATTTCTCTGTCATAATGAAATTAGTCGAAGCAACATTTGGGTCACATATTGCAGATACACTCAAAGGGACATTCAACCCAACAACACACACAGCCCAAAGGCCCTTTTGGGTTAGTTAATGGCATCAAATGAATAAGAAACCTCGGCATACTTCATTTGCAGCTCCATATGATTGACATGAAAGCACTTCAAGGGAAATGTTGCTATTTATTCTATTTGTCTGATAAATAAACCAAACTTATTTAGTTTATTTAATTAGAACAGTTCTTATATATGTCCTCCCCTCCTATGTCTCCTATCTCCTATCACAATTCCTAATTGAATATTGAAAAGGCAATAATTCTTTGCAAAAAATTACATTCAACTTGTTTCCATTCAATTATAAACACTATAATAATAATTCCAATTCGATATTTTGGTTCACGCCAACAAACTTTTCTTTTTGTAAAAATTATTATAAGCAAAATTGATTTAAAGAGCGCAAATCTTGATGTCTAGTGTAATTAATGGTTTACAAAACTACATTCATTTTAATTGTATTTCGCATTATGAAAGTAACTTGCTAACTTGACACTTAACAGTTAAATTTCCATGTTTAATTAATGCAGAGAAAGCCACGCGCCTTTTCTTCCTTCTGCAGCTTCTGCCTCGCCAGAGACTGTAGTTGATAGCACTTAAGTCGCTGCGCAAATCGCTTGATAATTACTTAAAATAATCTACAGCCACAGGACGCCTGGGTGGGCCACGCCCACTACCAGAAAGCGGGCTGGCATGCAAAAGTGGTAACAAAAAAAAAAGAATAGAAAACCAAGAACAGAACCAGACCAAAAGCATGCAAAGGCAAATCCCAAGCACGCATAGAACGTTTGCCAAGTGCAATTTCTCAACTGGCAACAAAAACAGTGAGGGGGAATACTAAAGAGGGGAGAAGGGAGCTGTCAAACTATCCAGTACCCAGTTGAAATGGAAGCCAGGCCAACATATTCACTTAATGTATTTTATTTTATTCTTCTTCCACTCTTTTTTTTTGGGTAACAGAACTCGAAAAACAATTAAGCGACAAGTGTCTCAATTTCAACGTCACTTACAAACATTTTATGCACCGCTCAGAGACAATCATCCAGAGAACGAGAGACAGGGGGAGAAAGTGGGAGTAAGAGTGTGCACAGCGCATAAAATGCAAAAGTTTTTACCATTGTAAAGTTACGTGACAGGGCGAGAGAGCAGACACAACTACAGAGACAGACACTCACACACACTATCATGCACGCAAACTCACAAAAAAGTTAGAGAAAAAGCTTAATTATTTGTGTGCTCCTCGGGTTGGTTATAGGTCTGTCAGGGTCCTCTACTGGTTTACTCCTTCTCCACCGTTTCATGCAAATGTGCGAATCTGCGCTGAAAAGTATGCAACGCATTTTAATCGAAAAGGTCTGTTGAAAATGTGCCATCTTTTTTGCACAGATTTCCACTGGGTTAATTTAAGGCATACTAGTTGACAAACAGTTGGTAACAAATACATTGATATACTACACGTTATTAAACGCAATACATCAGTTGTATTCTTGACAAAGAATTCAAAATAACTTACTTGAAGCCACACATAAAGAGACATATTTTCATTCGCTCAACTTCATTAAAGATTCTCTTAATTCTACTAATTGATTTAGATTCTATTTTGTATCAATTTATTCAGCCAATAAACAATGCATTTGAATACATATCAAATTCAATCTAAAGAACGAGCTAAAGAAATTAGATTTCTTTGCCTGATTCTTGAATGTTTCTACGCTAAGACAAATCCCAGTAGATTATAGCATTTTACCACGTTAATTCCAACAGCTTCAATAAACTGTGCTGAAAGTGTTCAAGCACACCACTCCGCAGCACACCGCACCACATCGCACCACATGACACACCGCACCGCAACAAGCAAACAGAGTCGAGCCCAAACAGAGACCACGCCCACCGGTTACATCAGGAGCAGCAAACGCCCACAGGTGTGGTCCATACTGGTCAGGCATGTCCTTCATCTGGTCAAGAGATCTGCACACACACACACACACACACACATATGCACACACATACAGCAGCAATCGTTTCCCATTTCGTGTTAAATTACACATTGAATCGGATTGCGGTGGCCATAACATGTGGCCCTCACTGTTATGCCACAGCCCTTCGGCCCCAATCTCCCAACACATGCCAAATATACTTTAACCCCCTTCGACAGTTTGTATGTGTGTGGTCAACGCATTGGACCCTCAATAGGTTTTTGCGGTTTTTTAATCAAGTTATTTGCGCAGACCATCTTAAGGGTTGAGTTCCGGGTGGTTTTCAGATGGTTTTCGGATGGTTTCGTTTGGTGCGAGCCGTTTGGTTAATGGCTTAAGTAGCCGTCGCATAAATAAATACCAATATCGCATATACTCTACATACATACCCAGATATATATATTATATATACTTTTATTGGGGCTGGCAATTTGTTAAATGTGCGCTCAAATAAATCACAAATGTGTTTCGCAATCAAACTTTCTCTGCTCGTTGTCGTTTATATTTTTCGGTTTTCTCTGATTTTCTTTGTTTTTGTTTTTGTTTCTGGGCAAATCTCTGACATCAAATTTATTGCGTTAATTCGCATGTAAAATATTTTGTACATTTTCTAAGCATTTATCAAGCGTTTTATTATTGACAGAGGTCAGCGCCTGTCTCTTTTCTATCTATATTTACATATCTTTTTCTGCCTCTGACTCCTTCTATTAAATGTCAAAAGTTTTGGCTTAAAATAAAAATGGCAAATTTCTATTTATGTTTGTCTGCGGTCAGCCATAAATTTAACCAAACTTTTGCCTAATAAGTTAACTATTTTCTGGCATATGGTAATTGAGATTCGATAGCTTGAAATAATTTTTCTTCTATTAAGAAATTTATGAAATTTGTGGTAACTCAATTACATATTTAAGCTAACAACAAAGTTAATCAAAACTCTATGCATACCTTAAGAAATAGCTCAACTGTTTAAAGTAAAAGATTCTTTAAGTTTGTTTAAAATTTTAGTAAAAAAATATAGTTGATATCATCCATTTCCAAAAGAATGTAATAATTGCCTAATAAATAAATTCCAATCCTCAAATTTCCAATCCTAATTATTTACATTTTTTCCCCATACTGCAGCTTTCATTACTGTCTTCTATACTTTCAATTATAAATTTAATTTTTCTAAATTATGTATTAATATGAAAAAACCAAAATTCCATTCAGAGCCTTTTCTATTTTTCCACTGCACACATACACTGTCCTTAGTTTCCTCTTCTCTTCGTCTGTTTCTTTCCTTCTGCTGCGCTTTCCTTATGTTGGAAGCGTCCAAAAATTTCTGAACAAATTGAAAATTCCAAAAATCGCTGAAGCATGCGAGTAGAAAATGATAGAATTCACAATGAAATGCACAAAAAACGAAAAGAAAATGGAGAGAAGAGGAGAAAAAAACAGCAAAAGAACAACTCACATCATGAGACAGCTAGAAAGAGTTTGCCGAGCTTAGAGAGATAGAGAGAGAGAGAGATAGAGGGAGACACATGTGATGTCTCTGCTGACATCGACGACACATTGCCGCAGAATGCAATTGCATAAAGGTCATAAGGCAACTTGACAAAAGTGGGCGTCACGTGGCATGGGCGTAACTGATGTGTGTATATGTGAGTGTGCTTGTGTGTGTGGCTTTGACGTCAAAGTCAAAAGCAACTTTTGGAGCTGCGAAGGTGACAGAGGCGACAATGTGAGGGAGAGACAGATTGGAGGAGAGGCGGGGCGGGGCGAGCGACAGCGATTCGAACAAAGTCGCTTGGGAAAATATTTTGTCATGTCATCAACGCAGAAGCAACTGTTGCAATCGCCGTCGCCGTCGCCGTCGCCACGTTGATGATACTCCATCTGTCTGTCCGCAGAGTCAGAGTCGAAATCGTTGTCGTCGTCATCGTCAATGGGACTGACGCCAGCAAATGTGGTTACAATAATTTATGCACTTGTAATGACAGACAACAAAGCGTTAAAGAACAGCTACCCGTTGCCAGAATCCGCAACCCGAACCTTCACCCCAAAAAACCGAACCAAATGACGAACCCAAGCCCAAACTCCAACTCGAGGTTTGCTGTCAGTTGTGATGCGACTGAAGCGCAATAAAATGCGTGTCATGTGTGTGTCCACCAGTGCTGCTGGTTTAGCCTTTTAACGGCTAGATCTGGCCTCTTTGAAAATACATCAACAGGATAGAAATGTAAGCATTCCTTAACTAAAAATCTATCCTGTTTTAAGAATTCTAAAATAAAATAGAATCTAAATTTATGAATGGGCTAAAATGATAGTTGCCAAATAATATATTACCAGTTAATACTTTTCACTCTCTGATATCCAGCATTATCTGGACGGTTTTCGTGTTGTTGTAACGAGTAGTTGGCATCACTGGTGTCCTCTTCCCTTTCCTCTCTCCACCCTTTTTACGTCCCGCTCCCCGCTTGTAAGCGGAAATGTCTCGCATGAGATGTTGTCGTGGCTGATGTGCAGCCTTCGTCGTTGCCTTCAAAATTAATTTTAAATTTATAGTTGGCGCTATTGCGTTAAATGACGCTGCGGGTTCCGACCTTTTGTCCCCCCCCCTGCCCCCTCGCAATCCCTTGCCCGGTTTCTCTGCAATTTCTGCTGCATCGGTTTGGAAGTCTGCTCAGCAGGGGACAAGTATGGAATGGCAGGGAGGGATCATCTATCATTTGCGTTGAGTGATTTGCGAGTGTCAAAGGAGTCTTCTTCTCACTTCCAATTCCCCTCCAGCTCCTCTCCTTCCGGTGTCCTTTGCGTCACATTCGATTTATGTTAATATACGCGTGCCACGCAGCAACCACAAAAGCGTTGTGGTTTCAGTACTTAACCCACTGCAATGCCCACTGCGAGCACAGTGGCACAAAAGCTATGGGAATAATCGGAAATATTGAATATTAATGTGGGAAAAAAGATATAAGGATGGTACCAGAGATTGAGACAGATGTCAATGTGTTAATATAGTTTGTATTTAGTTAGAAGAATAGCCTTTGACTACAGAGATATAATAAAATATACTTTAACAATATACATTCATATTCATTTATTAATACATTGATTTGTAATATCTGATTTATTTATTCATTAATTGATTGATTAACGGATTGAGCTGTTTATTAGTAGAAATCCAATATCTTATTAGCCTGATTTGCATAAATATGTCTCAAGGATCGACAAATGATAGATTGATTGAATGATTAAGCTATTTGTAAATAAATGAATTTGGTTTCTAGCAGTTAGCCTCTAGTTTTTGCCCACTGTGCTGAATTACTTGTGTCGCTAAGACGTACATCTTCAGAATATCGACTGCGACGACCTCGTCAGCACAGTGAGTGGGGTAATTTTCAATGTAAACTCAACGCCTACGGCCCTGTAGCCCCTAACCCTCTTCCTCCCTCTTTGAGTTCCCCCCTTAACAGAGCAGTTAACAACTTGTAGGCCATTTGGGGGCGTGTCTGCCTCAACTCATTTGCATTGTGTGTGTGTGCCCAGAGTACGGCAATTGCATTTTAAATGCAGTTGCCACGCCCTGCGGCACATCCCATCGCCAACTGTTAAGTAGACAGCGCATTGTGTGTCTCTTGTTAAACTGAGCAACGTTTTTATAGACTGCAACAAGCAGAGATCTCTCCTCCTCACACTTTACCTCTCTCTCTCTCTCGCAAATATGCAAAATTCACTTGGCCCGGAGTTACCTCGTTTCTGATATATTTTTTGTCTTATGTTGTTTTTGTATTTGGTGTGCCCTCAAACTTTAAACTAAGCATAAAGTGTTGCCTAATGGGTTTTGAGTGTTTTCGACGACTACGAAAACAAGAAAAACAACGGCAAGGGCAACAACTGCAACAGAAACAGCCCTGAAATGTATGCTATGAAATATTTTTTTTGCAGTTGCTTTGCCAAAAGTTAGTCATTAGCGTTGTTTTCGACGCCACTGCTTCAGTTGCCCCCCAGGCCCTTTGTTGCAACCAAAAAAAAAAAAAAGAAAAGCAAAAAATGCAAGAACAATAAGTAAA
The DNA here is from genome assembly GCA_958299025.2 of Drosophila histrio. Taxonomy (NCBI): domain Eukaryota; kingdom Metazoa; phylum Arthropoda; class Insecta; order Diptera; family Drosophilidae; genus Drosophila; species Drosophila histrio. The sequence continues at coordinate 15,746,389 of OY282580.2, forward strand.
TAACAATTAAAAAATTGCCATGCAACGCAAAAATCTTCTAATGACTTCGGTTTGCCGCTGAGGTCAAGGATAAATTGCTGGATTTGCTGGCAGCCCTTTGGGTTTTGATTACAGTATTTGTTGTGTAATTCAAATATTGGCTGAGTAATTTTGCTTCTCTGTTATTCATTAAATAAACATCAGCGTGTTGATAAATGACTTTAGAACTAAATAAAGTACAGGAAAAAGCTTAAGAAAGTGAGGTTAGGCAAGCGGCAATTGCAACAAATATTATTAAAAATATAATGACATTTTAAAAATGTGGAAAATAACTATGATTAACATTAATAGTTAAGAATAGAGTATAGAGTGAGCACTCGTTGAAAACAGTGTTGTAAAGCGTGCTCTAGCAAAAGCCATTTGTCGCCCACTGAAAACTATAAATAACCTAAAAAATGGTTCAACAAGCTTAAGCAGACCTTTCTATAACCTCTTGAACTCTTGACTTAACTTAAATCAATGCCAAAGTGAATACCAAAATCGCAAAATCAGCATAAAATTTCACCTTTTGCGAAAGATACGCATATAAATCTGCTATTATCAATGTGACAGCAACAAATTATGATTGAGAATGTCCCCCAGTTCCATGCCAATTCGGTTGACCCAAGGGAGATGTTAGAAGAGCATGGAGAAGGGAATGGAAATGAACTTTCCTTCTCCTCCTATTCCCCAAAAAAAGGAAATGACAAGCGGCGATCCGTGATATGAAAATCAAGGAGAATAAATCATTTAAATGATTACAGCTTAACTTTTGGCGCTTTTAAGCGAAATTAAATGAAGGGCCAAGACTATGGATGGCAAAGGGATGGCATATTCTATCATAAAGATTATTTATTTGCAACGTTGTTGTGGCAAGGACTCGTCGCAGGAATAGAAAAGAAATGTAACCCAAATCTATGTAAGTGAATCAAGAGAAATCACTTAAGTATATTTTTATGCTGGACATGCTGCCAGGAATTACAAATACAAGACGGCACGCACGCTCGCACGCAGGACGAAAAGGACACACAGGACAGACATGCCAGAGAGAGCGAGGGTCGCTTGGCGGTTTGCGGCAATCATTTGCCCTGGAGGCTTTCGTATGGGCTCGGTTACTGTTCGGCACTCGGCCTGTAAGTTGGGCCAAAAGAAGTGCCATCAAAAGGACATCAACACGTAGCAAATAAAGGACATGCCACAAGGATATGCGACAGCGTGGCTGCCGTTGCTCCTTTGCCCGTTGCCCATTGCCCATTGCTACATTGCAAAATTATTATGATTTATATAGCCTTTGGGAATGCGCACAACTCAGAGACTCTGAGGCGCAGACAAACACAAAGGACATGGCCAGGATACCAGAAGGCAAGTATTTCTCCTCCGTTCATCCTCTCTATGTGTGGCACAATTGTCGTCGTCGTCGTCGCATTGGCCGCAAAACTTTTGCTGCGACAAAATAGAAAACTTTCTTGGCATAATTCTTTCTATTTTCCTGCATCCTGCGTCCTGTCGTCGTCGTCGTCGTCGTCGTCGTCGTCGTCATCGTCAGCGTCCTCGTTGTCGTTGTCGTTGAAGTTTGTTGCCTGCTACGGCTCGAATACTCGAAATTAGGTTAACACTGACGAATTAAGGACATTAGCGTCATAAAGAAATAAGTAATAAAAGGAGCAGCGTCAGTTGAGCATTTCTGCTGAGTGCGTAAAGCGACAACAACAACAAAACAAATAAAACAACAACAACTACAGTAACAACTGCTTATTCTTCTTCTTGCAGTATGTTTTCAATGCGTTTGCTGCAGGCGCCGCATTTAAAAAGCAGTGCACGCAGTTGATGCTCTGGCAAGGATATACGGAGTATGTCCATTTCCTTTCTAAGCAGCCCAATGGGAAGTGGAAGGTGGGAGGTGGGAGGTGGCAGTGGGAGCCGTGACTGACCTCGCCTGCTGTGTTTGTGTTTGGTTTAGCCAGCAGCTATAGTTGGACACGTGTTCCATTTGCTTTTGATCTCTGGAAGAAGATGGATAAATGCACAAAAGTAAGAAATAGCTAAGATAATAACTATTAGCTGCAATTGCAGTTGATTTTAAAGAATATAAAAATACAGGACTATGAAGTATTCAATAGGAAGTCGAAAGAAAATCTAAAGAGATATAAAGAAATTAGGATTCATTCTTAGCTCTTGTCATAATTTTAGTTAGTTCTCATTTGTTCTTACTATGATCAGCACTTCAATTCGCTTGAATGCTGTGGAACAAGTTGGAGATGAAGGCAAGTAAATGATTAGACACTATTTATATTATTAACTAATATAATAAGTAAGATATAGTAGAAAATTTTGAACAGTTCTTTTAGTCGATTATTAATTATTCCTTTTTATTCCTTTTTAATTTGTTTACATTGGTTTATCATATTATTTTAATTCGTAGACAACCAGCTCTTCGCCTTAACATTAATTTAAATAATTTATAACATATGTACTCGCTCTTTTAATATTATTTTTAATGATTACATACAACACATTCAATTATTTCCTCCAATATAAAGCTGATTCTTCATGATATCCTTGCTATAGTTAATTGTTGTTCATATATTAACAAATGTTAACTACATCTATCGATAATTTAATGACATATCGATAATTTTGCGGCACATTCACTTGGTTTTTTACCCGCAGAAAGCTGTTGCAATTGCCGGCAGCTGTTTATTAAATTTGTCACCTACGCAATGAGATAAACGACCTGTTTGATCCGACAGCCTTGCCCGTTTCCCCTTCCTCGCACATTGTCTGCCCTGCTGCAGCTAATAAAATATTGATTTATTAAATTATGCCCAGCAAGCGGAGGGCGTTCAGGATGGAGGCTTGTGGATGGTAGACTCCTGCCAATGCCTGTCAATATTTTGCAAATTTGCCAGCATACGCGTATGGTTGCTCATCCCCCCCCCCCCGCACGGCACCTCGACAACCCTGGCCAAAAGCTCCTCCCTTGGTAGCTTTGGTAAGTGCTTTTTAAAATCCCGCCCGGGGCGCTTTGTTTGTGTGCAATGGCAGCTGCTGTGAACCATTGAACCGATGGGGTGGGAAGAGAAATAAAGGGGGTTGGGCGCTGCTAGGGGTAATAACAGTTAGGCGAAGCCGCTGCTGGATACTGAGCTTAAGTAACCGCACAACTTTAAAATTGTTTGCCCATTCCTATTGCTCTCGGAGAAGAAGACGAGGGCCGAAGCTTTGTTTGTTTCACTCAATAAAGCATCTTTGACGTATGTTCTCCCCTTTCCCTGTTCTTTGTTCCCTATTCCCTATTCCCAGGTTCCACCTTCTCCACTCTCCACTCACCACTCTCGACTGTCCATTGCCACGCCCTTTTAACCCGTTGCCTCAAGGCTCTTGAGGCGCAACCGATAAAAATATGAAGCACCAGCAAAAGCTGCCAGTGGCCGGAAGCTTTATGGCCGGCCTCAAGTCCGGTTCTCCCTCCTCGTATTCCCGTTGTCTGTTTTGTCCTGTGTCCCATGTCCTTTGTCTTGGGCTGTGTCCTGGGCGCTGGCGACTGTCTTTTACACTGTTTATTGATGCCCTTGTTGTTGTTGTTTTAGTTGCTGCTGAGCTGTTGTAGACATTGCTGACGTCTTTTGTGCGTTTTTATAGAATTTTCTTGGTTTTCAACAACAGCCAGGGGGTGTAAGAGAGCGGAGGGAATAAGGGCAGAGGCAGAGCTGCTCTTAGTTTGCAAACATTGTCCTGTGGTTAGCAGCATGTAAAATGGTTTTATGCTAAAATTTTCAACCGACTTTCATCGAAGAGGGAGGAAAACTAAAACTTTGCTCAAAAATTAGGCAACTAATTTCTAGACAAGCTGCATACGAGTGACACTCGATATGATGAACCATTGCAGCACCATTTCAAGCAGAATATCTGCGATAACTGCAGACAGGATGTGTTCGTGTACAGTTCCTGCAACTGAAACACATTAAAAAGCCCCCACCGAGAACATAAAAAATGAAGGTAAATAAAATAAAAAAGGAAATAATGTAAAATAAGAGTATGAAGGAAACAAGAAAATAGGAAGTCAAAACGAGCGCATAAAAATTGCATTAAAATTGCGACGCGGACATCCGCAATGGACTCCAATGGACTCTTTGGCCAATTCGGCTTTTGGTTTCGTTTTACGGAAATGCAAAAGTAAACGGAAGTGCTAGTTGTGCAAGAAACGCCACTTACTTGCTAACCCACTCCCTGCAACCCCATTTCTCATCCCGCCCCTTTTCAACCCCTCACAATTGAGGCGCAAAATTAAATATTTCCGCATACTCGGAAAAATGCAAACCTTGCCTTGATAGGAAAATTGCAAACAATTTTCATGTCATTTGCCGTGCGACATTTTGACATTTTATAGCATACTTTTTGGCACAACCTTCTTGCTGCTTCTTCTACCCTTACCCTTACCCTTACCCCTACTCCAACGCCTAGTGACTGCCCCTTACTGTCCACCCCCATGAGCCGCATCCAATTTGGCAGATCATTTAGTAGGCAGCTCTTGATGATTACCAGGACACGAATCCCTGTTCGACTTGCTGGCCACTTGTCACCTTCGCTGACGTTGACATCCATTAATCAATCAACTGGCTTTGTTGTGGTTCATTGTGGTGAGGGGGGGATGGATGGAGGGGGGATGTGCCATTTGACGGCATATTTCTTTGACTTGAGCTTACACACACACAGCGAGACAATTAGCGTTAAGTTGTCCTTGAAGTGTCGGCCTGTTAATGAGATGAACGCCAAAAGTTTCTTGCTCCACTTGGCTTTGGGTTTGATGACAGTTTTTTCTACTTTTTTCTCGGGACTGACAGAGGGAGATATAAGAGCATTGCTAATATATCTTAAACACGATTTGTATTTAATAGTTGGATATTTAATTTGCATGCTTAATATTTCCACAAACAAAAATATGTATTTTATATTGTGCAATGCTAGATTAGTTAGGGATTTTCAGATGCTATTTCCACAGAAGTTCACAATCCCTATGCCATACTAGTTGACACCCTATCCTTTCAATTTCTAATTCTTTGTCTTTTCCCTCTTTTTCATCCCTCTACCCTCTGTGCCCTCCCCCTGCTGCTGCTGCTGTAGCATCATCAACGTCGCTTCATTAGCTCACTGCAAAGGCCAATGCCAAAAGGTGTAAAACGAGAAAAAAGAAAAGCGTGAAAAAATGAGTAAAAGAAAAAGATGCTCAAGCTGAACCTGAAACTGAGGAAAAGCTGCTACTGCTGTTGGTTCATAGACAATACAAAAACAAAAGCAGACGCTCGTTCACGTTACACAAAAGGCAAAGAAAAAGAAAAAGTTGCAAAAAGTAGTTGTAATAATAGCAACAACAACAAAAACAGGAGTAACAACAATAACAACAGTGAGAGACAGAGTCAAGCTGCTGCTGCTTCTTCTACTTCTGCCTGTGGCTGATTGATCTCGTGGGAAATTTTGCACAGTTGCTGCAACATTCAACAACAACAACAACAGCAGCAACAACTTTGTGGCAACGAAAAGAAAAAAATAAAACTCGAACGTTTTTCTTTTCTTTTATATCGTTGTTGTTGCTATTTTCTCCGCCCTATCACACTCTATCACTCTCTCTCTCTCTATCTCTCTCTTTTTTCCTCTGTACTGTGATTATTTTGCAGCTGTATCCTCTTTGAGCTCGTCCTCGCACGAAAATTAACTTAATGTCACTTACACTTTAGTGCTTTGGGTTAATTTGGTTAGATTATTGTTAATATCCTTTGGGGTGCTCTCTGCGCTCGCTTAGCTCACAAATGTGTGCGCGCGTGTGTGTGTGTGGCAACTCTGGCAACAGAGTTGTCCTCCAGAGTTGTGGATGCCTCTGGGCACACTCACCGCTGCGGCAGTTGTAAAGTTTTCGGCATAAAAATGATGCATTGCTTTTCTTATGACTTGGAAATTGTTTTCAGCCGAAATCACAAATACACATTTCTAGTCCAATAAATTAGGCTCTTAGAACTGAGAATCTTCCAGAGTTATTATTGAGGGAATGTCGTGAAGTGTGCATTAGTACAGATAACAATAAGTTTATTTTAGCAATTCTTATCTATAGTGGTCAACAAGTTTGTCTTTGGAAAATAATAATTAATGGTGCTGAAATATAGAATAAGGCAATTTAATTATAAACTAAATGCAATTCTTAAAATTATTCAATAACATTTTTAATGTTAATATCTAATCATTACTCTACTCAGTGATATTTTGTTTAGAAATAAAGTAAAACGGCTTACGACTTCTTATCTAAACTATGATTTTTTCCACATAAACACCATATTAACAGTATGTATTCCTTATATTTATAGATATTAAAGAAATGATTATACGTATGTAATTCATAGCTTCCACACCATAAATCGACGCTCACTCTTAACATAAAATAAATGTAGCTGCTCTTTAAATATACTTATATATAATAAATATGTATTTTTTTTTAGAGATTTATGCACAATTTGCTGTCGTAAATGTATCTGAAATATTTGCCAAAAATAAAAGACAAGCGAAAAAACGTGACAGGTTGCCAAAGCCTAAATGTTGTCCATCATAATTGGCCATTAGCTACTTAAATTCAAAGCCAACCAGCCATCAAGGACGTTTATTTTTGATTTTTATAAATATTTACATTGCAGTCCCACATATTTCTTTTCCCGTATTCTCCTACTGTCTCCGTATAAAGTTCACTCCCTCGCCAGTTGGTGAGCTCTTTAAAAAGTGACTTTGTGACTAATGCAGATGGCATGCGAAGCGAAGCGTGAAATGTTTTGTAAATTATTATAGAGAAACAACAAGTCCTTCCCCTTGATATGAAGAGTGCGACCGGAAGAGAGAATATTAGAGAGAGAGAGAGAGGGAGACAGAGCAAGTTATAATAGACACAATATACAAATATTTATGCAGATAAACAAGCTTGCAGGTTCGAAGTATTTGAGGGAGCATGGAAAAGGGAAGAGTCGTACGATGCGGGGGGCCAGGGGGTGATTTCATGTGTTGTACTTGTGTGTAATAAATTTCAATTGACTTATGGAATATGTGGCGCGTGGGAGAAGTTTAATTTACCCTCCATTTGCTGCTTGCTCATGAACTTGGCCAAGTTTAAACTGGAGTTTTCATAATCTTAAATTTATTTTAGAACTGTGAATGCCTCACCCCTCAGCCGGTTGAGTGCCCATTAGACATCAGATCCCAACCGAAAGACACTAAAGAAATTCAAAATGCATATTTCATTTTGAGGTTTAGGCGCCGCGTCGACAATAAAAGCGAATTTTTATGACAGTCGTCAGGTAACAGGTAACAGGTAACAGGTAAAACCTGAGTCGCATCTCTCACATACACGCTTATAAATTATGCTTTAATTTGTATGCAGACAGGGAGATTGTTTGTCCCCTGGTCTCCCCCTCCTGCAGCTCTCATAATCATATTATTTATTTTAAAGCTGCTGCTTGCCGTCATCTAATGTGCGTGTTATAAAAGATTTTCAGCATTTTAACGAGCTGCGGATTATCTAAATTATTTCTAGGGAGAAAGAATAAGAGGAAGAGAGAGAGTGAGAGAGAGACGAGGAAAAAGGAAGCGAGGAAGAGACCATAGTTAATATGACATTGTTTTAACTGCATGTCACACTTTAATTAAGTAATTACCTTTCGAGTCGTAAACGCTAAAAGCATCATATATAATTTATCGCCAGTAATTAGTTGGTCTTAGAGAATTTAGAAGAGTTTAAATGTGTCAAAATATACCTTTATTTAAATAAGAATTTTTCGTTATTAATTCTTAATAAATAATATCAACAATATCTGGGAAGCAAGCCTAAATAATATTCTATCTTTAGCTATTTGCGACCATATAACTATTTGATGACCTATAGATGATAGCATTTATCCAGACTTTCTTATTTCGGTACTAAGATACTGTAGCTTGCCTTTAGTCTATTCCTACATTTTCAGTTCAATCTGTCAAACCTTTCACCATATAAAGAAAAAACTCATGAACTTTTAAACAAAAGTCCGTTAAAGTCCCAACAAAATCCCAAATAAATTTCCTAGTATTTTGTTTTGGGACATGCCTTAATTAGAGGCCATATAAAAGTCATCAGTAGAATTTTAGAGTTTCAGTTATTAAAAATATGTAAATATTTAAACAAATTATTTGTTTGTACAATAAAATTATGTCTAATTGTAATTTAATTTATAAATATTCCCCTATGTAAAATGCGCTGCTAACAGTTGCAAATTTCCTCGTTGCTAAGCACCTATAATTTCCCCTTCTCGCGCTCTCAGCTTCGTACAATAATTTCCCTTTGCTTTTCGCTCGGAGCACAGTTGCTGTCGCCTTCGTTAAGTTGAGTCGCCCGCCCAAAACGATTGAGAGCCGAAGTCGAGCCGAACTGCCGAGAGAGTAGCACGACGACGACGAAGACGGCCAAAGCATATTCTTTCTGGGGCGATGCTAGCGACGATGACGAGAAAAATCAGCAGTTCAGCAGTTTCATTGATAACGCGCTACGAACTGGATCTACCCCAAAAGTGAGTCAGGCTGCCGCACGAACTCGCCGTCGCCGCGTCGTCAGCGCAAATAACAACAATAACAACAATAACAAAAACAAACAACAAGAACAACAACAATCGCAGAAGTGTGTAAAATACCAGGCACTTCAGACTGTGGCATATGAGACGTATGAGTGATATTGCTACTGTTGTGGAGGATGCATTTTTCATAAATTTCATTGGTGCTGTCAGTCGTTTTGTCATCGTCGTCGCGCGTGCGTTTAATTATAGCAGTCAGTGTGTACGTGAATGTGTGTGTGTGTTTTCCATATGGCCACAATCATTGAAAATTAAATGAACTCCATTGCCCCGCACTGCATTACAAATCCTGCTGAGCCTGCAATTCCTTGCGTGCCTGAAACAATTTGTTTTTGCCGGACCAATTAGTCAATGAAAAAATTGTGCAAGCTAAAGATTTCCCAGCACGACTTAAAGTCCAGCATTAACAACAATATCAATCTTTAGTCAAGTAAGTAAAATACTCTTTAAACTCAACTATTGCCATTTTACTTTTAGTTAATTATCATTTTCATTTTCCTTTTCATTTTCTTCTTATGCCGGTGACATTTAATCTCTGCAACTTGGCTTACCATATTCCTGGAAAATTAATTATGGTTTGGAACTTCTTGTTTTTTCTTGCCCTAAAAGAAATTCCCTCTTACAAGTAAATCTTTTATTTTTAATCAAGTATTAAATGATATATGAAATTTATATTTAATGTGAGTTAATCACCTTGCAACTTTTGAGGACCTTTAAGTAAAGCTTTTTGCTGAACTTAAAAAAGATTTTTGTGTTTTTCTCAAACAAATTAAATGTCTATGAAGCATTTATTGAAGGGGGTTTCCTTCTCTAACTAGAATACATGATCTGGATATAATTTAATAATAGTTTGTTAATTATTAAATTAGTATTAAACACTTCTCCATATGTTTAAGCCAGGATGTTCGAATTCACACAGGATACCCTCAATATTTTAATATTTTTCAATGCACATAAACAATAACTTGATTTCTAAAAGTTTTCTTAATAAATCTATAATTATTTTAATATTTTATTTTAGTATTATTTGAATTTAATAGCTTTATTCTTTATTATTCTTATATTCATCAAATAAGAATTTATAGCTCGTCTCTCAGCGTCTATTCCCTTTAAAGCTCATCATACTTCAGCATTCCCAAAATAACTAGAATAATTCTTTAGCATAATTAATTTGACAAGTGTCTTATTATCAATATGAATTACTTTTATTAAATTCCTTTGCGCAAATAGTTAAAGTGTTGTTGGCAACAAATAATTCGAAGCTCGTTCTGAGTTTCAATTAAACTCCTATTAAAATTTCATTAAACGCCAACGCCACAAAACGCTCCCTAATTAGTTTGGCCGCACCCAACATTCAACATCCCAATCCCATTTTCAAATGGCCAACATCCCAGAACCAACACCCGACAAAACTGACCTTCAACGGCGCAAGGCCAACAGTATTAACATTAACGGAAATTTTAAGCATTTCTTATATAGGCCACAACACGCAGACGGCCTAATTAAACTTTAGGCCAAGGATATGCGGCTTCTTTTTTTTCTGTAACGTATATTTTTCGTTTTTTCGTTTTTCGTTTTTTTCATGCAGTATATTCCAGCAAAAATTCTGGTATTTTCAATTAATGCGTCGACATTTTCATTTAACCTTTCCACTAATGGGCGGAGTTGGTTGAGTTGAAACCGACAACAATTCTCTTATTTTTTTTTTTTGCCTGAACCTCACCCGGCTGACCTCTGGCGCCCCAAGTGCTGATATTTTTATTTTATTTTACTAATTTACGTATTCTTTGTGCTGGGCTGGAGCCCTCATAATTTACATGGGGGCCACCAAATGTTTTATTTTTGTTTTCGCACAGCGAGAATTTTCTGGCAGTCTGGCAAGGTTCTGACTTTGGTTCGAGAGGGGATTTGAGTGGGGAGGGGAAGGATGCCCAATCCGATGGGTGGGTGGGTTGTCGTCCAGTTGGCGTCGCATAAATTTATATATACAAGTATTTTCCGCTAGCTTTCACTAGCCAACGTCTACTCCATCTCTTTCACTCACTCTCCCTGTCTCTGTCTCTGTCTCTGTCCGACTGACAGTGACTTAATGAGCTGCGGAAGTTAATGTGCAACTCTCGGACTTGTTTTTCTTACAATTTATTTGCATATCTGGGTTAATTCTGTTTCTATTTTATTCGTCCTATATGACTGGCATTTTTCTTGTTTTTTCTACTCTTAATTAACATGTTCTATCATTTGTCATGTGTTGATGAGGAAAAACTTTGCTTGCATATGAAGAAATCTTCATTTAGGTTGTATAGTAGTAGTATTAATTACTTAAATATGTATTCTTGAATATTTCTATCCAAGTAGAAGGTGGGCGAGTGAAAAAACTTGCACTTTGCTTTTACCAAACTTGCTAATTTCTCGATTTAATGAGTTGGAAATGAAGTCTATTGATTTTACACATATTTAAGATATTACCAGATATTTTAAAAAATATATAAATTCGACTGACAATAGAGTGAAATCAAAACCTAAGCTAAGCAATTCAAGAAATATCCTTAAGTATAATCCTTGAGTCTACTACAATCTGATACTATATGCTCAGTTTTCGTTACGTCAAGTAGCTCCATTCTGAGATACGAAACATCTGCAAATATCGACTAAAAATAGTGAAAGAGAGAGGGAAAATCAGAGCAGAGCTATTGACTTTTGTGTGCCCACAATGGAGTCCAAACGTGCTTCTCTTGCAACATAGTAGCATATGTGGAAATACTTACACACACACACACACACAGATACAAACACACTCACCCACACATGGCAATCACACAATCAATAGCAAAAATTCTTTGTGTAAACATGTTTTACTCGTTGCGAAAAAATACATGAGAGAAATCTGTAAGTGAGCAAATTTTCTTGAGTAAAACTCTTTAATCAAAAGCTTGCTTGCTTGAATCTATTGGGAAAATCATTTCTACTTGACTTTGGCTATCGAAATATGGAGAGACTCAAGTAACTGAATCGGTATGTTGCCTATTTGTATGCCCAAGTTCATTAGCGTCAGTTGGCAAATATTTACCAGAGTTAGCAATTTGTTCTCTCCATTCGATTCGATTCGTTTCTTTCTTTCTTTTTTCAGGGGCTACTTTACTTTGGCTGCAAGCAATAAACATCATTAAATTTAATTTGTTGCCAATATTGAATGAACATATTTATGTGTTTTGATTAGATGGGGCAGACAACAGACGATTTAGGATAATAAGAGCCAAATACCTTTAAGATACTGTGCAAATACTTTGAGCTGCGAATTTCCAAATTCAATCAGTCAATAAACCGTTTGTTCAAATTTGAAAGACGAGTTTTTTACACTGTAATTCTAATCTTAATCTCAATCTTTTAATTTTTTCATAATCGAACCTAGTTAAACCGAAAAGACATCAACATATGAAGCGGTTCAATACAATGTTTATATTGAGTTATCGATTTACAATTTTCTATTCTTAATTCAATCAATTGACCAAGGGAAAAACAAACGATAGAGATTATTAAACATTGGATTTTATATTTGTTATTTATAAACATATTATTTTAAATCAAAATAGGGGCCTAAAGGATCTGGGTTTTTCTTATCGCGTAGGCACTCACAGTTTTCGATGTAGTTTATCGTCCCCAGATACCACTTAAGATCCTCTATAAAGACCGGCAAGTTACCATTGAATAGGTCATCGGGTACGGTCAGTTGAAAGTCATCACTAATATTCCAATGCTTAATGCTGCCGACTAGATCTCTGCAGAAGAGTTTACGACGCGAATCTTCCTCATTTATCTGGCGTTTTCCTATGAGGAAAAATGATTGTTTTTAGCTTTACACACTTGGTCCCATTCTTTTGTATACATACGTTTTGGTTGTTTAACTTTGTATACTTGTTCAACTCTTTTGGCCGCCATAAAGGTCTGTAAGATATCGTATTCATGACGCTCATAGGCCTTGATTCCCCTCGGAGGTGGTTGAGGAACACATACATTAATATTATCATTGCCATAATAGGGCACCGAGGTGTAAGCGGCAGAGTTTAAAAATTCTGAAAAATGTTTATCCATTTGAGATTTGGTAGAAATCCATTTGGTTCCCACATGACGATTATACAATCGATAGGTGAGAGTCGTTATCAAGTCTTCCACCGTATGAAGGCAACTGAGATTGAAGAAGTTAGATCAGTTAAATGAAAGAGTAACAAAATGAGTGAGCTCGACTCACTTCTCTCGCAACGTTAAAATGCCTGGTAGCTTGTCAGTGCGCTTTATAGTATGCAGCTTATAGATTATGCAATGTAATATATCCTCGACAGCCCTTAATTGTATATCCTTCAGATATATCATGTTGTTGATATATTTACGGGACCACCAGCCACGGAAGAGGGCCTGAATCTTGATGGAACTAGTATTGAATGTCATAAGTACAGTTGACTGTGTTCGATTTTGGCAATCGATTAAATAGTTGCGCCTTTCTAAATATTTGCGCCACAGTCTTTGGATTATAATCGCAGCTCGTCGCTGCTTCTTCATCATGAAACGCAACCTCCAACCCCGATAAATGCGCTGTATAAGACGAGCCGCCTTGAACTGCTTATAATCCAGGAGTAGAAGTTGAGTTCTAAGACAATCGATAGTTTAGATGGTTGTCTTAGAATGTTTGCTGAACTTACTTAAATATGTTTTGATTCATGTCTACATTCGGTATCCTATTAGTGTCGTAAGCTTCATCAGAGTTTTGACTGTGTATTTGAATAGATTGAAATGACATTAATTCGTGTATCCACATTGTTATTATTTATGTAGTATATTTGTATGTTGTTGTGTATTGTATAAGAGTTTCTTACAAAGTATATTATGAATGGATCTTTCTAATTTTAATATCATAGAACAGACTTTAAAGTGTTCGGTAAACTGATTTGTATTCTATATGAGTCCAAATAATTTGGATAATCAATGTCGGGTACAATGAACTAAACAACGTTAATAAACACTATTTATTCACATTGCAGAATTTATGTCATATATATATATATATATTTGGAATGACAAATTTATACAATTTCAGATATGCTTTAATATTTCAATTTAATTGTCTTCTATACAATCCAAGTTTACTTATAATTTTGCAAATTATATTGTAATTATTCTCAATATAAACACCCAAAAGCTACCGTTAGAGCGGTGTAAATTGAATTTCGTGCTGTTGCATATCATCGGTAGTTCCTCGGTGAGGGAAAGGATACAGGAAGTGAAAACAGGGCGACAGGGAGAAACATCGCAAGTTTAATTCATTTTTAATGCTACCACTGGCCGTCGTCTTGGAGATGTTGTCGAGAACTTGGGTCGCAACTTTTTGGACTCGAGGTAGAGCGCTGAGCTGCATTCCCAATGCTGCTGGCCGGAGAGGGGGCGAGGTGGGTGGGGGGAGTGTTGTATAGGGTCTGCAAAATGGAGGACGGAAATCAAAAGTTAAAATAAACTACGTTGTCGTCGTCATCGTAGTCGCTTGGTGTCTTGTTGTCCTTTGTGGCGCATACTCGAGCGCACTGCGCGGCTGCTTGCCTTATAAAGTTGCAGGATATCCGGTTGTTGTCTTCGCTCATTTTTCGCCATCTCTCGTTCTTAAGCACGCGCCACACTCCACACTCTAGACTCTACAGTCTACACTACACTACCCAACACTTCTTACACTCCACAAGGCATTGTCCATTGTTGTCGTCGCAGTTGCAGTTTTGTTTAATGTTTCATTTATTTATATTTTCGCAAAGGACATACAACTGTAGCGGCAGGACACTCTGTCTGGCTTGGGCATTGTGCTCCTCGCTTTGGCTTGGCTCTTGTGTTTTTACAATTTGACGCTTGTTTACTCATTTCCGGTTGCAACTTGCATACAGCCTTGTAGCACCAACAACTCCAATCTCTTTGCCTGGGCTACAATACTTTATAGATGTTGACACCCTTGACTGACTTGCAAATTCTATAAGAAAGTGTTGTACGTAATATTAAAAGAACATCAGAAAAGTAATTTATTGTCGCAATTAATTGTATTAATACATTAATTAATTAATTTCAGCGTAATAATGTACTCAATTATGTATATGTAATAAAGGTCCAGCTTAAGAAAGATTGTCATATTTATTGGTAGTCAAAACAAATATATATATATCAGTCACACTGAAAACAAACAAATTGAATATTTTCAAAATCTCCTCTCGCGATTCATTTGAGTTTTAAGCAAATGTTATAAGCAACTATTGCTTAATACATTTAACTATTGCTAGAAGATTCAGATTCGCCACAAAATGCAGTTACAACTTGTGTTTATATCAGTATTAACAAGGCGAAAGTTTTTGGGTAAACTTTGTCGATCTGCCAGTTCGGCAATTGCTTTTAATTTGCCTCAAGGCAAAAGCAATCAATCAATATTCATCAAAATGCTATTAAATTTGAATGCAGCCTTCTCCTTGCCTCTCATCATCTTCAACTTGTTTGACTCACGGAAAACTTGGCGACGTTGCGAACTTTTGAAAAGTCGCCGACAAAACTGGAAATGAAAATGGGAATGGCAATGGGAATGCGGCAGGCAGAAGTCGGCGAGGATCAGAACAAAAGTGCCGATGCAATACTAACGAACCTGCAACAGTTTCAAGTGCCACACAGCAGCAACAACTGAAACAACAAGTCAATTTAACAACTAGCAAAAGTCGCCAAGGTGTTTTGCAGCGTAGAAAAAAAAAACACTTGGTATTTCTCAGACATCGCACTAATTGTAAGATTTTCATTTGATTTGCAAATTGTTGCATACTTTTCAGTTGCATGCGAACTACATACATATGACTCTCTCTGTGTGTGTGAGTGTGTGTGTGTGTGGGTAACCTACATTTCATGACTGGCTGATTTCAATTCCATACGCACAACACTTCCATCGCTGCCCTCAGATGCTACTTCGTTAACCTGATTCTTTTTTGCTATACACTCACAATCATACACACAAGCTGCACTTCAAATTTGACAGCCTTCAAGAGACTAGGAGAGGGAAAGGGGGGGCGAAAGAGAGAGAGAGAGAGAGAGAGCGATTCAGAGACGAAGAGAGAAATAGAGACAGTGTGTATGTGGCAAATATATTTCACAATTCAGGCGCAACTTAACTACAAAGTTCAGTTGCACTTCTGGTTCTAGCCGAGGGTATTAAAGTTTTATCACTCGCTGAGAAGTGGAAACCACAACCGAATGAACTTACTGTCTACTGAACTTTTCAAAAATAATTTACATATTATTTATGAGTCTGGTTTTATATTCTAAATTTAAGAATAATCCCTTGATATTAAAGAAATCGTGTAAATTCGATATTCTTGAGATTTCTGCACTAAAAGATACTATGTGTCCAGCTCAAAGATATTTAAATATATTAAAACTTATATTAACACAAGAAAGATCAATGCATGATTAACAATCTAAAATGTATTGAAAATCTTCTGTTTTTATTGTACAATTTAAACTAGTACAGAAATGCAAATACTGAGGTTCATGGGTTTGTACAGGTGTTTTATTCATTTTCAATAGAAACATTGTATAAAAATCTAGATAAACAAATATTGACAATAGAATGTAACTCTTCTTTGTTTCTTAGTTTAGTTTTCTTACAAATATATACACTATTATTTATTGTTTGGCACCATTATATGTATATACTTTAAGCTGCTTTCATTTATTATTTTTGATTATGCTCTCAATTACCTAAAACAGTTGCCGCTGTTCTGCTTAAATTTCGTTCTCACATTTTCGTTGATAAGCCGATTAGTCGCTGACAGACTCTCTGAAAAAAGAAAATTTAAAAGCAAAAGTAAATTTAAGAATACTTTTTTTTGTATTTTTCTGTTGAAACTTCTAGAAACTGCTTTTAATATTATTTGGCCGGCGAAGTTGGGAGGCAGCCAGACTAATATAAATTTTATGTGCTTTGCAGACACCTTAAATGCAAAAAGGGAAGGGGAAGAGGCAGAGTAGAGGGAGTGCAAGAGAAGAGGAGGAGGATGCTGTGGGAGAGTGGGAAAAAGAAAACAAAATATTTTAAAGACCACAAAAAGCATGTCCTTGTGTGGCAGGCTAAGGCCACTTAATGCACGCCAAAAGCAGTTGATGTTGCTGGCAATGAGAAAGAGTGTATATGTGTGTGTGTGTATGGCTCATAAATACCCCACACACACACACACACACACACACACACTGAGAGGGAGAGACACACTCACACACTAGATTTGCAGTAAGGACACATGTTTTGGTTTGCTGAGCCTGCTCGCAGGCATCTTTTCTGTTATCCCCAGACCATGTTTGTCCCTGTGCTTGTCGTCGTGTTAATAATGCTTTTGATGTGTGCTAAAGACAGCTACAAACTATACCATATACAGGATCTGGTTATGCTATGGGGAAGTGTTGAGAGGGGAGTGGAAACTAAACCAGTAAAGCTCTGCCTGCGGCTGAAGTCTCTCTCTCTATCTCACTCTCTCTCTCTCTCTCTCTTTTCGCACGCTGCAGCAAAGCAACTGAAAACCCTAAAATTTGTATGCAGTAAATTGTGCTAGCAAATCAAATGAAAATTCAACATTTTGCTCTACTACATTGCTGATATTAAATTTAACAATAAATGTTGATTACATTCAAGTTAAACAAATATTTCAAGCTTTAAAAGAAATTGCAGTTAAAAATCAGTTTTATATAATGATTGAGCTTTGATAAATTAAATAGATATTTTTAATATGATATTCTAGTGAATTTTTCCTTTTAACCTTTTTTAAAACTATAAATAATTATCTTTAAATTAAAATAAATACAAGTTATGTTTAGTAAATAAAATGCTGATAAGTTTTATAATTTGAAATTGAAACCTCATGCACTTATACATATTTGAAATGATCCGATTATAGATTAAACTTAGTTATAAGTTGAATTATAATAATGCATTCAATACTATAATATTTTAATTTTAAACTTTATAATATATGTTATTACTACTACATGTAATCACACTCAGACATTATATACATTTATTTGAATTTATATTAAATAAACATTTTATTTAAATGGTATTTTTCAAATTTCAACATTAAACACTAAATTAAATACTCTAATATACAGTGTATACATTATTCGTTATTTTGCTATTGCCAAATTGCCATTCGCCAAAAATGGAGTTCGAAATACGGTGGCATACAATTTTTATAGACTTTTTGACTAGTCGCTCAATTTGATTTACGCATCGCGTATACGCAGCGTTGCTTACTTTTTATGGCCACCACTTACACCTGAGCCTCTCACGCAGCTGAGCAATTACAGCAACAACACGGACGACAACAACGACGTCTTAATGGCGCCACAACAACAAACACAACAACAACAAAGTTGTCTTACAAAAAAGCAGGAAAAGTAAGTCTATTAACGGCAATGACAAAGCACGCGAAAAGCTAATAGAATGACAGACCTGTAAAGTGCTTCTGGGACTAGAGAAAGAGCGACACGGATAAAGAGGGGAGGGTAGTAGTTTGGCAAGTCTATAAAAATGTATTAACTGTTGGGTAGGTGGCCAAAATAAAGTCATAAACACCAGAGACAAAACCGACGTCAAGATGGCAACTTTTGGAGATGGAAAATTAGGCTGGCAATGTGCGTAATATGATAATCATTGTGTGGGCAACTCAAAAGCAAAACAAAGAAAAAGGGGCGTGTGAAACTTGTGGGTTGTGCCGAGTAGCAGAGAAATGATACAGACCTGTTCTAAGATCTTCCAGAGGCCGCAGCAAATCCATTAAACCCTTATGATGCATGAGCGCAAATAATGTGAGTGAGTGAAAGGCGTCAGATAATGGCAGGAAAAGGGGGAAAGAAGTGAGAGGAAATGCAAAAGAAAAGAAAAAACAAGCTGGGAACAAACAAAAACACAGCAAGAGGGCGTGGGAAACATATGCCAAGTAGACTTAGCCACGGCATGAACAAAAAAAAAAAAATAAAAACATGAAAAACAGGCGCAGGCAGAGGCAGAGGCCAAAACGGTAACTAAGCAGAGAGGCCAGACATGGGTTGTGGAATGTGGAAAGGGATAGCCACGGACAGGCAGAGATAGGCAGATGGGAAGATAGGCGGATGGGTGAAGAGGTGAGACAAAAGAGGGGGTTAAAGAAGGGTGTGAGAGGCCGCAAAGTGAGCAAACACTTGAGCCAAGTGCTTGACTGGTTAAAGCGATGAGTGCGAGTCTGACTGTCAGTGAGTGTGAGTGTGAATACAAGAGTAAATGAATGTGCATGTGTGAGTGTGAGTGTGAGTGTGGGTGAGGATAGTGGATGGAAGTTCAGTCAAGTGCACGGTGTGAACAGCAGATCCACTAAACAATACTCGTAGATGTAAAGTAGTTAGTATAATTTAGATGTAAGTGGATTAGAACTCGTCGAGACAGTAAAATAAGCTAATAACTGCGGGCAAGACTTCTCGGAAACACATAAACAGATTTGGGCAATCTTTTGAACTGTTCTGAAATAATTTAACTAGATTTTCTGGGCTTTATTTATCGTTATACATTTGGACTCATTTGTAAATGTATTAAGTATACGTTGTCTGAACGCTCTAAACAACATTTATGTACTTTCAATTTTTAGACCATTCTAGCTTTTAATTCCTAAAGAATACAACTAACCTTATTTGCGATACAATTATTCTTTGTGATACATTATTTAATGTCCACACAATATTTGTTTTTGCTAATGCCACATTAAGTTCAACTAATTCAACTATTCAATTTCTGTTTATCACTTTAGTATTTATAACTCACACCTCTATGCACAGCTCTCAATTCTTCAATTGTTGTGCTCATCTTATAGAATTATCGCCTTCAATTTTCAATAGATTTGTTTGAGTTGTTGATACTCATGCGAGAGCATTACATAAGACCTGCTCTTATCTGGCTTCCATGCCCGAAAAGGAAAACCGAATATTCTGGCATAGTTGCATAAATAAACAAGGAGGACAAGACACACTCACACACAGACAAAGAGATACACATTCAAACTCAGACAGATTTCAATACCTGAGTGCATTTTTAGCATTTCCTGGTGGCATAGCAATCCCCCGACCAATGGTATATATGACACTCGTGTGTAAAAGAAAAACATTTCTGCATGCCGGCAAATGCTCCAGAAAGACAGATCCCAACTCAGCCCAACCAGACGAGACCAGATCCCAAGCAGACCCCTCTGGTGGCGGCAACAACAATAACAATTGTGTAAAAAGCATAACGTATACGCGACGTGGCACCAAACGAACGAACGAACGAAAGTCCACAGAGTAAGCAGCTCTAGAAATAGCTGATGTGGAAAACGATAAACATCGAATAAATTATGCACTATAAAAATATAAAGTGAATAATGAAAAGATATTAAGAAGAGGAGAGGAATAATCTTCAAAGGAAAGTTGCAGTTGAAGTTGAACAAATTGATTTGATACAAACTCTAGCGCAATTCTAATATACCCTACAGCATAGTTCAGTAGCGCAACTAAGGCAACTAACAAAAGCCCGGCTCAACTTTTGGTGGCCCTGCACAGCGCGAAGAAAGCAGAAAGTTTAAATCAACTTGTGGGAATTTAGACAATTTTATAAACATGTACAAAAAATGGAGAGTACATGTGGGGAATGCAGAGAGTGGGAGTGTGGGAAGGCAAATGCATATAATACAAATTTAAAAGTAAACCAAGTCGCGTTTGCTGTGCTATCTGTGGATTCCTTTCGTGGTTACCGCGCGACCCTTCTCCCTTATTTTTTTGTTGTTGGTGTTTATGCAAATTCTCGCCCTGCGTCGTGTGTGCTGGGACAGCGCCAAAAGAAGATACGAATACGTACGTGCCTTATACACACACACATACACATATATATATATATAGATATATATATTCATGAATGTATGAATATCTCGCCTGTATAAACAGCGCGTAACTGAATAATAATAACAAGAGTTGAAGAAGCAACAACAGCCGCTGCCTCCGACCAGAAGGAGGCTCGCAATGCAAATGGAAATGGAAATGGAAAAGCAAAGAAAACTGTCGCCAGTTTAAATGGTTAAAAGTTTATTTTTCTCAGGTAAAAAATTCATTTGCGGCTTCAGCTCTTTAAACAACTTTTGCAATGAACACCGTGTGGTCGTAATATATTTATGTTTCTTTATGGCGAGAATTCTCCTTCCGGAAAAGTTGTTGTTGTTGTTGTCGCTGTTGCTGTGGTAGTCGATGTCTGCGAGAAGGAAAACATATGTTTCATACTTTATGAAGTCAGCTGGCAGTGCTTTTTATTCGCTTGAAAAGAGTTACAGTTTAGCTTAACGTTATACAAATTATGTATATAATATTGGCAGATTATTTCCGGATACTCTAACATTATTTGAAGTTGTATTTATGGTGTATTAATATTAATTTTTAATTGAATTAAATTAGATTGTATTAGGTCTTTTTTCACTTATCACTCAAGTTAAGAACTTCATGAACTGAATTAACTTTCTCTGTCTGTATTTTACTCTCTGTCTCTCTCTCTTGTAGATTCGATATTTGTCTGTAGTTATATTGCATTCCCTCTACCTCTACCTCTACCTCTCCTTCCTTCTCTTTCTCTTTTTCCAGCACTATCAGATGACACTAAATTATTCCCTTCTTCTTCAACTGATTTTCTCTCTCTCTCTCTAACTTCTACCCTCACGCTATTCCTCTGTTCTATACTACATTCTACCCTTTCTGTTCTTTTATCAGGTGGCTCTTGTGTCTATCAATGTCAACCTCCATCCACTTTCCGCTAAAATAAAAAAAGAAAAGAAATCCCAAACATATTGTGCTTTTCATTTCATTTTCTAACAGTTGAGCTTCACCTCTTCCCCCATTCACATCCATAGGTCAGACAGCCATTTTCATTTGTCGTTGACGCTTGCCCCCTGCAACAAATGTCGCCCCTTGCCCCTGCCCTTCCCCCTGTCTGTCATGATGTTGCACATTGAAGCGTGAAACTTGTGCGCTTGTCACAAAAATGCTTCTTGTCAGATTTTGTTCGTTGCGGTTGCACGATTAGAAGAAACTTCCCCAAGGACCACGACGACAACGACAACGATGACGACGACATCGACATGCGCATATAAATTACAAAATAGTCCGATGTGCAACAAGCCGCAGAATCGAGTTACTTGACCAACCGACGAGTCGGACAACCTATTGCAACTGCCACTTGCCACACACACACACATAACTGCTGATGCCTCTGTTGCTGCCACGCATTGCATTAGCATTGGCATTTGCTGTCACTGTCTCGCCTCCACCTCCACCTCCACTTCCACCTTCTCCTTCAATCTGACACAACTGTGGCAGCTGCTGCCACTCGTCTCATTTCGTTGCAACACACTCTGCAACAGTTAATGCCCCAGATGTGTGTCTGCAACAGAATTCGAATGAGTAGACCAACTCACTCTCCTCTCCTATTGCTCTATTTAACTCAGTATTCTGTTTGCAATTAATTAAGGTACACAGTGGTTCAAGATATATGTAGTTTGGTAACATATGCTCACTAGAATAGATTATAAGAAACAGATGCAATATTAAGTTACATTAAAATACAATAAAGTATTTAAATAAAATTTAAATCAAAATTAGAACACTGAATATAAACCATTATATACAAATCAGAATAATTAACTCTTTCAATGTAAATGGACCGTTGAATCCAGTCAAAAAGTATAGATATAGTAAATATAATTAATTAAATATTGAAGATGGTTATTAAAGATTCGAGACAGTAAGATATTAGATATTTTATAGATCAAAGAAGATACTAGATACGATAATATGTTTATAGAAATAATATGAAAATATTCAAATACAATATGAAAACGTTTTAGAATGATTAAACAAAGAAGATATATTAAACAATCCACTAGAAATCATTTGAAAAATAGCTAGAAAACAAGTTTAAGTAAATAAATGGATGTAAGATGAAACTATATAAAATAAATATCAGAAGTAAGAAATAGATTAATGATATTTTCTTTATTTCATATTTATCTAGCATTTTCTTTTGTGTCGAAGGTTTTCTATTATTTTGCTTTGCCAACTGCCATTTTCATAGTTCATTAGCGCACTTTGCCCTCAGTCTCTGCCAGTCTTCCGTTATTTGTTGTGAACTTCCTCAGGGCTTAGTTAAAAGCACTCACACCTAAAAGTTGCCAGCAGACATTAGAAAAATATTTGCAGTTTACCCCGACTTTTTCCCCTTCTTATTTCTTCTTCATTTTCTTTTTCTTCTATTTTGTTTTGCTTTTTTAATTTTTCGTTGCAGGCGAAATATGGTGAATTTTCCCATGACTGACATTCGTGGTCTCTCGTTGAGGTTCCTGTTGAAGTCAGCAGTTGTGGCAGCTTCTTTAAGATCCGTTGCGACGGCAGCAACTAATGACTTTAAATGCATAAAGATAAGTAGCGTCACGGCAGCTAAAACGACAACGAAGGCAACAAAGCCAAGGACTGTCGTGCAGGGTAATAGTGGCAAGGGGTAAGGGGCAAGGAGCAGGTTGCAAGTAGCCCTGGCATATGCACAACAACATGCAACGGCCCAAGGAAAAGGTGTGGGAAGTCTGGAGTCTGAAGTTCCTTTGCAACGCAGCCAACGACGACAAGAGAAATTTGTTGTGCACAAGGACTGAGCTGTTCTCCGTCTCTCCATCTCTCTCACACATTCTCTCCCTCTCTATCATTCTCACTCCAACTGCTTCTTCTTCTTCGCTGTTGCGTAATATAAACGACAGCTAATAATGCGCACAACAAGGCAGCAACGCGCAAAAGTAGACTATAAGAAGTTGCAACAGCAGGCGAACGACTTGTATTTGAATACCCTTTAATGGGAATGCCGATAGGGCTTGCTTGACTAGTGCTGCAAGGCGCAACGTGACGTTAAAGGGAGTGCAAGATAGAGAACCATAATTGAGTTTTCATAAATAACTGAAAGCATTCATAGATAAACTTTAAAAACACTCGAATACATTCAGCTTAACTCTACAGTTGTTTAACAGCTTTAAGCACCTGAAAGCTCAAATTAAGCTTATTGTATCGCTGACTTTCAGATTTATTCGCTAATTAGCTTTGATTCTCTTACAAATGCTAATATTGACAGTTTTAAGCAGTTTAACAGCTTTTATTTTAATACGATTACGGAGCATGTTAAAGGTTTTTTTTATTGCCGTTTGATCAAATTTAGTAAACCTATATACATTGCTATCCTTTTAGAGCAGAGTATATTCTCTTCGAGTACTTAAATTTGTGCCATTTGGTGGCGCCTGCTGTTTTGGGGCGTGGCGCGACTTTAATTGGCACACATGACACAAAGACGCGCGTGACACAGTTGCCACTACTCAAAGGCGCAACAGGGAATGAAGGAGAATGGGTTTTGGGCACAAACTTTTGCTCATATGCATACACATATTCAGATGTAGGCATGTCGGGTTGCTGGGACTTGTTCCTTTCCCCTAAAATGGCTCCCCAGTTGATCTCTTGCCTGGCCTCGTAGGCGTGGTGTGTGCGGCACTTGCAACGCCTTATGCAAATGACTTGATGTGTGCGCTGGCACGCGGCTTAACATGGTTCCCAATCCCCCCCTCCCCCTCCTCCCACACCTTGGCAGAAACAATGCCAAAAGCTCAAGTGTTAAGGGTCGCAGCTTAAGTTTAATTAGACGCGGGCTTCTGATTTATTTGATTGCCCCCAACACGCCCCCAAAACTAACGCGCTTCAATAGTTTTTCTGGGTCAAAGTTAAGCGTACCCTTCAATATTGGCTACGTTCTTTAACAGCTTGAAAAACTTACAATTTACAATTTGTAGAAATCAGTTATTATTAATAGTACAACTCTGCTTTGTTTTTATTGTAATTTATTTACCTATATCGACTTTTAACAGTATACATATTTGGTATTTTAAATATAATAATAATATATTATTGTGTGTCGATTTTATACATTTTTTATTATTCACAATATCCTGTTTATTGTATTGTTAATTCATAATTCCATATGTTAATTGGTTATGACCATTGTTTTTTTTTTTAAGAGTGTTATATATTGTATAAAATATTATACCCTGCTTCAGCTCTTACCTGAATATTTTACCATATTTCCAACACTACCTGAAGAGAGAAAGAAAACAAACTAGTTAACTTCAGAAAGTTTTGCCTTTTGCCCAAGTTTCACTCGCATGAGTAATGAGCGTTTCCATTTCGCGATTCTGCACTTAAAAACTCAACCAGCCATGCAAGAAAGTGAAAGAGTGAGAGCGAGAAAGACAGAGAGAAAGGTAGTTTGGCGACCCAGAGATCCGCATAAATAATAATATCTGTCAGCTAACTTGGAGCTACTTTTCTTTGTCTGCTTTACGCCTGATTCGCTACGC
Organism: Drosophila histrio; assembly: GCA_958299025.2. Classification (NCBI taxonomy): domain Eukaryota; kingdom Metazoa; phylum Arthropoda; class Insecta; order Diptera; family Drosophilidae; genus Drosophila; species Drosophila histrio. The sequence goes on from OY282580.2 coordinate 15,771,515, forward strand.
AACTTTGGCTAGGTAATTTCTCAGTGGCAAGTGGCAAGTAGTAATGTGGTAAGCGTGGAGCGGGAAGCGGGGTAAGTAGACGGACTTGTGGCGCAGTCACTCAGGCACAGTCGAGTGCACAAAAGTATGCAACAGTCTGTGGCAGCGGCATGCACAATATGTTTGCAGCGCACTATAGGTCAAATGGACACTTTTTCTGTTATAAACTCATTTTTTAAAAGTATTTAAATTAACTAACTTTTGATGCATATCGATTGGGAATACATCGAACTACAACGTTGCATACCAGAAATGTTAACATTGCGGTATGCTGTTAAGTTAACAGCTGTTAAAGTAGCTGCTCTAATCGAAAACCATAACCTTATAAACTTTGCAAAAATTTTGGTCATTTTCAAGCAGCTCAAGTTTTCTTAAATTTAAATTTGTATATCAAATTTATGATGAATAGTGATTAGTGTGGCTTGTACTTTATGTTGGTAGTTCTGTGCTGTTGATATTGTTCCTGTTGTCTGTACTAAGTGTCAATAAAGAGACGTTCCAAAAAAATTTTTTTTTGCGCAAAACGTTATCTTTGGGTAGAGTTTTAAAAAAGTGGTTGCACTTGGTTGCTAAGTGACTATATACATGTTGTAGAGTGATTCCTCATAAAGTCAGAACAGTTAACTTCATAACCAACTTTTCCCAATTCTTTCCAAAATTTAACTTTATAGCACATAACCTTTATCTAAGCAATGTCAGTCTGTTTGAAGATTGACTAAAAAACAAAGGAAAAACTGATGAAATGGATGCTGTTTTAGGAAATTTTAAAACGCTTAACCAAATTAATGTGTCTGAAATACATCACAACACAACAAACAACAATAAAACATAGCTCTTTCTTGTGACAGGCTATCTAATCTCCGATGATACGTTTCAATATAAGTTTCTATTCTTGCTTTATAAATATATAAAATATGAAATATACTTAGATATTATAAAAAAACATTAATTAAATTATTATTTATAAAAAAAAAATTTTTTTAAAAAAAATATTTTTTATATATATGATTTTTAGGGGCGTTGATGGGTAGTGCCACGCCCTTTTTTCAAAAACATTTCCAAACGAGGCTTGGAATAGTATCTAAAAAACTTTGAACAGAAAACTTGCGAAACCTTCGAGTTATTAATTTATATCAGAAAAAGTGTCCATTTGACCTATAGTGCAGCGTGGCATGAAAAGAGGGATAGTGTGAGGGAAGGAGGGAGGGAGGGAGGGAGAGAGGGAGGGGCAGGTTGTACACAAAAAAAACACTAACTATTAGGGGGCTGACCTCCATTGCCGCCAAGATGCATCCGGTTTTCTCCGGGTTTTCCCTCTTCCCCCCACCATTGAGTTCTGACTTGTCACTTGCACTCCTCGTTGACAGTTGGCCAACAGCTTTCAGCCATTTTCTAGCTGTTCTTTTCGTTGCGTTTCTTCCTCCTGCCAACGGCAGCGTTGCATTTATTTAAGCCACAACCTCTGACCTACCACAACATCGCATTAAATAGCTTTATATTCTTACATTTAGATTTTGTTACCGCACATAATTTTCATTAACAGCTACAACAACAAATTTGGCTCTATCAAAATTATTTTAGCCGCATACAAAATTAAAATCTCTCCATGAAAGTTTTCCCCTATGGCAGGCAAAAAGGGACTGAGGCTGAAGTTACTGCGTATGTGTGAGCAGTAAAATATGTAATTATCCATAAATTATGTTTGCTCTTCAAATTAGGTTAGCGCACCACATTCTTCTACCCCCTTGCCACAGTTTACCACCCCAAGGGCAGGTTAACAAATTTGTACATTTTTGGTTTTGCAATTTATGTAGCTAATAATTATTTTTCGGTTTTGGTATTTACTGTAATTTGCGGATAGATAGATACTTTTGGCCAACAGGTACAAACAAAGGGTAGAAATGTAGATGGGCAAGGAAGCGTAGGAGAGTGGGGAAAGGAAGAGGCAAAGGGCTTGTGTGTGTTTTTGAGTTTCCACTTTTGTTTGCTTAATTTTGAGGGTTTTTTTGGCAAAATTTGTTGCAACGTTCTGATGAGTTTGCCACGCAGAATTTGATGTAGATGCTGTGGTTATTATAATTAAGTAAAGCTTCTACTTTGGCCGGGTGTTGGACATGGGAATTACTAAATACAGTATCAGTTCACTAAAGCGAAAATGTTGATTAGGAAGAGGGAGACAGAGAGAGAAAGTAATTCCAAAGGGAAAGTATAGATTTTACAAAGAATATCTATTCTCGACAAACTTTAATGAGAACATGTGAAAAATGATTGTGATTGTCTTTCTTGCCTAAGATATTAACACCCAATTTGAAAATATAGTTCGATAATCAACTCAACCTTGTTATAAAGTATTCTTCATGATATTAAATTTTGGACAATAACAATGAGTAAATGAGCTAAGAGTTATATACGTTCCTTACTTGAAAGCAGAGAAGAGATTATTTATTATAATATTTAATTATCTCGACAAAATGTTTCAATATTCAGAAAGATTTGAAGTAATAATTTTGTTAATTTCAATTTGTAATTGAATTAAGTAGAAATGTTCAAAATTAAATATTTAACAGAAGATGTTCCTTTCATTTAAATCAATATTAATCTAGCCTAAATACAAAGACATTATTCATCAACTGCTGCTATTAACCTCAAGAAACTGCTTGGTAATACAAACTGCACTTTACATCATATGCAACCTCCACTTAAATCCTCTTCAACATATAAATAGATTTATAAAAATTGGCTTACAGCTCCCTTTCATACTAACAACGTACATAATTGAATCAGGACCAAAAGGACATATTTTATATGCCATCGAAATGAATTTAAAAGCCTCTTAGAACTCTCAGACTCGCATATTTCACATGCACATACTCGAGCCAATTGAATAGTCATAGCAACAATTCCTGCAATCCAGTTGTAAGCTGCCAAAGAAGGCAAGTTGTGATTGCCACTTAGCAAGCAATTTCCATGCGAAAAAAAAAGGAGGAGGAAAACTAAAGAAAAGCCCTTCGATTACAATACAAATTATAAATAACGATTTATCATGAGCTGCAGCTGCAGATGTTGCATCAGAAATAGAGTTGCATTTGCCGATTGCACACCTGAACACACACTCAACTCTCAATTCTGAACAGAATGTGTGTGTGCTTCACTTGGCCCGAAGCGTAGCTTGAGCCTGTTAGAAAATCCCTGGCATCATAAAGCAAAATAAATTGCCAATGGCAGTTGACTAGCCGGGCTGCTTTTCCCTGGTAACTGAGACAATTTTTGCAGTCAGACATCAGCATATATATAAATATGTATATATGTATGTATATTTATGGGGGTACCCATGTCGTATACGTTATTTAGCCGTAAATGCACTGCCAATAACATGGCCAAAAGCTATATACATTTTCCGTTTGCTGGTCAAACTCGCAACGGGGCAAGCCGGAAATTTTGTTTTGTATATTTTTCCCAGCAACAAAACAAGCTGAATAACCGAATTGACTGTGGACTTGTATGAATATTATTTAAATTGCGCATACGCCGCATTGGCCGCGTGCTACTGAAAAAAGACTCTCAGACGATGCTGGAGCTGAAAACTCGAAATAAACTCGGCACATTTACCGCTAATCGCTTCCCCACAGACGCATTAACAATTTATCTTGTGTTATTTTATGCGAAAAGTTTCGCTATCCCAATACAGGCAGCCTTTTCTACCATTCCTTCCATTTCCTGCCCTTTCGCCTATCATCGCCAACCCCCAAACACCAAACGTAATATCGAGAATAACATTTGAGTTGAAAATCGTGCAAACTGAAGCAAAATATCAACGACATACGAGAGCTTCAATTCAATTGGGAAATGCAGAAAAGAATGGGACCAGCTAAGGATGCTGCAGAAGTCCATGTGTGTGTGTGTGTGTGTGTCTAGGTGGAGAGAAAAATTTAAGAGTGGATAGTGGAAATTTAAGCTAGATAATGGATAGATAAATTTATTTATTTATTTATTTATTTATTTAGTACGACTAAAAGCAGTCGACAAGAAAATATACACAATACAGAATTAAGAAATTGTAAATTAATAAGTAATATTATTTAAATTAAACTGAAAAGAAAAAATTAAAAATTAAAGGTCTGGGGGTACTCAAAGTTATGACTTTAAAAGATCCAACATTTGTTGCAAGGATTGGGGAAAACCCAGAAAAACCCAATCAGATCAATAAGTATTAGTACAATTAATGTGTTTGTAAGTATAGGAATTAGTGTTTGTTCAAATTATTATAACTAAATTGTTAGCAAGCTAATAGTATTAGTGACTACACAAGTTAATAATATAATCAAATTAGTAATAGTACAAAATTAGGAAGTGAGGGGAAGAGTATTAGTTATATGTTATATTTAATATTATTATTGGAAAAATCAATGATTTCTTGAAAGGAAAAGGAAAAGGGAGCGCTTTATAGTGGTGAGAGAGAGTTCTGCAGAGAAAACGTGGTAAACATTATTATAATCTGAACACAAAGTACGAAATGAACTGTGCAAAGCATAATCAGTAGTGCATGTTGGAAGGGCTAAAGGCTGGTAATTTCTGGTGGGCCTAAGGGGGACCGAGAAGTTTAATCTACTTACGAGGAAACTCGAATCGATCTCACCAATAATCAATTTGTGAAGAAAAGTCACACCAAGAACTTTTCTACGATCGATTAAAGACGGAAGGTTCAGAAGAAGTAGTCTACTGCTGTACGACGGTAAACGAAGGTTGGGTTCCCAGTTCAAACCACGTAAGGCAAAAAGCAGAAATTGCTTTTGAACAGACTCAATTCGATCCTGGTTATTACGGTATTGAGGACACCATATACATGAACAGTATTCCAGGATAGGACGGACTAACGAGACATAAAGGAGTTTCGTAGTGAAAGGGTCGTTGAACTCTTTCGACCAGCGTTTAATAAAACCAAGTACTCCCCTGGCCTCATTAATTATAGTGGAGATGTGCAAATTAAAGTTCAATTTGCAATCAAATAAAACTCCAAGGTCTTTCACAGTAGAAATACGATGCAATGGCGTATTGTCAATCGTATAACTGAATAAATGGGGCCTACTGCGGTTAAATGTCATGAGCATACACTTAGAACAATTAAGATACAATTTATTGGCCGAACACCATAATTGCATAGCGTTCAAATCGTCTTGTAGACGATAATGAAGTAAGGGATCAGTGTATGAGAAAATAAGCTTTACATCGTCTGCATACATAAGAATGTAAGAATGAGATAGGATGGAGGGAAGGTCGTTAATAAAAAGGGTAAAGAATAAAGGTCCCAAATGACTACCTTGAGGTACCCCAGAAGTTACTTGAACCGAACTAGAAACGGTAGACCTAAGGAGCACTTTTTGGGTTCTACCTTTTAAGTAGGTGGATATCCAACCTAAAAAGGCGAGAGGGAAGCCTATACATTCAAGTTTATGGAGTAGTAGGTTGTGGTTCACGGAGTCAAAGGCTTTACTGAAGTCAGTATAAATAACATCAGTTTGCCTTTTCTTTTGAAATGCTTCATTTACCAAGGTGGAAAATTCAAGCAGATTGGTCGTGGTAGACCGACCCCTTACAAAGCCATGTTGGACTGGAGAAATAATTGATTTACAGAGATGTTGCAAAGACGAAACAAGGATTTTTTCAAAAAGCTTAGGAATAGCTGATAGCTTTGCAATGCCTCTGTAATTAGAAATATCAGACTTACCACCTTTTTTGTGGAGAGGAATGATATAGGATTCTTTCCAGAGATGTGGAAAGATTGAAGATTCCAGGGATAGATTGAAAAGCTTTAGCAACGGTGCGGTTAGAGAAGTACAGCACTCCTTAAGGACACAACTAGGAATGTTGTCAGGCCCAGGAGAGAAAGTAGATTTTAAAGACATAATAGAAGAGAAGAGGGTGTTGTAAGAAATATGGGGAGCAAATATATTATTAGAGGAAATAATGTTATAAGGATAAGAAGAAGAGTTAGGAAGGGAAATAGGAGAATACGTGTAGGTTGATTGGAAAAATTTAGCAAAAAGTTCAGCAGCTGCAGAATCGTCGCTGGCTTTATCAGTCCCAAGAAAAAAAGAGGAAGGTAAATTCGGAGATTTACGCTTCAAGTTAACAAATTTATAAAATTGTTTAGGGTCACGGGAAAACTGTCTCTTGCAACGAGCAAGATAGTTCTCGTAGCAACTAGAGTTCAGTAGAGCGAAGTTCGACTTGGTCACAGAATATTTAGACCAGTCAAAACTTGATCCCGACTTTTTAAACTTTTTAAAATATTTGGATTTCAAATTTTTTAAATAAGAAAGTCTTGGTGTAAACCAAGGGGGCTTTGATGAACGCAACAACGGTATAAAGTTGGGGATACACACATCAAGGAGTGTGTTCAAAGTCATATAGAATGTGTTAAGGACAGTATTAATGTCCACCGCATTTTCTAAAAAGGACCAGTCGGTTGCAAGAATAAGTTCATTAAGCAATGAATAATTACCTTTGCGAAAACAGCGACGCGGTACTTTTTTGCATAAAACAAGCGGATTAAGGGGTTTAGAAATTGAAATAGAAATTTCTAGAGCAGGATGATGTAAGTCTTCAGGGACTGACAGTGGGAATGACCTAGAGACGGCAGTATTTGCAAAATCATTGATAAATACCAGATCAAGGATTCTATTCAAGTGATTCTTGACAGAGTTCATTTGAAATAATGAGAAATCAAGCAAACAATATATTAAATCATGCTGATTTGAAGGAACAAGATAGTTTGCGCAATTAAAGAAAGACCATGAAATATTAGGCAAATTAAAATCGCCCAGCACAACAAACAGGTCTTTGTCACTCACTTGAAGGAAGACTTCTTTTAAACAAGCAATATGTTGCATATAAACTTGAATATCAGAAGATGGTGGAATATAGGAGCAAGTAACATAAATTGATTGATATGGAAACGTTACTTTAACGGCAACAATTTCAACATCAGTAGGAATAGTGAAGGAAATACGTTCAGATTGAAAAATTGCTTTAATGGCAATCAATACGCCACCACCTCGACGAATCAATCGATCATATCTATAGATGGAATAGTTGTTTGACAAAATTTCGCTATCAGATACTGTTGGCGTTAGCCAAGTCTCAGATAGAGCGATAATGTCAGACTCAAAGGAAAAGCTGCTCAAAAATAGGGATTTAAGTTTAGATAAAAGGCCTCTGACATTCTGGTATTTAATAAGGATTAGGTCTTCAAAAGGGTCTAGTTTTTTGGCATATTGCTGGTGGATGAGGCAGAATTAGTAACTGGAAGGGAAATATGCAAAGGTTCAGATCGCCTTTTCGGTTTAAACTCATGAACAATCATTTGCGGTGGCCAGAATTTTGGGTCACAAATGACTGCAAAAGAGTCATGAGGCACACTTATTTTAAAGGAAGATATTTCCCGAGGCGTGCTAAAATTGAATTTAGTGACTGAAACATTAGCCGTACACTTACTAGCAATGAATGCTGCAACAGATTCACAAGTTGTGTCCGAGGATAATCTGGACACAAATACTTGCTTACGTGGCGCAACAACATTAAGTATGGGTGCTTGAGGCAAAGAAACTGTACTATTAGTGTTAATTTCTTTAGGGGGCGAATTTCGAGAGGTTCTACCTTTACGACTAGATACAACCCGCCTCAAAGGCTCGGTAGGTTGTATAGGGGTTGTATCACCTAATGATACAATCGGACAACAAGTAGATGGCACAGGGGATGCATCAAGGTTAAGATTACCCGGAGAGGGTGAAAGCGACAACATTGGCGTTACATCCAGCCGTTGCGGAGTTGCCAAAGGTGTCGAAGGCGTCTGGCTGTTCGGAACACTCAAAAATTGGGAATTCAAAATAGAGTTGGGTGTAGTATCAAATTTGAATTGACTAAGCAACTCAAGACTTGAATCAAACTCACTAGAGAGACGCTTAGCTACAGTATGTAATTTCAAAAATTGATTCCTCACAGAATTATACATTCTGGAGAAATCAAATTGTATTTCACTACACGCGGGGCAAGACCATTTTAAGTCACCACAATCTTTCTTAGGGATGGCGGTAACCTTATCACAGTCCCTACCGGAGAGCCCGGCACACTTAGCATGCATGACATTATCACACAACCAGCAGTGCACAAACTGTGGTTGAACCGAATCATCAGCACGCTTAAAAGTGCAGGCTTTCTTGCAGCACGACATTTCCTACAGGGGTTCAAATGTAAAAACAGGCAAACAAATAAAGCGCTCAAAAATATTGCAAAATCACTCAATCTTAACTCTGCGTAAAAGAGATAAGACAGCAGCAAACAGTAGCTTGTGAGAACGTGGTACAAAACAAAAGCACAAACGAACAAACGCACAAACACTTGTAAGCAATCGAGCGTCGAAAACTGTAAATATGTATGTAAGTACAGAAATGACACTGGCACGCTCAAATCAAAGCAAGAGCGCAAAATAGCAACAATAACAATTTGTGTGAGCGAGGTGCAGAACAAAAACGAATGCACAAACAAACACGCACAAACAAAGCAAGAGCGCGAAATAGCAACAACAACAATTTGTGAGAGCGAGGTGCAAAACAAAAACAAATGCACAAACAAACACGCACTAACAGTTGAAAATAGGAAGATGCCAAAAATAATTTAGCAAGTTGAATCAAATAAAACAGGGATTTGTAAACATACAGTACACCAAATGATTACACTATGCACAGCAGTTAGTACTTATCCAGATTAAGTTGCACAATTAGCAAAAAATATATATTTATGTATAGATATTAAGCACAAACACAAGAAATTTGAGGAGCACAAATAAAACACGTCTGGCTTGATCAACTGAGAACTCTCTTTATGTATACCAAATAAATAATATGGTACGATGAAAAGGTAAATAAAATAGATGACAGTTAATAGATAACACAGGGTATTGTAGATTAAATATCGCTGAATATCGCTTAAGTTTGAAATGTAAATATATAAATGAAATATAAAATGAAATATTTGAAATGTACTGGGTATAAAACGATAGATAAAGCATACATTTTACCATCTGATAGATGGCAATATAAACGAGATATTATGCAATTAAAAATGATATTAGATAAAAGAATATACATAGTATAAAATGAATATCCCTACCAAAATCAAGTTCAATTTTCACCTTTGTGTCAATTTCTCAAGTTACCCTTAAGTTTCTTTAACGACTTTAGTTTAGATTTAATTAAACTTTAAATTTGTATTACTGAATACTAGTTTATTAATCTGGCCACTCGTTATCAATTACCTAATTAGTTCATATCATCATTCTCTTCAAAATTGCAGATAATCATTCAAGATTAAAGGACAAGTAGAAAACCCTTTGTGCGTTGACGTCAAGAAAAGTTACTTTAATGTGGGTTGACTCTAACAGCCGCTGGGAATTAGACAAAACGGATTTCATATAAATTTCGAATGGAACCACACTAGTTAATTAGAAGCAATTTAACATAATTTCGTAGAGTGTGGAAAATTTGAAAAGTCGTCTCGTTGACCCAACACACAATCCATTTCAATTAAACACGAGCATATAAACTAAAAGGAGAAATGGAGAAAATGAAAGAACGAACGAAGTCGACAAAGACCATAATCTTTATTGTGGCCCAAAAGGGCCATGTGCGAAAATTACAAAATTAACCCGCACATTTTACGAAACTGACCAAGTAGAAATACTTTGGTTACAGTAAATACTCATACAAAAGGACTAAATGGATGCTAGGGGTCATCAAAATCGAGCTGAGTTCAAGAACTGGACAAAATGCAAATTTCAAACTTAATCATGGTGAAATTATATGACAAAAAGAAAGAAAGGAGGAGGGTGGGGGGACAGGGGCTATATACGAGACCCTTTCACGTTCATTTGTTCATTTGTCAAACTCAAAGAGCTACAACAGATGTTCGTTTTTGGGGTAAAAATAGTTGGGTTTCTGCCTTTTCAGGGCTGTCAAATGAGATTAAAATAAGCTTGTTCGTCAATCGACTTGGTTATCCACCCTTTTTGCGACACAGTCGCACACATGACAATGGAACCAAGCTGAACTTCCCTACCCCACTCCCCTCCCCTCCCCTCCCATGGTAATGGTCACAGCAAATTTATAGCAATTGTGCACTAAAAGGGTTTTATCCACGCACAACAGCTTGACCAATAAAGCAACTAAGCGCATTTGTGCGCCACTCAAGAGGATCCCTCCTCGAGGGAGGATGTCGGGTGGGGAGTTGGGGGAATATACTCTCGAGTAAAGAGAGGGAATATGGCAGTCAGTTTATTGCCAAATTGAGTTCTGAGCGAGTGAAGGGCACAAAGCTTTGTTAGCTGACGACAAAATGTTGTCAACAACAGCTGCACAATTGAGATAAACTTCAATTTTCGTAAATTGTTTAGTTTATTGAAAAATGCGACAACTTGAAGGCTGCTGTCAGCGTATGCACCCTTCCCCCTTCCGCCTTTCCCCCAACCCATTCTCATATTGCTATCTCGGTCACCCTCCGTCTATCTATCTCACTCTACATTAAACGCTTTGAATTTTAATTCAATTTGACTTTAGTTTAGTTTTCAGTGTGTGAACGAGACTCGATCCTTGGAATTTATTGGCACATTTTATTTTACGAATTTATTGGACTTGATTTGATTGGACTCGGGTAATGGAAATTGTGTCCAATGTGTGCCTGATGGCCAGTTAAAAGCTTTGTTTATGTAACCTCCTCCTCCGCCCTTCCACTGCTTGCTTAAAACAAGTCTACGAAGTATTTCTTTTTTGCTATCAACTAGACATAGTTAATTTCGAGTGGATTTTATAAGTTTAAATACAGATTGTTATTTTTATAGGGAAAATTGCCAAAAACGAGTCTCACAGTTGCTTAACTTAGTCAGCCGAAAGGGCATGATTTGGCATACGAATAGTAAAAGCTGCTATTTTACATATATATTTATTATATTTGACTTTAAACAGAGTTGTTGAAATAATTGGTATTTTCTTAAGCCAAATATATATGTATATAAATTATATTTTACCTGAAGTTTAAATAATACAATAATTTGCAGTCGCTTAACTTGTCTAGACCCTATGAATGCAAACAAACAAAGAAATATCCAAATCGATTGCTTAAATTGTATTAAAAAGATGTGTATGAGAAATTCTTGGCTTATTAATATACAGATATTTTAGCCCTTTGTAATAGCCTTTTTATGTTGTAGCCCTTTTTATACCCTGTGCCCATTGAAAATGGGCAAAAGCGGTATAATGAATTTGTGTGAATGTATGTAACAGGCAGAAGGAAGCATCTCCGACCCTATAAAGTATATATATTCTGAATCAGTATCAATAGCCAAGTCGATTGACACCTGTCCGTCTGTCTGTCCGTCCGTCTGTCCGTCTGTCCGTCCGTCCGTCCGTCCGTCTGTCCGTCTGTCCGTCTGTCTGTCCGTCTGTATGAACGCGTGGATCTCAGCAACTATTAGAGCTAGAGACTTCAAATTTGGAATGTAGGTTCCTGAATACCATACGCAGATCAAGTTTATTTTCAATTTTCGATACCAAGTCCCGTTGGTTTTAAAATTGGAAAAATCACCATAACATAAGCAATGTTAAAGCTAGAGACTTGAGATTTGGCACACATGATAAAAAGTGTAGGCTTTATGTGTCCTGAAAATTTCATTGCGATGCCACGCCCCCTTCGCCCATAATTTGAAATAGCTGATAACATGAGCAGTTTTATAGGTAAAGACTTAAGATTTGGCACACATGGTAATCATCCCACTCCCAATGTGTGCTACAAATTTCAGTAAGATTGGATATTGAACTCAGAAGTTATTCAAGAAACAAATTTATGCAGCGCAGCATAAGCGTTGCAGCGCAGTAGCAGAGCAGTCGCTGCGCCGCGTCGACGCGTTTGTTCATGTATGTTTGATATGCCTTTCGTCTGCTGTGGCGCTAAACATAAACAATCAATAGCCGCAGTCCAGTGTTGCCAGACTATCGCAAGCAACCTACTCTCGATGTAAGCAAAATCGACTTCAAGCGATATATTTAAATCCCATTATAATAAAAAAAGCTTTTCTTTGAAGACCTGCACAGGGTATCCTACTGTCGCGCCCGCTCGACTGATCGGCTTGTTTAATATTTAAATGGTAATCATTAAAACTCCTAAGCTAATATAAGTATTTTCAATGCAGCAAATTTTGAGATAGGCATCTATGCGTATCGTTTACTCTACTAAGAAATAATTTAAGAAAAATGTATATATTTTAGAAAACGGCCATGGTTTAGATAGTTATTTCAAAAATGGAATTCATTTAAATTTATTTATTAAAATGAATTAATTTATACAAGTATTTAAACTTATCTCTGTAGAAATAAAAAATAATAATAAAATAGTTATTTCCTTGTTGTTCCAGTTAAAATATATATAATCTTTAAAGAATCCAAATGCAATTATATAATTAAATATTTCATTTTATTGTTGGTCACATTAAGAATGATGTAGATGTAATAAAACTGAGTTAAGCGTATTTAATTCCCTTATAATATAAATATAATATATTCTTAACATATTTTTCGTACCTGTAACAACCTTTGACTACTACATTAAAAAATCATATATTACTTAATTTTGTTTTTATTTTTTAATAAATAATAATAAACTCTGTTTTTGAGAATCGTTCTCTACCCCTACCATTCCATACTCCCCCTTAACTTCTACATTCATTGTTTAAGTAAGAACTTCAAAAGTCAGACAGGCTTGAGAGGCAACTGGCAGGATCATAAACAGACCGGCAATTCGGGCAAATGGTGTAGGACCAGCAGCAGCAGCATTTACAGGCATACACAATTTCACACAGGATGCAATGGCCATTACTACGAGTGTTTGTGTGTTTAAGCAGTCGACTCGTTGGGCTGCATAATAGCCAAGGCAGCTTAATTGCATTCGTGTGAGACTGCTGGTATGTGTGTGAGAGAGTGCTGGTATATGTGTGTGTGTGTGTGTGTGTGGCCAACAAAAATGGCTAAAAAGGCAAATAAACAAGCGAAATGTGGCAGCAGTGAGAGCAGTGAGGGGCTAGAAATTCATTATGTATTTTTCAGGCCAAAACGGATGGTGCCAAGTGGAAGCAACAACAGCAGCTTCAGCAGCAGCAGCGGCAGCGGCAGCCACTTGCCATGTAACTAAGACCGACACTTGAAAACACACAGACACGTTATCCATTCTGAAGATGCCAATACCTCAACAAGACTTCTTGCTTACTCCCTCTCTTTCTGCTTTCCTCCTGTTTTCCTCTTGCTTAGTGCAGCTTTCGTCTGTTGCGGTTTGGCGCTTGTTAATTTTACAGTGGAAATTGCTTTGGTATTTACAGTGCACTCGGGTAAGGCGCATTACAGACACACTCTATCTCTTTCTCCCTCAACCTCTCTCTCTCTCCCTCTCTGTCTATCTCGCTCTCTTTCAGAAGTCAGTTGTGTGTTTGTTTTGCGCTATTTGCGCTGCATTTTCCATCGACAGCTGTTAAACATTTTCACGTAAAGTCTGCCGCTTGATTGTGTTGACTCGCTGTTGTGGAGGCGCTATCAGCAAATTTCCCCACCTTTCTCCCTTCTTCCCTTCTTCCCTTCGGTCGCATAAAAGTTGCCTCTTAGGGCTAATCAAGAGAGTCACTTTGCTTGATAGCCTTGGCAAGTGTGCTTTGGCATATTTTGTAACCTGCTTATCTTTAAACTAATTTGTTTCAGCTAAAGCTGGAGGAAAATATGTGTCTCCCCTCGCTTTCACTCACCCCCCTGATACATTTGTGGTCTTCTTTTTATCAACTTTGCGGTACGTTTCATTACGCAGTCAGCAAGGACTTGAAATGACTATAAAACAATGCAGCATAAAAAACTGTAACCCCCAGCTCCTACTTCCTCACATTTCACCCCCCTCCCTGCTGCCTATTCACAGTCCTCGACTTGTAACAAGCAAAAGTACTTTACGCGAATAAAACAAAGTAACTATAATAAATGTTTGCAAATAAATTTGAGCTGCAATATTTTTCTGTAGCTTTCTTTTCCACTTTTGTTTTTGGCTTCTTTTTTTTGTTTTTTTTTGCCTTGGCATAAAAAAATTTAAGCACTTTGCTTACTTTTTGTTGGGTTTCCCTGGGAAACTGCTGTATACAGCTAACAAAATATGTTTTATGTTCCAGAATTTGTACATTTTGTGACTGATGAGCACGAGATGTTGCAAAGCATTTTATTAAGACTGGCTAGTTGAAAGAAACATAAACATATAATGCATTTATACTTCATTTATTGTACGATAGTTCTTACCCATAATTTATATGATTTGTGTGTGATCTTTCTGGACAAAGAAGATGTTTAGTAATGTGCATATAAGAAATAACAATTAATTAATAATCAACTAATTACTAGCAACAGTTAATACAATATAAGTATTTGGATAATTTGTATGCCTTTTAACTGTATCTCCGTATTCTTAAAATGCCTTCACAATGAAATGATAATAGCTGAAGTTATATTGACTATATTGTATAGCTAGATAGGTTGCAAGAAGATTAAAAGAGGCTGCAGCATTAACAGGGATTGATTGATAAATGGATCTTACCAAGCTATTCCAACAGTAACAATATCATAGACTTAAGAACTATAGAACAGGAAAACAGGTCTAAGTAAATCAATTGTCAGCGGTAGATAAAACAATAAGTTACTATTCAAAAATAGCTGATACTTAAGTATAGATAATAACTTGAACTGGCATTTCACATTCAATATAATCAGACGCATCGCTTGACACGTGAAAATGATGGGACAGGGGAAGGGGAAGGAAAACCAAACTCCCATAGCGATGCATGTCACCACGTTTCGATTTGCAAGTCTGCGACACTGAATCCTCCACAGGCACTTTTCACTTTTCCCAGGCAGCACAAAATTCCAATCAGAGTGAGTTACACTCTGTGTGTTTATGGGTTTGTGTGTGCATGTGTGTGTCTGTGTGTGTGTGTGTGTGTGTGTGTGTGCTGTACTCTCAAGCGCATTTTCAGCTTAAAGGATTTACATTGAATACTGAATGTTGATACTTCATATGAGTTTAGTTTTCGGTCGCGAACTGTCGCCTGTCAGCTTGCAGCGAGTATCTTCGATTTCCATAAGTGAATTTTCACCAGAGTGTAAGAGAGAGAAAGCATCAGAGAGAGAGAGTGAACGAGAGAGAGAGAGAGTGGCAAGAGGGTTAAGAAGCCAAGTCATACTCTAGGGCGTCATACGTATGCGAAAAGCCGCCTACGCGATATCATTGCCAAATGGTGTCATGTACGATATGTGCGAATCGTGTTGTACAATTTCATGGCTTGGCTTTTCCCCAAAAATGCCCAAACGCAGGGCGCGGGAAAAGCGGACTCTTTAAGACAACGCACCGTGATTTGAAGTCTAAGTTTCCTCATACGATTGCAGATACTCGTATCCTATGTGCGTATTTGGTTTGCTAATGGGCAGCATTTTGGATTTTCAAATCAGTCGGAAAATGTACACTGTGAGCTCTTTACTTTTACTCCCTTTGTCCCTTTGCCCTCGGCTGTTTCTTGTTCTATATTTGAGCTGTCATGTAAAGCCCTTGCAGCTTAAAGACAATGCCAAATGATTGAGGAGCTGGGATATGTTCAGTGTTGTCGATGGAAATCATTAGATGATTGAATTTGTTAAGAAAAATGTACTTTTGTTAACTTATTGACAAATCATCTATATATTATTAATAAGTAAACGATTTTATAAATTATGCGATTTATATTATAAATAAACAGAATTTCATACATGTTTAAGATACGTAAATAAATAAAATATATATACTTAATCAATTTATTAATTTCACTTTTCACTTTCTTTATACTCTTACAGCTGGCTGGAAATTCGCAAACTGACCGCAACAGAGAGGAGATTGCAATTTAAAATAAAAAAAATAGTGAGAGCATAAAAGATAGAGAAGAAACGAACTTCCTTCTAAAGAGTCGAAAGTGGAATTTAGTGCAGACAGGAAATAAATATGCAAAAAAGGCAAAAGGGATATGAAAAATGCAAATAACCAAATCGAGTTCAATGCAGAATTCATCTGCTAACCAAACGAAACGTATTTACACAATTCAGTCAATTCAAGGGAAACCCAATGCGCATACATATGTGAGCCACTGTGCAGCCAACTGCTAATTGTGGCTGGCAACTGTTGGACAAAAGCGATGGCAAAGTTCACATGAAAAAATATGCATTAAGTGCAACCGCAAAATAGAAAACCAACAGAACAGAAAAGCACATCAAATAATAATAATAAAAAAAAAAATACGGAAATTGTGCTGCGGAAAACGACAGGAACGAAACGAGATTGCAAATGTAAAAATTGATTTCTGTGGTTTCAACTAACGGATATTGTGGCCAAATAACGGCGGTAGTGCGAGCTACAAAACGTTAAGATAAATCAAAATACATTTGCTAAATAAAAACAATCATTAATTGTATTAATATATTAATAGTTAATAAATAAATAGAATGCCGCTGCCTAGAATAGAATTTGGCAAGATTTTCATCATCTGCGTTGCCTGCCTCACAACATTACCAGGTGAGTGTGGACAGCTTTTAAATTAATATATTAAGTGTGACCATCTGCCTGTTGCATGCAACATTTAACGCTGCTCAACACTTGACTCGATATTTTGAACAAAACTCAACCAGAGAATATTTGCCTCTAGGTCACTTGCCCAGTTTGTGGTTCAATAATGTTGTGGTTAAGGCTTTTACTGTATGCAGTTTGTTCGCCTTCCGTTCTGTCACAAACACATACATACATTCCCATACACACACACACACATACACGCACTGACAAATCGAAAAACCGCAGTAAATGCAATAAACAACCATAAACTGCAGTCAGTCTTCACCAGAGCAGTAAATGCCAAAGGCCAGTGCTATATGTAGATTAAAAACCACTACTGAGTGAATGTTGTAAAACAAGAAGTTCATGATTTGCGACATAAACTAGGAAAGAATTCACTAAAATTTGAAATTTTGTGCAGCCCAAAAAGGTGTCACAAATCGACAAATTTAATTAAACCAGTCCACCAGTAATTAAAGTGTTTGCTTTATCAAGCTATCAAATTTCTCTAGTTTCCAAAACAAAGTCTTAACAACCACTAAATATTTTTGTAGATTTAAGTTTTCTCTTTAGTCTTCTCAAAGTTATTGCTGCTGAAAATTGTGTAGAATATTAAAAAAAAAAACGTTGGTAAAATTCAATTGAGTGTGGAATAAAATCCTTTACATTTTCCATTTGCTTGTAATTCTCAGGTAATTTGCTTACTCGCCATTTAAATGCATAAGACCATGGCTCTGTTGTCAATGCCATTTTTTTATTATGATTTCCCAACAATCACAAGTCCTTTATGCTGAGCTGTCATAGCAGTTGGATTTACATTCATAAAGAAATGTTCATTATTATTTTCAGCATTCTCCGGTCTTTTTTAATTTTTTCTTTTTTGAGCTCATTGTAATTTGAAACGATGCTCGCCACGCTCCCATGTTTATAGCTCGACGCCTTCTTGCTCTATTCTATATCAAAATAATTCCGTTTTCAATTTCGCCCTTCAGTTTTTCGAGTTGAGTTTATGTCGCCTTCGCCGCCGCCGTCTGACACTTTAGGCAAAATGGCTGCAATGACTTGTCGCTTTGTCTGCATTTCCGGTCGCTTTAATAACGTTTTATATTTCCGTTTTAACTGCTCGCCTCTTGTTCTTCGCCTTCTTGTCTTTTATGACAGCCCATGTTGTTTTCAAAGTCCTCGCTTACAATTCCCTCGCTTTATGCTCCTCTGACTTTTTGGTATTTAATATGAAAATGCTAAAAAAAATAGTTGAACTTGAATGTTATTTATGTATTAATGCGCTGCAGCTACAAGTGTACTTTACTGTAGCAGTAGTTGTAAGGGACTGGGGGTTAAGGCAATTCATCAATGCGACTTCCGTTTCCGGTCTAGGCCGAAAGCTACACAACAGCTGGATTTTGACGGTTGACTCTTGACAGACATGCGACCAACTGACGTGCCTGCCAAGTTAGTCATATTTTCCACACACACACACACGCAATCACACTCTAACACACACACTGCAATGAGGAAAACGACGCCTGTTCGAGAATTTCAATCACGTCGCGCGTATCCTTCACTAGACACGCATTTCAATGGCCAACTAAAAGGGGGCAGTGGAAAGAGGGGCGTGGCATGTGTATGTCGCACGTACCTTACACACACACACACACACACACAGTTGAGACGACTGCGAGGCTATATTGAAACTAATGCCTGAATATCATGATGATATTTATATTCGACATGCTTTGGCTTAAAGCAATAGACGAAAACAAATGAAATTATTGTCCTTATATTATAATTACATAATGAAATAAGCGCAAATAAGAACATAAATAAATAATGCTTAGTTTATCTGCGGGCTGCCAATGATATACTTAATATTCTTCCAGTTAATGGCAGATATCAGCTATCAAATGTTGTAAGTTTCTTCTGAGAAGCTGTATTCAGGAAATTATATTAGTTTGCATTAAGAAAGTTATACTGTCTATGCATATTGTATAATATAAGCATTACAATTTAATTGCATGGCTAGATTCCTTTTTATTTTAGATTTTTCTATATATCTTTCGATTCTCCCTCGCTGCATTTTAACTTATTTATATTTTGGAAGTAAATTTGTTTTAACCTGGCCAACAGATGCACTACGATTGTCAGCGTGCAACGCTGCTGACGCTACTTTAAACTTTACACACAGCAGATCACACATACACACTCCCACACACACACACACACACACACATATTTGTTGTGGCACGCACTCAATGTCGGCGGCTGCCGGAAATGCCAAGCACAAACCAGCAACAAAATGGAGAACAACAAGAATCAACTGTTGGCATGTTCACGAATATCTTTCTCCCCCGTCTTCCTCAACTTCCCTATCCCTCTCATTGCCCCTCTCCCTCTCACTCTCCTCCCTCCCTTCGTTTTTTGTTGTGTTTTGGCTGGCTGGCATTTTTGCTAGCGTAATCACGATTAAACTGTCAACGGCATACTAATTAGATTTTTATTTTTATTGCGCTATGACAGCGCCGCGTGACGGCGTCAACAGACGTCCTGCGTCCCGTGTCCCGTGTCCTGCCCCCTGTATCCTGTATTCTACATCCTGCTGCTGCTTAGCCATCGTGCCCCATGGCTCTTGCCCAACCCTCAGCCGCATCATTCCCAGAAGCGCGCGTGCCTCGCATGACCAAGTGCCTCGACTAAGAGTCCTCGTCCTGTTCCTGGTCCTAGTCCTGCAGCAGGACTCCAGGCACTTTGCGAAGCCTGCTGCTTTGTGATTTATGTCTTATCATATTTATGAAAATTATTGTTATTGATGGTATTCAATATTATATATATATATATAAAGAGGAAAAAATGTTCGTTTGATTGATTGAAAAATCGAGAGCTTGCAAACTTTGCTCCGTAATTGATTTAAAATAAAGACATCTCCAGACGCTATACACGTACTCTTAATTAAGTGTCGGTCGTCTTTGCAATAGGTTTAACACGAACCTGTTTAAAGTCAAACACACACAATATATTTGGTTGAGTTTTCAGTTCCCTACAATTCTAGTGTTCTCCTTGTGCCATTCTTTGGGCAGTGCTTTTGTTTGGGGGTCTATTACTTCCAAGCTGTTGAATGCGTCACCGCGTCCTCAAGAAATACCCACTGGCAATTCCCCCAGCTTGAGACCTTATTCTGCCACTTCTCCACATAGAGTTCTTTGTCGTTCAGCTTTTGTTAATGTTTTTTTCTACCTTCTACCTGCTCGCAGTTTTTTTTTTTTCATTAAGTTCTCACCGGCTCAGGAAGTGAAATGTTTTGTTATGTCCGAGTTATTGTCGTAGTAGTTGGTGTTGTTGCTCTAGTTGAAGTTGTTGTTGTTCGAGGTGCGCTGGCGCAAGTGCTAATGCGGCCAGACAATGGAGACGGCTACGTCTTTTGCTGGGCGTGAGTTTTGAGCAAAAAATCGGAGCATACTTTTCAGCGCGCAGAGCCAAAAGATTTAATGAAAGTGCGCAAAATTGTACAAGCACAACAACAATTACCAACTGCTATTTGTACTACTTGTTGTAGTTCTTTATGCACTCAGTAGAGCCTGCTGCCAATTACGAATGTGCAAATATTTTTGCTGCAATTTAAAATAATTATTGTATTCGCATGGTCGACAACATAGACTGTGGGTTGTTGTTTTTGCAGTTGATGTGATTATTATTACTCGTACTTGCTTTAGTTGTTGTCCATTATAAGCACACTCTGCACTCACTTTATCCTTGCATTCACGAGCACCCCTTTATTATTTGACTAACAGTTTGGTTAGAGTTTGTTTACCAACAATTTGCGGTTTTCCATTTGAAGTGGTACATAGCTCCATCTCTTTTCTGTTCTACCTTCATGTCATCCCTTCATGATATGCTTATAAGTATGTTGTGTGTGATTATTGTGCCTTTGTTAATGTTTGTTGCACTACATTGATAATTTAAGTCTTAGAGCCGATATAGACATTCAAGACATAAGCAAAATAATCAGTGAATAAAGAGTCTTATGCTGATTTGTTTTTTGCTATTGCTAAGTTTTATTCTAAGACTTATAGACAACTGAAGCCCACGCACTAGAGATACAATTACAATAAATACATTAGTGGTAATTATATAAAAATCGTACATTGACAGTTGAACATAAGAACACTGAAATATGTTTAAAATGGAATATATAAATAATGCAGTAAAAAGTATGCTTCAAATCTTCAAGTCTTTAATTTGAAGAGCTAAAAATATGCTACACATTTATTTGGGATCTCAAAAGTGAAACATTTGTTAACTTGGAGTTTTTACAAAGATAACAGAGCAAAGCTCTAATAAAATTCGCTGAACTGCATTTTGCAGTCATATAACTGCCATCAAATTAAATTAAAATTATTGTGAGCTATAAAAAAGTTATATATATAGATAAAAAGGCCAAATTCAAATAACTGACCACTAATGAAAAGTTTGAAGTAGTATAAAAGAAATAATAAAAAGAAAAGGAGTTCGCTGAATACCGCATAATAACCACTTGAGTCTTATGCGTCATCCAAAATAAAGCAATAAAAATTATATGAAAATATAAAAATATAAACAAATAACAAAAAAGGAGAGATATGACAGAGCAGCAGCAGAAATCCACTTGAAAAAGGGAAAGAGAAAAAATGTATAAAAACAAAAATGTTGATGAATATGCAGAAAATGTGCTGAAAATTATATCATGCGCATGTGTTCACGTGTGGGCATGGCAGAAAAAAAGGCGAAAAGGGAAAAAACTTTTGATTGCTGAAGTAAACGCACCCAATGGAGTTGGCGTCAGTTTTTGGGGTCTCGTCTGCAACAGATTCACGTCATCATCATCATCATCATGATTATCATCTTCATTATGAAGGAATGCCGCCGCAGCGGCGACGTCTCTGGATACAGCATTATCATCATATTCCCATCATAATCATCATCAACAGGCCAAAAACGTGACGCATGGAAATTAATATACAATATTTATATATAGTACACATGTGTTTGTGTGTGTGTGTGTATTTATATGCTTGTAAATTGATGGATGTTTCTACGCCGGCTGTGGTTACTTGTGGTTTACAAACAAACCATCTTTTGGCCTCCCTGGCGAACATTGTGTATTCATAGCTAAGGAAATGTTCTGAATAATGCTAATTCAGTATATTATTTTGGTGTTTCAGGCAAAAACAGAATGCAGGGGGTTGACGAAATGAATTTCGGACTAATAATTTCTTATAGGGCAGAGTAAAGTACAGCTTTGATTGTGGAATGCAGTTGCATTTTGTGGGTCTATTTATTTTGCTAAAAATACTTTAAACAATACTAATTTAATAGATTATTCAAAAAAGGAGAAACTTCAGTTAACTGTCCAATAAAACTTATTCAAAATGCTTCCTATGGCTGCAATAATTCTTTCTCTTTGAGCTCTCACTGACTTTAAGACTCTTTTACTTGTTTGCTTACACTTTTCCTATGCACAACATTGTAAACTTTGCCAATAACTCAAACTCAAAGCCATATTAAAATCACTTTAAAAATTAAATCGTTGCCACATTTTTTTCCTGCAACTTTCACCTAAGCAGCAGGCAAAGTTGAAGAAGGGGAGTATAAATATGCTACCCCTGTTTATATTTTTCTTTTACTTCCCTTTTTGGACTGATTCTCTTTTTATTATTTCACACAATGAACGCACTTGGCGCGCATTAAATAAACCCCCAAGAAGCATTTATCAAATTTCTCTTTATAAATATTGTGCCAGCCGAGCAAGGACTCTGTCTATAACTGTGTGTGTGTCCGGGTGTGTGTATTTTTGAAACATTTATAAAACGTCAGGTAGTGCGGAAAAGGAAAACAGGTGGGGAGGAAGCGGCAATGTTTGGGAGGTGGTAGCATAATGCGAGCTTAATGACAGCAATGAAGATGCCAAAATGATAAACAGCAAACTGCGGCCCAAAAGTGACCACAGCGAAACGATGGAAACTGGCCACAAAGCAAAGTGAAAAACAAACAAAACTCAAAACAGGAAATGTGTTTGGTCATTTTGTGGCAAGGTTGGGTCCGATGTGGGTCTGTCTATAAAATTTTGCTGATTATTCATGGTAAACAACTTGTTATCGTATTGAACTGCCCACCAAACGCATATAGACTGGAAGAAGATTACCTAATGTACTCCATTTATGAGCAAAATCATAGCATACTTTTAGGGATATTGACAAATTAAAGAGCAAAATATGTTATGTCCGAGTTTGAAATGAATTTAAATTGATTTTTATATCCGTTTCTTGCTAAACCATTTGCTTGTTAGATATGAAAGTTCAAACTTTTGATCTGCGGAAATAGAAACAAATTTGTATTGTTCTCTTGCCAATATTAAAGTTAATAACTAACATACTTGTTTTATTAATTTTTAAAAAATTATTTAAGTCAATCACTGGTAAAGTTCTTAATGTGTTTTCTAATCTAGCCTGGGAATAATTAAATTCATACATAAATTAAGCAGAGTGCGACCTAGATGAAACATTATATTAAATTAGTTAAATAAAAATTAATAACATATCAAATTTATATACTAAATTATGAAAATCTTAATATGTTTTATATTTATCAAGTGAAAAATCTAAATAATATAGTTCTTAAATAAATCATTTCATATAACTACAAATTAAATTGATAGTCTAATTAAAAGTTTGTTAAGATTTAAAAGACCATATTGTTGCAACATGAAATAATACGAACTTAATTTAAATAACAATAGATAGAAAATGAAAAACTATTTTTTCTATTTATTTGCAGTATCATTTTTATTTGCTCCATTTGCTTTTAGCTGCTTTATTTGCTGCCACCAACTTGTCCGATTAATTAACATTTCCTCGAACTCGTTAGCTCATCGCATTGTGTTTTGTTTTTATAAATATTTTAACAACAGAATTGAATAGCTGCAGACTTGTGTCGCAGTTTTGACTTCACCTCTCCTATTTATTTGCCAGCCATTATTTAACGGCTTGTTTTCTCAATTTAACATCATCATCAGCTTCTCTGTCTTCCTCATCCACGATGTCTGTTTAATGAGTTGGCTTTTGTATGCGGGAAAATTGCTTCTATACCCGTAGACAACCCTCATTTGCCCACACTCTTGATTTGGCTTATTGATAACAATAGTAAAAAAGGCCAACAAAACATTTCCATTCAAATGGTTTACTTCCATTGTGAGCTCTCTTTAGACAGGCATGACGAAGCGAGACTCGTCATTGATTCAAAGGAGAATGTTAAAAAAGAAGGAACAACATTTGCCACAGTTTTTTTTTTCAGTTACCATTTGTTTGCCTCGACATCTCGCATTCCTCCCTGGGCGCACTTTAAATGTCAATTAGTTGTCAAATGTTTTATGCACTTGCCATTGGCCAGACCAAAAGAAACAGGCAAAAGAAGATGAAGAAGTTGGAACAAGTTTTCAGCGTTGGTTGCTGTAAAAAGCAGAATGTCGAAATAATAATAATTTATAACTATCAATGTCATAAGTTCATGACATGCTCATCAATCAATGCATTAGACAGCTCAACACTGGCATCGAGTGGGCGTGGTCCAGCCCACACTAATACTGATGAGACTTTGCACAAAAGTTGTTGTGGCTCTCGAACTTGTTGTTGTTGTTGTTTTTGTTGTTGTTGCTATTGTCGTACAATGAAAAGTTTTTCGCCTTTGGCCTTCCTGCGGAACCGTTCATAATTTCATGTTGCATACTTTACTGCGCACAAGAATTTTCCAGCTACAATTGACAGCAATTGCGTTTTGGTTTTATGTCCTTCCCCTACATTTCCCTCCCTCACCACATTTTCCTTCTCTGCTTGTTGTCGAGTATTTGGCAAAGTTATCGAAACGCTTGAACAAAACTTATTGGCAACATGGAAAGTTTCTTGGCCGGATTGTGTTTAGGATCGCCCAAAGGATTCTCCTGGACATTCGTACAGTTGATTGAGTTTTATATTAATTCGATTTCTTTGCGTGCCAGACGACAATTCAGTCGGATTCCGCAGGCAAACATAAAGTTGTAGCTAGCATGAAATTTGCCAATCGATTAATTGAACTTATTTTTGGAAACTACTTATTTATAGTTCGCAGAGGACTGTCATTTATGACGATGATTTGATTAGATGTGAAAAGAAGTAAAGAAGGGAGAAGAGAGGGCAACATTTGCAGGACTTATGAGAAAATAAGAGAGACAGACGAATTATGAGTGAGTTTTTGTTTTAAACGAATTAAAGGAGTCATAGATAGATAGCATGCAATATACTTATAGAGAAAGAAAGATATAGTATAAATCAATAATAATAATAGCAATAAAAATAATAAAGAGAATAAAGGGATAGAGAAAGGGGAAAAATGCTAGTGATCGATGTTATTACTATTACCTAATAAAATTTAAAATATCCTGTCAATTATTACTAAGCCAAAGAGTGAATCAATAATCAGCCTTGCTGAAATTTCAATTTGACTTGCTAAATTTATAGCTGACAAAAGTGACCATGGATGCCAGCTCAGGTGACCAGTGAAATAGAGTTGTATACCAGTTATTTAGTTATTTATCCGTAGTTCATTTTGGCTGAACTTTCAACTGGCAACAGCAAGGGCTTCACTTATTTGGAAAGTCTCTCACGATCCCCATAATTTACTGCTTGCTTCACACGATTTTCCAATTTCCATTTATTTTTCTTTACTCTTCTTTTTCTCAACCTTTGTGTACACCTGGTGGTTCTGGTGCTTCTTGCTGTAGATATATTTTTCACTTTAACTGAACTTGCATTTCCCTTATTCGTTTTCATTCTGCTTCTGGTTTTGGTTTTCGCTCTCATTGTTATTATGAATCTTCCACTTTCTGTTGCTGCTTCTGCTGCCTTATCCTGCCCACGTTCTGTCCTGCCCGGGGCTTATTCAAATTGACTCAATTTTTGTAAAATTTCCGCTTTCGCCTGCAGTTGCTTCACATATAAATTTATGCTCCGGATTGAATCTCCAGTTGGAACGGAGCACTCTCGTTCACTCTCTCTCTCTCTCTCTCTCATCCTGTATTTTCTGTTTTCTGGAAGTTTGACGTGATTCCCAGACCTGTTGGTCCCTCTTGCACTTCTCGACGTGCTCTGACCTGGCCTTAATCCTGGCCAGCGGAATGTGTCGGCGCAAAAGCCAATTAAAAAATGCCAACAATGATTTATGTTATGTATCGTAACAGTTTTGCATTTTCTTCTTATTCTACTTCGCCTTTTGTTGCTGTAATTTAAATGGCCAACAGCGCGAATGCGCTTTAATTTTAACAATTAACCCTAATGATTAACCCTAACCAGGAAAGCAGCTCAGCTCGGTGCGATGTTGCCAATAAAACTTAATGACTTAATGCCCCGGTCCAGGTTCCGTTTTGGGCTTGCGTGTTATGCGTCCAAAGTGGCAAAAGTCGCATAATTAAAACAACAACAACAACAGCAACTACTACAGCAACAACAACAGCAGCAACAACTATGACTACAACAACAATGGCCGTCATGTTGGGCCACTAAAACTAGTGCTAACAGCTCTATTTATATAAACGGCTCGACGGCAAAGCGACAAAGTCATTGACTTCCTGTCCCTAACGTGAAATGGCCTTAGAGGCAGGAACAGACAGAGAGAGAGGGAGATAGTGGAGCAGATAGGGGGGAAAAGAAGAGCATGTGTGTGCTTACAACGCTGCAGTAAAGGCGCAATTAAAGTACACAAGACACGGGACAGGACAATAAAAAACAACAACACAATCGGCAATATAAGAAAAAATGTTTGTTTTACGAAGACTTGCAGATACACTACAAAATACTGCTATAAATTACTTGCACAGATAAGCTATTCATTTGTTATTAATCAACAGATTTTTGGCATTTTTACAACAAGTTTAATTAATCGAACATTTAACTATAAATGTAGACATTCTCTAAATTATTTTATTTTTAAAAAGCAATATATTTAAGCTATAAAACAAAGTTCAAATGTGAATACTATTATGTAATAGTATGCAATTAATTTAAATAAATGCTTGATAGATACTTCGAAGTTTAATTATTAATAATTAATAATAAGAATAATATTCATAATAAATCTGGCATACAATACTCTTCTATAAAAAAATATATGTCTTCAAATATTAACTATATCTTTTGTTATTTTAATATTTTGCTATAATAGTATATAGTAGTACTGGGAGTAAGAGAGAGTTGTTAATAAGAGTCTTTCAAAATAGAGAAATATGCAATAAAAGCAGATGGCAAAATTAATAATTAATGGCGATAATTATTAACGCTAAAATATGAATTAAAATCTATATATCTTCAATTCAATTCAATATTTTGTGACATTATTTTCCTCATCCTTGGCATGTCAACTGACATTTCAAAGTCACGCAGCTTGAAAAATACCCTACAATACCACATGGGTAACTCTCTCTTTCTCTCTCTTTCTCTCTCTCTCTCTCTATCTCTATCTTTCTCCACTTCTCTCTTTGTCTCTCTCTGTGTCCGTCGTTTCTGCTGCCTTCGAGCTGGGTGCTCGAATACCGCTCTGGGCACAGTCGGTGGCAGTTATAAAAAGCCATTATAAACATATGTGCAACCGGGTGTCGAGGAGCCTTTACCCCTTTTCCTATCCTCCGCTCCCCCCCCCTCCTTCTACCTGCTTTTTGCAGAGCAGTTCAAGTGCTTCCGCATACTCGACTATCTACGCATAACTTAGTGTGCTTAAATGTGTGTTGGTATGTGTGTTTGTCTGTGTACACTATTATTGTTTGTTTAGTAAAACAAATGTCCCCCCCCCCATCACCATGTGTGTGTGTGTGTGTTTGTCTAAGTGTGTGCGTGTGTCCATTTGTAAACTCTTTGCTGATAAGAATGTAATTGTCGCCATATAAAACTAACATCAAAAATCAAGTACGACAGCTGCAGTCAAGAGTAGGCGACTACGAAATACTCTACAAGCTCTTTGATACTCTATCATGTTAAAATTACATAAATTAAACTAGCTATTAGCTTGAAGATCTCACAGATAATTTAACTTAACCAAATGATTCTATAGAGAAAGCTTCCAATAAAACAGCGATATGTGTACATATGATTATATAAACACATTTTGTTTTAATTCCGGATTCTCTCTCTTTTGCTCAATATGTTAAAATAAGAAAGAAACACATTGAACGAGACAGATAGAGAAAGAGGGAAACTTATAGAGAAAGCGTTAAAAAAGAATTAGTTTAATTTAAACTAAAGATTAAACACATTGGAGAATATCCAATAAAAATATTTATATGTTACTCCTGTCTTAATATTACCTAATAATTTAGATAACCAAAAGATAAAGTGATTTACATTATCAATAATTAAAGGAATATATTTTAAAGATATTTGTTTGTCAGCAATTTAACTTGAAGCCATAAACTATCAGTAAAAGTCATACTTATACTTCTCAATAGTTTACAAGTAAACAATTTTAACATTTTGATAAGAGTTCACTTTAAGAGAGCATAAGTAGCATATACTTATTCAGTTATCATAGTTAGTATTTGACAATAACTGAGGTATACATAACTTGAAAAATCTCAATTCCAGTCTGAGTCTAGTTGAGTACTGTATGCTGATAACGAGACATTAACTGAGTTCAAAGAATATCAGAGAGTTTCCTAGAAAGCAGATTATGAACACTGATTATGCATAACATATAGTATTATAAGCTCGACATAAACAAGCTCAAAGCTTCGAATGCGATAATATTGAGAGCATTCAGTAATCATTTTGCTTTTCAATCGAGCAGTTGGAATGTTTTTACTAGCTAACTTAGTTAAATTTGATTGAAACTTGACTTAAACAAGATTATAAATAATTATAAAAAAATACAATAAAATGCGTGTTAAACTTAGCGTGATCTGTTGCTTTGTACTATGCAGTTATCTGTCGGGTTCAAGCAGAGCTACTGAAATAGACCTAGGGAGTGAGAAAACAGCGCTACGATCGAAGATATTTCGAATTTTCGAGATTACCAGACAACAAGAGATACTTGTGGATCAATTAATAGAGAAACTATTTGCAGATATTGTAAATAATAATGCAGATTATCAAAGAGGAGACGTCAAACCAACAACTGCGATAGAATCAACTCAAACTGAGGAGCCCTCCCAAGTCAATCGACAATGTGAGCCACCAAGGCAATGTGTAGCGAGATCTCAGTGCAATTCGCATATAAAGAATTTGTTCAGAAACCAAGTTCAAAGACTTGAGACATGTGCCAATGATAAGGTCTGTTGTGCAATCATAGAGCCACGAATCGATAAGGTAGCTACTCATAAAGTCAATTAACAGATGATGTCATAAACTAACAAAATTCCCTTGCAGAATACGGGCGTCCATAGCGAAGTAACCGCAACTCAACCCTCCCAAGAAGGAGCCAAAAGGGAAGCCGCATTCGCTGAATTCCCCTGGATGGTTGCTGTTCTAGAGGGGGAGGAATTTATAGCTGGTGGTGTCCTGATTGCCAAAAACAAAGTCCTAACTAGCGCTTCCAGAGTAAACCGAAAGACTCCAGGACAAATTATAGTTAGAGCCGGAGAATGGAATAAACATAGTGTAGCGGAAATGTATCCACATCAAAGCCGTTCTGTGAATGAGATCGTTCAACACGAGGACTTCAAAAACAATCGGAAATACAATAACATAGCCCTGCTTAAACTAAGTATAGGTTTCAGTGAAGTGCCAAACATAAAACCCATCCGTGAGTCCGATTCACTTGAAGGAATCGATCAGACCAACTGTTTTGTCACAGCCTGGGGAAGTCAGAACTCGATTCTGCAAACCTTCCCCCTCTCCACAATGGCAACCAGCGAATGCGAGGACAGATTGAAGAAACAGAATATCCATTGGTTTGGCGAATTCATACGGGAGAATGTACTTTGTGCCGGAGTCCATCCGGATATCGAAGCCTGCGGTGTCGATGATGGTTCTCCACTTGTTTGCCCCTTTAAGAATTCCCCCCAGCAGTACACATTGGTGGGATTGACCAGCTGTGGCTGGCGATCTGCTAAGTTGACCAACCGACAAATGCCGGGTATTTATGCGAATGTAACACATTTTGCGCCCTGGATTAGAAATATGTGAAGCGCAGCCTAACTCTGTGAAATGAGTGAATTAATAAAGAAAACAAATTTGTAATATATCACCAAAAACCCTTCGTCCCAGTACGCTTTAAGCTGACATAATTAATCACTTTATAAATATATGAGAATAAAATGTAATATATAAAGCTATGGAACTGTAGAGTAGTTAGCTCAAAATGATAAGCGAATGATCTTATAGGGAACATCGGAACAACCTCTTTCTGGCTTTCTAGTTCCAAGCAAATCAAATAATATTCCATAATAAATAAACACTAACAAATTGTTATCTAATGCTTGCCAAGTCGAAATCGATTATACTTCCTAGGGACGAGTTTTTAAGGATGGATGGCAAGATTCAAATTCATTAGTTCAATTAAGATCTAATATTACATAAATAAACAAAACGGGTGTGTAATATATACTTTCTAATACAATTGCAAGAAAAAGCTTAAATTTACTTACGGAAAAGTACAAAAAATAAGTAGTCCGAAGGGATGAAAAACGAGCCTCTCGAGGGATTCCACAACATTAAACATTCATTCTTATAATTTTTCACTTTTCTCTGAAATGAAATGCTCTCCATGGACGATACACAGAGTCAACTATCACACAATTCTCTGCCCTCGTTAGTTGTTAGTGTTGTGTTAACATTTTTGAGGTATCATTTGTTAGCCAACAACGAAAATGGCCGACACACGCACATGACCAAAGACAACCAGACGATGGTAAACAGCGAAATTTGTTTTTTGACCTCAATGTGAACCCTTCAAAAATGATGGTGGGGTGTTTTTGTTTGTTTAGGTGCCAACGGGATGATTAAAAATAATTTGCTTCAAATGGCTGCTGGTTATTTTGTCCAACCAACACAAACAAAGCTTAAAACTACAATGTACCCTGTAGTAAAAACGCCTCTTATTTGGCATTTTAATTGAAACCTGACACTCCAGCAACTTTTCAGTATAGCGCACAGTGACTACCAAAAGAATGTGTACCACTGTGAACATTCTTCCCATATTCTATGCAACACAAAATTTAATTACCCATAATTAATAAGTTTAAGGACAATAATAAAGGCATTAATCACTTGTCACTAGTATTTCATGGGAAAAGTCGTCAAATTGCGCAAATTATAATTAAACTTAACACAATTAAGCGCTAATTTGGGACCCCGTTCCTCGAAATACCAAAGCAACGGCCATAAGGCAATCATAAATCTACCAAGGAACCTCGTCGATTCTGAATTTGATGGCTGTTCTACCTTGTAAGCCAATTATAACTCACGCTAAATGTGATAAATCAGAGAAGCGTCTACTGCAGAGACTTTCAGTTGAGTTCTCGTTTCTGTCTTGAACGGTGTTTACTTTTCTTTTTTTTAACAATTTAGCTGTCAATTCTTATATAAGGAGAGGGTAGAAAGAAGAAACTGAGTTGCACATAAAATATTCTTTATTCGTATTTATAATGACTACAGATATTTCATAATAGAATATTTTCTTCAGTAGTAGATCTTATTTAAGGCAATATATCAAATTAAATCTGATATGCATTTATTATAATTAACTTACACACATTTGAGCACAATATTAAATGAACTAAATATGTGACTGGGCAAGAAATGTTGTTGATTAAATTTTATTTATTTATATTTGGCTTTTGTTTTTCTTGTGTTTTAATTTAGAAATTTTTGGTAAATATATCAACTCATTCAATTTCTTAATCATGTTTTTCGGATAAAGACTAATTCAATTGTCATTCTGTATTTTCCATTTTAGGTAATTGATTGCCAAATGAAATTAATTTATGTGTCTGAGACTGAATCGGGACTGAGTTTGGGATCTGTGTCTGTGTGTGTGTGAGTCGCTTGAGTAAGTGCTGGGCAATATATCACGCATTTGAGTAGATGCTACAAAAACAACTACTAAATAATTGTTAATGTATTACGAATAATTTATGACACTATTTCATAAAAAGCAATAATTTTTCAATATCAAACCAGGCGGCAAACTGAAACTCCCTGCACATTTGCAGTTGAAGGCTGCTCCATGCTCCCCCTGCTTACTTCCTTGCTCTTTTTACCCTCCTGGATCCTGGATGGAGCTGCTGCTGCTGCTGCCTTCGTAATAAGCTTGATAAATAATAAAAGAGCGCCAGTAAACTGAAGCGAGTGAAGAAGTGAGGGGTTGCCATAGGGTTGCCTTGGATATGGGTTGAGTTTGGAGTCTGGGTGGTTGAGAGGTTGACTGTCGCTACCCAGTGAAATTTATCATTTTTCATAGCTGCAAGCTGCACTTTCTGAAACATTTCACTCAGCGGCCAGCGGTGCCACTGGATGGAGTAGCCATTCCCATTCCCATTCCCATTCCCAATCCCATTTCCACTTTCTACCCCACTTCTTCAACTTCATACTCTATCCCCTTCTCATCTCCAGCTCAAGTCTCATATTTTTGGCTGCTTAGACCTCAGCGTCTCCTTTCATGTTTGATATTGCTGTACAGGCTGCTGTTGCTGGGTCTGGCAAATGTTTACGGAAAGAGATTAATTGATTCCACTTGGCTGCATACAGAGTGTCCCTGTAGAGCCTCTCCTGTACCTCCTGCCATTTCCGCCTGGCAGTTTGTTTCATGGTTTTGAGGTAGGAAATGCTGCTGAATTGTTTGTTGGCATTTTGCTGGCGGTTTGGTTTAGCAACGAGAATTTCATTCAGAGTTCCAGATAGTAGTTAAATTCTATGCTTACCTTATTATTAGTTTTCATGAGTTGATTTCAATTTCTTTTCATTTTTCGAGGTTTTGAATATTCTATATAAATATATCTATAAATATTAGAAATTATACTTGCAGTAGTAGCTAAAATAATTAAGAAATAAATCATATATAAGGTTATCTATTTAAATACTTTAAGCAAAACTTTTACATAATTTTAAATAATTATTTCATACTTTATATTTTATACAATTTGACTTAAATTTCACAAGGGCATTTAAAGCATGTTCAGCCAACTTTTTTTACCCACAACTTGCAACAGGCACCAAAAAAAAAAATGTTCAATTGAAATGTAAACATAGTTGATTATGCAATTAAAGCTTCAGTTAATCATTCATTTTTGTCTATATAATATTGCCATTTATCATAATTATGTCATTTATCATAATTATTTTCATGAATGCAAATTGCAATTCATTAAAAAACATATCAAATTATCGACTATCAAATATCCTTCTGATTTCACAAGAAGATTGCAAAAAGTATGCTTAACTCAGTTAATTTTACGAATGAACAAATATTTATCATGCATACATTGCATTGACTTTTTATCGCTTTGTTTACCCAAGTAATCAAAGTTCAATTTCTTGAGTGTCTATTAATTATGATTACTTATTTATTCATAACTAAATTCATAATTTAAATTAATTGTAAATCGATGTATTTTAATGTTAATGCTATTATGCCTAAGACCCTAAGTCTTCTGCAGTAGAATCTATTCCTCAAGATGGCAGAATCATTAGAAGTTAAAGAATTCTGAGATGTTTTAAGCATGATCGTTTAAATTATTAGCAATACTTATATCTAGTCGAACATACACATTGTACAACTTTCTTAAGGAGTATAGTAATTTTAGATTTAGATGATGCAAAAGAACAAAGCTTCCAGAGCCGAGTTGACTGTTTATATGTAGTATATGTATTCATATTTAAATATTTGTATGCTTTACATGATTAAAACTTTATAAAGAGCAAAAGGACAAAGGATTCGCTAGCTCAAGTGCTCAAAAACAGTAAAAACAGTAAAAACACTTTTTTGTAGTTTTGGCACCCAGGCGAAAACTTTTGTTAAGAAAGTTGTCACAGGCGCCCGGTTTCGACCAAGTTAGTTGACGTGCTTGAGGTTGGGGGCAAGGAAGGTTCCCTGCATTTAATATGTGGCGAACTGGCAAAGACTTCCACTTTGCCAAAAGACGTCGAGCCAACAACCAGTTTAATGTTTGACAAGCAAAACATGCAATACCCCCACATTACCATTTCCCCTCCCCGAAGTCTCTGCCAAGTGCAGCTGTATTTGTTGCCACGCCCTCTGCCCCGTTGCGGTTTTTGATAAGTTCAGCTTGTCAGCCGTTTCGAAGTGACAAATATATTTAATTGCTTGCAGAACTTTGCTGCCAAAAACTTTTCCAACCAATACTCTTTCTATTCCTCTTCTTAATTCAACTTCCTCTACTTTTTTGATATTTTCGTTTTTTTCTTCTTTATCTTATGACATGTGTGTGAAATAGACGTTTTTTTAATTGTTTGAAATTATATTTTCCTTGGCGGTTCTAATAAGATTTCCCTCCAGGTCAGTTTCCCTCATTATGATATCATTTTGTTCTTATGTTTTCAATGCTTTCAACTGAATTAACATTTTAATGGCGCCCAAGCAAAATGATTAAAATTTAATTTCATGCGCTTTTTACAGCCACAAAAGACACGGCGAGGGGTGCGGAAGGTGTTGCAAGTTGATTTTCATTTGATTTTCTTCATAAATTCTCTCAACTTGACTTCAACTTTGCCGTACAGATTGTCATTAAGCCGTGATTGTTGTTCGATTCAAAAGTTTTTCACTTTCTTTCTTTGATAAATTTTCTTTCTATAACAACTTTGAGTTCAGTTTTAGTAGCAGCTGAAGAAGAACTCAAGTTTAAGATATGTAAAAAGTAAGAACGCTCTAGTCGATAGGGCACGACTAAGAGATTCCCTATATATAAGTCCTTAATTGTATATATGAATGCCTATAGAACCCAGTCAGTCAATGTCTCGTTCTTCTTCATCTAATCAGCCAGTTGTAAATAAAATAAATATTTAAACTTGCATCATATATTTATTTGAAAATTGAAACAGGTATTTAGATCGCCATGTTTTTATAAATGGCACAATAAGAAATTTGTGTGCAAATTGATCAAGATGAAACTACAGATAGTACATTAGTGTCTTTAATTATATTATCGCATTTTTTGCATTCGCCAACCTCAATGTTGCCTGGATATGCTGTAGATAGAAATTATTTAATTGTGCCACTCGTAATTGTTTAATATGTTAAAGATTATTATGATACTTACCACTGGCGAAAGCCAAGAGACCGAGCACAAAAATGGTGACAATAGAGAAGAGCTGCATGATTCTTGATGGTTCTTCAAAGACTTGAGTGGAACTGATAATTTTAAAAAATCAGCACCGCATTTATATAGGATCTGTAGTTCAGTGACTCAGTGCGACACAGACCAATATTCAGATTTCGATTTTTTCATGGGATCAAAGTCATGAACCCTTGGTCAAATGTACAAAATACTTGTATCAATTGGGAAATTCCATGCACACACGGTTTATTCCCATCCGAAAGATAATAATATTATTTGTTTAAACATTTGTTTCCCAAATTGATATTTTTACCACACACTAATTAATGGCTATACCATGAACAATGCAATGTAAAATACCATGAAATTACTGTCAGTACAATAATTATTCCACAAAACTATGAATATTAAATTTGTAGCTCAGTTTTTGGCATTGTTTGAATGCTAACAGGCACAAAATGGCGTCTCCACTTTAAAGCTAACTTAAGTAGATACTTAAGATACTGACATTTGTTGTCTAACCATCTGTACGTCCTTCTCGACACAAAGATCTTACAAACTGTAAGAGCTAAGGAAACCAAATTGGGAGACAGTACTCGTGCCGTTTTACACGGTCTCTCAGCGAGAGGTTCTCTTTTCTGTATCCATCCTACTAGTTTATCATAAAATTAAGTAACATATACAAACAGTTTTAACATGTTTTGAAAGCTGGAACATTTCTTTGTTAAGTGTTTATTTTAATCCTACAGATTTGCTGATTGAATTGACGTAAAAGGTTTGTTCAAAGAATAACCACAAGTCGATACTAGTCGATACCACTTGGGTTCCTGGAAAAGTGAATAAGCCCGGCCGGGAGCGGTCAGAAATAGGATATCGGAAAAATGTAAAACGAAATTTGCATAGTACACCCTAAACTTATTGGATTTAATAAGTATGCAGAACATAAAACTCTGAAAGATGTATGCAATGCGTAGTTTGATCTACAGGGACGATTGCCCATAGGATTGAAATTAGTAGATCATAATAACGCCTCACTGTGCGACGGTAGTAGAAATATATCGGCCATAACCTTATACTAGTTAAATAAGTCAGAACTTGAGATAAAGACATTTGAAAACATTTAATTCTGAAGTTAGTCATCAATTGTTTACCACTTAACAACAAAACTGCATATAAAAAATATGAATAATATAAATAATATTCTGACCTTTCTGATAGCAGCTCACATACTGTGAATTTGTAGGAATTTCCCAGTTTCAAATTAATACATTTTATACAATCACAGTCTAAATATTGTACCGTGAGATTCTATATAAACGTGATGTTCATTTGTTTAAAAGCATCCGTTCCACTCAAATCTCTGTAGAACAATCAATAATCATGCAGCTTTTTTCTCTTGCCACCATCTTTGTGCTCGGTCTTTTGGCTCTGGCCCATGGTAATTATCTAAATAATCTCTATCATATTAAGGGTAGTTAAATTAAATATTTTCTATTTACAGCCAATCCAGATGCCAATCCCGGCGATATTAAAATTAAAAAATGTCATAAATGCCAAAATGGAATTGATGACACTAATATCCTATCTGTTGTTAAATCTTGATCAACTTATAACACCAAATTTCGCATTGTTTTGTTAACAATAACATGTTGATCTAAATCAAACTTTTAATTGCAATAAATATTTGAACATATAAGTTTCCAGTATTATTATAGATTGCCTTTTGAAAAGTCTTTTCAGAAATGTTTCCTATATTTCCACATGGTGTTCCTTAATGTGTTTTTTTAAGTACGACAATTGGCCACCTTCTAGAAAGCGTAACAACTTCTTCGCTCTATCAAGCCTACGTATTTTGAAGATTCTTTGTCCTTGTCTAAACTTGTTGGGCTGTACTTTGAGATCCTTGTTTAAAAATATCTGCTGCTATGAAAGTGTTATCTTTATTATTCTTTACTACAATACCGGAGTTTATATACTGATCGTATTGATATTGTTGATATTACTTATCAATACGTGTATACCTTCAAGTTGTCGCACGGAGTCAGACAAAATCGCATATCATATTCGGTTTCAGTATCGGATTCGTTTGTGGTTTTGGATTTTTGATTATTGGTTGTGGTTTTGTTCAAATTAAATAACTTTAAGAAAACAAGCCCAAAAATAGGGAGCCCGACTGTAATATACCCTTAAATTCACTCCCGATGTAATTCTCTTGTAATTCGTCGAAGGTCTAGCTACAAGTACTCTAAGCACCACTCCCCTTAGAATTAATATCTAAATTTGTAAATAAATAAATAAATTCATCATGTATGCCAAATCTCAAGTCTCTACCTACAAAACTGCTTTTGCTATGAGCTTTTAAACTTGATCTGCCTGAAAATATTACCAGTGCTGGGAGATCAAGTTGAAGCTTCTAGCTCTTACTATCTCTGAGATTTATTCCTTCATACGGACGGACAGACGAATAGACGGACCGACCGACACGGCTATAACGTCTCGGCTATTGATGCTGATCAGGAATATATATACCTTATGGGGTCGGGCACGCTTCCTTCTGCCTGTTACATATTTTTAAACAAACTTAATATACCCCCACAGGGTATAAGAAATGTTCAGTGTAAATAAAATAAATATTTAAAGTTTTATAAATTTATTAGAGTTGGATGTTTGATATTAAACAACATGTCATTATAAATTGAACAATAAGAAATATGTGCAAATTGATTAAGATGAAACTACAGATAGTATATTAGTGTCTTTAATTATATTATCGCAATCGTTGCAATCGCCAACCTCAATGTTGCCTGGATTTGCTGTAGATAGAAATTATTTAATTGTGCCACTCGTAATTGTTTAATATGCTAAAGATTATTATGATACTTACCACTGGCGAAAGCCAAGAGACCGAGCACAAAAATGGTGACAATAGAGAAAAGCTGCATGATTCTTGATGGTTCTACAAAGACTTGAGTGGAACTGATGATGTTAAAGACTCAGCACCGCATTTATATACGATTTGTAGTTCAGTGACTCAGTGCGACAAAGACCAATATTCAGATTTGGATTTTTTCATGGGATCAAAGTCATGAACCCTTGGTCAAATGTACAAATCTATCAATTGGGAAATTCCATGCTTATCACAGATGGTTTATTCCCATCAAAAGGGTCATAATATTATTTGTTTAATTATAAACAATTGTTTTCCCCAATTTTTGATGTTTACTACTTCAGATTTAATATAAATGCGATGCTGACAAGCATCAGTTCCACTCGAGTCTACGTAGAACAATCAAGAATCATGCAGTTTTTCTCTTTTGTCACTGTCTTTGTCGTCGGTCTTTTGTCATTGGCCCGTGGTAAGTATTATATATATATATATAATTTTGATTAGTACATTGAAATAATTTCTATCTACAGCCAATCCAGTGGCCGATCCGGGAGATTTCAATATTGATAACTGCTATCACTGCAAAAATAATATTACAAACACCTATGCAACTATATATACTCTATAGTAAAGTGTTTTAAATGTTTCATCGATATCATTCTAATAAATACATATATGAACATTTAAATACTGATTTTTGCGAATTTTTTTTTGCACTCTTTTCTTGAAATAAACAGTTTTGACGCAGTGTCGGGCTGATCAATTGAATATAGCACGTCTGTATCCTTAATTCCGTTGACTAACAAGTTCAGATATACAAATTATTAAATAAATTGATTATACAATATTTCATATTCAGCTTAGAACATTATTTAATTGTTCAAGGGCATTTGAATAAATCGATAAAACTTGTTTCATGTCCACATAACAAAGGCCGAGCTTTTACATTTTAATGTTAAATATTATATCAAATACACTTAACGCTTGATGCATAAATCGAGAATTATGACTTTACACAACATTAACGACATGAAAAGAGGAGTGAAAAAAACAAAAACATAAATTCTCGATTAATGCATTTTTTACGCAAAATAACAACGCTGTGAAATTTGAATGGAATTCAATTGAATTCGAATTTTATAACCAGCCATTAAAGAAGTGTTATGAACTCTTTATTAGGGCCAATTGACAGAGAAAGAGACAGCGACAGAGCGATTGTGGGAGAAAGATGAAAGACAAAAAGCAAGACGAGAATAAACCTTAATGCCTTTTGAAGTTCGTTGTTGAACATAAACAAAAACGTATACGTAATGCGAATTGGCTGGTCAAATAAAGGATCTGGCGCAGGTTAGCTCTGCCTCTGCATTTGTGTGTGTGTGTGTGTGTGTGTGTATGTAGGTGTTTATTGGATTACCTAACTGTCGCCAGGCTGCATCCTGTGCCTGAGCCTGCCTTTGTTTGTCAATACTAATCTGCTCGAAACACACACACACACATCCCAACAGGACAGAAAAGATGAAGGGCGCAGGGACGGAGTTGAGGAGGTAGCTAAGGATCTCCTGTAGCGACAACACAATCAATGTTGAAATCGAAAGCAGCGGGAACTTTGCGAAAGCCGTGCATGGCCTCCATGGTTCGAGTATTTGAACCGGAAATCAAAATAAACAACAGCAAATCAGTCAAACAAACAAACAACAAACAGCGTCTCTAGCTCTCTGACTCTGACTTTGGCTTTGGCTAAAAGCAATAAGGTCAGAATGCGTACCACACACATGGGCAATTTTTGTGACAAAGCTACTCTGAAGGATGCGTGTGTGTGTGTGTGTGTGTGTATCTGAGTAGAGTACATCGTATATGTGTCCCAATAAAAGCTAATGGCACTGTCACAACCATCAGGCCACTTTCAGTCCCGCCTCCCATTGAGTTTGTTACTGGATATATATACAAGAATATGTAAATATATGTAGTTGTTTGGCAAGCAGCTCTTACAATTACCTGGAAATTAATGATAATGGCGAAAAGCAATTGAAAGCGGTCAACAGGATTATGCACAATGCGTATACTAGTAATCGTAGCTATCTCTCTGAAAAAGAAAAGCATACTTTTAGGCACTGTCAAAAAGTCAATCGAAATTCTGTAGTTAATAAAAATATATATAGAAACTATTATTATTATTATATTATAAAAATTCAATTTACTTTATGGGTGACATTATTTCTTTTTTAAGTTTCCAGCCGACAGTTTTCCGTCAACCTATTATTAATATACATATTTAAAGACCCTTTTTTTTGCAATCTAATTAAATTACAGTCAATCCTCTATCTAGATAATTCCCAATATTATGACTAATATATTAGTTCATTAAAATTAATTTAATTGATTTCATTAGCAGCAAGTAATTCCCCTTCCTGCTGTCATCTATGTTTTTACACGGTCAAAGCAAACAACATGAAATAAAAAAAAGGTCAAGAAAATCGTTGACCTACTGTAAATTCCGTAAGGTAAAGGAATTTTTATTATTATTCAATTTACAAGCCACATCAAAAGGCAGCGGCAAACACTTGGAGCATTTTCAGCCACGCCTCCTCCTCTTGCCAACTCCTTTTTTTATGAAAATTACATTTTT
The DNA here is from genome assembly GCA_958299025.2 of Drosophila histrio. NCBI lineage: Eukaryota > Metazoa > Arthropoda > Insecta > Diptera > Drosophilidae > Drosophila > Drosophila histrio. The sequence continues at coordinate 15,812,039 of OY282580.2, forward strand.
ACATAATTTAACAAGATGAGGGAAAGCAAACGGAAGGAAAAGAAAAGACATGGAAAGGGGAGAACTTCAGTTCGTTCGTCATTCTGTCAGTCAGCCATTTTTTATAGCGCTACTTGAATTTCGTTGTTGTTGCTGTTGTTGTTGTTACTGGTTGTGGTTGTTGTTGCATTGACCACTAAAGTAACCATAAAGCGGCATTAAATTTGTGTTCTTTGGAATGGTCTCGAGTTGGTTCTATAAAAGAAGTGGCACTTGAGTGGCCGCACTTTCAATGGGTTTTAAGGTGCCTCCATCTGCCATATTTGCCTCTCTACCCCTCTCCACCCCTCTCAACTCCTCTCTACACCCTTTACATCCAGCTAGCGCATATTTAAGCGCAAATGATGTTGTAAATACAATTTTTTAGCAAGAAAAATGTCTTCATCGTCAAGTGGCTGCTGGCTAACGGCGACTTCTTCGTCTTCGTCTTCCCCTCCTACGTTTATCCCCAATATAAAATGGCGTAAAATCCTCATCTTGTTGTTGTTGTAGCCAAAAGGTTTGCTAAGTGGAAATGGGTGCTTTCCTTTAAAAGGTAAGGGGGAAAAAACTGTGTTAAAATGTTGTTTATGCGAGGGTTGCCTAAGCATGGCACAAACTTTGCTAGGGTTGCCATCAAGCAACTGAGTTAACAAGGATTTGCTGGATTAAAACAAAAGTATAGAATCAAATTGCGTTCACGTTTAAAAAGAGAACTTAAAGTAATTAAATATAAATATAAGTATATATTAATTCTTAATATAAAATATTCTTTAAGATCTCTCTAATATTCTCTCAGCTTAATACTTTAAGAATCAAAGTACAATCAAATCACAGAATTGCAAGAGATATTATATGGAAGTTCTTCAAAAGCCTTAAATATTCCTTTCTTTTATGACCTGTTTAATTTTTAAGTACATTCCTGAGTATTCTTTAAAAGCGGTCTTCAATTGACAATTAATTATATGGAAGGATTCACTTCATCTAAGTTTATCTATCTCTTTGCTTGCTATTAAATCCTATTCTGCTTTTCAGTTTCTCCTCAATTTCACAATAGTTTCCTTAATCTTAATCTTAATATCTTCTTGACAGGTTCTTTCTGCTCTGAGTTTTAATGTCTATTGTATTTCGTTAGCATAATGGTATAGATATTAAAATTTGAATTTAAATTTACTTTAAGCAGCTCAATATGTGTATTAATTTCGACTTTGATATATGTTTGTTCAGTTCATTATTTATCTTCTTTGATTGAAATACAAGTTTGGAATATGCATATTAATATCATGCACTGCTTGCTCGAGCAAGCAGTGCACAATAACTGCGAATTGGCCTCAAGCAAATTGGCAAAAATGCCAGTAAAAATGTTTAAGGCTGTATTTAAACTTCAATGCGGCATAAGCTGCACAGACTTTAAGTCCAAAGCCAATCGCCAATGGCCAATGCTTCGCTGGCTACCAAATTGAGAGACAGAGAGAGCGAGAGAGAGAGAGAGAGAGCGAGAAAAAGAAAAGGAAGGAATCATCATTACCAGAAATGTCCTGCAGCGTCAATTTGTAAGCGCCGTTGGCATTGTGCCCTCTGTCCGATGCCAAAGGACTCGAGAAAACCTCGACCAGCAGACACTTAAGCAGCCAGACACTTAAGTCTAATGGTACTGTCAGCCACGCCCCTTAACGCCCTCCCTCTCTGTGCTGCTCGCACGCATACAAATTGACAATTTTATTAGCACATAAATTAGTAAAAATAATCAATAAGCAATGTGCCAAAGAAGAGAAAAAAAACGCCGATAAATTGCATTTATTGGCCGCATTTATGCAGCAATTGCCATTAAGGAGCTGAAGATGATATTTCTGTGTCAATTACGAGATTTCGTGGGGATTCCTGTCCCTAACAACTTGGCTAATTGCTTAATCTGCAAGCATTTGCTTATTGCAGAGAGGGAGAATCATTCTACTTGTTGTTTGACTAAAACTTTCGCTAATTAACTGGATTTTTGAAAAGCAGTTGGCTAATTTATAAAATAAATAGTTTTATTTGGCGAAATAAATCCAAAGTTATCAGACATTCAAGGGGGGGACAAGACTTGCACTTTAAGTTGAACCCAACGATCCCCTCAATGAATGCAAATTTTCTCAGCTTGGCTGCTGGCCAAGTGCAGAAAAAAAAACAAGAGAAGGAGGAAAAGAAAGGGAAAACACTCAACAGTTCTACACTTAAATGCCGGAAATGAAATACAAGCCAAGCGACAAACAGAGACAGAAAATGGGAAACGGGCAAGGACAAAAGGGGGGGACGACGACAATTCTCACAAAATTTGCTGTCAAACTTAACTGAAATTAGAACGTGATTAGATTTCATTTAAGCATTTAGCATTCAGCATTCAGCATTCAGCAGAACTGACAGCCAGCATGACAGGGAGAAGAACTTCAAAATTATATTTTGAGCACGCAAATTTATTGACAATTAGCAGGAGTGAGGTTAGGTAGAGCGAGGAGATAGGAAAATATATATATACATCGAGCTTGAACATTAATTATAACGAGCATAATTAACAAATCTGGCAATCAGTTGCTTAACTCAACTCAACTCGACTCGACACACACACACACAACTGTCCTCATAATCAGACAGGCTAGGAGACGAGGTTAGCGGGAAAGGGAAAAGGGAGGTAATGTGTTCAGTCAGACGTATTAATTAAAGCTCTGCTTGGAATTGGAATTGGAATTGGAGCGATGTCCAGGCAAGTAGAAGTTATTATCTGAGCTATGGATAAGTATAAATAGTTCTTTGGCTAATTTACGGTATTAATGAGTGTCCAGGAGTGGCATGAAATCATCTTATAATTGGCAAGGATACACACAGGAAAGGCGTCATGGGGCAGCCATTGAGACTGATATGTCTTCCCTTTAACTGTCAGTCAAAGCTACCCACGTCACCTATGCGAAAGCCCATTCGGCGGGCTGAAGGGGGAGCAATGACAGGCTGACATGACGCAACATAAGAAACACGCTGAAGGACAACAAAACATGAACTCACGACAACGTCGAGTTAATCGTTGCAAAGTTAAGCAAACACAAATAGATTAGTTCAAAGTTCAGTCCATGTTCGATGCCAAAAGTCAAATTGTGTCAATACGGCATCTGAAAAAAAAGGGAAACAAAACGAAAGCACGTCAAGGACACGGTGTCTACTCGAGAACTTATGGAAAGCGGATGGAATGGATGAATTTGTGGGAGGTTGAAGGAAAGAAATAACCAGCATGTGACAAGCAAAGTGAATTGCCTTTAAAGCCAAACGATAGACGATTGGGGGGATTGATTTGGGATTTGGGAAAGGGTCCACAGCAGGAACTGAATCATGAAATATCGTTTCTAATATATAAAACTCTTATTGCTTATTAACTTAGCTAACAAACAGCATTTTCATAAATAACTTAAATCTTAACTGCATCGGAAATTTCGTGCTAAACAAGATTGTTAACTATTCTGTTCTTATACTCGACTCCCAATTGTAATCTTGAACTTCACCTAACTTTGTCAATAGTTGACTTCACATATCATTTGGTTTCTTCCCATCTATATTCTTTCTTCCGCTTCATAAAAACCCGCTTTCAATTGTATTTTACTTGACTTGGTGTAGGTAGACACATTTTCCGCTTATATGCAATCATGCGACAAATGAAAGGAGCTTTACCAACCGCTTTATCATCATCATCATCATTATCATCACCATCATTATGGTGAACTATCGGTGTGGGAGCATTACTTTGCATAAATGCGAATAGTCGACTAGAACAAGCTAATTAGCTTAGAGACATCGCAACATTTCATTAAACAAATGGTCCCTGGTGTATAATTTTAATACGCAATTACAGCCAACTCAACGCCACTCAATTGCCTTTCAGCCTGGCTGATGCTAGTAAGCCCTCCCCCAGTATCCAGTTCCCGGTTCCCGCTTCCCGGTTAGCCTGTTAACTTGGCCAGATACTCGAGCATAAGCCGAGGCAATAAATTTCATTTGATGCTCATTGCGTTGGTTACCTAAGCAATCGTCGGGTTGCCTGGCAGTCGCGTGGGGGGGGGGGGGGCGGAAAAAGGACTTTCAATTATTTGACAATTTATGCGAAAATTATGTGACAATTGAGCGAAAAAAGTGAATCAAGCTCCAGTTGCCTGGCAACTATAGAATCCTCAAGTCTTTATTGGAAACTCTGCTCGCATCATCAATCAATTAACAATGATGTCATATCTCATACCAAATGTCTCCATTTAAATCCTGCTGTGGCTCCATTTCCTCAATGTCGTGGAAGATGCGCAGCGGACACACAAACTTGAAGAACTCATAGAGCACAAAGTACAGGGTGCCCAACATGTCGAACAAAGATTACAATACGAACAGTATCCAATATGATGAGGATGAAGGCTCATCAACGATAGCTGATGGCTCGGACAGAGCGGAGGAGTTCCCAGATAGAAAAAAGCTCTTATCAATGCTGTTAACAGAATATAATGATAGTTATCTAAGTTACCCTTGAGCTCCATCTCCAATTATGGTCACTTACCACGAACTACAACTCGTGCAGTGTGTTTAATTGTTTTGACAAGATTGTGTTTACTTTGATACTTAAATTTCATTTCAGATATCGAATTTCTAAAGATGACAAGTTTTGTCCACACTAAGCTCAAGGCCTACCCCTTCCCAAAACACCCTGAAACGTTACCCCCACCAAACGTTCCTCTATTTACCGCTCTGTTATTTCCAATTAACGCCACGCAGAACCCACAAAGTTACAACCACAGCTTCTCAATTACACTTCAATTTGATGGCGTTGTTGTCGCTAACTGAGATTCCAGTGCTTTTGTTGTTAAATTATTCAAAACGCTTTAATTTACGTTTAATTATTAGATTATTTCCTGTGCATAGTTAATAAATCTTACCAATTTTACCTTTGGCTAAATTCGTTTTACTTACTGGTTAATTGTATGGCGGCCAGCAGTACATACATAATATTGTGTGTTGCACTGTGATACATATCGATAACGATAACACATTTCGATCTGTGCTTTGCTTTTCTCTTGCTTCTTTCAGTTAATCACTGCAAGTGCCTTACGGAAGAGGCATTAAATATTTATTTGTTTGCACGCAAATCAGCTACTAAGTCCCGACTTACAACAAGCATATCCAGCCTATCCCTAGCCCAGAAAAAAAACGTCCTTTCAAATGGTAATTAAGCGAGCCTGGAGCAAGGACATATCCTGCCCCGTAGACCCTTTGATACATTTATACCATACCAATACAGCATTAAGCAAGCAACAAATACATTAAATTGTATTACGAATTGCATATCCTAGAGTGAAAGCTTAAAGGGTATTTTAATTGTGGGAAATCTCTCGCCGACTATTAGAGACAGTACTTATTCTATCAAACTCTTACACACGCGAGCAAACACGCCGCGAGCTTTGTACGTTTTTGCGTCAGTGTTCATCTTCTACTTCTTCATTTGTCCCGACACAGCATTCAATTGACTGTCACGCATAGTTTTTCCTGACAAATACTTAATAGAGATTCTTACTTTTTACTTGTTATATATATCAAAAAGTTTGAGAGCAAACCTTATAGATAATATATGATGCATATTTAAACTGGAAGAATACATCTATATAATTAAACCTAACAACCCTAGGAATAATTCGCAAAAGTGGTATTATAGTAACAACATGTCGAAGCTACCTAATTACTTAGCTCTTGATGCATGCTACATTTTTTCAATAAAATCGAGAAAATATTGCATATTTTTGGCTTATATTCAACGGTCGCTGCCAACAACAAACACTTTTAAAATGCAATCAATCAGACAGTTGGGGGAGGCGTCGAGAGCGTGGCCAAAACAAAAGCCACAGAAGCGCAAAATTAAAATTAATTATATGCACATTTATATGCAGAAATATATAAACTTATATCCTATGTACAAATACATGTACTTATGTATTGAATATTATTTTCATTTGCATGTATGGAATATTTTAATAAACTTTTTACTAGCACAATTTCTGCATTACTTTGCTGACGATTTAATTGAATATTAATTTGCTCTTTGCTTTTTATAAAAAACAAAAGCGAGCAAGTGAAACCCGTTCCAAATGCAGTCAGCTCAATGCTGCAAAAGATTCAATGTCCTCATCGCCAACGTTGTGGGCGTAAATTTGTTGCCTTGTTAATGGAAACAAATATTAAAATACCAATGAAAAAATATATAAGAGGAAAAGCTACAAATTGACATTAATAAATGAGGTAAATTTACTGTGGGATTGAAATTTAATTATGGCTGCATTAAATATGCAAACTTTTGTTTCCATTATTCTCGGTTCTCGCTGTTTATTCAATTGTATAGATTTAATGAGCAAATTATGTGGCTGTCGTTATTAAAGGCAACTTAGTCATAAGTACAATAGACAGAATTATGTGAATTTTAGGCGATCGCCTAAAATGTACAACACAGCTTAAGGCATTTCATTATACGTTGCGCTGAAAAGTATGCTATAATTATAAATGTTGAATTATTTGTAATATATTCAGATGATCCTAAAAGCACTCCGTATATATTCGTATCTGGCATCGCAATTATAATTTTCTGCACTTTCCGCTCTGGCAAAGTGAAAAAGTCTTAACAGAAAAGCCTTTGAGCCGCAAACATGGAGAAAAACTTTTTCAATGGCCACTCAGAAGTTGTGCGAACCTGAGGCTCTCACCTTTTTGGGCCATCAGTTCATCATTCGCATCGTTCCCAAGACCGCAACACTTTAACAATTATTGCCAACCACATGGACATGGACATGGACATGAACATGAACATGAACATGGATGCGGTACATGGAGCAGAGGACATGGACAACGACATTGGGTGCTGCATGTAATGTGATCAATTTTTCGCATTTTGCACAGCCGACGGGCGGAACGAGGTTGAACGATTGCAATGGCTGCCACATGCCACATGCTACCTGCTACCGGTTACTTGCAACCTGCCAGCCATAATAATATTAAACAATACATATAAATCACTCAGCTGTCTGACAACGAGCCAAACGTCGCTTCATGCCCGGCCCAAAAGGCAACTGGCATCTGGCAACTGGCAACTGGCAACGGCAACTGGCAAACTGGGGAAATGGCTATGACAGCAGAAGGTTTCATAAAAATTTACCGCCATAATGCTTATTTTAAAAGTCAATATGTTCACTGCCTGTTATTTTAACACCCATCGTGTCCAGGTGCCAACGCTCAACATCCTCATCCTCGCCGTCATTCTCGTCGCTCATATCCGTTGCAAAATATACGACACACAACATAAACCCAAAGTGAAAAGTTAACATCAGGAGAAAAAATACGGGCCAAAAGGAAACAAGTCCGAGGCCCCGCAGCCATCTAGAGTTAAGCGACACATGTCACCTGGCCCAAAGACCCTCTACCTTAAGTCGAGAAGACTCTCTCCCCTTTTCCACTTTTCCTTCCTCTTCATCATATCCGGCCCTGTCGACCGCTTTATGTGACATGATTATGTGCAACAGTGCAACAGGCAGACATACAGACAGACGGACAGACAGACAGAGAATCAAGCAGGCAGTCGGACCAACAATCCCCATTACACACCTCTCTTTTCCTGTTTCCCTTTTCCCAACCAATCATCGCATACAGGTGAACGCGGTGTCAAATGACCCGCAACAACAATAACAGTAACAGCAACAACACGTGTGGCAGGCAACTTGCAGTTTACCTTTGTTGACATGCTGTCACCTGCAATTACATCTGATTTTTGAGTCACTTGAAGTGTAAGGATCTGATCAAACTCAAAGGACATCAGTTCCAACTGAGCTAATAATCTTTACAATAATATTTCTATGGACAGTTCTAAAGAGATCTCAAAGAGTTATCAAGACTACAAACGAAGTGTACTTTGTTTACTCCTTAGTAACTTTTTACTTGTGAATTTAAGACATTCACCCTATAAACTAATCCGAAGGTTGAAATAATTATCTACCTGTATTTGAATTCAACGATAACAATTTTAAGTAAAGCTAAGAACTTTCCATAAATAAAATGTATATATAACATAATGGAAATATTTGTTATACCTGAGTCAGAATACATTTTGACTTCCACAACTTCACTATAAGATGTATGAATCATGTCGTGACACAACTTTATAATTACAAATATATATTAAAAATAAAAGAAGGTTTTGCAGTATGCTTTCAAACACTGAAGTGATCGTGAATTAAGCAGAACAACTTCTCTGGTGAATTTTCAGGGAAATAACTCAAGAAATAATAACTCCTCTGCGGGAAATACGAACATGCTAGGGATATATAAGAGTATTGTGTTGGGCATGCTGTTGAGCTGTCTGTCCTTTGGAGCAGGTGCAGATGTAGACTACTATGAATACAACATCGATGCGTTTGATGAATTGATGAATTCCAATCAATCTGAGATACTAGAGAGTACAAGTGAAACGTCTACAACTACTGAAAATATAATTACTACATCCGAAAGGGAACTGAATTACGGTAGCCAGGATTCAGTCATGGAAACAAGTTCAACCATGTCTGGTGATGGTTTCAATCCGTCTAGGATTTTCGAGCAATACGACGAGGTACTGCAGTTAATTTCTCACTTTCGGTTACTCGATTAATCCAACTTCGTTTAACAGTTGGGGGATATGGGCTGTGGCTTTGGAAACTCCCAGCACATGGACGAATTCAGCGGGAATCGGGCAAAGCACGAGATTTATTTTGCCGAGTTCCCTTGGATGGTTGTGATCAGCACAAGGGATGGTATCTTCCTGGGGAGCGGTACGTTAATTGCGCCTGATATTGTGATAACACACGCTGGTTTATTTCAGAATTACGCAATGGAAAACCTTCAGGTTGTGGCAGGTGAATGGGATATGCACAGTGACACAGAGATTCTGCTTCATCTGAATCGATCTGTGGCATCGATCATCAAGCATCCACAGTTCGATGGATATAACAATGGCATTGCACTTCTCGTCCTCAGTATCGGTTTCAGTCAACAGGCCAATATTCGAACCATCTGCTTGCCCACTCCGGCAACAGTTATCGATCACAGTCTTTGCCTATCGACAGTTTGGTCTCCCCCCGATAACGGCAAGCCCATGAAATATCAGTTCGAAATACAGCCCCGCAATGTGTGTGAGACGCGTTTGCCCAGTCCCTACAACGACATGGATCCGAGTGTAATATGTGCTACTCACATGGATGCCTCACCCTCCAACGTCCCCACCCTCAACAGCGGGGCGGCACTCTTCTGCCCCATGAAGGGTAATACCAATCGATACACTCAGACGGGCATTGCTATCGGAACCACCGACCGCAATGGCATTAAAACCGCAATCTTTGTTAATGTGAGTCAGTTGATGCCCTGGATATTCAAACAACTTGGACCGCGTAATACCGACTTGAAATACTACATGCCCTAAATCAATATTACGTTCTTTTTTATGCCAATTAGTAATTATTGTAATAATACTTACAAGTCAATTTCACCTAATAATAATCCCTTGCAAATTAAGTGTGTTTCACTGTGGGTGTGTCAGCCCTCCACTGTTTTGATCAAACTATTGTCCATAGTCAATCTATAATAATTGAAAGCCCTAGAAAATAATAAAATATAATCTTGTAGCAATGAACATTTTTTCAGAAAATAGAAAGGGAAGAAATATCTTTAGAAAAAGTGACTTTCTCGTGGATAGAAGCTATTAATACTTGATTATTCACTAACTTGTTCGATTATTCGTTTTAATGCCATTCTCATCGGATCATTCACACTCACGCACACTTACTTACATATGTACACAAATGCTAGCGTTGTTTGCTGTGTGCTCTCATTTCTTTTCTCTCTCTCTCTCCATCTCTCTATCCCTCGCACTCTTTCTCAGCGCCTCGCTGTTCATCTTTGACCTACTTTCATCGTTGCCATGAGTCAGAAAACGTTTCGATCGTTTCGATCGCTGCGCTGAAGTCGCAGTCGCAGTCGCCGTCGCCGTCGTTGCCTTTGCTTATCAGCTGCTCAGCGAGCGGCGAGCGGCGAGCGGCGAGCGACGCGTAACTTTTTCCGAAAAAAAAAAAAAACAAACACCAAAACAAAAAGAGAAAAAAAATGTTTATTGAAAAAAACCCATTTGTTGTTTTGGTGATGTGTGTGGCGGCTGCGTTTGCTGATCGCCTGTTCAATTAGCAAACTATTTAAAATGTTTTAAACTTTTTTACGCTCTCTGCTGTTAAATTTTATAAACAAAATAAAAATATTTATAAAGAGCGCTTGGAACGTACGAGAAAAACAATCCGGGCTGTTTACTTATTTTGTTTATGACTTATTTTCTTGGTTGAAGATCTTTTGGCAATGTCTGCGTCTTCTTGTTTCCCATAATCCGCGGCACGGGCCACAGAAATGTCGAACAACATTTAAAACTCCGGTCGTAGCGCCCCTTTTGCTCTTTCCGTTGCCTGATATTTGCCCTCAGCATAGCGTTGTTTCTATGCTGCTACGGCGTAACGGTAAATCCGTAAAACTCTAGGAAATACGGTATTATTTTGTACTAATTCGAATAGGCGTACAGCTTTCAAGAGCAACAAATCGCCGACGCAACGAAAGTGTCGCAACGACTCAATGATAAAGTCCGTAGTGGCCTGTGTGCGTGTGTGTGTGTGTGTGTATACTATACATGTGTGAGTGTATGTGTGTACACATATTTATCTTTTTGTTGTGGTGCTTTAATTTGTTTATTCGCTCATTCGAAATTCCTCGCTGAGCTTCGGACACATTTGTTTAAATAATGCAGAATACACTGAAAGAAATGGAGCACGTAGTTGCTGTTTTTAGTACACTTAAAATATAATGAAACTCTGACACCTGTTATGATTATATATATTGTATTTTATATATTTATATTTATATTTTCGTATTTTAATACTTATTTAACTACTGTTTATATTTATTTATTATTTAAACAAATTGTTCAATGGATAAATCTCAACAGCTTTTCACAAAGCTAAAAATAAAGTCTGATCTATCTACAGTTGAATTCTTAAGCGTTATTCACCTTAATTTCTTCCAGTGTACACACACATAGATACAAATGTATACAGACCCCATGGAAATCACGTTTTATCCAAACTCTTGACATAGTGGAGACAGATACAAACACTTCCTCTTCAAATCTGTCCGCCTGGGAATTTGGATAAATGCACCCCATAGAAATATCCACAGTGGATCGAATGAAATTGAAAGTGCTCAGTTGCTTTATATACGTATGTACATTCATATGTATCGTATGTATCTCATACAATATTCTGTTAGTCGAATCGTATCAATTCGAAGAATCTCTACAAAGTGCTCAAGTCTTTGGAATATTCTCCCTTTACGAATGCATATTACTATCCACAATACACAATAGAGTGTAGTAGAGAGTCCCAGTAACCCAGCCGAGTCGCTTATCAGACAACCTCGTGTGGGATTTACACCCGCCTCCCAACAATTTCCACTTGGAACGCAAGTTGTGGAGCGAGCAAAATGCATTGAACAAACAACTTTCAAGCGTTTGCTGTGCGCTTGTTACAAAAAGTTTATGATTTTGTTATAAACAAAAAAATAAATGTTTTATACCGAGTAGAAAAGCAAAATATATTAAGTTGTATAGTTACTAAGTATGCGTTTGCCTCTATAAGGTGGATCTGTGCTTTGCGATTGTTAAATTAACCCTGTAAATGCAGCAATTCGTTAGCACTTAGTATAAATACAATTTATGTTTGACTAACATATAATAAATATACATAAAATAATTTAAATTTTATATAAAATCAGTACGTCATAGTAACTTTCGATATTGTTGTATTTTATTTAATATTCGCTATGTAAAATGTCATACAAATACTATGTACTTTTCTGCATAATTATATTAACCCAAAGGGCTTTATATCATTAAAGCGTCTCCCTCTCTCTGTCTCTCTTTTGCCTTCTCTCCCACACGCGCACTTGTGCCGCTGACGTCATTGCATTGTAATTCGTTCACGCTCTTGCTTACGTTGCGCTCTCAGTTCATTGCTCTCAGCGCTACGCTCTCTGCATTCCGCTTGCGGTCAATGATCTTCGAAAAAATCGTTAGTCGAGTTCGTTGAACTGCCGAAAAAGCAACTGTAAAATGTTTGTTTTATAGCGAGGCAGCTGGTGAATGCGTCTGCGTGCCTGATAGGGCCAACAAGCGTCTGATTTTTCTTTCAATCGTCGTTGCGATCACTTGGGGGACTCGACACTGGGCCGATCGTCTGCTTGGGGGTCAGGGGCAGTCCCTGAAAGTGACTTTGTTGAGGGTCGTTGGCCTTTTTCGGTTCCAAGGCGAGCAGAGCATTGAACCTGACTGTGGTGGAGGTCAATGCGAGAGTTTCTTAGTTTGTCCTCGCCCAATAACTGGGTTAAACAGCGGGGCCAGGGCCCTCAACCCCGCAGACAGCCCCAGCCCCAGCACCAGCCCCAACCCAGTTGATTGCCCCCAGGGCCGATGGCGTGGCCATCACTTTCGTTTTTTATGTAGAAATCGATAGCTTGATTTGTTTGCGGAACAGGCGAACAGAGAATGCAGTAGGGAAACGACAACTGTATGAAAACCTGAAGGTTTTAATACCAACAGCAACAATAAATTGAGGGCCAGTCGTGCGTACAATTATCACAATAAACACACACACACACAGAGAGACACTCATATCTTTTGTTGGTGGTTGCTATGTGAATGCCCCTTCCCTTTCCCACTCCCTTTGATTGTGCAACCCCAGTTGACAACGTATTTGACCGTCGTCGCCGTCGTCGTCGTCGTCGTATTCTTCACTTTCGCTTTTAAAACATGATCGATAATATACAGGCACAAAGTAACAGGCGCACAAAATCCACAGCTGACCGAAAATTCGACTCCATTATTTCATTGTGGTGCGTCTCTTGTTGACCTCGTTTCTTTAGTTGTTGTTGTTGTTATTGTTTCTGTTGTGTGGTGTTGTCGTTGTTGTTGTTGTCACTGCTTACGTGTTGAAAACTTTAACAATCGAACGAAGGGAAGAGCAACAACAGCATAAAGAAACATACTTACATGAGTATGTATGTGTACATACATACATATGTATAGTTCAAGTTTATTTTGTGTATATGTATGCAAATTTATATAACATATTTTGACTTTTAACTTGATTCGAAAAGACTTTAGTGACTGTGGGGGTTTATTATCTGATTTAGTTGGGATTAACCAAGAGAAATCATCATGGAAATCATCAGTCGATTATTATAAATATTTTAAATAAACAGATACTCGTAATTGACTTATTTTGTATCTAGTTGTTCTACTCTTCCTAAAAGTCAACTGCTTAGCTGAAAGTAAGGATTATACAGAGTATTATGTTTGATTTCTGAAACTATCAGACGAAAACACTGTTCTAAGAACTAAAAGAATATCTTTTGTGTTTAAGCAGATACATATTTCAATAAGAATCACAAAATCCTTGTACTTTTCCCTAGTTAGCTATATTTACTCTTAAATATTACAAACAATTGTTTCTATGACGTCTATTTGCATAAAACATGGTTTAATTGGATTCATGTTGAAGTTCATACTATATATGTATTATTTGATGTTTCTATCGAAGAAAGCTAATTATTTGTTAGCTAGTTTGTTAACACATTAATTGTGTTTTTCTTAGCCGAACTTCGCAGCTGGTTCATTTGGTTAACACACGCACTCGCTTGTATCTATACATATGTATTTGTATCTTTACATTATATGCCACATGAGTGCGACGATTATTGTTGTTCGCTTTTTAAGTTTTCCAAGGTTTTCCAGTCTGCTCCGATCAGTGCGTGTGTTTGTGTGTGTGTGGTTTGCGATTCAAGGTTTCCTTTTTGACTAAAAATAAACTGCAAAAGTGGCAACAGTAACAGCGTCGCGGCAAGCTGTTGGTAAACCTTCTGTTGGCCTGGCCAAAATAGAACAGCAACGGTTTCTAAATAAATGAGCTACTTCTCTACTCTGTGCCTTAAGCAGACGCTTCTACGAAGATTCTCTTCGATTGCCGGCAAATGTTACAATTTTTCGGCAAAACAAATAGTTTTTGTTTACGCAAATTTCGACTGGGCCAAGTGTGGGGTATTGGCCATGCCGCCCGGCTAGAAGAGCTCCGTTGTATGCCACGGCGTATGTGATTAGTTTTTTCGTACTATTTGGAACCGGCGAACAGCGATCCACAGACAGCACCTTCTTCTTCTCGCTTTGGGGGCAGCATGAAATTTTTATGTTGATATGAATACAACAACACAAGTTAAAAAAAAACAAAATAACAACAACTACTACGTACAGTGCTCGCGAGTGCCATAAAAATCAACGTGAAACAACAATTAGCATTCAAGGTTAACCAGAAATGAGCTGACGGAGCCGCGACTTGGGGACAATCCAACAGACTCTGCTTACCAATTGTTTTTACCAGACCGGGCCAGAGACCCAGCCCGACAAAAGCATAACCGGTTTCTCTGCCCCGAGGCTGTAATATGTATCTAAATTTTTCATCCCTAAACACTTCTAGTACTAGGTTTACAGTTCTTTAATAATAATATAATTCTAGTATGAATTTGTTATAGCAAAATAAATAATAAATATATAATGAGAATAAGAACTCAGATTTATATATGTAAAATCTAAATAATAATCATATTATTCAATAATAACACAAGCCCAATACTGCGAACTCAATAGTTTTATCAAAAGTTGATTATTGCAAGTATTAAGTAGCTATAAGAAATAGAGAAAACAATTTTGTTTATTTTAAATATCTACTATCAACAGTCAAATAAATAGTTATTAAGTTATTCGTTATAGAGAAACATTCAGAATTCAATTTTGTATTTTGTCAATATTAACATAATATTTATTTATTATTTATTAATATCGATATTTACTTTATTCGTATTTTGATTTGCAACATTTAATGCTACTAAGCTTTATTACACGTATCCGAATTCTGGATACCCTGTAGGCTTGTCTGTTCTGTACACTTGATGCAGGAAAAGACACTTGCTTATGTTTGTTACTAGCAAACTTATTACAGGGTTATTGCCAGTCGGGTATCTATCGTCGCTTGCAATATTTATAGCATGCGTATAAAATAAAGCTCTCATATAGAATTGGCAAGATGTATCAATTCTTACAGAGTATCTTTTAGTCGAGCAGACTCCACTGTAAGCTAAATTCAATAGGGAATTCCATAAAACTTAAATACTATCATGCTGAAGAACTTCTAGCAGGGTATCTTTCAAGTTGAGCCCCAACTATGCGTCGCTTTCATCTATCTACGAGTTGAATGACCCGAATGACGTCATATAGCATAGGTAGGCAGTCAGCATCGATTGCTGGAGCCCTGGTCATCGGCGGCAGCACAATTTCCTATGTAGTTGCTGTTGCTGCTTTATGATTTATGAGTGTGTGCATGAATTGTCCCCAACTCTTTTGCTCTCTCGGAAATCCAAAATTCACTTTCGATTTTAAATTTTACTAGGAAGTTTTTTATAATTTCGGCCAGGCGCGCAGGGCCGCAAGGGCGATGGCCGTGATCATCGACGGGCCACAAAATTTTATCAGCTTTTTGTGTGAAACAGTTTAGCCATGTTTCTGCTGCTATCTCGCTCGCACCCACACAGCAGATGGCATTTATATGTAAGTGCGTGTGTGTGGAAGTCATTTTTCGGCTGTTTATTTTTGTTGTTGTTTTTTTCTTTGCTGAGTGTTCATGATCGTGACCCACTTGTTCATTTGCTTGCGACGTGCTCGATGAATGCCGGATGGGAAAAAGAGAGAGAAAGAGTTGAAAATTAACAGGGATGTAGTTAAATTTGGTTTATGCCAAGTCGGTGCTTATGTTAAGTCACTAACTAAGCGATTTCCACGTTTTTGCCATGCACACAGAAAGCCAATGTAATCCGCGTGGTATCGTAATTAAGCTACAATAACTTGTCATATTTAAGCCCTTGTGACAATGCTTACGGGCAACAAATACAACTACACACAGTACACTTCTCTCTCTCTCTCTCACACACTTTCTCACTCTCTCACTCACACACTCGCCTTCGCTTTACTTTTTGCAGAGTTGACTCTGGGGCTGCGCAATGTTAACGTTCGCATTCCGGCGGCCGTTAAACGCGGCGATAATGCGCTCTTAATCTGCAATTATGACATCGAGAACGACACGCTCTATGCGGTGAAGTGGTACAGGGGCCGGAGGGAGTTCTACCGTTACACGCCCAAGGAGAACCCCGCCTGGAAGATATTCACGAAAACGAATGAAATTGATGTCGAGGTGAGTTTTGGCTTCAGTTTCAGCTTAATTCCTGCTCTTGGCGCTGACGCTGACGCTGATGATGATGTTCATGATGACGATGCGATGATGATTAAATGTGAAAGAGAAAGAGAAGCTTAATGTAAATTGCTGTAAATAACTGTAAAGTCGTGCTGTTGTTGTTTTTGTTGTGGCTGCTCGTTGTATTAACGACAGCAACAACAACAACAGCAACGATGAGTACTGCAAAATGTTTACCTGCGCTTCAGTTTCAGTTGAGTGTTATGTGTGTGTGTGTGTGTGTCGATGTTTGTTTTATGCATGTTAAAAAGTTTTAATTAACATTTTTGACTTTTCACTTGGCGTCGCTGTTGTTGCAGTTGTTACACACACACACACACACACACATGTCCTGGCTGGCATTTTCCTCTGCATTTCATTGTTGACTTTTGCTGACAGTACAACAAGAGCAACAAAAAACTGAACAACCGCAAAAATGTGTTCAAGCCGTTGCAACACGGCTGTAATACCTTATAATAAAAATATAACGTACATATTTGTGCGTTATATAATTACACTGCTCGTAGTTTATCAGCTGGAAATGCATATAATACATATTGATTGACTGCGTAATGTTTGAAAAAAGTACAAAGTTTAACAATAAGTATATATTTATTATTTTTATTTAAGAGAGCCGCCCAGAAGTATGTTATGTAAAACTGCAAAGGCAGAAGTTATCACTGCTTGCTTGGTACTATTTTGTAGCATGCTTTTGGGCTGAACTGAAAATTCTATTAGCATGTTGGTCTGCCATTATTTACAATAATAATAAATATATATATAATATTATAATTAACGCAAATCAGTGAGTAATGTAAATACTTAATAATACATCTCTTAACAGACCACACAATCAAATGCTAGTCATGTGCTATTACGTAATGTGCCCACCTCAATATCTGGTAAATTTGCCTGCGAAGTCTCTGCAGATGCGCCAACATTCGACACTTCCATTGTGGCCGCCGACATGGAGGTTGTTGGTGAGTGAAAAGTTGAAGTTATCTCACAGTTACTATTGCTGACACGCCCCTTTTACAGAACTGCCCACACAACGGCCCATTATAACGGGAATTCATTCACGTTATCGCCTCGGAGATATTATCAATGGCAACTGCTCATCCGATTACTCAAAGCCAGCGGCAAATCTTACCTGGTGGATTAATGATATACAGGTAAAACTAATGAAAAATCAATGAATTTCGTATTAATTGTAAATCATTTTCAATTTATAATTATGTGAAGGTGCCACCAAATTATTTGCGTACTTATGACATACAACGTCATCTGGCCGAGCATCTGGAGTCATCTGTGTTGGAGCTGAATTTTGTGGTGACTACTCATCACTTCATCAAGGGACGCCTCAAGGTGAGCGTGAGAGACAAAATTAACTGCAGAGCATTAATTGATAATCACTTTTGTACTTTCACAGCTGAAGTGCTCGGCTCGCATTCATGATATTTATGCACAGGAAAGCGAAAAGCTCATCGAAGAGGATCGTCCACGTATTTTGGCCTCGGGACGTTCACCGGATATGAATATGTATCCATTTGATCAGCCTGGCGATGCTGATGAACACAACGAGTTGTATTTGACACATCCAAGTGAGTATATATGGATGAATGTTAAATTAAATGATAGCCAGAACAAAGTTTTCAAGAATAGAATAGATTTCGAATGGTGTAAATTGAATCAAAGGTGCAAAGGGTTACTTGAACTTCTTACTGTGTTTTTTGCGGAAATGGAACAGAAAAGAACTGGCTTGTTTTACATTTATTCTTGGACCATTTCTCTTTTACTACTTTGCCATTTTTCCAATGCCTGTGCAATCAATATCTTATTTGATTAAGGGCCTCACATTAGTCAGGACGCAACGTGGCGAAAGTGCTGAGCGTTTGTTTAAAAATTAACCCAAGGCCGGAGCTTAAGATAAGCAATCGACACAACCAACACACACACACACACACACACAACTGATACACACCCCTATACTCCAACACAATAGTGAGTTGTGGACGAGGTATACAAATCTTAGCCTGATTGTTTTGCAACTAAAACAAATGCGAAGTAGACCGTTGGGAATTTGGGGGGGGGGGAAGGAAGGATACATTACACGCACGCCATTAGAATGATAAACGGTTGGGCATTAAATCAAAGTTAGTGAAAAAAGGACGCAAGGACTCGGGACGCACCTTATTAGCCATTGTTGTTGTGCGCCCACGATTTATTAATGCTCTGCGCTAAGCAACAAGCAATTAATTCAAAGATTAATTTGACCAGCGGGTGCCACAAGCACCACAACCACCGAAACCACCGAAACCACCTAAATGTGATATTCTCTTTTCCCTCTTTTTTCTTTGTATATACAGATGCTGCCTCGGCGCAGTCAAAACTCAATTGGCAACTGGCTGTATTGTGGCTAATGTTATTGCTGCACTTGGCCAGGAGCAGGACGAACAGGACAATGGCTCGTGGCACCCAGCAAAACAGCTGTTGTGGGGCAGATAAGCAGTTGGGAATCCACCACAAACTCGAGCTGGTAACACGGTGATGAGCTGGCCATGGCTGCCATGAGAATTGGACTTCGAGAGGAGAACTCCACGTGGGCAAGAGATCTGGCTTTTAATCTAGATCTGGATTCTTCCGTGGAACACTCTTAAAAACCCACAACAATTAATAAATCATATATATATATGTATGGGTGCTGTTCCCAATTCCGCATTCACAGCAATTTCTAAATTATATAGCATAATTGCTTAAAATAAGTTTGCGAAATCGTTGCGATAGTGTAATTGGAAACAACCCCATTAGTAAAAGCGACTAATCACAATTGTCATTAACTGTAATGTTTAGCGAATGTTTGTTGTGCATCATAGACATCATAGAGCTGCCCCCTCGCCCCCTCGCTCTTTCCTCCTTTCCCATCCCTCTACATGAAGCTACTAACAAAATACCGAAATATGTACTGTAAAAATTGAATATGTTATGTTATTCACACAGATTCATCAACTAAGCCTAAGTCAAATGTAAATAAATCATAAAACAACTAAATCTCAATGAAAAACAATCTAATGATTAAGCTAGCGAGAAGTATTTTCAATGATTTGAGTGTATTTCGTTTTTTTTTTTTACTTTTCACTTCTAATGTGTAATTGTGGTTTCTAGGCAAGACTCGTTTTGTTAAGCTAAGTATATCATAATATTGTTGGTTTATGAAACTTTACAACCTAATTAAGTATTTAGCCAATTTGTTAAGACATTAATGTGTGAGTTGACTTTTAGTTTGAACTGTAAACGAATGGCAGCCAAATAAAATGTATTTTATTTGATCAAAGAGTTGTGTTTCACTGAGGGAAAATAGATGAAATTCTTTTTAGAGAGTTTTCTGTGGGAAGAGTAAAGTAAAAACTAAATTTTTATAAATTCTCGTATATAAATAGCTAAAGCTAAAGAGTGAGAACTGAAAGAAATTATTGGCCAAAGTGTATGTTACATTCATTTGTGGGAAACTCAATCGAAAGTGGAATTCAGTTGCAATCGATAGTTCAAGTTTGCAGTCCTTGCAAAATGCGCACTGCAATTTTCTAAATCGAATGCTGAAAAGTATGCAGAGAAATGCGGCCAAAGTTACTTTGTTCTGCAGCGCAAAAGCATGCTATGATTTTGTGTTGTTAAAAGCGAATGCAAAAGTATGTAGCAATTTAAGTTTAAAAAATATTTGAGTCGCGATTTACAAATCTATTTTAAGTCCGATTTGGAAGTACGCACTGCAAATTTATGGCATTGCGGCCAAATCAAACTTAAGTAAAATTAGAGTTGCGCAGTCAAAAATTTTAAGGCGAATGTCCAACGCTCCATGGTACGTTCGAAACAGGGACATCGAACGGGATCTAAGAATTCCTAAGGTGGGCGATGTTATGCAACGTCACTCATCAAATTATATTCAACGCCTTGGTGGTCACCCTAACGCACTGGCCAGAAGATTAACTAGATCACCTAAGAAGAGAAGGCTCAAAAGGTGCCATCCATTGGATCTCCCCACAAGATTCCTTCATTGATCATTTTCTATAAATTTGTAAATTTTTGTAAATAGTACTTCCATGTAACAAGAGTATTTAAGCATCACCTGTGATCAATTTTGTCCTATTTTCTAAATGTAAAACTAGATTAAGTTGCCATTAATGGTAACAAAAAACTTGTTTAAATAAATATACAAATTTTTTAACAAAAAAAAAAAAAAAAAAAAAAAAAGAAAAAATATTTGCTTTAAATACAATTTAAATATTGATACCCAAGTGGAATACAGTGCAGAACCTTTCTTTCTGTTTATAATTTCTTTGAAACTTTCTGTAATTACTTCTCAACCGAAGTTGTTAAACATTTAACGGCAATTGCTCATCATTTTCAAATTACGATTGTAAACCAATTTTGTTAGTTTGGTTTATATTTCTTTTTTTTTTGTTTTTTGCCCTCCCTTTTGTGGTTCACCGGGTCGTCCTCGGCAAAGTGTAAAATATTATGGCGTCAACTGAAAAAGCCACAAATGAAAAACTTGTAATTTACGTGACAAAAACAACAAGACAAGGCGAACCGAGAGTGACACAAAAAACAGCGTCAAATGGGTTGGCAGCACTGCGAAAACCGACTAAAAACCATTTGGCAGCACCCCACTTATGGTCGCTTCCATCTAACAGTCGAGGATAGTTTAATGGAAACTGTTGAGACATGTGTGAACATTCAACTATTTACATATCTAATAAAATATTGAAGTTTTAAAAAAATGGTATTGTACCGGTACTGATGCATATTGCATAATTTATGTGTTTATTGAGCAATTGAAATGAAATTTTCACTATAAATATAGAGCAGAGTACAGAGCAGTATATATAGATGAAATTTCAAGACTATATATATTTTACTGAATCATGTAATGGGTTGTTAACTCTTTTGAGACGAAAATGAATAATTGATGTTAGTTAACTATTTATCGTAACCTGTTTCTATTTGACTGTCGCGTGCTGTACTTGTGGGTGTTGCCATTGACGTTGCATACTTTTCGGCGCGTCGCTTTGTTGTTGCTGTTTGCAATTTCGCACTCGACTGCATCTCTGCAGATCTCAATGCGAATCCGAATCTCTATGAGCCTGTGTATGTGTGTGTGTGGGCTCGTCTTGCTAAGCATCTGCATGCGGGGGAGGGAGGGGGAAGGCGTGGCCGTTTGCCCATTGCACTGTTGCAAATTTATTGTGCATGTGAATGCACAACTCCCCCCCCCCCCTCACAGACCACACAGTCAGAGTAGGACTTTGCTTTGGCAGTCAGCGAACCAAGCCAATTGCTCGAAAATGACTTTTGGCACGAGGCAGCTGCAAAAAGGGTCGAGGCGGGGCGGGGGAAAGCAAGCCATGATACTCCGAAGATGGCAATGGAAATGGAGTTGGAGTTGAAGTTGGTTCAGCAACTGGAAGTCGTAAGAGTGTGTCGGGGGGAGGGAGGTAGATTGTTGCTAATGGACAATCGAAAACGCATTCAACTGGCAATTTCGGTTTTGCCCATTGGCGCCATCGTCAGCTGTGTTGGCAAATTGATTCCCGTTTGCGGTTGCTTGGCACCAGCCAAACGTCAACACTGCCGCCGTCCACAAGGTGGCGCCCTCATTAAAACTGCACTGTGAAAAATGTCAAAAACATTAGCAGAAAAGCCGTCAAGTTGCGGTGCAAAACCAGACAATTTCACCTTGTTGGATTCTTGTTTTTGACTTGCATGAAAAGCATTTGTTAATTACTTTTTGGTTCCTTCGACTGCTTTGTTTCACCTTCTTTCTCTCTCTCTCCCGCTGTCAACTTCATGAAGACATTAAAAACAAATTATGAAAAATAATTCATTTTTTTGAGAGAAAGAAACGGACTATTGTGGCTGCAATACAGTTGAAATTAAGCAATTTACATATAACAATTAGTTGTATACTTCAAAAGCAAAGCAAAGAAATATTGGTATGGTTCCCAGACGATCCAAATTTTTTCTTACTTTTATTAATAGTATGGTAACTTCAATACACTCGAAAAACTCAAATAAAATCATAAGACTGCACGTTGCAATGACAATTACCTGAGTGAGCAATAGATAGATATAGATTACTGTGTAATTCCCGTGGGTAATAGAGAAAAGTATTTTGTGCTGCTGCGAAAAAGTATGCAACACTTTAATTGAAGAACGTTTACTTGGAGCGTAGAAAATATAAATAATTAAAATTGAAACTAACTCGGCAGAAATGGGATAAGTATCAACCAAAATTGATTAGTTGCTTTATTAACATATAAGTATGTGGCTAATACCGAACTTGTGTGTGACAGCAACAATATTAAAAGCTGTGTTTAATTTTACAAGCCCTACCTCCGTCAACAATTGTGGCAACAAAAAATATAATTTAATATTTATTTCGAAGCCGAAAAAGTGTTTTTTATAAGTGTTATGCACAGACCCAGCCCTGAAAAATCATGTGAGAGAATGGAGAATTTTCAATGCTCATGAACTGGCAAAGTTTTCCAAAGTTCATCAATTGTTTATTTGATCGAACGGCAATTTATAAATAGCAATTTGAAAAGCTGCGGCAAGAATTCAGTGCGCACTTGTGTGTAGAACAGTACAGTCGGAGTACAAAGCAGAGTGCGGGCGTGGCAATGCAACTTAGACACTATAGACAGATCACAGCCTTCGGTCTAATCTTGCTGCACTTCGTTGGCTGTGTGATAGGTAATCTAAACTACCTTGATTATCTTTTGGTAACCCACTTTAATATTGCTAGGACGTCGTGGTTTTGGAGCCGGCGAGCAGGACTGGAGTTATGTGGAAGTGAGAGAGGGCGCCCATCTCTTCTATTGGCTGTACTACACGACGGCAAATGTGAGCGTTTACACAGATCGTCCACTCATCATCTGGTTGCAAGGTGGCCCCGGCGTTGCCTCCACGGGTTGCGGCTGTTTCGAGCAGCTGGGACCGACGGACATTGAGGGCAGACCACGTGCTAGCAGTTGGGTGCAGCATATGAATGTGCTCTTCATTGACAGCCCGGTCGGCACGGGTTTCAGTTATGTGGAGGCACATGGTCATTATGCGCGGAACAACAAGCAAATAGCAACAGATCTGGTCACACTAATGGTCAGTTTTCTCAGCGCACATCCAGAATTCCAGCAGGTACCTCTGCACATCTTCTCCGAGAGTTATGGCGGCAAGATGGCGCCAGAGTTTGCTCTGGAACTGCATCTGGCCAAGGAACGAGGAGAGCTCGAGTGCCAGCTGAAATCGGTGGTGGTAGGAAATCCTTGGACCTCTCCCCTGGACAGCACTCTCTCCTATGCCCCCTACCTGCTTCAACTGGGCATTGTTGATCACGATGGCTATAGCAGCATCGCCAAGGTGGCAGCGAAGATTGCCGAGCTTGTCTACGCCGGACATTGGTTGCAGGTAATCGAACAGAACTCGGAAATGCAGGAGTTGATAAAACTGCATACGGGAGGAGTCTTTCTGTACAACACACAACGTCGTGTCCATGTGGATGACGACTATCGTTATGGTGAGGATCCCAAGCTGCGTGACTTCATGATCAACAATGTTACCCAGGCACTCAATCTCACCAACATGTCCGAGTGGATGGTGCAGAATGCCACGGTCTTCATCAAACTGGGTGGAGACATCTTCAAGCCTGCCATTCACATAAGTAAAGCTAACAATCCCTATCCCGACTTCCGTTAATCTCATTTCCTCCTAGTCACCCGCCTGCTGAATGAGACGCCACTTCGTGTGGGCGTCTACTCGGGAATTCTGGACATGCTCTGTGCCACTCCGGGCACTGTCAACTGGATCAATCGCATGCCCTGGTATCGCAAGCAGGAGTATGTTAGCTCCATCCGCAGACCCTTCCGCATCAACGGTGTGCTGGAGGGTTACGAGAAGCAGGGCGGAGGCTTTAGCATGTTCTGGGTTTTCCGAGCGGGTCACATGGTCCAGCAGGAAAATCCCGCGGCCATGTCCCACATTCTCCGT
The DNA here is from genome assembly GCA_958299025.2 of Drosophila histrio. Classification (NCBI taxonomy): domain Eukaryota; kingdom Metazoa; phylum Arthropoda; class Insecta; order Diptera; family Drosophilidae; genus Drosophila; species Drosophila histrio. Next base: position 15,836,530 of record OY282580.2, read on the forward strand.
GAGTTCACAAACTTTGGCTGATTAGTTTGTGCCATTAAATAAAGAAAAGTTATCTTTAGAATTGAAACTGATTCTGACTCTGTAAAGGAATTAGGGCTTTAAACGATTGTTCTATTACCAATTAAATCCCTAAGTTGACTTTGAAATGGGATTATTATAACCGAGAGCTGAATATTACGGGAAATTTAAAGCCGGAAAGTGATTAAGTAAAGCGATTCGGTGACTCTGTGAAGGAATGGGAATTAGACCAGTGGAAAACTTCAAGCCTTGCAACTTCTCATAAGTCTTTTCCCATATCGTGCCGATGCCAAGCACAGACTTCTAACAATTTACTCGAAATTAACTCAAATTCTGGTTACAATGCGGTTTTCCTCAACCCACAAACAGACTCGGTATTTCTCCTTCCCTCTCGTCGCTTATTGCTGGAACATTTTACAGGTGCACCACATCAATTTATTTTCCACACAAAAGCCTATTAAAACTCACACACACACTCGGGCCATTGATGGTTTGTGGAGCCTGACTAAATGTTTGCCAAATGGAACCACTTAACCTTTTTTTTTCATGTTCCTTTTTTTCCTTGTGGTTCAGTGAAAATGAGCAGAATTCCCAATGAGAGAGGAATGGAGGAGAAAGTAGAAAAAGACTTCGTTGTGTCTCGAGCCGCAGCAAAACAAATTAATTAAAAACTTAAAAGTTTGTCTAGAGCAGATGGAAGATGGATGCAAAATGATTCAAAAGGCAGACAGATAGAAGAGTCGAGACAAAAATGAAGCAGAAATTGCTCACTTTGTCAGTATAGGGAAGGAGGTATGTTTGATTTGATTCGAATAGAATTTCCATGTAGATATAAAGATATAAGGGATTTATTCAATTGCAAAAGATGTTCCATGGGCCTGCAGTTTGAATTGAATCACTTACTAACAACACGATTTCCCCAAAGATAACCCCACTCAAACCCTCATCTTTGAAAGCGATATTCTAGAAAAGAACTTGTTCCTGAGACTTATGATGACTACGAGAAACTACTCCCCCTTCCTCTACTTTCTGAAAATTAGCCTAATTGAAATTCGGTTTGTTATAATAGTCGTAAGATTAAATATCGCAAGTTGAGCCACACTCGATCATCAACAACTAATTAGTGAATACTTAGATGAAATACGTAATCGAATAACAATTGGCAAGATGCGGAACAGGAACAGGAGAGTTGAGGGGTAGTGAGAGACTAGAACTTGGCTGGAAAATGGTTTTTCCTGCGTCACGTCAACGCACAAGTAATTTTCACACAACTTAACGCCACATATCGTGCATATTAATTATGGTAGAAGAATACAGCGGGCAACAGAGGGGGAGTTAAATCTAATTTGGTAAGACGACCTACGGGAGTCACGTAGATGCTCCCCTCGCCCCCCCCCCCCTTTTACAGCCAGATGGTTGATGTCATGCGTGGAATGCGCCTGCACGTATGCTATGATAGAAGGTGGAACTGGTTTCAATTGGGCTGGGACTCGGTTTGGTGTTTCCTTGGTTGCCACGTTGCCAGACGATAGGAGGGCAGGCATCTATTGTAGCCATGTCAAGTATTTATAGGTAGCATGCCAGGATTTACCACACTCTGGCCGAAATTTGGCTCAAAAATTACTCATGTGCGACGTTGTTGGGTTGAGCTTTTCTTGGCCAGGCCAAAAATAAATTAAATGCCTTTCGCCGACATAAAAAAAAACGAAACAAAGGAAAATTCTTCATGGGAAAATTCTCCATGGCCTGCTTGAAAGACAGGTGTGCGACAGTCTTGCTCGCCCCGTCCCCCTCACTTTCTTTCTCAACTGGGGGGAGATTGAATAAAGGAAGACAAAAGGGATCTAGGACCATATACATACTCCCCACCTACTTATCTTCATCCCTGTTCTCCTTTTCTTTTTCAACTCCCGTTTTACATCCTTGCCCTGATCTCTGGACTTTCGCTTTCGATTCCACTATCCCTCAATTCATGCTCCTTCCCTTTCACTCGACTCCTTTGACTTTCTAGTTGCCTTAACTTCTCTTCGCTACCGCAATTCCTTCTCTCTTGCCCTACTTCTTCGCCTCTTTTTACTCACTTGATCATCTTCATCAGTTTGCTGAAATTTCACACCTTTTCCCTTTCCCTTTCTGGTTACCACATGTTCATCTTCCCTTTCCCCCATAACAGTCGCAGAACAAAGCCAAATAAATAAGCGTTAATTAGAAATCAGTCAACAACACATGTTGCCCCAGTTCCCGCTTCCCATTCAAATATCTTTCCTCCATTTACATACTAGAATTTAATCAGATAGCAGACAAAGACTGTCTTAGGCTACATCTTTTCTTCTTTTTTTTTGAGTTAATGGCACTCGACTTTATCGAAATTTTTGATTTTGCAATGGCACGTGACATTGTTGAGCTCTCTCAGCAAACCTGCAGCCTCGTCAAGGAAGCTGACGAGCATTTCGGGCTTTCGGAAAATGTTGTTGCTAATGCTCAGATTGTTATCGTCCCAGATTTTCCATTTGCGCATACTCTGGATCACATCGCCGCAGAAGTCACACTGGGCATTGACATGTCGGGAAACTATGTTCTGGACATGTTTGCGAAGTTTACCTGGAGAAAGATCAGAAAATATGTATATGTAAGGAAGGATATACCAAAAGAGAAACATTTAGCGATGGATTAATAAGAGAGATGGATTGAAAGACTATATCGATTTTAACAGTAACTGAAGAAACGATAGGATTAACATAATGGGGAAGTACATGAAAAAGAAAATTAGTCAAAGAGATAGACAGACTCTAAATGAATTTATACATAAAGAGAGATAGAGAGAGACAGAGTAAGATAAAGAGAATGAGGGCGGGGAAAACGGAGACAAGATATTCTTTCTTCTCTTGGATCAAAAGCAGAGAAGGATAGAAGCATTCTACTCACGGTCAGCCAATTTACGATGTACCGTCTGTACTTTCTGATCGAGCTTGCCGTTCTCGTACCCCTCAATGATCTTGTACATGCGAGTGTCCATATACTTGGTGCCAAAGACACTGGGATCGCAGGGCGGCTTGCAGAGGCTGTTGAAATTGGGGCCCGCGTAGGGAATACGCGTGGAGAATTTGTTGGCACTGAACTCGGTGCGTCGTGACTCCGCAAGATTTTCTATTTGGGATTGATAATGACGAGCACGATCGTTGTGGAAGCGGAAGGTTGAGCAGGTCAGCAGCTTCTCTACCTTCGAGAGGCAGCTACAAGAACAAAGGACGGATAGAGCAGTAGAACGAGAGAAAGGGAAGTAATACCTACTTGGAGTTCCGCAGCGAGTAGACACCTGGAATGGAGTAAGTGCGGAGCAAATGATGCAGCTTGTATGCCACACAACTGAGCAGCTCTTCTGCGGCACAGAGTTGCATGCGACGCAAGCTATACGCATTGTGCACCGTCTGCCTCACAAACCAGCCCCGGAACAAGGCCTGAATCTTCGTTGCGGATCTATTAAAATGCTCCCTGAGACGTTGATGTAACTTCTCCTCAATCAGACTCAAGTAGTTCCGTCTCAGCCGAAAACCACGCCAATAACGTTGGATGGTCACAGCGGCATCCCAATAACGACTCGCCTGCCTCGCTCGATAGCTTCTCCAATATTTCTGGATACGCTGTGCGGCCCGAAATTGCTTATAGTCGAGTATCAGCAACGAGGTCCTAGAAGATAGGGCCTATAAGACCTAGGGCAGTATATTATTCCTCTTCTACTTACCTAGACAGTCTGAATGCCATTTCATTCTCGGGCTCTGTAGTCGCCGACCATTCGTCCTCATAACTATGTGAAGTAATCTTAGAGTCCGTTGAATCATTATGAACTCAAAACTTCTACGTTTTCTACTCACTCAATAGCAGACCTGATATTCGTTGACAAACGGGAACCTCGCTTACCGGGAAAGAAAAACTGAAACATTGTCTTCTTTTTTGTTTTTTTTTTATATTTTTTAAAAGTATATTGTTTTTGTTAACTGAGTAACGTCAAGTGAATATTACAATGAGAATATACTTATATACGTAATTTGAACAAAGACTCAAGGCAGTATAATGCAATATCTTTTCATGTTTCATTAATTTACCTTGGATAGTTGAGCGATACTCTCGATAACTATTGACAATATCATATTTATGCATTGTGGTTTTATGAGACTAATAATCTATTCGAACTTTCAATTAGGTATCCATTGAAATTCTATATCAGTACTTTTCTCCATTCACCAGTATAATGATATTTACGCAATTCTATAGAATTTCTTATACTCTACTCAATATATTTTTATTAATTTCTGAAGTCTCTAGCAATACAGCCACGTTTCTTTGAACTAGGATAGTTTTATGAGTTTATTGAAATTCATGTTTCACCTCCTCTATTCTATAGTATTCATTGCAAACCAATTACAAGTTAGTCGGGAATTCTTTGAGGAGTTTATTGAAATGTATGCAACATATTTGCAGTTAACCAACTCACTGCGAACTTATGCAACAGTGTACGCTAAAAGTATGTAAACAGCTTCGGGAAAAATAGATTAAATGTCTTGTCAACAGCCGAGGAGGGGAGCAAGAAGTCGGAAAGGAAGGAAAAACAATAAAAATTCTAGCGACAGCAGCGTTTGGGGCCAAATTGTTTAAAGGTGAAAAATTGTCCTGATCAAAATTCAGGCCAACTGGTTGGGAGGGGGGGGCTAAGATGGAGAAGACTCAAGGTGCCTTGCCGTATGACAAGCGTTAACTTTTCAATGTTGACATCCTCTAGAAATACTACTTGCTTCGCCCACTTTTCCTTTTTGTTTCCCCTTGTTTCCTCTGCTCTGTTCGTTTCGTGCGCTCAATCAATTTTCTCAATTTTCTTTTTCCCAATGTTACAGTTTTTTTCTTTATTTTTATTTTTTCTCTTCTTATTCTTATTTAGGTACAGCGCACGTTTGGTTTATTTATTCCCGCTGCCTGTCGCAGTTGAAGCTGTCTTCATAGCCATTATCCCTCCCTCCAACCCGCCCACTAACCACTCTCTGTGCCACATTGCGATGATGTCGATGTCGATGTCATTGCTGATGATGCTGCACGTCTCGCAATGCTCTGATGTGTGCTGATATTTGACACTTTATTATGTGCACATCATCAATTTTGAAATTATTGTCAATGTACTGAAGAGCACAACAATATGTGCGATAAGGTAGGTCATTTAACTTGCCTCATTGATCTTGCAGACTCTGATTGTAGCTCTTCAATTAGACAGTCGAAATATGACAACTTAAGCTACGCTGAGAATAATTATAATTAAAAAAAAAAGATTAATTTATTTTGAATTTAATTTATTTCATATTTCTTCCTTCTACTTTACATTTAAAAATTGTAGCCGTATTATATACATATACTTAACTATCCAACCAACTGATATTTATTTTTGAAATTATATCATTCGGCTTTTAAATTATTGTGATTTTAAAGTGACTTGACTTGATCATCAGAATCTATCTTGGTTCAATAACTATGCTATAAACATTTCAATTCCTGGTTAAAGGTTCATGCATATTCCTATGTCTAATTTACCCTAGCACGTATATTGAACTTTTTTTATAAAACAAGTTTTTCTTATACATTTCTCATTTAAAATACAGATAATTTTAATCATTTTTCGGAAACCATTTTATAGGTATAATTATTGATATTCTTATTTAGGCATAACCAAACTAATTCAGAATGATCAAAGCTCTCTGCTAAATGTAGCCCTTGTTTAGTGCATCTCTAACGCACACAGCCCCATAGACACGCCCACACGCCCACACACACACACACACACACACACACACACACACACACACACACACACACACACACACACACACACACACACACACACACACAGACGCACACATACAGAAAGAGCATTTGTGACGCACATTTGGCACACCGCAAAGTATGCAATCAATTTTTATTGCCCACATGCAGTGAGTGGGCGTGCCATGGTCTGGGCTTGCCACAGTCTCCGCCAGTCAGTGGCAATGCAATGTTTTACTAATAATTTTCAATATAATCAGCACCTGTGACGACGACAAGGACGCGTCGTCTTCCTCGGTAAAGCAGCTGGCAGTGAATGGTAGGCAGAAGGAGGAAGAAAGGAAGAAGACGACGACGCATTTGCACAAATGTTGCTAATGTATAAACATTTGAGGCTGCTGGTAAAGTTAAAGGGAATAAAAATTGAAATGCCTTAGCGCCCAGCAAGTGGCATCCCTGCCGACGGGGGTCCCCTCCTCACAACCAGCACTTGCCACATTTTGTAGCAGCCACGTTACCTGGAATGCGCAAACCTAATGCGTTTCCCTTGTGAGACACCACATGCGGCTGAAAATGGTAATAGCCAGTCTTGAATTAAAGGCAAGGAGTTAAAGCAAAGTCTATAGCGCAGTCCACGTTACTACCGATAGGATCCATTCTTACCATGCTAAGTTACCATAAATATTATTGTTTTATTGACTATCGCGACTGATAACTGAGATAAAAGCTGCTTTAGCAACCAGATCAAATATCTAGTTGACTATACCGTTTATAGCTTTCAGCAGAAGAATCGATAACGTTTTACATTCGTTAAACTAAAGTTTTGCATGCAGCATATCTTTCTGATCATGATTTGATATCGAATTTAATTGAGATAGAAATGCGTTAAGTGCTGAAAGCACCATCGAAGTATTTTATTATTATGCTGAACATATATTACAAATTAAATACAACTTTGATATAAAATTCAAGCGAGTGTATTAACATCAACTAATAGAGTACAGAGTAATCGCGAATCTTATTTATCTTTTATTAAGATCGATTTCATGTTTGTCAAGCTCGCTACGTATCCAATTCAGTAATTTGTGTACATTGGCAAACCTGGTGTTATTTGTGGGGGATCCATGGCTCCAGGCACCAACCTGATAGTACTTATTAGTGCTATCGTTCATCTTAGGACAGACCAGAGCCGATCCAAAGGAGTACTTCAGATTTGAGGTGCGACCTTTCACGCACAACAAAGTGTCAGGTATTTGTTCGGTTGTACAGTTGGCGACACTTAGCACCATGTTCGTGACCATCAATCGACCGGCTATGGGAGATTTATTCCAGCCGGAAACAATGCAGTTGTTGTAGTCCAGGCCAATGTCTGGGGGCAAGCAGACGGGCCTGATGTGCCGAGTCCGATTGAATTCTTCCTTGAGGAAGAGCAGCGCAATGTCATTGGCAAACGTGTCGGATGAATAGTTTGGGGCAATCACTATTTGATTGACCAAAATCTCTTGATACGGTAGAATCTCGTTGTCTGTCTTCATATCCCATTCCCCAGCTCTAACCTTCAGCGTATCGTTTATATTCAGTAGATTAGCGCTACTAAGCACGACATTTCGAGCGATCAGGGAACCTCCAACGCGATAATCATTCGAGCTGGTAAATATGGCCACAGTCCAAGGGAATTCACCAAAATCTGATTCACCTCGAACGTTGCCCTCGATGGTCATATAAACGCCCCTTAAATTCACAGAGCCCCATGGTTTATCCTTATCAACAGATTGAAGCAATGGTTGCGTATTGTTCAGCTGTTTGGAATAGAGCAAATTGCAGATGAAGTGGGAGAACTCAATTTTAAATAAAGTGACACTTACAATATCATCAGGAGAACAGCAAGTCTCCAGATAATGACATCCTGTATCCTCCTTTAGATTTATTACATATTTCTCTTCCTTCTTCTTTTGCTGTTTATTGCAGTTCCATCGTTCGATGCAAATCTTTTCTTTGTTCCAACCACAATATTTAATCGGTTTTACGGTTGTCGTTGTCGTTGTTGGTGCTGGCGTTGTGGTAGTTGTTGTAGTTGTTGTCGTTGTTGTTGTCGTTGTTGTCGCTGATCGTCTAGTTTTTTCTGACTCAGCTGCTGTAATGAAGTTATCATTAGAATCAGCAAGCCTTGCAATCCGCTCAAAAGCATCATCGATTATTTCACGAGCAGCACTGGTTAAATTTCGATTGCAAATCAATTTCAAATTTTCTTCGATTTCTCGTATTAATTGAGCCTTATATGAATGCCATTTATCGGGTGGGCAGAATGTAGTATCAGGAACAGTTGTAGCATTTGATGAAGAGATCACCTCAAATTGATCGTCAAAATCAACAGTTGCAGCATTTTCGATCGAATTATTTTGAACTGGGCCTGCAAGGACTTCCTCAAATTGATCGTCAAAATTAACAGTTGCAGAAGCTGTTGTATATTCGATGGAGTTCTTTTCAGTTGTGATCAAATTTGGTTCCTGTGCTCCCAACAAACCGATGCAGGGCATCAAAATCCATGTAAGGATCGTCGACAACAGCATTTGGTAAACTGTAAATAAAAGGAATGTTAATAGCGCTGTCAATATTTTTGTGTCAATGCTAACACTTGATAATTACTTCATTTGGCAGTGACTTGTATAGTCGATAAGAAATCTATTATCAAGATTAAGTATTATAATAAGTAATAAAAAAGCACAAGCAAAACTGGCAGAGCCCATAAAGTAAGTAACCATGTCATACTTTCCGTCCGTTGGTCCGATAGTATGATCACTTCGATTTTAGAAACTAAAAGAGCTAGAGACACCAAATGATTTGGAAATGGAAAATGAACAATGACCTTGAGGTTTTCAACCAAATTTACATCCATAAGAGGCACTACCAACAAAAGCTGAAAAGAGAGCTCACTGTTTGATACGCACTTGTTAAATTCCGCATTTCGCAAATCATCAATGCCGCACTGTGTACTATTTATAACAAGACCTTAAGGCATACTGAATATTCAATTATTACTTTATTAATATAGTAGACATAAAAACAACACACTAGAAGAACTTTTTGTGAGTATGAGTATTGAAAGAGAAATGTACTTATATAGCGCAAAAAAAGGGAGAGCAATTCTAAATAAAGCTCAGAGAATATTTGTGATAACATTGGATTGTTTTGAGTGCTGGGATTATCGGCTTGAATACGTTGTTGTTTTTGCTACAAAGCTCAAAATACATTGCATAAAGAGAGAACTGCGGATCTGATTAAGTTTCTATAAAAGTAAATGATGCGAATAAAATAATTTCATTTATTTGATTATATAAACACAATTCGACGAACTTAGGCTGTATAGTATTTGCTTTCTACGTTTAGCTTATTGAGTTCTTGAGAAATCCAGAAATTAAAGTGAGCAACACTGGTATATACAGCTGGAACATTCTCCATTCCGCAGCCAATTCCCCAGGCAACAATGCCAGCTTGATAATAACGATTGGGCTGGTTTTTTATGGGACAGATGAGGGGAGCTCCTCCATCTCCGAAGCAGGTATCCACGTCCTTCTCACCGCCAGCACAAATGCTACTTAGGTCAAGAGAAAACCCTTCGCCCAGTAATAATTGCAGTTTTTTGTTGCAGTCGTTTCGGGGAAGGACAGGCACACTTATCTCCTTGAGAATATGCGGATAATCCTTACTGGCCTGGGTTTTCTTGCCCCAGCCCGTGACAATGCAGTTTGAGTGGTCGAAAATAGCATTGGAACTCGGCAGGCAGATGGGTGAGATGTATGGACTGGGAATAAAGCTGCCCTTCATTACGAGCAGCGCAATGTTATTGTCAGTGCGCTTAAATTTTTCATGAGTAATTATCCGATCGACATCAAGTTCCTGGTGATTATAGATCTCATGTTCAGTTGACGCATCCCATTCACCAGCTCTCGCTATTAAGTTGCTCGGTAGCTTGGTGGCGACTTTATGAGCCGCCGTCAGTACAACTTTTGGGGCCAATAGGGAACCACCTCCAATGTATCTTGTTAGTAAAGTAGGTGTACCGCTATCTATCTCCAATATGCCTATCATCCAGGGAAACTCTCCGAAGTTCGCTTCAATACTGTTGTTGCCCTCTATGGCAAGTTCAATGCCATCCAAATTGCGATACCCGCAGTTCTGCATCGTGGTTAATATCTCGGGCTCCGGACGCTTTTCAATCTGCAAAGGGTTTACCATAGGTTTAAGGGAAAGATAAAGATAATGTTTATACCAACCACATCCGAAGTGCGGCAACAGACTTGGTTGTAATTACATTCGTCTTCGGGGTAGAAAGATCGAAACTGTATGCTGTACTTTCCGTTTTTATTTCTCGTACTATTCTTACACATCCAAATCTCAACGCATTCCTCTTGGTCAGCGCAGGCTTTGGCATTTGCAGCGGGAGTGAGAGCGGGAGTGACAGCGGGAGTGAGAGCGGGAGTGAGAGCGGGAGTGAGAGCGGGAACGGAAGGTGGAGTTCGAACTGTCTTATTTGCAATTCGATTCGAAATATTTTCAAAAGCCTCATCGAGTGCATCTTTCAACTGTTCTGCTTGATTACCCCTTGCTGTTAAAATATTTAGCAGATTCCTTTGAAACTCGTCTCTCTTTGCTGATAGGTTGAGTTTTTGACCGTTTTGAGTGAGACTTCCGGGTTCAATCTGTTCATTAATTTGCGTTTTACTGTAATCATTGCCGTCGGAATTAACCATTCTTTCAAAAGAATCATTGAAGTCCTCTGAATGGTGAAAATGAGTAATTAATATTTACAATATTATAGTTGTTATTGTTAATACATACCGCCAATCGACTCGACAGCCCACCAGATGAGGAGCAGCAACCTAAAACCAGACTTGCCCCAGCACAACATTTTATTAATCTGAGCTCAATTCTACAAACACGCGATTTCGAATCTTTCTCTTGACGTTATCACTTACATAAAGCACTGTACATATAATTATTGTTACTTGTTATATATAATACTTGTATAGCAGAAAGTGCTCAGTGTCTGAATATATTTAACGTCGATTAGTTCGTTTGTCAGTCTCTTGATATGGAGACGCCTTGCGGATTATCTGTGTTGTTTTTCCTATGCACGGTGTTCATAACAGCGGGTCTGGGAAGACCCGAAGATGTCAATCGGGTCTCTCCTGAAGATAATGAAAAATCGTGTGGACAGAATATGAAATGTGTTTCGGCACATTTGTGCAATGATAATGGAACAATCATAAATGACGGAAGAACCATTTTTGATGTGCGATCGTTGTCATTTTCGCCAAAAGACAATCATGGATGCCACTGGTCACAACGATGCTGCTCTGATACAGATGAGGTGAGAGAGCTTCAGGCTATTTAAGCTTAACGTAACGTTCTCTCTAATCTCACAGAATTCAATGCCAGATAGGGAGTACAAGGAGTATGTCTCTCGCGGATGTGGCTACAGCAATCCTAAAGGGGTGAAAGTAACCATACAAAATGCAGCCAATGGTGAATCTCAATTTGGGGAATTCCCCTGGATGGTGAGCGTCTGGGAGAACATCTGCCTCAATGGCAAGTGTGACAATATATCAAAGGCAGGTGGCAGCTTGTTGGCCCCCAATGTGGTGGTGACCACAGCCCATAATGTCTTTCAGAGCTCGGATGTCAACCTTATGGTAAGAGCTGGCGAATGGGATACCCTCACGACGGCTGAGCCATATGGCCATGAGGATCGCTATGTTGCGACGAAAATTATGCATCCAGATTTCGATGAAGAGACGGGTTTCAACGATATTGCTCTCCTCATCTTGAAGACTCCGTTCAAGCTGTCTCCACACATCGACACTATTTGCTTACCCGAAAACTACGATAACTTCAATCAACGTCGCTGTATTGTCATGGGCTGGGGCAAGACTCTATTTGACCAGCCGTATTACCCTAATATTCTGAAGAAGATCGATTTGCCAGTTGTGAGCAGGACAACTTGCCAGCGGCAATTGCGGAGAACTCGTCTGACGAGATACTTTGAGCTGGACAGCAGCTTCGTCTGTGCTGGCGGCGAGAAGGGCAAGGATGCCTGCTTGGGCGATGGTGGTTCCCCGCTCGTGTGTCCCTCTCCCTCCAATCCCAACCGGTTTACGCTGGCCGGCATCGTTTCCTGGGGAGTAGGGTGTGGCCTCGAGGATGTGCCCGGCGTCTATACAAATGTGCAGGCGATGCGGCCCTGGATTGAGGCACAGCTACAGCGCTATAATATTCGAGTGCCTGAATTTAATCGTAAATCAAGATATATTTGAAGAGATTGGTCTTATTCATGCAGCTTAATCAGTTTGTTATCGGATCTGAATAAATATTTTAAATGTATTTGTCATTTGTCATCAATTTTCAATCAATAAGGCATCAATAGCCGAGACGATACTGCCAAGTTCGTCTGCCCGTCGGTCGGTCGGTCTATCCTAAAGGATCTCTAAGGTGGAAAGAGCTAAAAGCAACCAATTTGGTATGTAGACTCCTATTGTTCAGGTAGATCAAGTTTATCTATGTCGACAATTTGAAAAAAAAGGCTAATAGCATAAGTAATTTTCACAAAATAGTTCACTTGCAGCTGAAAAGTTCTCAGCTCATAAGATAATTACCAACTTCTACTTAATAGGTCAATTTATTTAACACAAAATGTATATTTATTTATTTGTCGTAAATGAATATGAAAGCAAATATTAACAACTGAATAGAAAACACTTCAAAGGCAACATGGTCAGTTGACATCTGAGCAACAACATTAAAACTATGAATTACATATTAAAATGCTCGGATAATTCGTGGAATGTTGTTAACGGTATAGAACTTGCTATCAATGTTTAGTTTTTTGAGTTGCTCGGTTATCCACGGATAGAGATAGGGAACATTTGTATAAACCCCTGGGATATTTTCCACTCCGCAGCTGAGTCCCCAGGCGACAATGCCAACTTGATAATAACGATCGTTAAGACCTTTTATCGGACAGAATAGGGGAGATCCACCGTCACCTAGACATGAATCTACGTCTCTCTCGCCTCCAGCACAAATAGAAGTGTCATGAAGAACGAATTTCTGTTGAAGAGCTTTTCCCAGCTGAGCGTTGCACGTATCTCGGGGCTGAATAGGAAGAGAAATCTCCTTGAGAACATGTTGATATTCACTGCTGTTTACTCTTCTTTTTCCCCAGCCCGTGACAATGCAGTCTGAGTAGTCGAAGCTATCGCTGGAGCTCGGCAGACAGATGGGTGCAATGTGTGGTTGGGCTGTAAAGCTAGTTGTAAGGACGAGTAGGGCGATATTAAATTCTTTGAAATCTTTGCTAAAACGTTCATGCCTAATCACTTCCTTAACAGTGCGATCTTGATGTGGATATATTTCCAGCTTCGTTTTCATATCCCATTCTCCAGCTCTGATCAACAGATCCTGGAGGTTAACGTCTTTAATCCTATGTGCCGACGTCAAGACAATATTTGGAGCTATAATAGAACCTCCACCGATATAATCAGGTTCATCATCCGAAGCAATCATAATGGCCACGGTCCAGGGGAATTCACCGAATTCCGCTTCCTTATTTGGAGATTCCTTTAAGGTCATATTGACGCCATTGACATTCTGCTGGCCGCATTTTTCGAATTCCTGATCAACTGGTGGCTTTGGGGAAGGTGTAGCTGGGATCTGCAGTAAAAGTAGCTTAAATTAGTTGCTTATTTGATTTATTAAACGACAACTATGCTATTTAATATTAATAAACAACATTAATTAATTTATATTTAGCCTTAAATCGATATCAGAATATGTAGAAACCGGTTTTACCACATTGTCTTTATGGCAGCAGACTTGCAGATAATGACAGGGATTCTCCACCGAAGAAACACGAAATTCGATCTTGTAAGGTTCCTCTGGTACGGTTTCTTTCGATTTACAATCAGCTACCTTAACACATATTTTGTTAGTACCGCAGGAAATCTCTTTGTCACCGGTAATTGGTTTTGATGTGGTTGTCGTGGTGGTTGAGGTTGTAGTTGTGGTTGTGGTGACTGCTGGATTAATGTTTTTCAACAGGCCATCGATGATGCCCTTCAATATCTCAGCATGCTGACTTATTGTCAATAATGAATTTGTAATATTGCCACGCAGATTTATCAACTCATCTGAGAACTTTTGAGGTATCTGACACTCGACAGCATTAGATCTTGGATTAATTGTTTCTTCAAAGTTATCCAAATCATCATCATTAATCTCATTAGTCACATCAGATGGTGCAGCTGCACAGAAAGTTAGACACACCACTGCCATAAGAAGGCTCCAAATGGGCCACATCTTGGTAATCTGAAAGATATTGAAAGACATGGTATATAAGTACATTTGTGTATTATATAAATCATTACGTGAGCTCTATGATTAGTAAAAACTGTGATATGTGAAATAACGTGGACTTTTGTCCCCAGAATCGAAAGACAGACGAGGGCAATTCTCGGCATCGTTTAACGACTGATCAAAACTGAACTAAAACCAGATTTCATTTCGATTTCTTTTCACAAAATTGTCTTAGCTTTTAAAGCAATAAATATGTTGATTTAATTCACTGATTTTTTGCCAGCATCCACTGTGACTTGCCAGTGCTATCTGCTGGGTTCATCATCTGGATTAATCACTCCGTATTTGTCTAAGGAACTTTTAAGTACACTTTGTATAATTACTAGTATTATACTAATAAATAATACTATTGCCATTTGTACACTCACATTCATTATTCAATTCACTTATGAGCCCGTTGAAAAGACAGTTTCTTAAGTCGTCGATTGATTTTCTATAAATTGAATTCGAGCTCACTGTTCAACGGCTGAGCAAAGACTGATAACTTATTCGCTGAGAAATAGCCATTATATAGTCTGCATATTCGATTCTCAGAGCACTCGTGTATCGCTCAAAGTAAGCGATCGAGTGAAAGCTTACAGGAACAAAATACATGCAGTGTTGTCGTCATCCGAATTGCCAAGGTTGCTCGCTCCGACATCGGCTCATGACCCTAAAGGTGGGTTTTTTTTTTGAGTAGATATTGTTGTAGCTCTCCCAATTCGAAATTTCGTGTCCCCGCTGCATGAATATGTGAATGTAAATGTGGAAAATAATACTCGCCAAGGAAAAGTTCCATATTAAATTTACCTAGTGCATTAGAACACAAATTTAAAATGTTTATAGGCCTTTAATCATTAATTATCTCATTTAATTTATTATTATAAAGAATGCGATAAGCTTGGCAGGATAAGAAGACAATAAGTAGGAAGTGTACGGCTCGATTGAACCTTAAAAAAGATTGAATATACTACCCTTCTGATTTGAGAATAGATCAAAGAACCTAAAGCAGAGGCAAGCAGACTTCATGTTGACTTTGGTTCGCTTAAAACCCCTTAGGAGTTTAGAGTTGAGACTAGGTCTGGGTCTGTCATCTGTCATCTGTTGTCTGATGAATGTGCACCGTCTGCTGTTGAGGGGTTGGGGGATGAAAGTAGGGGTCAGGGAATAGAGGGAAGGCGGCACGTGGTTTGGTCTGCTGTCCAGTGCAATTTGAGCAGACGTTTTCTAATAAACATTAAGTTGACATGAGAAACACGCCAAGCAAATGAAGCAAATGCATTTCATGCTCTAGCCATGTCGGCGCCCCGGGCTACCACTATTGTGGAGAGTGAGGGAGAGAGAGAGGGAGAGGGAGAAGGAGAGGGAGTTATTTTTGGATAGAGGCCCAGCGGGGGTGTGGAATCTGTTTGCTAATGCTGCCCTTTTTTTGCAGGCTTTCAGCGCTTGCACCGCAGGATATGTTTACAAATTGAAAAATATAGCATGCGACCGCCAGAACGTGCTAAAAAGGCGTAGTCTGGGGGTTGCCGCACAGTGGGACAAATGCAATTAAAAATTGCCGGAGAACATATATTACGCAATAAATAAAGCAATACAATAATATAGTATATAGAGAGCACGGCCTAATTAGTAGCACTATTATTAGAATTGTCAATCCATCAAATGCCAAATTAAATATATAATAAAGAGATGATTAAATATCAATTATAATTATATCAATTAATATCAATTATACTAATTTCAAATGAAAAACAACTAAACAGATTTAGCAATTACTTATGTATTTGTTTTAAATGTATCTCGTTTAGAGTTTGTCTGATTGAAATGTAACTTGCTTTCTCATTAGCACACACACACACACCACTGTGTGTCAAGCTGTATTAAGAAAAAATTTGTTGCCAGGCTAGTTGGAGGACACA